>CM059810.1:17657354-18857354 GCA_030435695.1 Brachymystax lenok tsinlingensis | reverse complement strand
TCTTTCTACTGGTCTGTCTCAGATAATGTAGTTATATATATCATGACTTTCTACTGTGTCAAATAATGTAGTTATACACAGCATGCCTTTCTACTGTCTTAGATGATGTAGTTATATACAGCATGCCTTTCTACTGTCTTAAATAATGTAGATATATACAACATGTCTTGCTACTGTCTCAGATAATGTAATTATATACATAATGCCTTAATACTGTCTCAGATCATGTAATTACATACATCATGCCTTTCCACTGTCTCAGATAATGTAGTTATATACATCATGCCTTTCTACTGTCTCAGATAATGTAATTATATACATGTCTTTCTGCTGTGCTGTCTCCGATAGTTATTAACCATTTTAATCATAAAGCAAAGCCTAAAGCACAAAGTTAGAATAATGTTTACATCTGAACTAGTTAACTATATTATATTTAAGTAGATCCATGCTATTATATAGTTTCTCATCCGAATGAATAATTGTTGAATTCAATCTCTGTGTTAGTTTCCTGCTAGAGGATGGGGAGTCGTTTGGCCAAGGCCGGGAGAGGAGCTTCCTCCTGGATGACACCACCGTCACACTGTCTCTGTGCCAGCTGAAGAACGTGAGGACACCACTGTGACTGATAGAGTTAACATTACCGTACAATAACAGGAGCAATACATTGTAGTAGTGCATTGGTCTCTACTTGGACTGTAATGGCCAGTGTACTACCAACACCACACAACAGCAGTTTCTTTTATCCACATGGTTGAATCTGAAATGAACCAGAACATTTGTGTTGAGAATTAAAATCTGACTTCTCTCTTTCAGAGACTGAAAGACGTGGCAGGAGAAGCATATTACCCTTTATTGGAAGATGAGTAAGAGTCCCCTCTCTGTTGCCACGCATTGACCGATCTGTCCTCAGCTCTCGCATCCCTTCTATATTTCTCATTTTATGGCTTGTTCTTTTCAATGACTGATGGAGCCGGGTAATGTTCCCTTCTTGCTTTTCTGTTCCCTTGTATCTCTATTTGTGTCTCTGTCTCTCTCACGCTCTCTCTCTGTGTGTATCTCTGTCACTCCATCTCTCTCTTGGTGTCTCTGTCTCTCTCTCTCTGTCTCTCTCCCTCTCTCTCTGTTTCTGTCTCTCCAGACAGTCTAGTCTGTCCCAGTCCATCAGCAGCAATGACCTGTCTTGCACCGTCACGCTGCCACTCATCATCAGGGAGAGGGACACCGAGTACCAACTCATCCGCATCATCCTCTTCGACAGGCTCTTCCAAGGTCTGAGCTCTAACACACACACACACACACACACCATTCTCTCACCACCCAGTACAAATGCAATCACTCTGCCTCCACAGTTTTTAAGATCCCCCAGTTCCCAATGATTCCAGGAATAGAAAGACGAAGAGTACCCAAAGTCACATTGACCCTGTCCTGAGCTCGCACTCTTTTACTCATCTTTGTGTTCCTGTCTGGTGATTATTAAAGTCTTCTATTGGCGTGTCCAGGCCTTGGTGTTTATCTGGATTGTATCGGGTGTTGAATTAAAGTGGAGCTACATGTTATATCAACCAGATAAGTAAAATACAGTGTCTTCTCAATGACTTATCTGGCTAAGTAAAGGTTTTTAATTACAATATAATTTAAACTTATGATTAGATCATTCTCTGGTTGTGCTGTTTGTCCCACAGGTGTACCCATACAAGAAGAACCTGGTGTGGAAGGAGGCGAGGGTGGACATTCCTCCTCTCATACGTGGAGGAAAAAAGCTGATGACCATAGAGAGGAATACATTGCTTTGTTTGTAGAGATAAATAAAGCTGATGACCATAGAGAGGAATACATTGCCTTGTTTGTAGAGATACATAAAGCTGATGACCATAGAGAGGAATACATTGCTTTGTTTGTAGAGATAAATAAAGCTGCTGACCATAGAGAGGAATACATTGCTTTGTTTGTAGAGATAAACATAGCTGATGACCATAGAGATGATGAGCTTGATTTACTGCTGATTTTCATTTAATACTGTGCCATGCAATGATAATGGGAAGTTATTTTGGTTGACTAGAATTCCTTTTTCTCTCCAGGGGGACATTCAAGCCAAATATGCCAGCATTCATAAGGATACCCCTATACCCACTGACAGACAGTTACCTCCTCTTCTCGTTATGGACTGGTTATCAGTTGATGGGCAAATGTTGTTATTTTTGGCAGTTTTATAATTTCATATTGAACAGATATCCATCACATGCCTTGGTTCACACACTTCTAATGTGTGAGTGTGTTTTCCTCCCAGATTGAGGTGGACATCCCTCGCTGTCACCAGTATGACGAGCTACTGTCCTCGCCACAGGGCCACAGGAAGCTCAGGCGCGTGCTCAAGGCCTGGGTGGTCTCTCACCCTGACCTGGTCTACTGGCAGGGTGAGTCAGTCTCTCTGCTGTCACAGTCTGACGCAGTGACTCACATCTATGCTGTTTTGTGGTCAATAGACCACTAGGTGGCAGTCAAGTCATACATTTTCAATCTAGCCTATCCAATTCAATTCTAGTGGTGATGTGGTTTACAAATGTACCCCATGTTTTGTTCAGGTTTGGATTCGCTTTGTGCACCATTCCTCTGGCTGAATTTCAACAATGAAGGTAAGGGTATTTCAAACATTCTTAAAATAGGGAGTTGTTGTTGATTTGCAGAGGTACAATGTGTATCGCTGATACTCCTCCCTTCTCTCTCCTCCTCCTCTTCCTCTTTCTTGTCTGCAGCCCTGGCGTACGCCTGCATGTCGGCCTTCATCCCCAAATACCTGTACAACTTCTTCCTGAAGGACAACTCTCACGTTATCCAAGGTGAGTCCCTCCATGTACAGTAACACTTGAATAACAAGCAGCCTCCATCATCCCAATAAATCAATCTTTAATCTAAATAAACATGTCAGTGTTCAGCGCATGCCACTAGTAGGTGTATTTATGGAACTGCACAAATGACTTGTCTAAAAACACCCTTTTTGTGTGATATTCACAATATACTACAGTCTCTCTGCCTTATTACTTATTGCTCAAAGGAGAACTCCACCCAAACTATCTTTTGTTACATTAGTCCATTGTTGATGTAGTCCCACAATGTGATCTGGGACAACACACACACACCACTTGAACTCAATGTGGAATGTTGTTTATTGTCCCGCCACAGTCTCATCTAATCTCACCAATGTTGATCTGTCTTGGATTTTAGTGGACTTTTGTGTTGGAATAGAAATAATGAAGCTCAATTCCGTTTTGTGTAGAGACCATACACGACACAAACGCATCTCTTTTATATTCCTGGTACAAAATATCGACAGACAATGCCCAATCTTATCTGATGTCACAATAGCTTCTGGGTCTTGTTCAATATGGCACAACGTAGATAAATGTTTTGCAACAGACACCCATGAATAGCGTTCCTCAGATAGGACCACCACCTGTTTTTCGCTAGTTTCAGAGTACCTCACTGTCTTCTCCCAGATGATCGCCTTCCACGACCCGGAGCTCAGCAACCACCTCAGTGAGATCGGATTCATACCTGACGTAAGCACTGGAATGCGGTCTGGGCTGCGTCGTCCTAACGTTAAAACTGACTGGAGAACAGTGTCGAAGGATCATAAAGCTGACATGAGGGGGCTGATTTGTCGTATAACTTATAAGGGAACAGTTGTAGTGGATGAGCTTAAAAGTGTTTATACACAGACGTCCTACATCTGACAGCAGAACAGTCTGAGGGGAAGTACTTAACTGGAGGGGCCCTACTGTACATCTGACAGCAGAACAGTCTGAGGGGAAGTACTTAACTGGAGGGGCCCTACTGTACATCTGACAGCAGAACAGTGGCGAAGGGTACTTATTAGAAAACGTTTCTTTCTTTCTGTGAGTTTTTAGATCATGAAAGGTGAGGGACAATGGGGAGGATGGAGGAGAAGTCTGGAATCGGGCCCAGTCCCAGACTCCCTGGTCAGGGATAAAGAATCACCACTATCACACCCTTCTAATAGAGTCCTGGTTGTCATTGGGAGTTTTTGTTCAGTTGGCCCCTCTCAGTTTTGGGCCAAGGCCAAGTTCCCTCCACTCAGTACATTTGTGATAATTTATACAGGATCTAATGATAGCCTGGCCTGCTCTAGGGTCTAATGACAGCCTGGCCTTGCTATAAGGTCCTCGAACACCCGGCCCTCCATCCCCCCGTTCCAGAACACTCTCTCTCTCTTCACACCGTAGCAAGGTTAAAGGCTCTACGGGCGCTACTCAAGGCGTTATCGTTCTGATGAATGTGTGTCACCTCAGTGGACCAGCCCTGGGGACCTCTTCCAGAGAACAGGGGCCGGGGTTATATTGTGCCCGGTTTTTAAAGATGGATGGTGGAAGTGTTTGATGACGTGTCGTAACTCCGCTACTGTATGAAACACTGACTTTGTTTGAAGTTCAAATGGATTTCACCAGCTGGGTCAGTTTAGAACCATCTCTCATTTACAATGACAACCTGAAGCCATGAAACCACAGACCATATATCAGTCAAACCATGGTGATTAGAAGATGTGGCTGTCCCTGTCTGAAAACACTTAACTGTGGGTGAGAAAATAATGACAATTAGATGTTTCTCTGGTTTTCCTGTGGGTGTTTCACAGGTTACTTTAGGGAAAAAGAACCTACTTTTCTGTCCACGTCTACACGGTGATTTCAACAAAGGCATTTGTTATTCTGCTACAAAGCATTACCTTGAACATATTTCTTATAATGGTTCTTCCTTAGTTGTCAAGCAACGCTGCTGGTGGACATTAGTTTCCAAGCCGCCTCTTCAGAGGTTAACCGAGTGCGTGGTTTTCTAATGATGTCATCTCGACACTTGTGAACCGCCGTTTTATTTGTATTTAACTTCCCTTTCAAAAGGCGAAGGATTGAGACGTTATTTTCCCAGTCTGGTCGGGGATAATGATATTTGAACTCTGTGTGTTGATACAGCTTTTAATGTTTTGAAGTCTTATCCAAACCATAAATAATTCACTTCTGAAGTTCGGAGAGTGTGGAGAGATGGAGGGATTTCATGAGTGTTGTTCTATCAAAGTAATAAATCTGTATGGAGGCTATAAAAAGCCCAAATGTTAGGCTACCCAGTAACCACAACATGAACCCTCTGTTTGATTTCCCCTGTATACGTGTCAAAGCAGAGTACAGTGTGCTGTGGTGATTATAGAATAACAGACAATGTCATATAATACTACATTGTCAAATACACATAAGTCACCAGCCCAGCCCAGTGTACTGTAGCTGTCTCCTCATGTAATGCTTTAAGCCATAGGACCTCTACTGCCATGCTGCACGTAGGCTAGACTCCCCGGCCCAGTTGTTCAATTTAGGCTGTTTCTATTTGGCCACATAATTTGGCCTCCGTTCCCTCCCTCCCCTGGCTGCCATTCACACCTTTCTACTACAACTAATCCCATGAGGCCCAGCCAGGGCTCTGTGGAGGAGACTGCTCAAATTGAGGCTGAGGCTCTGAGTAACTCATTACCCTTGGGTATGGAGGGGGTCCGCCAGCTCCAGGAAGGCAGCCTGCCAGCCCTGCTTAGCGTTTTCCTCACCTATCCAATTAACCAGCTGAAATAAATTCCATTGCAATACCCCCCCTCCCCCTCCCCCAACCCTAACCCTGGAACAGGTGTGTGTGTGGATGGAAGGCTGGATGGAGGGAGAGAGAGCGATTTCATTGTTAGCCGTTTCTCCATAGACTTCAAGTACTCAGCAGTTTGTCCTTATTGCCTCTCTCTCTCTCTCTCACACACACACACACACACACACACACACACACACACACACACACACACAGAGGCTATGCAAACTTAGCAGACATCAGATCAGACAAGGTTTGTGTGGCTGAATTACCAAATGTCTCCGCTGGAAAAAGTTAAATCGATGCGATGTGTTTTGGGTTGGAATGTGTACTAACAAAAGTGTATAGCTAGGAATGTTCCATAAAGAATACTACTGTAATGCATAGAACAGAGTAGAAATGCATGACTTTTATTTATTTCATTGACTATATCCTCTCTCTTTCACCTTGCAGCTCTATGCCATTCCGTGGTTCCTCACCATGTTCACACGTAAGTTTACCTTTTTTATTATTAGGAATGTGCTAGTGTGCATATTCTATAGGCCTTGGCACGGTGTTGGGTCAGCAGCGTTTGGAACTCATAACAGAGCAGTTTGGAAAGGTCAGAGCCTCCAGTACGGTAAGGATTAGTTGCTTTTGACAGTAGTGTGACCTTTGTAACCACCCCTATTAGATAATGTCTCTAGTCTACTGGGTTTACATTATACCACAGAAACTGCTGCCATGAAGGCTATTGTATTCTAATCTAATCTATTCCACCCCTCCATTCTCTGTAAATCCTAGACACTGTTGTGCGTGAAAAGCTCAGGAGGGCGACTATTTCGGAGATACTGGATCCGGCGCACCTAGCACCGTTGATCATACCACGCTAACGTTCACTCGAACAGTAACTGAATGCTTTGATGCCTGTCTGCCTGCTTTATAGCAGACCATGGCCACGTGACTCACTGACTGTAGGAGCGATCCATTTTGGTGAATGTGGGGGTGTACAGTGCATTCGGAAAGTATTCAAACCACCTGACTTTTTCCACATTTTGTTACGTTATAGCCTAAACAGAGATACCTTATTTACATAAGTATTCAGACCCTTTGCTATAAGACTGGAAATTGAGCTCCGGTGCATCCTGTTTCCATTGATCATCCTTGAGATGTTTCCACAACTTGATTGGAGTCCACCTGTGGTAAATTCAATTGATTGGGCATGATTTGGAAAGACACACACCTGTCTATATAAGGTCCCACAGTTGGCAGTGCATGTCAGAGCAAAAACAAAGGCAAGAGGTCGAAGGAATTGTCTGTAGAGCTCTGAGACAGGATTGTGTCAAGGCACAGATCTGGGGAAGGGTACCAAAAAATGTCTGCAGCATTGAAAGTCCCCAAGAACACAGTGGCCTCCATCATTCTTAAATGGAAGAAGTTTGGAACCACCAAGACTATTCCTAGAGCTGGCCACCCGGCCAAACTAAACAATCGGGGGAGAAGGGCCTTGGTCACTCTGACAGAGTTTCAGAGTTCCTCTGTGGAAATGGGAGAACCTTCCAGAAGGACAACCGTCTCTGCAGCACTCCACGAATCAGGCCTTTATGGTAGAGTGGCCAGACGGAAGACACTCCTCAGTAAAAGGCACATGACAGATCGCTTTGAGTTTGCCAAAAAGTACCTAAAACCGATTCTCTGGTCTGATGAAACCAAGATTGAACTCTTTGGCCTGAATGCCAAGCGTCACGTTTGGAGGAAACCTAGCACCATCGCTACGGTGAAGCATGGTGGTGGCGGCATCATGCTGTGGGGATGTTTTTCAGCGGCATGGACTGGGAGACGAGTCAGGATCAAGGGAAAGATGAACGGAGCAGAGAGATCCTTGATGAAATCCTTCTCCAGAGCACTCAGGATCTCAGACTGAGGCGACCCTAATCACACAGCCAAGACAACGCAGGAGTGGCTTCGGGACAAGTCTCTGACAAGCCTGGACTTGAACCAGATCAAACATCTTTGGAGAGATCTGAACATAGCTGCGCAGCGACGCTCCCCTTCCAACCAGACAGAGCTTTAGAGGATCTGCAGAGAAGAATGGGAGAAACTCCCCAAGTACAGGGGTTTGACGCTATAAGCTTGGTACACAAGAAGACTCAAGGCTGTAATCGTTGCCAAAGCTGCTTCGAAAAAGTACTGAATAGAGGGTCTGAATACGTATGTAAATGTAATATTTACATATTGTTTTTATACATTTGCAAAAATGTAATGGGGGTATTGTGTCTAGATTTGATGAGGGGGAAAAAACTATTTATACATTTTAGATTAAGGCTGTAACCTAACAAAATGTGGAAAAGATCAAGGGGTCTGAATACTTTCCGAATGCACTGTATGTTTTAGATTCAATGTAAATCCTACAATACACACACACACTTGAGAATTCTCAAGCATGCACACTCACGTTCACGTACACACGGCTCCCAGGGGCTCTGAGTGTGAAGCCTGCCCTTCATCCTTCCCAAACCAGCGTGAGTCCCTCGCCCCTCTCCTCCATCCTACTTCCTGACTGCTAATGCACCCAGCCGAGGAGAGTGTCGGAGGGCCATCTCCCTGCCTCCACACACACACACTGCCCGTCACTCAAACCCACCGGCTGCTCAGTGGACTGTTAATGTTCTGAAGAGTCTCAGGATTCTCCAAGGCTTAACTCCCAGTCCTACCACTCCTCTCCCACCACTCCTCTCTACCACACCTCTCCCACCATTCCTCTCTACCACACCTCTCCCACTCCTCTCTACCACACCTCTCCCACCACTCCTCTCCCACCACAACTCTCTGCCACTCCTCTCCTACTTCTATCCACCAGTCCTACCACTCTTCTCCACCAGTCCTACCACTCTTCTCCACCAGTCCTACCACTCTTCTCCACCAGTCCTACCACTTCTCTCCACCAGTCCTACCACTCTTCTCCACCAGTCCTACCACTCTTCTCCACCAGTCCTACCACTTCTCTCCACCAGTCCTACCACTTCTCTCCACCAGTCCTACCACTTCTCTCCACCAGTCCTACCACTCCTCTCCATCCAGTCCTCCCACTTCTCTCCCACTCCTACCACTCACACATACAGCCTGCCTAGTATCCACTTCTAGGTACTGGTTGTGACATTAACAGGTGGATGTTGTTTTGATCCAGTGTACCAGGTCGAGGACATTACATTAGCTAAATGGAATAATGGAATAAAATAAAGTGTGGGATGGTACAGGAAGCGGTTGTATTTGGCGTAACAGAACCAAGACCTGTACAGTAGGTTTCCCATTCCACACAGGTCAATGGCAAACAGCTCTGTGATGTCCTGCAGTATTAGTGTGACAAACAGCTCTGTGATGTCCTGCAGTATTAGTGTGTCCATCACTCCTCCTCCTCCATATACAGTGGGGGAAAAAAGTATTTCATCTGGAGGAATGGGCCAAAATACCAGCAACAGTGTGTGAAAACCTTGCGAAGACTTACAGAAAACGTTTGACCTCTGTCATTGCCAACAAAGGGTATATAACAAAGTATTGAGATAAACTTTTGTTATTGACCAAATACTTATTTTCCACCATAAATTGCAAATAAATTCATAAAAAATCCTACAATGTGATTTTCTGGATTTTTTTTCCTCATTTTGTCTGTCATAGTTGAAGTGTACCTATGATGAAAATTACAGGCCTCTCTCATCTTTTTAAGTGAGAGAACTTGCACAATTGGTGGCTGACTAAATACTTTTTTTCCCCACTGTATGGGCCTTGGAAACTATTGGACAGCCAGACACTCAGTCCCCCTTCAGCCCATACTGTATACAGCCTTATCAAATGTAAAGTGCTTAGAGTTTGAGAAAACCTGAAAAAAGCACTTATAGCTGCAATGTTTTTACTTTTTTTTTTTTTTACTGCTACTAAGGTTGTACTTGCAATTACTATTTGTTAAATGAACCTTGTAATGCACATTTCTGTCTCTTAAGAGCATCTGCCAAATGACTGAACTATAAATCATTATTTTCTTGTCTCCCTGGGTCCCCTCTTAACGATCCCCATATCCTTCTGCCTTTCCTCCTCTTTCTAATCCTCCCTCTCTCCTCGACCCTCCCCCCCTTCCCCTCTCCTTCCTTGCTCCCCCTCTCCTCCCTCGCTCTCCCCCTCTCCCTTCTGCTTCTGCATGTCTTTAATGAGCTAGGTCGGTGTACTGTAAAAGCTCTTTGTGACAACTGGTGATGTAGAAAAGGCTTTAGGAATACATGTGCTTGATTGATGGATCTCCCCCTCTTCGTCTACAGACGTCTTCCCCCTCCACAAGATCTTCCACCTGTGGGACACCCTGCTCCTGGGGAACAGCTCCTTCCCCTTCTGCATCGGCGTGGCCATCCTGCAGCAGCTCCGGGGCCGCCTGCTGGCCAACGGCTTCAACGAGTGCATCCTGCTGTTTTCTGACCTGCCAGGTGAGAGAGGGAGGGGAGAGGGAGGGGGCAAGGACCAGTGGCGATAGGAGATTAATCCCTTTTTAAGTCTGCATCCTCAATGGCTCCCTATTCCCTATAGAGTGCACTACTTTTGACTAGAGGCCACATATTCCTTTTTAATGCACTGCTTTTGATTGCAGGGAATCCAATCCCCATTTAGTGCAAAGTAGTCCACTATAGGGAAAAGGCTGCCATTTTGGAGACACAGGTAGTTTCCCTCCACTCCCCTATTGTTTGATTTGATTCATGTGTACGAACAGGGCCAGAGCTGGACCTCTTGGGTGTGTAGATGTCATGTCTTCATTGGTTTGTTGAATGATCGATGTCCTGTAGGTCCTCCAGGACTGCTGATGTGACTTAAGTGAAGTGGTACCATCTTACAGGAACCACTTAATGAGCCCGCTTGAAACGGGCCGCTTGTTTTTATATTCAAACACTCTTTCGAAAGCCCTCCAAAAGAAGAAGTGCACCGTACGCACTCAGACGCTGCAGGAGGGGAGGGGGTTATACTTTTAAGATACTATTTTCTCTTTCTGAACTACTTCAGAAAACGCTCTCCTTCCTTGCACCTGAGGCTCTGACTGTGCCTTTCTTTACTTTTCGTGGCTCCCGAAAGGGCTTATGTGTGTGACCGATGTCTTCTAGCCTAGAGAGTGATATCCCTGTAGGGAGATGCTGTGAGGTCCTCTGCTGAGAGACACTCACGCCTTTGTGTTTTTAGAAGCATGTCCGCTGCGCTCGGCAGCTGTCGGAAGACTCGCCCGCCGAGAGGGTCATTTTGGGAACGTGTAGACTGCTGTGCGCTGGATAACCACGTGGCGTCCAGATCTCAAAATCTTCCCGCCTCTGGTGTCGGAGAGGACATGACTCGTCATCCTGATGGATCTCTGTCGAGTCGAGGCACGGGGGTTTCGTCCATTTGGACTCGGCGTCAGTTAAAGTGACGGGACGATGATTGAGGCGAGTGCCAGGGTATTACCTGGAGCCTTCAGAGATGCCTTGTGGCGTTAGTTCTGTCTAGAAATACATGTTGCCATGGTAGTAGAGGCTAGGTAACCAAACTGTCTCAAGCATGCCACTATAGCACTGAAGCTTAACGCCCAAAGGTAGAGTTGTGTCTTGTGAAAAGCTGTCCTGGTGTGAAGTACGTTTGTAGTCTAGCTGTGAAAAGAAAGGAAAATAACCTGAGAGGGGAAAAAACGTCAAACTTACCGAATTAGTATTTGATTTGATCTTCCTGTTTGGTCTTGTATCCATTACAATAGATCAGTGTCCTCGGTTCAACCCCCAGCCCTGATTTATGACACATTTCAAGTGGCTGTGGATTTCAGTTTATGGGTCCTCATTTGGCCTCTCATTACGGAAGTGTATATTGCTTTCTGAGTGTCTGTCAGCGAGGTAAAAAGTAATTTCGGGGCACAAATTGTTCAGGGAGAATCTATTAACTGGGCTGCACGGTTCCTAATCTTGCCTGTAAGTGTGGTGTGCAGTGTGAAACCGTCATGTCTCAGGGCATTAGGTACAAGGGTAGCATTCCTACAGAGCATGACCATACAGGTTCACTTAAGGAGGAACACACACGCTGGCACTGGATGTTAGATGGGACTGTGCTTTAACCCTGTGAAGAAGCCCCAGCTCCTCGCAATACACTCTTAGTCATTCTATTTCTTTACTTCCTCCAACCCGACAGTTTTGAGATGCACTGGCATATGACAATGTCATGTTTGCTGATGTTGATGTGATTTATGCAGAAGAATTGGGGGACTGGTAATCTTCTGTCTCTTCTTTCTATGCAAGGCTTCCCTCATGAGTTTTTCCCAGTTTTGGGATTTTGGGTGGGTGGAGGAATTTCGGGAATCGACTTTGACGGGTCAGTTGGCAAGAACAAGTTGATTTGAATGCAACTTTGAGAGTAGTAGTAGTGTGAGCCTCTACGGCACACCGGAATGAAGTTCTCTAACAACTCCTGGTACATGTTCAGAATTCTACCTACGTCTCCCATCAGTCCCCCACCGCAAAGTATCAGCAAAGTGTCAGTGACAGAAAATCCAGGGGCCGGCAACATAATGAATGTATCTCACAAAGCTCTCGACGCCCGGGGGATATCTCCGTCAGTTTCCCTTAAACCCCGTTTGGCTGAGAGGCGGGTGACATTCAAGTTGAAGTAACAGTTGTGAGACGGCAGATGTCTTTATGCCAAAGGGGATGGTAGGGTACTCTTAACCTGGATGGCTGAGTGGCTGCCTCTGCTTCCACTTGTGCTCTGTTGGTCGCTCTCATCTCTCCATCTATCTATGCTGCTACACTGCGTTTTATTGGCAAACTCCAGCAGGCACATGTGATGAGAGATAACAGGCGAAAGGAGAGGGCTCCTTATTACGGTAAAAATGTTAGCCCTGGAGGAGTTCTCTCTCTGTGAGCCGAGCGCAGCTGCCAGCTTCAGTATTACCACTGGTATCCCAACGCCTGGGCCCGTAGGACATCACTCACTGACCATTCCCTTTGACCTGCACTGACACTTCAAAAACTAAGACCCATTCACACAAACCTATTACCAGGAACAACCCACTAAATGACTAGTTCTCTCCCTGTTGTAATAGGTGAGACTTGATACTAGGGCTAAGGGTACCGTGACACTTTGTTGTCACAAAGTGCTTTACAGGTATGCAGGTGTTAGTGGGTTCAGTGCTAGTTTGGTAACCTCCAGTGGTTTAGTTGCTGGTTCAACTCCCAGTTTTAGATTTAGTATGCTGGCATTGTAGCGGTCATCATTTAGTGTTGAGACGTGTGGTGCATATTAGGGCTGAAAACACGGAGCGCTCTCTCTCTCTTTGACCTGGAGGGTTTGTGTGTATGTGTGAAGTTCCCCTTCTGCCAACGGCCAAATCATCAATGCCGTCAAATGCTGTTAAACACACACACACACACTCTCGCACACACACAGTGATTTGCGACACACACCTGCCTCTCCTCTGGCAAACTGCCTCTCTGTTTTCCCTGTTTTCTGTCTCTCTATGCCTCTGTCTCTGTCTCTGTCTCTGTCTCTGTCTCTCTGTCTCTATGTCTCTGTCTCTGTCTCTGTCTCTGTCTCTGTCTCTATGTCTCTATGTCTCTGCCTCTGTCTCTGTCTCTATGTCTCTGTCTCTATGTCTCTGTCTCTCTGTCTCTATGTCTCTGCCTCTGTCTCTGTCTCTATGTCTCTGTCTCTATGTCTCTGTCTCTGTCTCTGTCTCTATGCCTCTGTCTCTATGCCTCTGTCTCTGTCTCTGTCTCTATGCCTGCTTAGTTAAATTTAGTTAAATTCTATCTCTCTGCCTCTGCCTCTCTCTCTATGTCTCTGCCTCTGTCTCTGTCTCTATGCCTCTCTCTGTCTCTATGTCTCTGTCTCTATGTCTCTGTCTCTATGCTTCTGTCTCTGTCTCTATGCCTGCTTAGTTAAATTTAGTTAAATTCTGTCTCTATGCCTCTGTCTCTGTCTCTGTCTCTGTCTCTCTCTGCTCTCTCTCTCTCTCTCTCTCTCTCTCTCTCTCTCTCTCTCTCTCTCTCTCTCTCTCTCCAATTCAAGGGGCTTTATTGGCATGGGAAATATATGTTAACGTTGCCAAAGCAAGTGAAGTAGATAATATACAAAAGTTAAATAAACAATAAAAATGAACAGTAAACATTACACTCAGAAGTTCCAAAAGAATAAAGACATTACAAATGTCATATTATGTATATAGACAGTGTTGTAACAATGTGCAACTGGTTAAAGTACAAAAGGGAAAATAAATAAACATAAATATGGGTTGTGTTTACAATGGTGTTTGTTCTTCACTGTTTGCCCTTTTCTTGTGGCAACAGGTCACAAATATTGCTGCTGTGATGGCACACTGTGGTATTTCACCCAATAGATATGGGAGTTTATCAAAGTTTATCGGGTTTGTTTTCAAATTCTTTGGATCTGTGTAATCTGGGGGAAATATGTCTCTAATATGGTCCTGCATTTGGCAGGTGGTTAGGAAGTGCACATAGCCTGTCTTCTCTTGAGAGCCAGGTCTGCAAACGGCGGCCTTTCTCAATAGCAAGGCTATGCTCACTGAGTCTGTACGTAGTCAAAGCTTTCCTTAAATTTGGGTCAGTCACAGTGGTCAGGTATTCTGCCACTGTGTATTCTCTGTTTAGTGCCAAATAGCATTCTAGGTTGCTCTGTTTTTTGTTAATTCTTTCCAATGTGTCAAGTGTCAACAAGTCTTTTTCTCATGAATTGGTTGGGTCTAATTGTGTTGCTGTCCTGGGGCTCTGTGGGGTCTGTTTGTGTTTGTGAACAGACCCCCAGGAGCAGCTTGCTTAGGGGGACTCTTCTCCAGGTTCATCTCTCTGTAGGGGATGGCTTTGTTATGGAAGATTTGGGAATCGCTTCCTTTTAGGTGGTTGTAGAATTTAACGGCTCTTTTATGGTTTTTGATAATTAGTGGGTATCGGACAAATTCTGCTCTGCATGCATTATTTGGTGTTTTACGTTTACGGATATTTTTGCAGAATTCTGCATGTAGAGTTTCAATTTGGTGTTTGTCCCATTTTGTGAATTCTTGGTTGGTGAGCGGACCCCAGACCTCAGAACCATAAAGGGCAATGGGTTCTATATCTGATTCAAGTATTTTTAGCCAGATCCTAATTGGTATGTTGAGTATTATGTTCCTTTTGATGGCATAGAAGGCCCTTGCCTTGTCTCTCAGATCATTCACAGCTTTGTGGAAGTTACCTGTGGCTCTGATGTTTAGGCCAAGGTATGTATTGTTTTTTTGTGTGCTCTAGGGAAACGGTGTCTAGATGGAATTTGTTTTTGTGGTCCTGACGACTGGATCTTTTTTGGAACATCTAGGAGCTGCTGTCTCACTTCTTGGCCTGTGGGAAGAAATGTGTGTTTTTTTGCCAATTTTAACCACACACTTGTTGTTTGTGTACATGGATTTTATAATGTTGTGTGTTTTTCCACCACCACTTTCCATCAATTTGTATAGCAGACCCTCATGTCAAATTGAGTTAAAGGCTTTTTTTAAATCAACAAAGCATGAGAAGACTTTGCCTTTGTTTTCGTTTGTTTGTCAATTAGGGTGTGCAGGGTGAATACGTGGTCTGTCGTGCAATAATTAGGTAAAAAGCCAATTTGACATTTGCTCAGTACATTGTTTTCACTGAGGAAATGTACAAGTCTGCTGTTAATGATAATGAAGAGAATTTTACCACTGTTGCTGTTGACGCATAACCCACGGTAGTTATTGGGGTCAAATTTGTTTCCACTTTTGTGGATTGGGCTGATCAGTCCTTGGTTCCAAATATTGAGGAAGATGCCAGAATTAAGGATGATGTTAAAGAGTTTTAGTATAGCCAATTAGAATTTGTTGTCTGTATATTTTGTCATTTTATTGAGGATATTACCAACACCACAGGCCTTTTTGGGTTGGAGGGTTTAGATTTTGTCCTATAATTTATTCAAGGTAATTGGAGAATCCAGTGGGTTTTGGTAGTCTTTTAATAGTTGATTCTAAGATTTGCTTTTGATCATGTACAGTGGGGAAAAAAAGTATTTAGTCAGCCACCAATTGTGCAAGTTCTCTCACTTAAAAAGATGAGAGAGGCCTGTAATTTTCATCATAGGTACACTTCAACTATGACAGACAAAATGAGGAAAAAAAATCCAGAAAATCACATTGTAGGATTTTTTATGAATTTATTTGCATATTATGGTGGAAAATAAGTATTTGGTCAATAACAAAAGTTTATCTCAATACTTTGTTATATACCCTTTGTTGGCAATGACAGAGGTCAAATGTTTTCTGTAAGTCTTCACAAGGTTTTCACACACTGTTGCTGGTATTTTGGCCCATTCCTCCATGCAGATCTCCTCTAGAGCAGTGATGTTTTGGGGCTGTCGCTGGGCAACACGGACTTTCAAAGATTTTCTATGGGGTTGAGATCTGGAGACTGGCTAGGCCACTCCAGGACCTTGAAATGCTTCTTACGAAGCCACTCCTTCGTTGCCCGGGCGGTGTGTTTGGGATCATTGTCATGCTGAAAGACCCAGCCACGTTTCATCTTCAATGCCCTTGCTGATGGAAGGAGGTTTTCACTCAAAATCTCACGATACATGGCCCCATTCATTCTTTCCTTTACACGGATCAGTCGTCCTGGTCCCTTTGCAGAAAAACAGCCCCAAAGCATGATGTTTCCACCCCATGCTTCACAGTAGGTATGGTGTTCTTTGGATGCAACTCAGCATTCTTTGTCCTCCAAACACGACGAGTTGAGTTTTTACCAAAAAGTTCTATTTTGGTTTCATCTGACATTCTCCCAATCCTCATCTGGATCATCCAAATGCTCTCTAGCAAACTTTAGACGGGCCTGAACATGTACTGGCTTAAGCAGGGGGACACGTCTGGCACTGCAGGATTTGAGTCCCTGGCGGCGAGTGTGTTACTGATGGTAGGCTTTGTTACTTTGGTCCCAGCTCTCTGCAGGTCATTCACTAGGTCCCCGTGTGGTTCTGGGATTTTTGCTCACCGTTCTTGTGATCATTTTGACCCCACGGGTGAGATCTTGCGTGGAGCCCCAGATCGAGGAAGATTATCAGTGGTCTTGTATGTCTTCCATTTCCTAATAATTGCTCCCACAGTTGATTTCTTCAAACCAAGCTGCTTACCTATTGCAGATTCAGTCTTCCCAACCTGGTGCAGGTCTACAATTTTGTTTCTGGTGTCCTTTGACAGCTCTTTGGTCTTGGCCATAGTGGAGTTTGGAGTGTGACTGTTTGAGGTTGTGGACAGGTGTCTTTATACTGATAACAAGTTCAAACAGGTGCCATTAATACAGGTAATGAGTGGAGGACAGAGGAGCCTCTTAAAGAAGAAGTTACAGGTCTGTGAGAGCCAGCAATCTTGCTTGTTTGTATGTGACCAAATACTTATTTTCCACCATAATTTGCAAATAAATTAATTAAAAATCCTACAATGTGATTTTCTGGATTTTTTTTCCTCATTTCGTCTGTCATAGTTGAAGTGTACCTATGATGAAAATTACAGGCCTCTCTCATCTTTTTAAGTGAGAGAACTTGCACAATTGGTGGCTGACTAAATACTTTTTTTCCCCACTGTATATGTTTTTGCTGTTTGTTCTTTGTTATAGAGCCAAAAAGATTGGAGAAGTGGTTTACCCACACATATTCATTTTGGATAGATAATTCTTTTTTGTTGTTTGTTTACTGTTTTCCAATTTTCCCAGAAGTGGTTAGAGTCTATGGATTCTTCAATTACATTGAGTTGATTTCTGACATGCTGTTCCTTCTTTTTTCATAGTGTATTTCTGTATTGTTTTAGTGGTTCACCACAGTAAAGGTGTAGACTCAGGTTTTCTGGGACTCTATGTTTTTGATTGGACAAGTTTCTAAATTTATTTCTTAGGTTTTTGCATTCTTCATCAAACCATTTGTGATTGTTGTTCATTTTGTTCAGTTTTCTGTTAGACATTTTTAGATTTGATAGGGAAGCTGAGAGGTCAAATATACTGTTAAGATTTTCTACTGCCAAGTTTGTCCAGGAAGTTGTCTAAAAGGGATTGAATGTGTTGTTGTTGCCTAATTGTTTTTTGTTAGGTTTCCATACTACATTCCTTCCATCTATAGTATTTCTTAATATTACTTAGTTCCTTTGGCGTTGATGCCTCATGATTGAGTATTGCTCTGTTCAAGTAGACTGTGATTTTGCTGTGATCTGATAGGGGTGTCAGTGGTCTGACTGTGAACGCTCTGAGACACTGGGTTAAGGTCAGTGATAAGGTAGTCTACAGTACTACTGTCAGTAGATAAGCTATAGGTGTACCTACCATAAGAGTCCCCTCCAAGCCTACCATTGACTATGTACATACCCAGAGCTGCAGGAGTTATGACCCGTTTTTGTTGTCATAGGGGGCATATGGGGGAGGGAATTCTGTCACCTCCAGGCAGGTGTTTGTCCTCCTGTGTGCTGAGGGTGTCAGGTTCTTGTTCGGTTCTAGCATTTAGGTCGCCGCAGACTAGTACCTGTCCCTGGGCCTAGAAATTATTGATTTCCCCCTCCAGGATGGTGAAGCTGTCTTCGTTAAAGTATGTGGATTCTAATGGGGGGATATAGATAGCACACAGAGAACATTTTTCTCTGTTGAATTTCTAGCCAAATGTAAAATGTTCCTGTTTTGATTAATTTAATAGAGTGAGTTAGGTCTGCTCAATACCAAATGAGCATACCCCCTGTTTCACACATAGTAGTTTGGTGGATGGGACTATCAGCTCTCTGTAACCTAGAGGGCAACCAGTGGGTCCGTCTCCTCTATACCATGTTTCTTGTAGGATGACAATGTCTGTATTTCTTTGATGAAGTCCAGGTCCCTGCTCTTTAGGCCAAAGGCAGATGACCTCAGGCCTTGGATATTCCAGGATGAGATAGTGAACGATTTGTGTTCCATAAAGTGTCCAATGTTGGTCATGTGGTTTGGCCTCAGGCCAGTAAGTGTGAGCAGAGCCTGCTGAGCATCTGGTACATTCCATTGGCTTGGGCTAGTGTAAGAGTGTGGGTTGGGCCTGTTTGCCCGCTCACTGCCTGGTGCGTATGTGTGACTTCCATGTTGAGGCTCTCTTTGCGGGAGTGGGGGCATGGGGTGGGCAGGAGGGGCATAGGTCTGATCTGAGGGGGCCTAAATGGGGTGTGGGCATGGTTGACTTGGGGGGTGTTGATTGGTGGGGGTGTGGATGTGGCTGGTGGTGTTGTGTTCTGGATGTAGGTCCTCTAGGCGTGGGTCCTCTGTGTGTAGGTCCGGGGGGTCCCGCAGGTCTGGGAGAGTGTCTCGCTGGTCTGGTCGGGGTGTCTATTGATCTGTTGCTCCTGTGTGACGTGTTGGGGCTGCTTTTGAGAGCGATGTCCTTTAAGGTTCGGGGCACTGCTGCCTTGTGTAGGTGGACTTGGTCGTAAAGGCTGTTCAAGTCCAGGGTGGAGTGGTGGGCCAGGAAAACATTTGGTTTTGAGGCACAGTCACGGGAAATACTTGCGTTTTCCTGCTGTATGGTAGCAGGCTGAAAGTATTTTTGTGGTAGCAGGGTGGAGATAACCACTTGTGCGTTGGGGAAAGTAGAAGAAGCTTTTTCAATCACTCCCTTCAGTGCTGTGGTCACCCTTTGTGCCTGTGTGTATTATTATGTGGCTAGGTGAACCTAGTTGGTCCTCAGACAGAAGGTCTAGGGCGCGCTGGGTGTTTGGACACCAGAATTTAGATACTCTGTTTTGGAAAAAAGTTATTCTCTTGTATATATTTCCCGTTTGAGTCCATAAGGAGTACAGTCTGTGTCTTGTGTATGTCCTCAGTGGGTGTGGGGGGGTTGTCAGGAGGCCTATCAAGGTGGAATGCTCAGAGGGGGTGTGGGGTTCTTAATTTGTCTGTCCCGCTGTGATTTCGACGCTATGGTCAGGGGGTGGACTGTTCTGCTTTGGTGTCGTGACTTTTGTCGGGCGCTGAGGTGGGCTGTTCTGCTGGCTTCTCTGCGGGGGGGCCACCTCTCTAGTAGGTTGTTCTCTGTCACACGCCATCCCCCACCCTCTCCTCCAGCACTCTGATCCTCTCCTCTAGTGCTCTGTTCTTCTCCTGCTCTTTCTCCTGTTGATGTTGTCTCACTACAGTCCAGAGTGCAGATAGGTCTCTCTTACCTGTGGAGCCCCAGATTCCTTTTGTTTACCTGCATACTTGGGTTTTACCGGCTTGTAGCTACACGAGATTCACGTGTACACCTCAATAAAACTGTCTGTGTTGCAGCACGCAGACACGCAGCTCTGGTGTCCTTATACACATACCTTACTACATACAAACCTGCTTTTCATGTGCAAGTTGTCATAGTCAGACTCGCAGCCAAGTACTGTAAACTTCAGAGCAATGTATTTCATTTATCCTTCACCAACCAGTCAAGTACCCTAGCTGTTTTCTCTTCCCTCAGGCTATGAATTGTATTTGTTTAGTGCTCTACTGTTTTGTAGTTTGTAGTTGATCTGGCTATGACCTTTTATAGACCGCACTACAACATCATGACTCACAGTCACTATGTATTTGGCAGAAAGTTTATCTCTACCACACACACACTGCCATGGAATGCCCAGCCGCACCCTGGGGCTTGTTAAACCGATTGTCAATCTCTCCTCAAGTATTAGACTAGCCTCTGTTTGCTGGAGGTGTGTGTGTGTGTGTGTGTGTGTGTGTGTGTGTGTGTGTGTGTGTGTGTGTGTGTGTGTGTGTGTGTGTGTGTGTGTGTGTGTGTGTGTGTGTGTGTGTGTGTGTGTGTGTGTGTGTGTGTGTGTGTGTGTGTGTGTGTGTGTGTGTGAGTGTGATTGCATGCAATATTCATGACCCTGGGCACTACGACATCATGCCTGACAGTCACTATGTAAGCCTGATAGTGTATTAAGCACTAGCTTTTTCGAGACCATAGATTCAAATATTGTAGATAGTTGAATGAAGGGGTGTTTAAGACTGGTTAAAATGTTTGTAGTTGTTATTTATTTTGTGATGGGGAAAGAAACACCTCTCGGATTCTCGCTCTCTCTTTCTGTCTCAGAGTCGGAATTAAAGTTAACAGTCAAGATACATTTACAAGCGAGTGGGCTCTTAAATGATCCGGACACACTCTTCTCCTCTTTTCTCCTCCATAGACGGTGATTGGTACCAGGGTCATTAATTATCACTGACGAGGCTATTACAGTTAAGACCAGGGGAGGACAGTTCCCAGAGTACTTAGAGGGAGGTGGCGCATGCACACCGTCATAAGGTTCTCTTGGTCATGCAGATCGAGCCCAGATCTCTGTCTGAACGACGTCTCTCAAAGTAAAACTGGCAAGAGACACATTAAGGATGTGCCATATGGCTTTATTGCGCCATCGAGTGACGCTCAGTCTCTGATCTCTGACCCGGATAGCTCTTCTCCTCCTCCGACAAATTGTTTGGCGAACTGTTAAACAAAAGTCGCCCATCTTGACATGTCAAGATTAGGTGTTATCTTAGGTGTCATTAATTTCGGAGGCAAGATTAGAAGGCAGGAATTTGCTCCTGAAATTCAAAGATTGGGAATTGAATTGAATGAGGAACCAAAGAGAGGCAGGACTAAGCACGCTAAGTAAACTGAGGCAGGCACAGTAAGCTTCTTTTCGCCCTGCGAGCATTCTAGAACGCAACGTCTCAACCTGCTGATTGGTCCCCTCTTTGTTCCTCTGTTAGTTCAACATGTTGCCTTTTGAAGTCATCTGTAACTTTCTCTTGTTTGGAAACTTGCCAACACACAAACACACACGTTACAATGGCTGGCTTGGCAGCAGGTAAGGCCCTGTCTTGGGTGTACTGATGATGCGGCAGCATTTGCCTTCACTCAACACTAGCATCCATCTCAATGAGGAGCACAGCTCACAGGCCTGATGAGGTGTAGTTCTAGACATGCAGCTAGGAGTAATACAACCACCAAGAGCTGCCAGACCACTTCAGACCCCTTCTCAGACAGGAAGTTGAATGTTTGGATAGACAGAAGCAGTGAGGCTCTAAGGGTTGGATAGAAGTGGATTGAATTGGGTGGCTTTATGGGTTTTGTGTTATGAATGTCACTGTGTGTGTGTCTGTGTCTGTGTGTGCGTGCGTGTGTGCGTGTGTGCGTGCGTGCGTGCGTGCCATTTTAACCAGAATGGCCCAAGAGGCTACAGTACAGCTCTGTCAATCAATTTGAATTTTAAATGTAATCAAAGAAAGTGCCCGGGCGCATTTATTTTTCTAGTTTACAGTAGACCATCTATTTACATTCTATAGACAGTGTCCACATTGACATATAGGGAGCATTTGCCAGTGATTCAGTTGTCACCTTCCCTCCGTTGTGTCTGATTGGGGCTGTAGCACTAGTCACTACCCAATCATTCAGAGTCACACCCATCTTCCACAGGGCCGTTGGAACAGACACATTATAAAGGCACAATCTGCGATTTGTGTTTCAGCCTTAACATAACATAGCCAATGGAGTAGTGCAGTCTCATATCTTGGGTTATGGTAGCCAATGGGGCAGTGCAGTCTCATATCTTGGGTTATGGTAGGCCAATGGGGCAGTGCAGTCTCATATCTTGGGTTATGGTAGGCCAATGGGGCAGTGCAGTCTCATATCTTGGGTTATGGTAGGCCAATGGGGCAGTGCAGTCTCATATCTTGGGTTATGGTAGGCCAATGGGGCAGTGCAGTCTCATATCTTGGGTTATGGTAGGCCATTGGGGCAGTGCAGTCTCATATCTTGGGTTATGGTAGGCCAATGGGGCAGTGCAGTCTCATATCTTGGGTTATGGTAGGCCAATGGAGTAGTACAGTCTCATATCTTGGGTTATGGTAGCCAATGGGGCAGTGCAGTTGTGGCCAACACATCCTCCGAGAGCAACTTCTCACAACCATCCAGGAACAGTTTGGTGATGAACAATGCCTTTTCCAGCATGATGGAGCACCTTGCCATAAGGCAAAAGTGGTAGCTAAGTGGCTCGGGGAACAAAACATCGATATTTTGGGTCCAAGGCCTGGAAACTCCCCAGACCTTAATCCCATTGAGAACTTGTGGTCAATCCTCAAGAGGCGGGTGGACAAACAAAAACCCACAAATTCTGACTCCAAGCATTGATTATGCAAGAATGGGCTGCTATCAGTCAGGATGTGGCCCAGAAGTTAATTGACAGCATGCCAGGGCGGATTGCAGTGGTCTCGAAAAAGAAGGTTCAACACTGCAAATATTGACTCTTTGCATCAACTTCATGTAATTGTCAATAAAAGACTTTGACACTTATGAAATGCTTGTAATTATACTTCAGTATTCCATAGTAACATCTGACAAAAATATCTAAAGACACTGAAGCAGTAAACTTTGTGGAAATGAATATTTGTGTCATTCTCAAAACTTTTGGCCACGACTGTACAGTATCATATCTTGGGTTATGGAAGGCCAATGGGGTAGTGCAGTCTCATAACTTGGGTTCATTTGTGGCCCCAACTGTGACAGAGCCCCCCTCATTCAATCAACCGCCACATAATCAACTGAATCAAATCACATATATCTGAAAAAGTTTATCTCTAACACATTTACACACACACACACACACACACACACACACACACACACACACACACACACACACACACACACACACACACACACACACACACACACACAGAATTCTATGGAATGCACAGCTGCGTGTCTGTTGGTCTCTCTCTGTCTGTCTGTGTGCATGGTTGGCTGGAGAGGAATCTGACTTCCAGTGCTTCACTGGAATGACCTCCTGTCTGTGACCATATTTTTGTGAGGTCCTGTACACTGAGAGCATACCGCCCCTCTACCGTAGCCTGTCCTGACAAACCCTCACCCCCCTTTCCTGGAATAAAGATCCATCTCATATTTGATTTTGTCTGGGTCGGCGGCAGGCCATGCCAAAAGCTCTCATTAGCCACACTTTTCATTAGCACAGAAAAAGGGGAGTGAAATAGAGAACAAAATAAAGAGTGGGAGGATTCTGAATTCCCAATTTGCCCCAAATCCTCCGCTAATCCAGTGAGTGGCGTTCTCTAATCCCTCGCTCCGTACACAACGTGAGAAAGAGGAGGGGCTCAGTGAGTGGCGTTCTCTAATCCCCCGCTCCGTACAAGACGTGAGAAAGAGGAGGGGCTCAGTGAGTGGATGAAGCTCTAGGAGAATGGATTCAAAGTACCTTGGCTAACTTTTCTCTCAAAACCTGATTTTGTGTTTTGTCGGAGTCGAGAAAGGGGTTTGTCTGTCACAGCTTGCACTTGGTCACACACACACACCCTGACACCGCTGGTGCTCAGTCAAGGTGTTTCGTGATGATTATTACAGATTATTTATTTACGGTATCTGCCTTCAAGGTCAAACTAGTAGAATTGTCAGGAAGTGAGTGAGCGGCTCACGTTCGCGCTAAACCCTGGTGCTAATTTGCATAATCTCTTCCGGTTCTTGTGCCCGAGGTGAGAGATGCTGCAGAAAATACACGGATAAAGGCGTGAAAGTTGTTTTAGATGTCATTCACGAGTTCTGGAATTTGTGAAGTCATTCATTCACTTTCCCAGACACACCCTTTTTTTATCAGAGATTCCACCACATACTGAGGCACTCTCCACTCAGGCTTTTCACACTCTGTTGTTTAATTAGACATACTATGCTGTTTTACTTAGAGAACTGTTCGTTGTTATATGTTAGTATTATGCTGATACAGTCTTGTCTTGTGTGGGTGCGACTGCAGAATGTGATGTCCTGTGTCAACTGTCTGCAGGAATTTAGATGTGTGGAAACATGCAGGAAGGAACGGTCAATAGTGGCAACGTCAGCTATCTTAGTCTGCACAGACAAGCTAAATCAGCTTTTACACACCATGTCCCTGTTTCCACCCATCCGCTAAACTGCCACGTAGGCAAATTAGGTTGTACTTTTTCTATAAGAAGAGAGAGACAACTGTTCGTTGGGCTTTCCTAACGATGTACTGTTGACTGGTTGTTATTGATTGCTTCATTTTTAAAGTTATTTTGATGAATACAGTCTCTCCTTCTGGATAGAATTACCACGACACACTACCAAATACGAACTGCTTCAGCTCCCATCCTGATAATAAGAAATGTGTTGCCTTATTTAATTACTTCTCTGTGCTGCAATTCAGCTTTTATCTTCCAAGTACGGCCTACATGAATAAATCAATTCATGAATCAATAATAAAAATCATGACAACCCTCTTATCTTTGTTTCCCTTCCTCTTCCTCCTTCCAGAGATTGACATTGAGCTCTGCGTCCGGGAATCCATCAACCTGTTCTGCTGGACTCCCAAGAGCGCCACTTACCGCCAGCACGCCCAACCCCCCCAAGGCTTAGGGAGACCGCAGCACCAGCGGCTTCGGCAAGATGGCCAGCTACTACTCCTCAAACTACCAGGACATGCCCAAGACGGACCTGGTGAGCGCTCCTCCATCATCACACACGACTCACACACAGATCTGGACACATTCACTCACACACAGATATGGACACATTCACGCACTCACTCGTATATATGTACACACTCACATCTACGCATGCCCAAACTCATACACACACACACACTTTGGTTTTACTATACTAACCTGAACCCTAAAACTAAACCTAACTCTGAACCATGAACCTGAACCCTAATTGTAACCCTAAACCTAAGCCTAAAATAGCCTTTTTCCTTTTGGGTGCTGGCATAATAATTTACATTTACAGACACACCATTTAACTCTATTCTAAGGAATAAAACTTGACTGGCTGTTAATTTATGATTGGTCCAAGGGGAATAAATCCTGGGTTGTAATCTGAGCCTAATGGCTGGTTAACGCAGACACAGGGGGGCTCAACCCTAAACCATATAAACACGTCCAGTCTCTGGGGGCCCGATTTACCACGCGCACGTATCCTGGCTAGCTTACTACTGCCCTCTTGAGAAGATTCAGACAGATTTACTAGACAGGCACGATCCTCTCAATCCGTATATGACGTCCGACACATTTGACAGAACCGAAAGTAACAAATTATAGTACCGAACCATTTTTCATGTTGTAGTATTGGGGAAAAGTACCTACGGTTCGGTATACCGTGCAACGATAGTCTGCAGTGCCCTCGTGATTTCTGAGGAAGAATCTTAAGAAAGCACATAAAGGCAGGGAGTAACAGGAACACGGCGGTGAAACGTCAGTCTCGTCAGAGATTGGTTACAGCACTAGGCATTCTTTTGGGGAGAACACAGAGGAGAACCACGTCCCTGCAACATAATGGTCAGTCTTAGAGGGAGGTTAGAGTATTGACCTGAATCCAGTTGTTCTTATTAATACCATGTTATAGGAGTGATGGTTTTAATGCAGCTACCAAAACCATAGGATACCAAAACCATAGTGCTTCCCACTTGATTTAATATCCCTGTCTTCTACTACTGTGTGTTCCATACATTTCAGCGAATAATGTTATAGTATATATTTTTCCTGTTTTTTTTGAATCGCACATGAAATTGTTAAAATAGTCTCCTTCCAGACCCTAGTCTGCCTGTCGGAGTTTGATCGTTTTAGTTAAATAACATCACATTTTGCTGGACGCCTAGTAGTTGTAAGAAACGACCACATCTGAAGATGGATTCTGTCATTTTATTTCTCAAAATGTGTGTGGAGTTCATATCTATTTGGTTGAATGTATGCCCTACAGCTTGCAGTGAGTAACTTATTGCATTTCCCAAAGAACATTTCATTAAATCTGGGTGAGATGCTGTTTTCATGACACCGGAGAAATGAAGTGTTTACTTACTGTATGCTTGGACCCAGGACCGGGCTCCGCTCTGGGCCTAGCTCGAGTCTGTCTGTCAGCAAAAACACGGAGGCATTTTTTGTCGCTCTGCTCTGCTTGCCCCTGCTGCCAGAAAAGTGACTTCACTTTAGTTGAGAGGGACATTGGTAACTGCTGCGTGGCCATTAATGGAACATAAAAGACATTGGGGTCTGTATTTATAAAGTGCTGTTCTAGGATCATCTGGAGGACCCCCCCCTGTCCATATAATCTTATTCAATATGATCTAAAAGGAAAAATTTTGGAAGAGAATCCTTTGTTGGGGTAGCTTCCTTGTTCCTTGTCAATCATTGGCTTATTGGTGAAATCAGCAATCAGACAATATCTTCTTTAAGTAAATCAATCAAGCCTTTATTAATGCAATTGCAGACAGAAGTTGACAAGGGAAACACAGCACGCATGTTTCTGAGAAAGTTCTGCAAAATTAAACAGGTCAAAGTTGCTTTAATATGCTTGCAGTCAACCCCTAGTGATGGAACTGCCTACGTCAACACCTTCTACTCATGAGACCAAGCCCATGCATATACAGTTATACAAACTTGCAGGAGAAAACAATAGCCCAGTGTTTTCTAAGAGCTCAGCAGTAACTTTCCATTCCTGTGTGGCTTACAGTGGTGTGTCTGACTTGTCTCTTATTTCGTTACTCCCCCTGCAGGGTTCTGTGTCTATGAATCTCTTTTAGCCTTGAGGAGCTTTCTCACCGACACCCTGTTTTGACTGCATGGGCTCACACATCTTTCACACTGTTTCTTATAAGAGGCAGAGACTAGAAAAGAACTGTGGAACAGTATTAAACCTTATAATGCATATATTGCTAATCTGTGGTCCAGGACCCTTTAAATGTAGTGGGGGAGGGTCTTATAGCCCTTCCCCCTGCTATTAATGCAACATAAGCATAATCAATTGTTATAATACATCAATCATTTGGTGCAGCCCCTATCATGACCCAAGGTGAACCGCATCACCTTCCTCCTTTTGGAATCCTTTATTTCTTTGTGAAGTGTATTCCTTAATGAATTTCATGGCGGCTCCTAGGTTTCAAGTTAGCCATTTTCTGATCAGTTTCTTTACTCATGATTGATTTCATCTGGTCTGTCTCGACTGCAATTTACACTGAAATCCTTAATAGGGGATAGAGTCGTGCCCTGAGAAATTATGCCAGCGTTTGTACTGAATGTACTGTAATACTGTAACTGAATGCCTGTACGTCACCATGACTATAATGGGATCAATTGCAGATGTATGCCGTATAGAATTACACAGAGGGATAATTGCCCTGTATGTATGGGAGTTCATATTGGGATGACAAATCGCTGCATGGTGATTGTACAACACGGCTGTTGGCTATTCATTATCACTAGACCTCAGTCTAAGCTGGTCATCACCATGATGGGCATTGTCGTTATAGTACTGCACATTCATGTTCTCATGCAGTTGATCATGTGAACCATCAGGTTCATCTGCACAGTAAACGTTGGTGAGGGAAAACAAGCTCTGGGTAGTGTTCAGTAGTGCACACAATTGCAAAGTGTTTTGCAACAGATAATACAAATGTGGACAGTTTCTCCCTGTTTCACACCATTTCAAAATGCTTACTCCCTACTGAACAGCCTGGGTCATTATATTATAGAATAATGCCATTTAGCAGACACTTTTATCCAATCAATGCGTGCGTACATTTTCCGTATGTGTGATCCCGGGAATCAAACCCAGTATCCTGGCATTGCCAGCGCCATGCTCTACCAACTGAGCTACAGAGGACCAGCAGTCTTATCAGTCTCCAGTTAGGTCCCATCACTGTCAGCCCATGCGCTGAAAGACAGGCAGCAGCATCATTAAGCTGACTGAAGGCTGGCAAACATACATCTCCCCATGGCATTTATCTCCCCATGGGACCCAGCCATGAACCCACAGTCAATGACAGGCTGTACCAGTGGGATTTTAAAGATGTGTGTGTGTGTGTGGTGGGGGGTTCTGTACTGGTGTGTGTGTGTGTGTGTGTGTGGGGGGGTTCATACTGGTATGTGTGTGTGGGTTCATACTGTTGTGTGTGTGGGTTCATACTGGGTGTGTGTGTGTGTGTGTGTGTGTGTGTGTGTGTGTGTGTGTGGGTTCATACTGTTGTGTGTGTGTGTGTGTGGGTCATACTGGTGTGTGTGTGTGTGTGTGTGTGTATAGAGTAGATATTAAAGCTGTCTAATTATTTAAATTGATGGCATTTCTTAGTCCTCTCTTACTGCATTCTAGGCATAGGTTTTAAAGAGCGTTATATTGATTGTGGCATCCCTTTTCTGACATCATCCAGATATCTTATCCAAGCAACAGTTATCATCATAATGGATTGCTCTTATCAGTCCTTCTCCTACTTCCTCACTGCTGTTGTATCAGTGTCCGTCTGTTTGTGCGTGTGTGGCTGTGTGTGTGTGCGCGCCCGCGTGTGTGTGTGCGTGTGGCCTTGTGTGTGCGCCCGTGGCAGTGCTTGTGTGTGTGCGTGTGGCTGTGTGTGCACCCGCCGGCCCGTGGCTGTACTCGTGTGTGTGTGTGTGTGTGTGTGATCATTGTACAACCTTTATTACCTCTTTATGGAGCCCTCCTATCAGTCATGGCTGTTTAGTGACTTCAAATCTAATGTTATTTGCCACTTGCTTCATAAATAACAGGTGTAGGCTACAGGATTCCAAAAGGATTCTTTGGCTGTCCCCATAAGATAACCCCTTCCAGATAGAAACGTCTTTGGCTCCAGGTTGAACCTTTTTAGGTTCTAAACTCAGCAAAAAAAGAAACGTCCTCTCACTGTCAACTGTGTTTATTTTCAGCAAACTTAACATGTGTAAATATTTGTATGAACATTTCAAGATTCAACAACTGAGACATAAACTGAACAAGTTCCACAGACATGTGACTAACATAAATGGAATAAGGTGTCCCTGAACAAAGGGGGGGTCAAAAGTAACAGTCAATATCTAGTGTGGCCACCAACTGCATTAAATACCTCAGTGCATTTCCTCCTCATTGACTGCACCAGATTTGCCAGTTCTTGCTGTGAGATGTTACCCCACTCTTCCACAAAGGCACCTGCAAGTTCCCGGACATTTCCGGGGGAAATGGCCCTAGCCTTCACCCTCCGATCCAACAGGTCCCAGACGTGCTCAATGGGATTCTTCGCTGGCAATGGCAGAACACTGACATTCCTGTCTTTACAATGAAGATCTGTGAAGTTATTTGGAATTTTACGAATTATCTTTGAAAGACAGGGTCCTGAAAAGGGGACTTTTCTTTTTTAGCTGAGTTTAGATGGAATTATAAAGGGTTCTCCTATGGGGACAGCCAAAGAACGCTTTTAGGTTGTAGATGGCACTTTTTTGATCATAGTGTATCAGTGAAATGCTTACTTACAGGCCTTTCCCAACAATGCAGAGAGAAACATAGAGATAGAATAGAAAAAAAAGAATTACACGAGGAATAAAAACACAATGAGTAAGGATAACTTGGCTATAAGCACGTGCTACCAGTACTTAAGCTGGAGGACTTATAGGCCTTGAAGGCCCAGTGCAGTCAAAATTCAGTTTTCATATTGTACAACAGCTGATGAAAAATAACACTGAAAGTGTGATAGAATTTGAATGGCTGGTTTTAGTCCAACTCTGTGTGGTTGTATACGTTGCAAAGACGCTCCGAGGTCTTAAAGCATTGAGTGCCTCCCTCCGATTCAATGACTGCACAGTTAAGTGAATAAAATACACCCACTGAACCTAATGATAGTGACTGCCTCTCATTTGCATGAGTAAAGCACCCTCGCCCTTCTTCGTCTTCATCCACTCCTTGTTTGAAATAAGTGTCCCTTGTGGGATAAATAGCCTAAAGTATATTTTTATTGAATTCTCTCTTTCACTCTTTTTCTCTCTTCCTCTCACCCCTGCTCTCTCGTTCATGCTCCGTGCTTCCTATTGACTCATGACAGCCAGTGAAATGTGTGATCTGTGCCAGCAGATCATCGGGCTCGTTGATGCATGTACCAATATCAATCATCCCACTATCCCATCCTTCTCTCTCTCCCTCCATCAGTGAACGTGAGAGGTCTTCACAACTTGATTGGTGCTGAATCCCGAGGAGGATCTCTTTTTTTTTTGAATACATGTATTGCCGTAGATACTGTAATTGTATATATTTACAAGCAGATGTTTCGTGGGAGCTTTAGAGATGTCAAGACTGCTCACAAAGGGAAAGCTAGGTATAATTCCTCCTCAGGCTGCCACACTCTGTTCACAGGAGATACTGGCACCTCAGTGCCACCATTGTCCCTGCCACACAGACTCCTAAAACGTGCTTATACTCTCAAGCCTTTGATGACAAATAGCCACAGTGCCAGTGGACTCCCTGGCTCTCCCCATTAACACTGCTCATCAGAGCCTGTCTGCGCTGTCACCTCCAGGGCAGCATTATCCTATAGTGTGGACTGGAAAGGGAGAGTTCCTTTCCAAATTACTCTGTCCCCAGTACAAAGTATTTTCTGATTTGCCGGCAATGGCACTGATATCGCTTCGGGTCCTTCCTTGAGAACTACATACAGTATTTCCATATTTACAAAAGACTGAGAAAGCTATTGAACAGTACCACTGAATGCTGTTATCGGCACCAAGATATTCAAGTCTTCCTTTGAGAGTTCGATGTTTGCTCGCCAACTAAATAACAAACTGTATACTGAGGGAACCTATTCTACCTGAGTGGTCATAATAACTTTCTCTCCCTCTTATCTCCTTCTCTCCAGTCGCGGGAGCCCTTGGCGCTGAGTGACCTGAAAGCCGAGGTGTCCCCCCGGTATCTCAGCCGAGGACCTCATTGACCTGTGTGAGCTGTCGGTGGGGGGTCAAACCAAGAGGAGCAAGGCGGCAAGCCAAAGATCCTTGCCGTCGACATCCGCAGCATCGAGGAGTATCCTTCAGGGTGCGTGTGTGTGCGCGTGTGTGAGATAATGGGCAATCAATCAGTCGATCGGTTAAATTAATGAAACCTTTTCTACATCCGCACATTAAGCAGTTGTCACAAAGTGCTTTTACGACCGACCTAGACCCCGAAGAGCAAGCACAGAAGAGACGGAGGTCTTCAGAGCAGATGATTCAAATGTGCCTCTTCTTCTACCCCAGGCTGATTTTGTTTCAGCACAGCACCACATAGAGAGACGAGAGCCCTAGTGTTCTGTTTTCCTTTTGAAGGGGAATTGAAAGCATGCTGTCATAAAAGACAGGTCTGCTGAATAAATGCACATGTCTCCAGAGAAGGGATCGCTGCTTAAATATGCTTTTCACCTTCAGGCTGTATTGGTGTTGTGCAGTACCACCGCCAGTACAATAGCTGTGTGTGTGTGTTTTAGGCTTGCATGTAGCTTTGAGCTCCATCAAGACTGATCTACTCCATTCACGCACTGCTAGTACACCAGTCTTGGAAATATTTTCTGTTGGTTCAGTTCGGGCATGGCTTTGTGCAGAGTATACATTGGCTGCGTATATGGCTGGCCCTGTGTACAAGAACTGGCTTGCCTTCTGTGCTCTCCTCTAGCTGGCTGAGGAGAGTATGGAGGTCTGGAGCGTTAGCTACTGCACAAAATCAAATCAAACTTTATTTATCACATGCGCCGAATACAGCAAGTGTAGACTTTACCGTGAAATGCTTACTTACAAGCCCTTAACCAACAGTGCAGTTCAAGAAGAAGAAAATATTTACCAAGTAGGCTAAAATAAAAAGTAACACAATAAGAATAACAATAACGAGGCTATATACAGGAGGTACCGGTACTGAGAAATGTGCAGGGGTACAGGCTAGTTGAGGTCATTTGTACATGTCGGTGGGGATGAAGTGACTATGCATAGGTAACAAACGAACAACAAGTAGCAGCAGTGTACGGAGGGGGGGGGTCAATGTAAATTGTCCGGTGGCAAATTTTTATGAATTGTTAAGCAGTCTAATGGCTTGGGGGTAGAAGCTGTTGAGGAGCCTTTTGGTCCTAGACTTGGCGCTCCGGTACCGCTTGCCGTGCGGTAGCAGAGAAAACAGTCTATAACTGCTGTAGAACCTTTTGACGATCTGGGAGCCCATGCCAAATCTTTTCAGTCTCCTGAGGGGGAAAAGGTTTTGTCATGCCCTCTTCACGACATCTTGGTATGTTTGGCCCATAATAGTTCGTTGGTGATGTGGACACCAATGAACTTGAAACTCTCGACCCACTCCACTACAGCCCCGTCGATGTTAATAGAGGCCTGTTCGGCCTGCCTTTTCCTGTAGTCCAAGATCAGCTCCTTTGTCTTGCCCACACTGAGGGAGAGGTTGTTGTCCTGGCACCACACTGCCAGTTCTCTGACCTCCCTATAGGCCGTCTCATCGTTGTTGGTGATCAGGCCTACCACTGTTGTGTCAATCAGCAAACTTAATGATGGTGTTGGAGTCATGTTTGGCCACGCAGTCGTGAGTGAACAGGGAATACAGGAGGGGACTAAGTACACACCCCTGAGGGGCCCCACGGTCTGGACAGAATCCATTCTGCCTGCTTATTAGCTACCCCATAGCCTGTTAGCCACCCCATGTTGACCACCTGCTAGCCTGTTAGCCACCTGCTATCCTGTTAGCCACCTGCTATCCTGTTAGCCACCTGCTATCCTGTTAGCCACCTGCTATCCTGTTAGCCGCCTGTTAGCCACCCGCTATCCTGTTAGCCGCCTGCTATCCGGTTAGCCGCCTGTTAGCCGCCTGTTAGCCGCCTGCTAGCCTGTTAGCCACCTGCTAGCCTGTTAGCCACCTGCTGGCCTGTTAGCCACCTACTAGCAAAAACGACTTGTGTGGGCTAAGTTACAAAACCTCCACTGGATGGGAGATTTTATGGGTTAACTGAAAAACATTTGGACTTTTTTGTTACAGGGTGGAGAATACCTGTGAAATTCATATATCAGAAGTGTGAGATTAATATGCTCTGCTGATTGGAGAATCTGCTTTCATCTCCCGGTCAGTCATGGGAATCTATTTCTAAATCTATTGTTGAAGTCCTTGAAGTAATTATCCTTGAAAAACCTCCAGCCCTATCACTGGGTGTGAACACGTCTGGCACATTTGACAGCCAATGGACAAAGTTACCCTGGATAAGAGTGTGCTAAGAAAATAAGGAGAGTGAATGTGCAGGGGGTTAGATGTGAATGTGCAGGGGGTTAGATGTGAATGTGCAGGGGGTTGGATGTGAATGTGCAGGGGGCTAGATGTGAATGTGCAGGGGGTTAGATGTGAATGTGCAGGGGGTTAGATGTGAATGTGCAGGGGGTTAGATGTGAATGTGCAGGGGGTTAGATGTGAATGTGCAGGGGGTTGGATGTGAATGTGCAGGGGGTTAGATGTGAATGTGCAGGGGGTTAGATGTGAATGTGCAGGGGGTTAGATCTGATTAGAAGTCCAACTTAACCTCTGGTTATAATTACATAGAGTCATGTTTTTCTTTACGTTTCTTTACCTTTCTTGGAGGAATAGAAAGGCAGACTCCTTAAGTGGGATGTGATTTGTTCCCTCAGCGGGTGCGGATGAATTATTGATTCATTATAGTGTGTGGGTGGGTGGGTGGGTGGGTGGGTGCATGACACACACACTCCCCCGCGGATACACTTGATAAGTCCCTTAGATTAAAAACGGGTTGCCAGATTCAATAACCCAGTAATCCATCTTGGCTATTCATAAAAGTGCAATATCACAAAACAAAAACACAGTTTGTGTGCACAGATGGACTGTTTATTTTCTTCTAGTTGTATTTCCCTGACAGTTAAGTTGTTCAGTTTATAAGAAGTGGACTTTCCAGCGGTAAGTACCCAATACTCTTTCATCTTAAAAGTGAGCTACTCTCTCAAGAGTCATCGTCGGAGGTCAGAATGGTAATTGTTTTAGGGGGAGTTAAAGCTCCATTAATCAGGGGATTTGTGGTAGAATACCTGGCAACCGCCCTCCCTCAGACTAAGTCCTTGCCATTCGATAGAGTCCTGATAGACAGCGGTCCCCAGGGCTCCTGACCCAGAATAACAGAGGGATTTGGGCCACTTAGAGCTGGCTACCCTGTATTGTGATGATTGTGAGATAAAATACAGTGTTGGGTCTCCAGTTGGTCACAAAGTTATTAAATTGATCACACCAATCCAGTGTTTTACTTGTGGTTTCCATGCCTGCATATATTCAAGAGTCCCAGATTTCAGACTGTAGCTACCTTTTAAAGTAGTTAGTACACAGCTGTTTTAAACAACAGTCGTGTAGACTACCTTACATTTAGGGGTTCTAGCGCAAAGATTCAGTAACTCAAGTTAAATCGATTGAAGTGAAATATGTCAGTGTGTATAATGGCCTCTCTTCCCGGAATAATTTAGTACGTGGCCTAAAGTGCTTCAGGAAAGCAGTTGAACACCATTCGTCTTAAAATTATGTAGCAATAATGTCGATAACTACACTCGGAAACGGAGCAAGCCAGAGAATGATTATTAAATTATACAATTATGTTTTTTGTTCCTCTCCCTGGCTTGCTTGTGCCTAGCTTTCACTGTTCCCTCAGTGTGAGCTGCCTGGCGCTCAGCAGATAACTAACACTGTTCCCTCAGCGTGAGCTGCCTGGCACTCAGCAGATAGCTAACACTGTTCCCTCAGTGCGAGCTGCCTGGCGCTCAGCAGATAGCTAACACTGTTCCCTCAGTGTGAGCTGCCTGGCGCTCAGCAGATAGCTAACACTGTTCCCTCAGTGTGAGCTGCCTGGCGCTCAGCAGATAACTAACACTGTTCCCTCAGTGTGAGCTGCCTGGCACTCAGCAGATAGCTAACACTGTTCCCTCAGTGTGAGCTGCCTGGCGCTCAGCAGATAACTAACACTGTTCCCTCAGTGCGAGCTGCCTGGCACTCAGCAGATCGCTAACACTGTTCCCTCAGTGTGAGCTGCCTGGCACTCAGCAGATAGCTAACACTGTTCCCTCAGCGTGAGCTGCCTGGCACTCAGCAGATAGCTGACACTGTTCCCTCAGCGCGAGCTGCCTGGCGTTCAGCAGATAGCTAACACTGTTCCCTCAGCGTGAGCTGCCTGGCACTCAGCAGATAGCTAACACTGTTCCCTCAGCGCGAGCTGCCTGGCACTCAGCAGAGCTTAACAGACGTATTGTCTTTTGTTTTCTTTCTTTCCCCTCATTATGTCAATTTAAGCACTCTTCCAGTTCCCACCCTCCCTGTCCTCCTCCCATTCACCCCTCCCCCAGAGATTGAGTTATTACTTTAATTTGCCTGGCTCGTGATATTTCCTCTCCTCCTTCTTTCTCCTCCCTCCTATTTCGGGAGACTGTCTTTGGCAGCCAGAGCAGCTGCTGTCTCGTAATATAAACTTCTGGTAGACTGTTAGTCTGACAGACCCCCTGTCTCAAGTTCACCTCAGACAGACAATGACATGCACACATTTAAATTATTACACTCTGGGTGGGGGGTGGTCATGTGATGCACTGTATGGTGTACTGTGTCCATGATTGCACTTACCCAGAAGGTATTTTTAATCAGTGATCTTGTATTGTCTTGTAGTATTCATTATGCATGACTAAACAGAGGTTGAGAAATTATTGATTTAAAGATTGATTGAAAGTGATGTTAAAGAATTTTCCATATTGTGGACATCAAGCATATTTTACTTCCAATTGCCCCAGACATTTTAGGTGATGTCTGCAATGAATCTGATTAGAGAAAGCAAGCTACCATGGCCTTGGTGTATTAGCTAGCCTTCGACAGGCCTAGTCCACTATAGATCCCTGTGTTTTATAATAGACAGACCGTGTGAACACATGGCCTGGTGATGTATTGCCCTGTACATTTTAACTGACCGCATTCGGAGCCTGAGATTCATCAGTGTCAGGGCCCCAAATCATAAAAGTGAAACTGCAGTCTGTGGGACATTTCCCTCCACTCAGTCATGTTCTATTACTGCAGCAGTGTTAAACTGACTTTTTTTTCAGGATGAGGGATTGGAAACAGTTTCTGTCTCACTATCCCCACACTGTAAAAAAAAATAAAAATGTTATGATTTGACGTACAATTGTAAGGCAACGAGCTGCAACACGATTGTGAATTTTCTCAACAACATTTAAAAAAATTGAAATTAGGTAACAGTTTAGCTGAAGAGCACTAATATGTAGTGTAAGAAACTACAGGAAGTAGGGGTGCCGAGGGTGCTGCAGCACTCCCTGAAAAATCGGAATCAAAATCATATTTATTATTAGTTATTATATTTAAAAAAATCTCAAAAGTAGTGCACTGGGCCTTTAATAGTCCTGTATTAGTGGACCGATATAGCCGTCTACAGCACGGGCAAACCAAATAAATCGTAGCATCCCCACCCCCAAACCACTTCCCGCGGCTATGGTTATAATGCGTTGTTTGAGTATGTATGGCCCTCTTGTAATTACTTATTAGTCACCCTAACTTATTGAGGACATCTGAGATAATCTCAATGTATTACCATCTCATAATGATCCTGACTATATCAGCCAGCTAATAAGACACTTTAATACCATGAAGACTTTACATAGACTGGTGTACATTTTAAAGCGTTGTCCCTTAACTCAGGGTGTTCAGCTTCGGCCGAGGACACATCTCGGGCAGCATCAGCATCCCCTACAGCACAGTGTTCTCTCCGGACGGGGGAGCTGGTGCAGTGTCCCGCCACCGGCACCCTCCAGAGCTTCAGGGGACGTGTCATCGTGGTCATCAGCCACGCCATGAAGAGCGCTTCCTTGGTGAAAGAAAACACACACACGTGTTTAGGAATACACAGACATGCATGAACGCAAATGCACACACATTGAACCTTTATTCATGCGGGAAGTCCCATTGAGGCCAAATTATTTTTACAAGGGAGCCGTGATTCACAAGTGCATGCATCTGCACACACTCAAACACACAGGTATGCATGTGCACCCTACGCACACACATGCGTGCACACACACATACACACACACACTATGCCTGCACCTAGGACGGTTAACTTGCACAATGAGCAATTTAATTTATTCCACCTACAAGTTCAACAAGCCAGACTGTTTAGGATTCAATTAGGCTCAATATCCCGTTCCTCCACAGACCTCCACTCTAAGTCATACGGAAGTCATGGATTGTTCAATCAGACAAGAGTCCAACTTGTGTTTTCCCCACTGAAATCAGTTCACCTCGTCCATGCTGCATGCTTCAGCTGTTTCTGGGGCAAAGCTATTTGCTGTCTTATCAGTATATTTGTGAACTGTAATTGAAGTGCATCACCATTTTTCCAAATGAATCATAAAAGTATGATTTGGTTCTGTTTTTCGCTGTATGGAATAAAAATTGATAGTCACATTGCTATAAAAGACCATTCTTACTGTTATGGGTTTTTGGTATTCATATGTATTTCTTATAGATCCCAATTGCTTCTTAAACTTCATGTACATTGACAGCATCTTCACTTAAATTCACCTCAGTATAATCAATCCTCACTTTATTTCCCCTCAGTATAATCAATCCTCACTTTAATTCCCCTAAATATAATCCAGATTTAGTTTAAATATCCTCGGTATAATCCATATTTAGTTTGATTCACCTCGGTATAATCCATATTTAGTTTAATTCACCTCGGTATAATCCATATTTAGTTTGATTCACCTCGGTATAATCCATATTTAGTTTAATTCACCTCGGTATAATCCATATTTTGTTCAATTCAAATATGGAGTTTCTTCTTCATTTACTTCCGTTATGGCCGGTATGTACTTCCAAAAAGAGAGAATGAGTTAATTATTCGTCCCCTTTTAATAGCTGTTAATGACCAGTTTGAAAAGGTGAGAGAGCATACTTACTCTGAAGTAAGTAAGACAGGTATTCATATTGAAAAAATGGGCAACCTGAATGAACTTAGCCTGTGAACCAAATCCTCTGTGTTGACTCTTTGGAAATTACTGTTTATCTGACCTTCTGTGTAAGAGAGACCAGACCAGTGAGACAGACTTTAGATAGAGATGGTAACAGAGATAGGGACAGACAGACAGGCAGGCTGACAGGGGGTAGAGTAATCCATTTAGAAGAAATACCACAGACAGCATAGTCAGTCTGGGGTGTATGTGGCTCAATGTGAGACGAACTGCCGTGATAAAGTCGACCTACCCATCTACACTGGTGTTTCTGCAAAAACGGCGCCCAGTCTGCACAGGCATCTTCCAGCCTTTGCAGCCAATAGAAAACAACCTGTTTACGTCTACGATGACTCTTCAGTTACATTTTGTTTTTCATTAAATAACAATTCTAAATTGTTACATGTAGTTTTCCTTCATCGCCTGAATGTTGTGGGCAGAAATTGGAGTTGTGCTATACAGCAAGCAGAGAACACCAAAGTAGACACAGCTCAACAACTCAGACCGCTATATTGATGATCCTAACAAGTGGATAAAGCCTCATCCCACAACGGAAAACATATTTTGGCACAACAACGTCTATTGTGAGACTCCGTCTCACAGTAGCTCTTAGATGTCTCAGTCAATTTCGCGACGTCCCCCCTAAGGCCCTTCTGCTAGGCCTGGCCCGCTAGCTGTCTGAATCGCCGTGTCTCCAGCTCGCCTAGCCTCCCACTGATCCCTATGATCACTCGGCTACACATGCCTCTCCCTAATGTCAATATGTCTTGTCTATTGCTGTTTTGGTTAGTGATTGTCTTATTTCACTGTAGAGCCTCCAGCCCTGTCCAATATGCCTTAGCTAGCCCGTTTGTTTCACCTCCCTCACATGCAGTGACCTCACCTGGTCTAAATGATGTCTCTAGAGACAAAACCTCTCTCATCGTCACTCAATGCCTAGGTTTACCTCCACTGTATTCACATCCTACCATACCCTTGTCTGTACATTATGCCTTGAATCTATTCTTCCGCGCCCAGAAACCTGTTCCTTTTACTCTCTGTTCTGAATGCACTAGTCGACCAGTTCTTATAGCCTTTAGCCATACCCTTATCCTACTCCTCCTCTGTTCCTCTGGCGATGTAGAGGTTAATCCAGGCCCTGCAGCACCAAGCTCCACTCCCATTCCTCAGGCGCTCTCCTTTGTTGACTTCTGTAACCGTAAAAGCCTTGGTTTCATGCATGTTAACATTACAAGCCTCCTCCCTAAGTTTGTTTTACTCACTGCTTTAGCACACTCTGCCAACCCGGATGTCCTAGCTGCGTCTGAATCCTGGCTTAGGAAGGCCACCAAAAATCCTGAAATTTCCATCCCTAACTATAACATTTTCCGGCAAGATAGAACTGCCAAAGCGGGCAGAGTTGCAATCTACTGCAGAGACAGCCTGCAGAGCTCTGTCATACTATCCAGGTCTGTGCCCAAACAATTCTAGCTTCTACTTCTAAAAATCCACCTTTCCAGAAACAAGTCTCTCACCGTTGCCGCTTGTTATAGACCACCTTCTGCCCCTAGCTGTGCCCTGGACACCATATGTGAATTGATTGCCCCCCATCTATCTTCAGAGCTCGTACTGTTAGGTGACCTAAACTGGGACATGCTTAACACCTCGGCCGTCCTACAATCTTAGCTAGATGCCCTCAATCTCACACAAATTATCAATGATCCTACCAGGTACAACCCCAAATCTGTAAACACGGGCACCCTCATAGATATCATCCTGACCAACCTGCCCTCTAAATACACTTCCGCTGTCTTCAACCAGGATCTCAGCAATCACTGCCTCATTGCCTGCGTCCATAATGGGTCTGCGGTCAAACGACCACCCCTCATCACTGTCAAACGCTCCCTAAAACACTTCAGCGAACAGGCCTTTCTAATCGACCTGGCCCGGGTATCCTGGATAGATATCAACCTCATTCCGTCAGTAGAGGATGCCTGGTAATTCTTTCACAGTGCTTTCCTCACCATCTTAAATAAGCATGACCCATTCAAAAAATGTAGAACCAGGAACAGATATAGCCCCTGGTTCACTCCAGACCTGACTGCCCTTGACCAGCACAAAAACATCCTGTGGCGTACTGCATTAGCATCGAATAGCCCCCGCGATATGCAACTTTTCAGAGAAGTTAGGAACCAATATACACAGGCAGTTAGGAAAGCAAAGGCTAGCTTTTTCAAACAGAAAATTGCATCCTGTAGCACAAATTCCGAAAAGTTCTGGGACACTGTAAAGTCCATATGGAATAAGAGCACCCCCTCCCAGCTGCCCATTGCACTGAGGCTAGGAAACACTGTCACCACCGATAAATCCACGATAATTGAGAATTTCAATAAGCATTCTTCTACGGCTGGCCATGCTTTCCACCTGGCTACCCCTACCCCGGTCAACAGCAACTTGCCCAAACTTCCCCCATTTCTCCTTCACCCAAATCCAGATAGCTGGTTTTCTGAGAGTTGCAAAATCTGGACCCATACAAATCAGCTGGGCTAATCTGCACCCTCTCTTTCTAAAATTATCCACCGCCATTGTTGCAACCCCTATTACTAGCCTGTTCAACCTCTTTCGTATCGTCTGAGATCCCCAAAGATTGGAAAGCTGCCGTGGTCATCCCCCTCTTCAAAGGGGGAGACACTCTAGACCCACACTGTTACAGACCTATATCTATCCTACCCTGCCTTTCTAAGGTCTTCGAAAGCCAAGATAACAAACAGATGACCGACCATTTCGAATCCCACAGTACCTTCTCCGCTATGCAATCTGGTTTCCGAGCTGGTCATGGGTGCACCTCAGCCACACTCAAGGGCCTAAATGATATCATAACCGCCATCGATAAAAGACAATACTGTGCAGTCTTATTCATCGACCTGGCCAAGGCTTTCGACTGTGTCAATCACCACATTCTTATCGGCAGTATCAACAGCCTTGGTTTCTCAAGTGACTGCCTCGCCTGGTTCACCAACTACTTCTCAGACAGAGTTCAGTGTGTCAAATCGGAGGGCCTGTTGTCCGGACCTCTGGAAGTCTCTCTATAGGGGTGCCACAGGGTTCAATTCTCGGGCAGACTCTTTTCTCTGTATACATCAATGATGTCGCTCTTGCTGCTGGTGATTCTCTTATCCACCTCTACGCAGACGACACCATTCTGTATACTTCTGGCTCTGCTTTGGACACTGTGTTAACTTCTCAGGGATTGCTGGGGCGCTAGCGGGCTGCTCCCGACACTACCAGGTGAAATGTAAGGCGCCAAATTCAAAATCCCAAAGTTGAATTATTAAACATCCACCAATATACAAGTGTTCCATACTCATCAAAAGCTCTGTTTCTTGGCAATATCACAGCGTTGTCAGATTTCAAAACAGGCTTTACGGTAAAGCACATTTGATTGTTTGAGGGTAGCACCTCACATATTTTTCCCATAGTCATGAATCGATTAGCCATCACGGCACACACATAACACATTTCACAACGAAAACAAATCAATTGCCTGTTGAAGAACTTCTGCTGAGGTCATCCTAAGTGTCCAACGAAGACAATCCATGGTTCTTTTGTTAGAAAAAGTAATGTATTTTATCCATAAATCCTCCATTTGGTTGTAGCGTTATAATCAGAAACGACAGCCTCCACTAGTCCATTGAAACGTGACGCAAACTCGTTCATCTTATACCTATAAACTTGTCCAAGAACAATCAAACATAGTTTTAAATGTATCCTTAGGAACACTTTTACGTATATTTACTATTATAAATCAACCGGAATATAAACTGATCGATAAAGACGGTAAAAAAGACACAGCGTGCCTTCTCGGGCGCCGCGCGCTGGGTACTGTTTACATAAATAGGTCACTTCCTGGTTTGCTCTTCTTCTCTGGTCTAATTCATCCAAAATGAAATTTTACACTGTCTCGAGACTGTTGACATCTAAAGGAAGCGATGGGTACTGCATTCATATGCCCTTATATGGTCATTTTCATGAGGGAGGGGTTCCCAAATGAGCAACGTGTCAAAATCACTTTTTCCAGGACAGAAATTCCTCGGGGTTTCGCCTGCTATATGCGTTCTGTTTTACTCACAGACAAATGGTTAACAGTTTTGGAAAATTCAGAGTGTTTCCTATCCAATGGTACCAAATATGTGCATATCCTATTTTCTGGGCCTGAATGGGAGGCATTTTACTTTGGGCACGCCAGGCTCTCCAAAACCGACCCCTCAGCTGCCACTCCCTAACAGGTTAACTAACCTCCAGACGAGCTTCAATGCCATACAACTCTCCGTCCGTGGCCTCCAACTGCTCTTAAATTCAAGTCAAACTAAATGCATGCTCTTCAACCGATCGCTGCCCGCACCTGCCCAGAGTAGTGATGCTGGACGGTTCTGACTTAGAATATGTGGTCAATTACAAATACATAGGTGTCTGGTTAGACTGTCCTTCCAGACTCACATTAAGCATCTCCAATCCAAAATTAAATCTAGAATTGGCTTCCTATTTCACAACAAAGCATCCTTCACTCATGCTGCCAAACATACCTTCGTAAAATTGACTATCATACCGATCCTTGACTTCGGCGATGTCATTTATAAAATAGCCTCCAACACTCTACTCAGCAAATTGGATGCAGTCTATCACTGCCTTTCCTTCCAGTTCTCTGCTGCCAATGACTGGAACAAATTGCAAAAATCACTGAAGCTGGAGACTCATTTCTCCCTCACTAACTTTAAGCATCATCTCTTAGAGCAGCTCACAGATCACTGCACCTGTACATAGCCCATCTGTAAATAGCCCATACAACTACAGTGGGGCAAAAAAGTATTTAGTCAGCCACCAATTGTGCAAGTTCTCTCACTTAAAAAGATGAGAGAGGCCTGTAATTTTCATCATAGGTACACTTCAACTATGACAGACAAAATGAGGAAAAAAATCCAGAAAATCACATTGTAGGATTTTGAAATAAATAATATATATAATAATTTGCAGAGCAGGGAGGATAAAGCCCAGTGCTACAGACGGATACACAGGAATGTGGCCTTGTTACTCTAGATGAAGGCCCTACTGAGCGGCCCCGTCTACCTGACGCCACTTCCCTGCACTCCTACCTCCTCGCTCCATTTCCTGTCGTCTTATCTTCTCCCAACAGAGCCTACTGCCACCTTGATAGCGTGAAAGGCAAACTCCCCTCCTTCATAACCTTCCCTTCCTCTTTGTATCCCTCTCTCTTTTTGGTCCGTTACCTCGGCGGTGTATTCATTTGGGATTCAACCATGCATGGATGTTGTGTGTTCCTTAGTCACAGATTACCGTCGGCTTTGAGCAGAGTGATTACAGAGCGGTTACTGGTTTCTCGGGCATCACGACTGGATTAAAGGGTTTACAGGGAGGAAGCTTTGGACTGTCCTTCTGTTTGGAGACTTGCTTAAATGCTTCCTCAGAATGTGTGTGCTGCTGCAGTCTCGGTGTTGTGAGTTTCCCTCTCTCTTGCTCTCTGATTCGAACTCTCTTGCTCTTGTTCCCTCTTTCTCTACCCCTCTCTCACTCCCTGTTTTCATTTCCTGTCTCAATTTCTTTTACTTATCCTCCCTCTCTCTACACGTCTTTCTTTTACTCTCTCTCTCTCTCTCTCTCTCTCTCTCTCTCTCTCTCTCTCTCTCTCTCTCTCTCTCTACAACCTTAACATAATAATAATCAATATTGTCAATGGGACAACAGAACAACAATAATCAAGGGTCAAAATAACCATACATTAACAATAAGCATAGAGGACATTTGCAGGTTGGTCGGTCTGTCAGACACTGTCCCTCATCTTATGGTAGGCAGCAATGTAGTGCGCTGCCAACCCACAGCCCTCTGCGTCCTCCCCCAACAGGACGTCTAGCCTATTCTCATCAGAGAGATCTTTAAAACTTTGAATAAGGCTTTCAAATTTGGGGAAATGACACACTCTCTCATTGTTTTATAGTTTTTTACATTTTGTCAGGAAATGCAGCTGTCTCTCAGGTTCTGTTGTGGTGCAGTGGTTGCACAAGGTTTTTCTAAGGTTTTGATCAGTAACCATGGTCAAACAGGTGGCCACGGTGTACTGTCGATTTAGGGCCAGATACTACTGCATTTTGCTTTGTGCTTGTGTTTCCCAATAAGCAATGTAGTTTTGACTGTGTTGTACTTTGGTTTATTCTGATTGATTGAATGTTTTGGTCCTGAGGCTTCAGTGTGTTAGTTGAACAGGTTTGTGAACTTAGCCCCAGGACCAGCTGGATGAGGGGACTCTTTTCTTTGCTCAGCTCTTGGCATTGCAGGGCTTGGTAATGATATGAGAGGGGTCACTGTCTTTTAGATGTTTCCAAAACTTAATTGCTCTTTTTTTTTTTATTATTATTATTATTAGTGGATATTGGCCTAATTCTCTCATCTCTCTCTCTCTCTCTCTCTCTCTCTACCATCTCTCTCTATCCCTACCATCTGTCTCTCTCTCTTTCTTTCTCTCTCCCTACCATCTCTCTCTCTCACATTCACTTTTCCTCCTTCTCTCAATTTCTCTCTGGCTGCTGTGTGAGGTTTTTCTTAATGAATGGACTGTTTGCTTGCTCTTTCCATCCCAAATAATCTGCCCTTGAGGCTGGATGGAAGATCTTTTCTCATTTGGAAATTTCAGCAGAAGTCTGTGACAGTCTAGTTTGAGGATATTTAAGAAATTGATTCCGAGTGTGCGTGCTTGTGTGGGTTCATACTGTGTGTGAAGTCCCCACAAGAATATTAAACAAACAAAAAGTTCACTAACTGGGGACATTTTGTTAGTTCCCACGAGGTCAAATGCTATTTCTATGGGGTTTAGGGTTAAGGTTAGAATTAGTGTTAGGGTTAGAGTTAGAATTATGTTCAGGGTTAGGAGCTAGGGTTAGTTTTAGGGTTAGGAGCTAGGGTTAGTTTTAGGGTTAGGAGCTAGGGTTAGTTTTAGGGTTAGGAGCTAGGGTTAGGTTTTTGGGTTAGGGTTAGAGTACGGGTTAGGTTTAGGATTTAGGGAAAATAGGATTTTGAGTGGGACTGAATGTTGTGTCCCCACAAGGTTAATGGTGAGGGAATTAAAGCACCTGCGATTCATTCTGGTCGAGAAGATGGAAGATGTAGCCGTGATAAATGTGTTTTGACCTGGCAGGCAAACATGGGAATGTTTTGTGTGTGTGTGTGAGAAATGCTGTTTGTAGAAGGACTGCAAGGTCCATAGACCCTAATGCATTAGTGATGAATGCTTGTTTACTGCCTAGTGTGCCTACTCTCCCTGTCTATGGGTGAATTCAAAATGCCACCATATTCCCATAGGGCTCTGGTCAAAAGAAGTTGCAACGGTATGTAGGGAACGGGTGCCATTTGGGATGCACCCTATACATGGCTCAGTGAGACTGGAGATGTATAACATAGGTCTTTACTCATCTACTATATCATTTATGTCTGATAGATATTTCTTTGTACCTACTAACTGAGAAGTCTATTTACAACCGGAACATGCATGAGAACATGACTGTAAATATAACAGTTTATATATACAGAGACACAAGCCTGCATCCCTTGCTACTTAGCCTCAGGAGTGGAGAACACAGAAATACAATGTTCCACCCATAGAGACATGTTATAATAGAGATGTTTATACCACAGTATAGTTGAATACTCGTTTCTGATTGGCTAGAAGGGCATTCAGGAATATAATATCTGTATTTCATTATTTGGTTCAATCAGCACAGTCTTTGATGTCTCAGTTACACAGAACGCCAGCTGGTCCAGTTGGTCTGAAATGGCACCCTATTCCATATGGAGTGCACAGAAACCTCTAAACATAGTTTAATTGGCGGAATAGAACTGTCTCATATGTCCACATCTTCTCATATTTGATCCACTTGTTGGAATAATTATAGTCTCTTTTAGCAATTATAAAGAAAGGTTGTTAATGCACAGCGTGTTTTTGCTCCGTCCCTGTCCTATTGATACAGGGTCAGGGGCTGTTTGTAAATGTTAACGGCATCCTCAGGCCTCTGTGACGTCAAGGCCAGACATGAATGGGAGAAGGAAACAACATCTCCACCCCGCTGATCCTCAACACTGGGGTCCCACAAAAGTGCATTCTCAGGCCTCTCCTGTACTCCCTGTTCACCCATGACTGCGTGGCCAAGCACGCCTCCAACTCAATCATCAAGTTTGCAGACAACACTACAGTGGTAGGCTTGATTACCAACAACGACGAGACGGCCTACAGGGAGGAGGTGAGGGCCCTCGGAATGTGGTGTCAGGAAAATAACCTCACACTCAACGACAACAAAACTAAAGAGATGATTGTGGACTTCAGGAAACAGCAGAGGGAGCAGCCCCCTATCCACATCGACGGGACAGTAGTGGAGAAGGTGGAAAGTTTTTAAGTTCCTTGGCGTACACATTACAGACAAACTGAAATGGTCCACCCACACAGACAGCGTGGTGAAGAAGGCGCAACAGTGCCACTTCAACCTCAGGAGGCTGAAGAAATTTGTCTTGTCACCAAAAACACTCACGAACTTCTACTGATGCACAATAGAGAGCATCCTGTCGGGCTGTATCACCGCCTGGTATGGCAACTGCTCCGTCCACAACCGTAAGGCTCTCCAGAGGGTAGTGAGGTCTGCACAACGCATCACCGGGGGAAAACTACCTGCCCTCCAGAACACCTACAGTACCCGATGTCACAGGAAGGCCAAAAATATCATCAAGGACAACAACCACCCGAGCCACTGACTGTTCACCTTCCTATCATTCAGAAGGTGAGGTCAGTACAGGTGCATCAAAACTGGGACCGAGACACTGAAAAACAGCTTCTATCTCAAGGCCATCAGACTGTTAAACAGCCATCACTAACATTGAGTGGTTGCTGCCAACATACTGACTCAAATCTCTCGCCACTTTAATAATAAAAAATTGGATGTAATAAATGTATCACTAGTCACTTTAAACAATACCACTTTATATAATGTTTACATACCCTACATTACTCATCGCATATGTACAGTGGGGAAAAAAAGTATTTAGTCAGCCACCAATTGTGCAAATTCTCTCACTTAAAAAGATGAGAGAGGCCTGTAATTTTCATCATAGGTACACTTCAACTATGACAGACAAAATGAGGAAAGAGGCTCCTCTGTCCTCCACTCATTACCTGTATTAATGGCACCTGTTTGAACTTGTTATCAGTATAAAAGACACCTGTCCACAACCTCAAACAGTCACACTCCAAACTCCACTATGGCCAAGACCAAAGAGCTGTCAAAGGACACCAGAAACAAAATTGTAGACCTGCACCAGGTTGGGAAGACTGAATCTGCAATAGGTAAGCAGCTTGGTTTGAAGAAATCAACTGTGGGAGCAATTATTAGGAAATGGAAGACATACAAGACCACTGATAATCTTCCTCGATCTGGGGCTCCACGCAAGATCTCACCCCGTGGTCAAAATGATCACAAGAACGGTGAGCAAAAATCCCAGAACCACACGGGGACCTAGTGAATGACCTGCAGAGAGCTGGGACCAAAGTAACAAAGCCTACCATCAGTAACACACTACGCCGCCAGGGACTCAAATCCTGCAGTGCCAGACGTGTCCCCCTGCTTAAGCCAGTACATGTTCAGGCCCGTCTAAAGTTTGCTAGAGAGCATTTGGATGATCCAGATGAGGATTGGGAGAATGTCAGATGAAACCAAAATAGAACTTTTTGGTAAAAACTCAACTCGTCGTGTTTGGAGGACAAAGAATGCTGAGTTGCATCCAAAGAACACCATACCTACTGTGAAGCATGGGGGTGGAAACATCATGCTTTGGGGCTGTTTTTCTGCAAAGGGACCAGGACGACTGATCCGTGTAAAGGAAAGAATGAATGGGGCCATGTATCGTGAGATTTTGAGTGAAAACCTCCTTCCATCAGCAAGGGCATTGAAGATGAAATGTGGCTGGGTCTTTCAGCATGACAATGATCCCAAACACACCGCCCGGGCAACGAAGGAGTGGCTTCGTAAGAAGCATTTCAAGGTCCTGGAGTGGCCTAGCCAGTCTCCAGATCTCAACCCCATAGAAAATCTTTGGAGGGAGTTGAAAGTCCGTGTTGCCCAGCGACAGCCCCAAAACATCACTGCTCTAGAGGAGATCTGCATGCAGAATGGGCCAAAATACCAGCAACAGTGTGTGAAAACCTTGTGAAGACTTACAGAAAACATTTGACCTCTGTCATTGCCAACAAAGGGTATATAACAAAGTATTGAGAAACTTTTGTTATTGACCAAATACTTATTTTCCACCATAATTTGCAAATAAATTCATAAAAACTCCTACAATGTGATTTTCTGGATTTCTTTTCCTCATTTTGTCTGTCATAGTTGAAGTGTACCTATGATGAAAATTACAGGCCTCTCTCATCTTTTTAAGTGAGAGAACTTGCACAATTGGTGGCTGACTAAATACTTTTTTTCCCCACTGTATATACTGTACTCTATACCATCTACTGCATCTTTCCTATGCTGTTCGGCCATCGCTCATCCATATATTTATATGTACATGTTCTTATTCATACCTTTACACTTGTGTGTATAAGGTAGTTGTTGTGAAATTGTTAGATTACTTGTTAGATATGGTCGGAACTATAAGCACAAGCATTTCGCTACACTTGCATTAACCTCTGCTAACCATGTGTATGTGACCAATACAATTTGATTTGAATGTGTCTGTCTTTATTTACCAAGCAGTGCACTTCCCTGAACCAATTCCAGTGTTTTGGCTGTAATGATATACTCCGAGGTGTGATGTTTGGTTACTACTTCACCTTTCTTGTTAGTCTGCGCCGTGTTTGTTCTTCTCTCAGCCACTGATCACCGCTAGCAAACAAATTCAACTTGCTAATGCAAGCACCACAGTAGAATCGTGTAATTTGAAAGAATTTGGAGGTTGTCCTCTAGCTACACTAGATACTGTACCTACTGTAGCCAACTGGACACGACTGGATGTGTTGCAGACCACCTAACCTTCACTAACCAGAGTCTGGGAACAACTCAATTCCCCAGATGGGATGCCATAGATATAGTGAGCAACACCAGTTGCACCGGGCTCCAGTTCTGTGGAAGTCAGAATTACGAAAAGCGCTAATACAGCATATTTTCAACAGTGTTGCTCTTTATTATGTTGAAGAAACAAGTTTCACCTTTACCTAGATCAGGGCCTGCATCAGATGATACCTAGATAATGCCCTGTATCAGATGATACCTAGATCAGGGCCTGCATCAGATGATACCTAGATAATGCCCTGTATCAGATGATACCTAGATAATGCCCTGTATCAGATGATACCTAGATAAGAACCTGTATCAGCTGATACGAGATAAGAACCTGTATCAGATCAAATCAAATTTTATTTGTCACATGCTCTGAATACAGTATAGATTTTACCGTGAAATGCTTACTTAATCAACAGTGCAGTTCAAGAAAAAAAATTAAAGTTAAGAAAATATTTACCAAGTAGACTAAAATAAAAAGTAATAATAAAAAGTAACACAATAATAATTACAATAACGAGGCTATATACAGGGGGAACCGGTACCGAGTCAGTGTGCGGGGGTACAGGCTAGTTGAGGTAATCTGTACATGTAGGTGGGGGTGAAGTAACTATGCATAGATACACCTAGATAAGAACCTGTATCAAATAATAGCTACACCAGGGCCTGTATCAGATGATAGCTACACCAGGGCCTGTATCAGATTATACCTACACCAGGGACTGTATCATATCAGATGATACCTACACCAGTGCCTGTATAATATCAGATGATACCTACACCAGGGCCTGTATCATATCAGATGATACCTACACCAGGGCCTGTATCATATCAGATGATACCTACACCAGGGCCTGTATAATATCAGATTATACCTACACCAGGGCCTGTATCATATCAGATGATACCTACATCAGGGCAGGTATCAGATGATAATTACATCAGGGCCAGTATCAGATGATACCTACATCAGGGCCAGTATCAGATGATACCTACATCAGGGCCAGTATCAGATGATACCTACATCAGGGCCTGTATCAGATGCACATTGCAGAAACTAGACAACTGCATGGTCTCTAAGTACGCAGAGACCTCCTCCTTCAGTACACAGTCTTCTTCCTGCACCTTACAGTAGTTACTTTGCCTGGGGCGGCAGGGTAGCCTAGTGGTTAGAGCGTTGGACTAGTAACTGCAAGGTTGCAAGTTCAAATCCCTGAGCTGACAAGGTACAAATCTGTCGTTCTGCTCCTGAACAGGCAGTTAACCCACTGTTAACCCACCTAGGCCGTCATTGAAAATAAGAATTTGTTCTTAACTGACTTGCCTAGTAAAATAAAGGTAAAATGTTAATGGTTTGCCTTGGTCTTGTTGTCCCCCCTCCCCCTCCAGTTTGGTAAATGTTCCATGTTGTTAATGGTCTGCCTTGGTCTTGTTGTCCCCCCTTTACCTGGTGAAGGTAAACTACCCTCGGGTGACCACCCTGGACGGAGGCATCAACAAGATGAAGCCCACAGGCCTCCTCACTGTCCCCTCCCCCCAGATATGATCAGAGACCACACCCGCCAGCTGCCAAACAAACTCTGTCCCACACAAACAAAAGGGAACCGCTCATTCATCGTCTACCAACTGGCATTCTTTTTATTTTAATAAACTTATCATAAGAAAATATTCGCTTGTTTTAGATTTTATAATTTGATGTAGCAGTCCCTCTTTTTATTTCTTACGTTGTAGTACTGTATGTCTGTGCTCAGATGTCACAGCATTAAAATGACTGAGATCAGCTCCTCACTGTACAAAGTTTCTGACTTCTGTTTGCATAAGAGATAAGAAATCGTGCATCATTTGAAGATATGTGGGAAGAGGTCACATTTAATAAAATCTTGAGGTCTTCCGTCTCATCATACAAGAGAACTCAAGGGTTGCGTTGATATGTGTTGTACTACTCACAGTTCATGTCTGCTATCACTGCTCAGTGCGTATGTAAGTGTTTATGTTAAAATAGTGTATTTACAAATTACAACCATATGGGCCTCTCATTTTCTGTAGAGACACTAAGCTCACTGTAAACCTAGCTCCATGAAAAAGACATTATATATGGGTTTGACCTCCAACCTGACCCCTGTATACCCTGCGCTTGTACTGCAGGAATCCCTGTATTATGTACACTGAAGGTTATCTACAGATTCCATGTGTAAATACTGCAGTCCCTGCATCTCCATTTCTGGGATTTGTCCTGTTGAGACCCAAATAGATGTCCCGCATTCTGTCCCAGTGGGCAAAAATTATGTAATTTTCTGGTTTTTAACTGGCTTTCTGGTTGAGAAGACTTCATACAACCAGGTGCAACCAGGTAAAGATGTACTTTTCTTGACGAAATGAAGACGTTGTGGGAAAGACATCGTATTTTGATTGTTATCGAATCTGGTTAATTTCTGTTGGCTAAGAAGACATAAACGTTAAATAAAATGTATTTTATTAGAATTCTTTAAAATATATGCTGTCCTGGGGTCTGGTCTCGTGGTAGTGCTGGAATACCCTTTATCCCTGGAAGCAAGGGTTCAATTTCCAACCTAGATCCCTTTCTTTAATCTCCCCTACTATCTCAACTACTTCTACCCGGTAGCTGTCAACAACAAAAAAATACTAGAAGGAGAATACTTCAAGAGAATGGAATTCCATAGGCTAACCTGACCTGCACTTTATCTCCTTCCAGATGTTACCAAGTAAAAGTGCCTAATTTGAATGTTTTAGTTTTTTTTTAAAAAGGGAATCACTACTTGGTCTGCTTAAAGTCACATGCTTTTCCACACTTTACTGTATATTTACAGTGGTCTGTTATTCAGCACCCCTTTTTCATCAGCATTGGGCCTCACACAGAGGAGGCTGGTGGGAGGAGCTATAGGAGGATGGGCTCATTGTAAAGACTGCAGTAAATGGAACGGCATAAAACACATCAAACATATGAAAACCATATTTGACCCCGTTCTGTTTGTATTTGTATTTATGGTTCCCCATTAGTTCCTGCCAAGGCAGCAGCTACTCTTCCTGGGGCCAGCAGAATTAAGGCAGTTTATACAATTTTAAAAACATTACAATGCATTCATTACAAATTCAAAAACACTAAGTGTGTGCCCTCAGGCCCATACTCCACTACCACATATCTACAACACAAAATCCATGTGTATGTATGTGTGTATAGTGCGTATGTTATCATGTGTCTGTGCCTATGTTTGTGTTACTTCACAGTCCCCCGCTGTTCCATAAATCAAATCAAATTTTATTTGTTACATACACATGGTTAGCAGATGTTAATGCGAGTGTAGCGAAATGCTTGTGCTTCTAGTTCCGACCATGCAGTAGTATCTAACAAGTAATCTAACAAATTCACAACAACTACCTTATACACACAAGAGTAAAGGAATGAATACGAGTATGTACATACAGTGGGGCAAAAAAAGTATTTAGTCAGCCACCAATTGTGCAAGTTCTCCAACTTAAAAAGATGAGAGAGACCTGTAATTTTCATCATAGGTACACTTCAACTATGACAGACGAAATGAGAAAAAGAAATCCATAAAATCACATTGTAGGATTTTTAATTTATTTATTTGCAAATTATGGTGGAAAATAAGTATTTGGTCAATAACAAAAGTTTATCTCAATACTTTGTTATATACCCTTTGTTGGCAATGACAGAGGTCAAACGTTTTCTGTAAGTCTTCACAAGGTTTTCACACACTGTTGCTAGTATTTTGGCCCATTCCTCCATGCAGATCTCCTCTAGAGCAGTGATGTTTTGGGTCTGTCGCTGGGCAACACGGACTTTCAACTCCCTCCAAAGATTTTCTATGGGGTTGAGATCTGGAGACTGGCTAGGCCACTCCAGGACCTTGAAATGCTTCTTACGAAGCCACTCCTTCGTTGCCAGGCGGTGTGTTTGGGATCATTGTAATGCTGAAAGACCCAGCCACGTTTCATCTTCAATGCCCTTGCTGATGGAATGAGGTTTTCACTCAAAATCTCATGATACATGGCCCCATTCATTCTTTCCTTTACACGGATCAGTCGTCCTGGTCCCTTTGCAGAAAAACAGCCCCAAAGCATAATGTTTCCACCCCCATGCTTCACAGTAGGTATGGTGTTCTTTGGATGCAACTCAGCATTCTTTGTCCTCCAAACACGACGAGTTGAGTTTTTACCAAAAAGTTCTATTTTGGTTTCATCTGACCATATGACATTCTCCCAATCCTCATCTGGATCATCCAAATGCTCTCTAGCAAACTTCAGACGGGCCTGAACATGTACTGGCTTAAGCAGGGGGACACATCTGGCACTGCAGGATTTGAGTCCCTGGCGGCGTAGTGTGTTACTGATGGTAGGCTTTGTTACTTTGGTCCCAGCTCTCTGCAGGTCATTCACTAGGTCCCCCATGTGGTTCTGGGATTTTTGCTCACCGTTCTTGTGATCATTTTGACCCCACGGGGTGAGATCTTGCGTGGAGCCCCAGATCGAGAAAGATTATCAGTGGTCTTCTATGTCTTCCATTTCCTAATAATTGCTCCCACAGTTGATTTCTTCAAACCAAGCTGCTTACCTATTGCAGATTCAGTCTTCCCAACCTGGTGCAGGTCTACAATTTTGTTTCTGGTGTCTTTTGACAGCTCTTTGGTCTTGGCCATAGTGGAGTTTGGAGTGTGACTGTTTGAGGTTGTGGACAGGTGTCTTTTATACTGATAACAAGTTCAAACAGGTGCCATTAATACAGGTAACGAGTGGAGGACAGAGGAGCCTCTTAAAGAAGAAGTTACAGGTCTGTGAGAGCCAGAAATCTTGCTTGTTTGTATGTGACCAAATACTTATTTTCCACCATAATTTGCAAATAAATTCATTAAAAATCCTACAATGTGATTTTCTGGATTTTTTTTCCTCCTTTTGTCTGTCATAGTTGAAGTGTACCTATGATGAAAATTACAGGCCTCTCTCATCTTTTTAAGTGAGAGAACTTGCACAATTGGTGGCTGACTAAATACTTTTTTGCCCCACTGTATAAATATATGGATGAGCGATGGCTGACCGGCATAGGCAAGATGCAGTAGATGGTATGGAGTACAGTATATACACATATATATATGAGTTGAGTAATGTAGGATATGTAAACATTATATAAATGGCATTGTTTAAAGTGGCTAGTGATACATTATTTCATCCAATTATAATTATTAAAGTGGCTAGAGATTTGGGTCGATGGCCGAACGGCATAGGCAAGATTCAGTAGATGGTTTAGAGTAGAGTGTATACATTTGATATGAGTATGTCGGATACGTAAACATTATATACAAAATTGTTTAAAGTGGCTAGTGATACATTGTTACATCCAATTCCTATGTTTAAAGTGGCTAGTTGGCAATATCAGTGGGTTTTGTGATAAATGAGCAATTGATTCCATTCCAGCCATTACGATGAGCCGTTCCTTCTATAGCTCCTCCCACCACCCTCGTCTGGCCTCACCTATTCTTTGGAATTTGCCAAGAAGGATATGCGATAAGATGCAAGTTAGTGATACATATTGACCGTATGTGTCCTGCCAAAGAAGCACAATAGAAGCATCATCAGTGTGAGTAGGAAGGATTTGGAGGATGTCCTTGAGATACTGTACAGTATAGGAGACATAGTACTAACTCCATATAGTAACTGTACAAGACTCGTGAAATACTGTTTGGATGTCTTGCAGACCACCTAAATACAGTCTGTGACAACAAAGCCATTTCCCACATGCAACTTGCATTGCAGTGCTGAGCAAACATTTAACCGCATGCCCTCAGAATTGGGAACCATGGCTCAACCTTTACAAGCAGATTCAACACTTCTACTGTATATTTACAATAGGTGATTGGTCTGTCAACAGTGCCATAATTGATCACACAGGATATGCAAGGTCAATGGTGGGAAGTAACACCCAGATATGTACATATGGTTCTACACACACCTCCAGCCAGGTATAAAACGAGCAGTAGGGAAGGTGATCATTACATGCATGATAAGGCACAGTTAACAGGGTACTACAAACTACCAACCAATCAGGTAAGGGAACACTGAATGTTTTATTTTTGATAATATGGGAGACATTTTCATCAAGCAAAAGAGCACAGATGTGTGCAAAACAATACAGTTAAACTTGATGTGCAACGTGATTTCATGTTTTATTTTCTTCAACTATGTAGAATGAGGAGACTATTATTTAACCAGAGATCAGTGTATTGAGCCATCAATGCAATGCACACAATGCAATGGGTATTTTGGATAATATGTACATTGAACAAGCATATTACTCCTGTCTATGGTTAAAACCTGTTAGGGATTGGATCCCGTTACCGGGATCGATTTGACAACATCTGTTGAAATTGCAGAGCGCCAAATTCAAATTACAAAAATAGTCATATTAAACATTCATGAAAATACAAGTGTTGTACACCATTCAAAAGCATAGAATCTTGGTAATCGAACTGCGTTGTCGGATTTACAATAGGCTTTACGGCAAAAGCAGAACATTCGATTGTCTGATGACAGCGCCCCACTTCCAACATATTATACAAACCAGCACAGGAGTTACAAAATAAAAAATATTGATAAAATCAATCACTTACCTTTGAAGATCTTCCTCTGTTTGCAATCCAAAGGGTCCCAGGAACACAAAGAATGGTCGTTCTGTTTGATAAAGTCCTTCTTTATATTCCAAAAAGTCTGTTTAGTTGGCGCCATGGAGTTCTGTAATCCAGTCGTTCAACATGCAGACAAAGAAATCCAGACAAAGAAATCTGTTGAGTTAAAGTTCGTCCAAACAAGTCAATTGATGTTTCTAATTAATTCTCAGGTTGTCAAATATCTAAATAAACAATATTATTTCAGACGGAGAATAGCCTGTTCAATAGGGAAGAGAAATAACGAAGAACGCCCGCCAAAACAGTAGTGTCATTTCATGAGCAACCTGGAAGAACTACAATTTCTTGTTAGTTTTTCAAAAAACAAGCCTGAAACCATGTCTAAAGACTGTTGGCATCTAGTGGAAGCCATAGGAACTGCGATCTGGGAGCTAATTTCCTGTATAGTCAATAGGAAGACAATGGAAAGACTGTGACCTCAATTTTTATTTTCTTTCTGGATGGATTTCCCCTGGGTTTCCTCCTGCCATATCAGTTCTGTTATACTTACAGACATTATTTTAACAGTTTTAAAAACTTCAGAGTGTTTTCTATCCAATGCTATTATATGCATATCTTAGCTTCTGGGCTTGAGTAACAGGCTGTTTACTTTGGGCACGTAAGACAGCTGAAATTCAGGATGCTGCCCCCTATCCCCCCTATCACTGTCATTTGGTTGTGCAAAATGTCCCCCTACATGCTGTGTGTATGTAATAACTGTGGCTTTGCAAGTTTGTTATTCAAGCAGGAATACCCTCATACACATGTTTTGTTATATTAAAATGGATCAACAGATCCAAGTCTTAATATTTGCAGAAATGTTTGTACCGTCTACATTGAATGAAATGCTGTTTGCTGTGCAGTCTTAGTATGTGCAGATAAGCCTATCGTAGTGCTTTTCAGAGTCAAAATGGTGAAATACACGGTGACTGTGCACACACACAACATCGTAACTGCCACCACAATGAACAACATCTTCATCAAGCTGGTTGGTGAAAAAGGAGAGAGTAAGCGCACTTGGCTCACTAGCTTGAAGGGAGTCTTCTATCAAGGCACGGTAAGTCAGTCATGTTCCTATCAGTACTAAGAGATATGTCCCTTTAAAGCTACAATCCTTAATTGAAACAATAACAAAGAGGTACCCCGCCTCTGTTTTGGTAAAAAGCTGAGGGATGGGCTTGTAGAAATGTCACGATCCTCAAATTCATCGATTTAAAAGAAAACTTCTAACCATGTTTTGTGGCTATAGCTTAGTGTTTATTTACATTGTTTACAAACATTGGAGTAAAACAAGCTTATATTTTGGATTCTGATGGGGTACAACAGTTGAACTAAGCTCATGAGGCATTTATCTGTGTTATATTCTTCAACAATCTATGGGTATATATATAATTTATAAGTGAAATAAATAGATGTGGCAACTAATGATTCTAGCTTTAATAAGATTTACCATTTGCATTTTCAAATACTGTACTCAAAACTCACACTATATGTTCATAAACATATAGGGTATGACAGGAAGACGTTGTTGCCTTTATGTTGGGTCCTTTAAGTAATATTACTGGTAGTACAGTATGAGCTATATTTGCTTTTGTTATTTGCTTTCTCATACAGTCCAGGTTCTGCTCTCTCATCTCTCATCCTCTCTCTCTGCCCCTCCCTCCCATTCTCTCCATCTCATTCTCACTTCCTCCACTCTCCCCTGCTCTCTCTGCAGGGGTCTCGTGAATTCAACGTGGTGTGCCCCTCCTCCCTCGGCACGCTGGTGCTGATAGAATTGGACAAACAGCCCCTCCCACTCTTCCCCCAGGACGACTGGTTCCCGTCCAAGGTTGTCGTGACGACGCCAGAGGGAGACACATGCCAGTTCCCCATCTACCAGTGGATTATGGACAAGGAGGTGCACCTGTTCAGAGAGGGCACAGGTCAGCACGGTGTGACGTTATGAAACGACATCACATACAGACATGTTAGAATGAGTAATGCATGGAACAGAAGTGGATACGTGCAGCCATTGTGAGGGGAAGGCATTTTCTTTGTGTGTGCACGCAGTCACTACGTTTTAAAAGCTACTTTGCCTCTTAGGTCCACCGTACATACAGTAATACATGCAACACTGGTGCAATAATACGTGTGATTAACATTGATTTATTTTTATTTTTCAGCTAAAAGACTCTGTGATGAAACTAATCATCTTGCCACGTACAGCAGGGAAATGGAGATGAAGATGAGAACTGAGCAGTACTGGTAGGTGCTGTGGTCTTTTGTCCTAGCTGCCCAGTCTGTCCATTATATCTGACCAACATCCATATGTTTCCTGCTCCTCCTCTTTCTCTTGCTCCTCCTGCTCCTCCTCCTACTCAGCTGGGATACCTACAAGGAGGGTTTCCCCGGCAGCATGAAGGCAGACAACAGTCTGGATCTTCCCAGCGAGGTCCAATTCTCGTTCACCAAGGCCACCCAGTTCCTCTTCACCGCCGCCACCGGGTGAGTTCCTCACCTAAGCCAAATTTATACCCGGATTGAGTACACAACACGAGAATGCAATGTGCTACTCATAATGGCTTCCCTATGTGGTTATGTGGTAAGTTACAGAATGAGGAATTGGCGTGCTCAACTCGAAAGTCTGTAGTAACAAAAGGTTGTTGGGTGCCGGGTTCAAAAGGCATACACTGGGGGAGAGAACCCAGAAAAACCCTCATTCATTACAATATTCTTTACGTTTTGATGTATTGATAGGCACTAGAGGTTGTGAAAAAATATAGAACAATGTATGTAATTAATGAATGTAAATTATGATTGTGAAAAAAGATACTACAATGTGTTATCATTCATAAATGTGTGAATGCCTATTTTTCTCCAAACGCTGATGAAGGCTGTCGCCCAAACGTGTCCGATTGCTCTGACCTCTCCTGCTGATAATTACATTAAAACGTAAGAATAGTTCAGTGTGGATTTGAGCTTTTTTCCTTTGTCCAGTACGTGGTGAGTTGAACACCACGCACAACAACGCCAAGCATAATTCATCCTCTAAGGACAGTTCAAATAGTTCTTCCTGCAGCAGATCATCAAAGCTCTTCTAAAGTATTCCATTCATTTATATTGGTTGACATAATGCCTGAGTTTTACATTTGCTCTATTGGCTCAGCTTGACATAGTTCCTTGTCTCCTATTCTGTAGGATCACTGAGCTGAAACTGAAGGGGTATTCTGACAGCAAGAAGAACTGGAAAAACATTGATGAAATCAGCAAAGTCTCCTGCTGCAATAGAACTGTCATCTCAGGTGAATGCATTTCATAGGTGCATTTTCTGTATTAACTCCAGGGGCCCGTTTATTAGGTGGTAAACGTTTTGAAACAAAGTGAAAGGGGTAAAGTAATACTACTTGAATATGTCCAATAAAAATATACATACAGTACCAGTCAAAAGCTTGGACATACCTACTCATTCAAGGGTTTTTCTTCATTTTCACAATTTTCTACATTAAAGGATAATAGTGAAGACATCAACACAATGAAATAACACATATGGAATCATGTAGTAATATTTTATATTTTTCAAAGTAGCCACCCTTTGGCTTGATGACAGCTTTGCACACTCTTGGCATTCTCTCAACCAGCTTCAAACTTTTGACTGGTACTGTATATACTGAAAACGACCCTTATTTACTAGGAATCATCTGGAAGAAAACAGACTGAAACAGGAAGGGAATACCTGTCCAATAAGAAACTCTCGATTTTGTTTTCTGTTGCAAAAGCTTTTGCTACGGTGTGCACTAATTAATACGACCCAGAATTTCCTCCTTCCAGACTATGCACAGGAGCACTGGAAGGAAGACCAGTTTTTTGGGTACCAGTATCTGAACGGCTCCAACCCCATGTTGATCCGTCGCTGCTCGAAATTGCCGGCAAATTTCCCCCGTCACAGAAGAAATGGTCAAGTCCTCTCTTCGTGGATCGTCCAGCCTCCTAAGGGAATTGCAGGTACTGTACAGTATGTCAAAATGGGAGTCTTTGGTAAAATAAATGACAGATGTGGCTAAAAGAACTATCTTCCTATATTCCATCTGAAAAAATAACATACAATTTACATAATAAATATCTGGGGGGGGACTTTCAGCAGTTTCTAGAGAAGTCACTTTAGCTGCCTCATTATTACTTTCTTCATGAATGTATTATTATTTGTTTTTGTGTTGAAAAATTTATTTTCTAGCATTGATTGTGTCATTCTGTTTTTTTTATTGTCAATCAGTGAAGCTAATACCGGGGGAGGGGGGGTGTTCCTGTGTTGGGGAGGGAAGGGTTTTGCATGATGTGCCCCCATGTAGCATGACGTCTTGTGTAGATGGAAGGAATAACGGGGCATTATCTGTGTCATATTTTGGTGATTGTTAAATTGTAAAAAAAAAGAAATGCCAATAAATATATAGTACAAAAAAATTAAAAATAAATGAATTGTTAAAAGTTGCCTAAATTATTGCAGTACCAGTTATATTATGGGGGGGGCGCTGGACTAGGGGTAGTCCTCTTGGACCTAGGTGAATATCTTGGATATTCACAATTATTAATGGAAGTCAATAGAGATCCCTTTGTTGGATGTCTAGACGTTCACTTTCTTGGACCATGTACCAGATTCCTTTCTGGACCTCCAGATAACTTTTTGTGGAGGTCCAACAAGTTCTCATTTACAACTGCAACGTGGCCAAGATAAAGCAAAGCAGTTCGACACATACAACAACACAGAGTTACAAAAGCTGGTGCTTAAAGCTGGTGAGGGAGATAAGTGTCTCCAGTTTCAGAGATCTTTGTAGTTCGTTCCAGTCATTGGCAGCAGAGAACTGGAAGGAAAGTCGGCCAAAGGAGGAATTGGCTTTTGGGGTGACCAGTGAGATATACCTGCTGGAGCGGGTGCTACGGGTGGGTGCTGCTATGGTGACCAGCGAGCTGACATTTATCAATGGGGCGGCAGGTAGCCTAGTGGTTAGAGCGTTGGACTTGTAACCGGAGGGTTGCAAGTTCGAATCCCCAAGCTGACAAGGAAAAAAAAAATCTGTCGTTCTGCCCCTGAACAAGGCAGTTAACCCACTGTTCCCCGGGCGCCGAAGACGTGGATGTCGATTTAAGGCAGCCCCCCGCACCTCTCTGATTCAGAGGGGTTGGGTTAAATGCGGAAGAAACATTTCGGTTGAAGGCATTTGGTTGTACAACTGACTAATAATGGTGACTTTGACAATGGCAGTCAAGCATTGGTCATTTGTCACCAGAAAAATTACCTAGATATTTATTGGAAAGGAGCATCAAGCTCATCACTGTGCACTTTCACCACCCTGTGAAGTTCATCGTAACTTATTTAATCTGTAGCCTATTAAACTGCATGTTTTCCCAAGTCATAGTGAGAGGACTACACAACATGTCATGTGACTCCAAGTTGACATTTTTGCACATAAAAGCACCATTCCACCACCATTTGTCACATAATACATTTTATACAGACACAAAAATATCCCACCTTGTCTAGCATATTTTGTTTTGTTGACATGCTGAAAGTTTACAGACAAATGCTCTGTTTCCTTCAGGCCTGTTGTGACATTTTCTATCCGACATGTACTTCAAAAATGTTGGATGGAAACCTGGTTACTGAAGAAAGTAATCGCAAAAAAAACTTTATTGTATGTTTTTGGGGATAATCCTAGTAAAACACAGAGCTACAATATCTGGCCCATTCCAAAATACCAAGAAAGGGAACCGTAATCCTAACCTGTTGCATTTTTGCATTCTATCCTACAGTAACTTTAGGATTTATTCTCCCATGTCATCCAATCCCAAACAGAGCGGCAACATATTCCTGCTTGACTACAAGAACCTGGATGGAATAAAGGCAAATGTGATCAATATGAAAAAACAGCACATGGCGGCTCCTCTGGTCCTGCTCTACAGAACCCCTGATGACAAGCTGATGCCCATCGCCATCCAGGTAAAGTTGACCTAACTAACGTTGAAGTGAAGACTACAGTCACGGAGACCATTACAAGTGAGAGAGTCTGTAAACCCATCATGTTTCAATCTCCTTTAGAGAGCCCACTTACCCATGGAGGCTGGTGGAGGTAAAAATGGAGAGGACGGGCTCATTGCTACCGTTCCCCTTCTTTTCATTCCAGACATTACTACGAGCCCGTCCTCCCCATGTTTTCCTCGACCAGCCTCCACTGTTTCTGACAGTGCCCAAAGAAAATATTTGATATCATATTCAAATGCTTTAAATTAATGCATTACACACTTAGAAAGGGGGGTTCATCAAGGAATTATTTGGGAAGGTTTTATGGGAAACCTTTGAGTCTTTTAATGCTTCTTTGGAGTTCAGAAATGGGTTCATTCCAGTTTATCTAATCTGTTGTGTTATTATGCCATTACATGTTAAATATGACTATGGACAGTGAAAGTGTCTGTGTTCTCTGGAAAATAATTAATAATGCGGTGTGTTCCACAACGAGCTAGCAGAGTGGAACTAACCTTACACAGAGTTACATTATTTTCCAGAGTACGCACAGAGCCCCGAGTTCATTATCCCTTTCATACCATGGCTATAATTTAGCACATTTACTGCTAGAAATGTGTTTATTTGCAGGGATAAGAGTTCAACATCCACTGAAATAGCTAGCAAGTTTACTAGATAGCGACACTAGTTGCCTGGGTAACCAAAAAGACTTGCTAGTTTAGCTAACCAAACCATCAGTCCTAGCTTGCTATTATGAATTTGAATTCAACAATGACAATAACATTTGCATGTAGCCTACAGCCATGTGTGCATTGTTGAGCTTATAATATGATTTTTTTTTTTTTATATATGTATCAACATTTTAAGCTAAACGGTCTGATCTGTTGCATTTTTACATTTTGATGTGCAGTGGTTGTATGCATTTTTAATCTGTCAGTCTTTTGAACCGTACTCATATTTTTTTTATCATCCCAGGGATGACGGGAAGCCCTTATGTCTTTATAATTAACAAGTAGGCTATTTGGTTGTAATTGTAATGTTGTAACATGTTATAGACTACCAAGGGTGTCCAACCATCCTCCAGGAGAGCCTTAAAGGGGCAGTGTTGTATTTTTGTCTGATTCTCTACTGTAAAAAAAAGATAGCAATGGATTTCATTTTGTAAAGTGGCTCCTTGCATCATACAATGATGTACAAATGGTGTTACAGACCATTTTTTTGTGTCTTGAGCTTTTGGACAAGTCATTTTTTTTCCCTACATGTCCAAAGGACAAGTGGCTAAAAAGGTGAATGTCAAGCCCTGATCCAGGGTTGTAACGATAGCAGAACCCTTTTTTGGTGCTATATAGAACCATTTTTTAAATCATTATTGATAGAACTTTAGTAAAGGGTTCTTTATAGCGCCATAATCGTTCTATTTATAACCTTATGTTCATGGTTATTTATAGAACCTTCTAAAAAGGGTTCTATGTAGCACCATAAAGGGATCCGCTATTGTTGTATTTTCCCATTAAACAGGGATTATGATGCTGGTAGCCATCTATGGGGTCCCTAACACTCTCTCTCCACAGCTGAAGCAGAAGCCTGGAGATGACAACCCCATCTTTCTTCCTACTGACTCTGAGTATGACTGGCTCCTGGCCAAGATCTTTGTGAGGAGCGCTGACTTTCAAGAGCACCAGCTCAACGTCCACCTGCTGCGCACTCACCTCCTGTCTGAGGTGTTCGCCGTAGCACTGCTGCGCAACATACCCATGGTGCACCCCCTCTACAAGGTACATAACACAACACAGCACAGCATAACACCATTCTAGTCATTATTATGAGCTGTCCTCCCCTCCGCAGCCCCCACTGAGCATAACATAGTATAATATAGCACACCATAGCATAATATAACATAACATAGCATTATATAACAATCAAATGTATTTATAAAGCCCTTCTTACATCAGCTGATGTCGCAAAGTGCTGTACAGAAACCCAGCCTAAAACCCCAAACAGCAAGCAATGCAGGTGTAGAAGCACGGTAGCTAGGAAAAACGCCCTAGAAAATCCAGAACCTAGGAAGAAACCTAGAGAGGAACCAGGCTGTGAGGGGTGGCCAGTCCTCTTCTGGCTGTGCTGGGTGGAGATTATAACAGAACATGGCCAAGATGTTAAAATGGTCATAGATGACCAGCAGGGTCAAATAATAATAATCACAGTGGTTGTCGAGGGTGCAACAGGTCAGCACCTCAGGAGTAAATGTCAGTTGGCTTTTGATAGCCGATCATTAAGAGTATCTCTACCGCTCCTGCTGTCTCTAGAGAGTTGAAAACAGCAGGTCTGGGACAGGTAGCATATCCGGTGTAACAGGTCAGGGTTCCATAGCCGCAGGCAGAACAGTTGAAACTGGAGCAGCAGCACGGCCAGGTGGACTGGGGATAGCAAGGAGTCATCAGGCCAGGTAATCCTGAGGCATGGTCCTAGGGCTCAGGTCCTCCTCCGAGAGAGAGAGAGAATTAGAGAGCATACTTAAATTCACACAGGACACCGGATAAGACAGGATAAATACTCCCTAGCCCGCCGACACAAACTACTGCAGCATAATTACTGGAGGCTGAGACAGGAGGGGTCGGGAGACGATAGCCCCGGACAGGGCCAAACAGGCAGGATATAACCCCAGCCACTTTGCCAAAGCACAGCCCCCACACCACTAGTGTAATATCTTCAACCACCAACTTACCATCCTGAGGCAAGGCCAAGTATAGCCCACAAACATCTCCGCCACGGAGCCTTGAGGAACACTGAAATTTACAATTGATTTGTCAGAGGACAAACCATCCACAGAGAGAAACTGATATCTTTCCGACAGATAGGATCTAAACCAGGCCAGAACTTGTCCGTGTAGACCAATTTGGGTTTCCAATCTCTCCAAAAGAATGTGGGGATCGATGGTATCAAAAGCAGCACTAAGGTCTAGGAGCACGAGAACAGATGCAGAGCCTCAGTCTGACGCCATTAAAAGGTAATTTACCACATTCACAAGTGCAGTCTCAGTGCTACGATGGGGTCTAAAACCAGGCTGAAGCGTTTTGTATACATTGTTTGTCTTCAGAAAGGCACAGTTGCTGAGCAACAGCTTTTTCTAACATTTTTGAGAGGAATGGGAGATTCGATAAAGGCCATTTTCATCAATGTGTCAAGAGATATAGTACTAAAAAACGTAAGTGTCTCCCTTGATCCTAGGTCCTGGCAGAGTTGTGCAGACTCAGGACAATTGAGCTTTGGAGGAATATGCAGATTTAAAGAGGAGTCCGTAGTTTGCATTTTGCTTTTCCTCAAAGAAGTTCATGAATTTATCACTGCTGAAGTGAAAGCCATTCTCTCTTGGGGAATGCTGCTTTTTAGTTAGCTTTGCGACAGTATCAAAAATAAATGTTAGATTGTTCTTATTTTCCTCAATTATGTTGGAAAAAAATAGGATGATCGAGTAGCAGTGAGGGCTCTTCGATACTGCACGATACTGTCTTTCCAAGCTAGTCAGAACACTTCCAGTTTGGTGTAGCGCCATTTCCGTTCCAATTTTCTGGAAGCTTGTTTCAGAGCTTGAGTATTTTCTGTATACCAGGGAGCTAGTTTCTTATGGCAAATGTTTTTTGTTTTTAGGGGTGCGACTGCATCTAGGGTATTGCGCAAGGTTAAATTGAGTTCCTCAGTGAGGCGCTTAACACATTTTTGTACTCTGACGTCCTTGGGTAGGCAGAGGGAGTCTGGAAGGGCATCTAGAAATCTTTGTGTTGTCCCAGAATTTATAGCACAACTTTTAATGATTCTTGGTTGGGGTCTGAGCAGATTATTTGTTGCGATTGCAAACGTAATAAAATGGTGGTCCGATAGTCCAGGATTATGAGGAAAAACATTAAGATCCACAACATTTATTCCACGGGACAAAACTAGGTCCAGAGTATGACTGTGGCAGTGAGTAGGTCCGGAGACATGTTGGGCAAAACCCACTGAGTTGACGATGGCTCCAAAAGCCTTTTGGAGTGGGTCTGTGGACTTTTCCATGTGAATATTAAAGTCACAAACAATGTGAATATCTGCCATGACTACAAGGTCCGATAGGAATTCAGGGAACTCAATAAGGAACGCTGTATACGGCCCAGGAGGCCTGTAAACTGTAGCTATAAAAAGTCATTGAGTAGGCAGCATAGATTTCATGACTAGAAGCTCAAAAGACGAAAACATCTGAGGTTTTTTGTAAATTGAAATTTGCTATTGTAAAATGTTAGTACACCTCCATAATATAATAATATATAGTATAACATGATATAGCATAACATAGTATAACATAATATAGCATAGTATAATATAGCTTATCATAAAATAAAGCATAGCATAAGATAACATAATATATTATAGCATAATAGAATATAGCATAATATAGCATAGCATGTCCAGTTAGAGGATCAAAAAATTTAAAAAAATTGTCACATGCACCGAATACAACAGGTTTAGACCTTATCGTGAAATGCTTACTTACCAACAATGCAGTTAAGTAAATAGAGTTAAAAAAAATATTTACTAAATAAACTAAACTAAAGTAAAAAAAAAAGTAACACAATAAAATAACAATAACAAGGCTATATACAGGCAGTACCGAGTCAATGTGTGGGGATACATGTTACTCAAATTAATTGAGGTAATTTGTACATATAGGCAGTGGTAAAGTGTGGGGTGAGGTCAATATAAATAGTCCGGGTGGCCATTTAATTGATCGCAATCATATAACTTGTGGCTAGATGCTGTTAATGAGCCTTTTGGACCTAGACTTGACGCTCCGGTACCGCTTGCCGTACGGTAGCGGAGTCTATGACTTGAGTCTTTGACCATTTTGGAGTCTTTCTATGACACCGCCTAGTATAGAGGTCCTGGATGGCAGAAAGCTTGGCCCCAGTCATGTACTGGGCCGTACGCACTATCCTCTGTAGCGTCTTAGTCGGAATGCCGAGTAGTTAACATACCAGGCGGTGATGCAACCGGTCATTATGCTCTTGATCGTGCAGCTGTAGAACTTTTTGAGGATCTGAGGACCCATGGCAGATCTTCTCAGTCTCCTGAGGGGGAATAGGCATTGTCGTGCCCTCTTCCCAACTGTCTTGGTGTGTTTGGACCATGACAGAGGATAATGACACATTAAAGTATTATACACTTATTTCCAATGTGGTCCTTACTAATGCCTGTTTCTCTCTTGGGATTGTTGACCATCCATCCTTCTCTCCACCCTGGTTTACTGCTTTAGCTTCTGATTCCACACACCCGCTACACCCTCCAGATCAACCTCTTGGCCCGGGCATTTCTAATAGCTGATGAAGGAGTTTTCACTAAGGTAGGCTACTGAGCGGACTGTTTCGATAGAAGTGTGTGGTGTCCATATTAGGAATCACACATCCATGGAAGTTGTGTCAGTCAGCATGCATGCAGTTGTATTTCTTTTAGTACCCCAAGTATGGTCATTTGGCCCTCCGGGTCAACATACTTGCTGGTAGGTTCACTGTCTCTCATAGAACCAGCTTAGTTAAAGTACATTATAATGTTACACAATTACGTAATCAAGTAACATTAAGTGACTTTGTAGTTTGCTGCTTCGGGCGGAGAGGGGGAAGATTGAGATCCTGAGGAGATCTGTGGCCTCATTGACCTACAGCTCCCTCTGTGTGCCGGAAGACATCACTGCACGAGGTCTGGAGTCAGTCCCCAACAACTACTACAGGGATGATGGACTCAAGCTGTGGGACATCATCCACAGGTAGGATACGACATAGCAGACCTACATGGTGGTAGTACAGTATCATCTGCTGGTAGAATCTACAGTGAGAGCATAGCTCTACATAGATGTGATATCTTCTTCCTTCGTTCTTCCGTTGTCGTCTTCGGTATAGGTTTGTAGAGGGAGTGATTTGTTTCTATTACAAGATTGACTCAGAGGTCCGGGAAGACCAGGAACTACAGAACTGGATCAAGGATATCTTTGACCATGGCTTCCTGGCCCAAGAATGCACAGGTGACGATGTACAGGGTAATTGGAGGGAGGGGTAATGATGTATGGTAAAAGGTCTTGTTTTTACCAATGGTTTTTTGTTTCTGGACCATAACTTCCCCGGCATGACTCACAACTTCCATGGACGTGACTGTCCTATAGTAACAGTCCACCCAGCTCCCCTGGCATAACTCCATTCATCACACACCTCTCTCGGTTCTTATCTTTCTGTCCAGGAATCCCTAAGTCTTTCTCCACTGTGCCAGAGGTCGTCAAGTTTGTCACCATGGTGATCTTCACTTGCTCAGGCCAACATTCTGCTGTTAACTCTGGACAGGTGGGTGTAGTTTACCCCATACTTTTTAAAATGTGTTATTAAGCTAAACCTAAGCACTACTGACATTATCTGCCTCATCTACCATTTAGGAAGAGACATATTTGTAAAAAGTTTTTTGATGTAATTCTATCATGTAATTTCAGAATACCACCATATTGGTTGTGAGTAATAATCAGTCATTCTTCTTCATGTTACAGTATGATTATGGTGGCTGGATGCCCAACACCCCCCATCTCCCTGCAACAGCCACCTCCCACCACTAAGGGGCAGTCTACTGAGAGAACCATGCTGAAGACCTTGCCTGATGTCGGCACAACAGCACAGGGCACCTCCACTATGTGGCTCCTTAGCAAGCAATCCAGTGACTTTGTGAGTCTGACATCTTTCATGAACTATATCAATATCATCTAGGCCCAAAATATTATATTTAGCTACAAAATATCCTATTTGCGTGTGCTTTTTAGATGTTAATGATATTGTAACTAGCAATATTTAGCTAACTTTGATTATTCTCCATATGCAGGTGGGCCTTGGCCAGTACCCAGAGGAGCACTTCAACGAGGTACCACCCTGCAGGATGATTCAGAAATTCCAGACTGAGCTGAAGGTCTTCAGCGAGACCGTCAATGCCAGGAACTCTGGGCTACCACTGCCATACACCTACATGGACCCTGCTGTGGTGGAGAACAGTGTGGCCATTTAGATAAGCCAAAGGCCTAGACCAGGGTCCAGTTCATTAGGCACGAATTGAAAGAAAACTGAAGACCTACCAGGACTTTTCCAATAAGGTTTATTTTTGTTGTCCTTTGTGTAGCTTTTTAAAATGTTTTCCATTGAGTGCCCTGATGAACATGACCCAATGATTGAGGCATGCACTAGTAAACATGCTTCAATCTATAAAAATGTTTTATTGAGCATGATCATTTTTTGGAGCTTCAATAAACTAATGTCCTAATTCAATCAGATAAAGGGAAATCGCACTGTGGGTTCAGTCAGAATGTTAAACCAACAAGCACCTCCACATGGTGTCCCTCTCACGGACAACGAAAACTTGATATTATTACGTGTTAATGGATGTTAAGAAATAGTCTTTCTGACGGACTAATTTCTGGTGCCATACAACTACTGACTACAGGGACTGCTGGCGAAAATGAGCATTCCTGCTAAATGATGCGACACTGAAATGTTGATTAACAGTAAACAAGTGTCAGAATAATAGGTGTGACTTTAGTTTACAATTAAAAGCGAATCATTTTTTTTATCTCCAGTTGTAGCGGTATTTGAGAGGGGTAAAGATACAGATTTTGTTCGGGCGTCAGGCAGGTATTAACCAAGCCGAAAGGAAAATAGCAGAATATAGAGAGTACCACTACCAGACCCACACACCAGCCAAAAAGACAGCCTAGAGTGTAGCCTGTTTGCCAGATAACCCGTGGAGAGAAAAGACAAGACACACTTTATAAAAAAAACATGTCACAGCACAGGGGGTAACCCCACCAATAATAATGGCAGAGCAATTGAACGAGAACTTCATAGCAATTTGCAAGAAATTTGCAGTCATCCACATTTGAGGATTTGCAATAATCTGTATTACCTTCCAGTTGAGGAGTGCCGAGGATTTTAATGTGGGGGTGTTCATAGACAAAACAAAGGCCTTAAAATGCCGCATGTCATTAGTACCACACCACCTCAATACAGTTCAAATAACAATACACAATTTGCAAGCAACCTCCCTTTTAACTAAAATGTCAACCCAAATACTTCTGGCAGGGCAGGAATAGTCCAGCGCTAATAAACAACGGGAAATGCATTTGAAAAATAGAAAGTTGTAGTGTAAAGCACTGGAACGATAGAGGAAAGAGAGAGAGATCTTAGCTGTTGACTTCAGGCTTGCAGTTGTACTGTCTGATGGTTTGTATGTCAAAGCTTCGCAACAATGTTGCTACTAATCTATGCGATCCATAACCGGTGCGGTCCCAAACGATAACAACCACGACCTAGAGCGGTCACACCGATGATTGAGTTAAACACCCTTTAAACTAAAAACGCTGAAAATAAACAAGACTTCCGCAGCATAGCACACACAATCAAACTATCGCGCCAACCAAGAGCTCTCTCCTAGAGAGCTGAAAGAGCTGTCTTTATCTCTTCCTTCCTTACTGCTGATGCGCTCTTAAAGTGGCTGCGCACGGTGAAGGCTCCGTGCAGGATTTCGCCACACAGTCTTCTTGTGATATTTGCCACATCTCATTTTGGTTGAAACCCTGTCTACCTCCCTCGTGTATTAAATACATTTTTTTTAAATGCATAAAATGATTTGGAAATTATGAAGTTATGCTCTCATTTCCTGCTTGTTTTAAGTCACCTTTATCAGACCGACCCGAACCAAACTGGTTCCAGGTATGTAACCAGGCCATATCAGTTCAGCCTGGCTCGGGTTTGGCCCAGTACACAGCAAAAGTGTTACGTCCCTAACACCATGGGTGTTTCAAATTCTGACATAAATTACCACTTTATTAGTGCTGATGCTGTTACACTTACTCAGTGTTAAGGAATGACATAAAGTCAAAGTCAAAGTCACCATTATTAGTCAGTTGTACAACCGAATGCCTTCAACCGAAATGTTTCTTCCGCATTTAACCCAACCCCTCTGAATCAGAGAGGTGCGGGGGGCTGCCTTAATCGACATCCATGTCTTCGGCGCCCGGGGAACAGTGGGTTAACTGCCTTGTTCAGGGGCAGAACGACATATTTTTTCCTTGTTAGCTCGGGGATTCGAACTTGCAACCCTCCGGTTACAAGTCCAACGCTCTAACCACTAGGCTACCTGCCGCCCCAACATGTAGTGTTGTAGTGTTACAGGATTTTGGGGGGGGTTTGTTTTAACACTGTAGGGTTAAACCTCCCTGACCAAGGCCCTTCTCCCCCGATTGCTATGTTTGGCTTCGCTGTCAGCTAGGAAGAGTCTAGGTGGTTCCAAACTTCTTCAATTTAAGAATGATGGAGGCCACTGTGTTCTTGGGGACCTTCAATGCTGCAGATATTTGTTGGTACCCTTCCCCAGATCTGTGCCTCGACACAATCCTGTCTTGGAGCTCTACGGACAATTCTTTCGATCTCATGGCTTGGTTTTTGCTCTGACAAGCACTGTCAACTGTGGGACCTTTATATAGATGTGTGTCTTTCAAAATGATGTTCAATCAATTGAATTTACCACAGGTGGACTCCAGTCAAGTTGTAGAAATCTCAAGGATTATCAATGGAAACAGGATGCACCTGAGCTCAGTTTCGAGTCTCATACCAAAGGGTCTGAATACTTATGCAAATAAGGTATTTCTCTTTATATATATATATATATATTTACATATACTTTTAAATACGACCTTTAAGTTAGAATTTTGTCAACAGACTCAATAGAAAATATTGAGAGAAAGGGTTCAGAATATTAGTGATCAATGAAAGAAAGCCATCTCCGTTTTAGCACCAATTGGAGATTATTTAGGGTTAGGAAAGTATTTAGGAATCATAAAAAACAGGTTTGGAGAGCCGTTACGAAAAAAAGAAAGAGAACTCTGGTTTGATTTATTTGGAAAATTGCCACATTCAGTTTGTCAATCCATGGAAATGTTGGACAATGTTTGTACATAGAATTATAATAGGGAGAACAGCGTACAATAATAAGCTATACCCTCGTCTGTTGCCTGCACTAACCGTTGTTACTAATGATACTCAGCAACAACAAGTCTTATCGGCTCTTAGCCAACCATGTTATTTTGTTAGTTTTTTCGTGTTGTTCGTAACTTTCTTTGTACATATTGTTTCTGCTACCATCTGGACATCAGAACTGGGATTACTCACCTCAAATTGGACAAGGAATTCTTCTTCAATGAGTCGGACATATGCTACAGACACCCCACCAGGCCCAGATCCCTGTGATTTGCTGGAAAAGGAAACAGGTTTTGTGGAAAGAGATCAGGATGCCTTGTGAGGATCGGGCGACGAGTAGCTAATCTGCCTTTTCCTTCCGTTCTGCTAGCTAAGGTTCAATCGCTGAAAAAATAAATGGGATGAACTGAAAGAACGTATATCCTACCAACATTAAAAACTGTAATATCTTATGTTTCACTGAGTCGTGGCTGAATGACAACATTAAGAACATACAGATGGCGGGTTATACACTCTATCGGCAGGACAGAACTGGTAAGCCTCTGGTAAGACACGGGCGGGGGCCTATGCATATTTGTAAACAATAGCTGGTGCACAATATTTAAGGAAGTCTCAAGGTTTTGCTCGCCTGAGGAAGAGTATCCGATGATAAGATGTAGACCACACTATCTACCTAGAAAGTTTTCATCTGTAGTTTTCGTAGCTGTCTACATACCACCACAGAGTGAAATGCAGAGTTCCGAACTACACATTGAAAAAGCTTAATAGAACATTTGCCACTGGGAGTGCTCTTGAGCCAAAAGGGGTACCCTAAATGGACAGAAATATTGCCCATAAATCACCCAACAGCATATACTGTTAGCCTAAAACTAAAGAGTTAACAATTTGATTAATGATAAGTTTTCAGTAAACAATTAAACTTATGTCCAGTACCAGTCAAAAGTTTGGACACCTACTCATTCAGGGGATTTTCTATATTTGTACTATTTTCTACATTGTAGAATGATAGAGAAGACATCAAAACTATGAAATTACACATATGGAATCATGTAGCAACCAAAAAGTAACCAAAAAATCTAAATACTATATAATTTTGATTCTTCAAAGTACCCACCCTTTGCCTTGACGGCTTTGCACACTCGTTGCATCCTCTCAACCAGCTTCATGAATGCTGTTCCAACCGTCTTGAAGGAGTTTCCACATAGGCTGAGCACATGTTGGCTGCTTTTCCTTCACTCTGAGGTCAAACTCATCCTAAACCATCTCGATATGTTAAGGTTGGGTGATTGTGGAGGCCAGGTCATCTGATGCAGCACTCCATCACTCTCTTTCTTGGTCATATAGCCCTTTACACAGCCTGGAGGTGTGTTTTGGGCCATGTGTTGGGTCATAGTCCCAATATGCGCAAACCAAATGTGATGGTGTATCACTGCAGAATGTTGTGGTAGCCATGCTGGTTAAGTCTGCCTTGAATTCTAAATAAATCACTGTGTCACCAGCAAAACACCCCCACACCATCACACCTCCTCCTCCATGCTTCTAGGTGGGAACCACACAAGCGGAAATCATTCGTTCTCCTACTATGCGTCTCACAAAGACAAGGCAGTTGGAACCAAAAATCAAACATTGACTCCTCAGACAAAGGACAGATTTTCTTTGTCTGAGGAGACAATGGCTACTTTGAGAATCTGAAATACATTTTGATTTGTTTATCACTTTTTTGGTTACTACATTGTTGTGGAAATTCTTTCACGAGGACACTCAAAATCAATATTAAATGATTAATTGTTTGTCAGCGCTCTGGAGAGGTTCCAACCAACTCAATGCACCATAGTACACATGTCAATCAGGAGCTCTGCCTGGGTAGACCCAGCAGTTGTCTTACGTATATACGGCTGTCACGATCTTCTTTATGGACGGACCAAGACGCAGCGATGCTTCCAGTATACATATTTTATTGAAACGTAAACTGGGAAAATAATAAACGAATGAAGATCGTAACACCGGCGTGGCTTAACAGTGCACACACCAATTATACATACTAAACAATCAATAACCCACAAACCCTATTGAAAACCACAAACATATATATGGTTCCCAATTAGAGGTAGCGACAAACAGCTGCCTCTAATTGGGAACCATTATCCCAACATAGAAATGAACAACCTAGAACTCAAAACCCTCCTAAACCAAAAACGAAACTAAACACGCCAGCCTGAACTCAGGCCTGGACGTGACAACGGCAATACACAGACAAGTTATATTTGCATGATTTAGCATAATTAATTAATCATTACCATTCTGCTTCATTAATGTGACAGACCAATACTGGTTCATAACATGTGACAGACCAATACCTCACGAGGCTTCGTTCTCTCTAAGCTGAAACCTTGAAACAGATATCTTTAGTTCGTTCTCAACACACGGGGCAAATTGCAGCTGCTGAGAGTGAGGATTTGTGCAGTCAGCCAATTGCATAAACACAGAAATTGGTTTATTGAATAGCACATGAATAAAACACAGAAATTAGATATAAAAAAAGCACAAACATTAAAATTCCCATTATAACAAGATTCCATATGTGTTATTTTATAGTTTCGATGTCTTCACTACTATTCTACAATGTAGAAAATAGTAAAAATAAAGAAAAACCCTTGAATGAGTAGGTGTGTCCAAACTTTTGACTGGTACTCTGTCTTTAAATTAATTATAGTAATAATATACACATTCTCAATTAATGAAACAAGCTATGATTGTGTTTTGTTTCCTTTCACAGCTGAAGCAGGAGCCTGGAGATGACAACCCCATCTTCCTTCCTACTGACTCTGAGTATGACTGGCTCCTGGCCAAGATCTTTGTGAGGAACGCTGACTTCACTGAACACGAGCTGAACTTGCTGAGGACTCACCTGCTGGCTGAGGTGTTTGCCGTGTCGACACTGCGCAACCTACCAATTGTGCATCCCCTCTACAAGGTACATACTTACTGCTGTGCATGCAGATACTGAGTTCGTTTTCAACTGTTATTAAACAATATCTGTGTAAGTTATTTTCCAATCAACTGAATATGTTTAACATGATAATTCAAGAGAAACCTGAAGAATTTTTTACAAATTCTATAGAAAATGCGTGTATTTTTTTTTAGAATTGAAAGTTGCAGTAGGTTGTAGTATACTACAATACATAGCTTCTTTAGGTGTAAATTTCATGTACGATCGTTCCATCTTTCTCCATAGCTCCTGATCTCTCACTTCCGCTACACTCTGCAGATCAACACTCTGGCTAGACAGACCCTTATGCAGAGAATGGGGTGATAACAAAGGTAAAGCCTATTCCATTATTATAGTGTTATGTTATATAATACGCCAATACTTATGGAATGTCACAATGCAATTGGAAACTGATTTTATAAGTTAGCATAGTGGTCTCCTATAGGTCGATCGTGAGATACCAATAGCTTGCAGACCACATGAGTCGCTCGCCCAAAAATTCATCAACCAATCTCACAAGTATTAGACACCATCTAATCAATACAACATTATCCCACCCCCTGGTTTGCCACTATCAATTAAGTTCCAGCAATATTTCTTCCGTCTGTTTGTCTGATGCGTGTGTTTGTCTAGCACTCCGTCCGTGTGTAGCCAGTTGTGATAACCGTATTGTGGGTTGACAGAAATACTTTCCCATAAACCTTAATTAAATGTTAAATGCAAAGTAGGCTTACCTGGTAGAATTTTAAGACCACTTTAGGTATCCCACAAAATATGTACAAATTATTTCCGAAAAATTTTGAATTTGGCCTTTACTATAGCCCATAGAAACGCACTGATAAATCATAATGAATAAGATTTTTAACTGTCTGTCCTATATCTAGGATATTTAAGAAAGCTCAGAAAATATATAGTACCAGTCAAAAACCATCAAGCGCTTATCATGTTTTAGTGAAGACCCAGATGCAGACAGTGTCGAAGTAACAAAAGTTTATTACTAGAACAGGGGCAGGCAAAACGACAGGTCAATGGCAGGCAGAGGTCAATAATCCAGGGTGCTGTTACAAGGTACAGAACCGTCCCGCGGTGGGGACACAGCCTGTAGAGGTTAAAAACTGTTTGGATCAAACAACACTCTAGGTAAATCTCAAATAAGGCCTTGTGAGGACTATACAATTATACAATCTTAACATTGGGGTACCTCTCACATTTGAAGAGTCAGTAAAGCCAAATCGTAATGAGCTGGTTATCATTATGAGATGGACACCTAGCAACACGTACCTCTGTAGAGTGATTCTATCATCGGGCTGAACTCTGTCAGGTTTGCATTGTTGTGACACATTTATCTGAACCTCTCAGCCATAAACTTGTAATTAATAGCCTATAAATGTTTTGCTTCAACTACGGAACAGCCCTGGAATCTGTCATTCACATGTTCTGTAATCAATAACCCCGTTCGATGTTTAAAACACTGATCGTCGTTAGAAAACACTGAAATAGCTGATGCATAAAAAAACTCCTGACAGGCCTAATAGCACATTTTTCAGGAAAACATCCTAATATTGACAAAACAAAATACGCTAGGCAAGGGTGGATAATTCTGTCTGTGCTGCAGATTTTCCCACAATTGCTGTGGAAAGGCTTTTATGTTCATATTGATATAATAACTATCATGTTGAAGTAAACATGCAATGAAATGTTGTTGTCCTCCCACCACAGGGTGTGAGTCTGGAAGGAGAGTTTACTATCTAGCCAGACACCTAGGTATTTGTAGTTGTCCACATATTCTAAGTCAGAACAGTCCAGAGTAGTGATGCTGGACGGGCGGGCAGGTGCGGGCAGCGATCGGTTGAAGAGCATGCATTTAGTTTTACTTGCATTTAAGAGCAGTTGTAGGCCACGGAAGGAGAGTTGTATGGCATTGAAGCTCGTCTTGAGGGTAGTTAACACAGTGTCCAAATAAGGGCCAGAAGTATACAGAATGGTGTCGTCTGTGTAGAGGTGGATCAGAGACTCACCAGCAGCAAGAGTGACATCATTGATGTATACAGAGAAGAGAGTCGGCCCAAGAATTTAACCCTTTGGCACCCCCATGGAGACTGCCAGAGGCCCGGACAACGGGCCCTATGATTTGACACACTGAACTCTATCAGAGAAGTAGTTGGTGAACCAGGCGAGGCAATCATTTGAGAAACCAAGGCTGTTGAGTCTACCGATAAGGATGTGGTGATTGACACAGTCGAAAGCCTTGGCCAGGTCATTGAATACGGCTGCACAGTATTGTCTCTTATCGATGCCGGTTATAACATCGTTTAGGACCTTGAGCGTGGCTGAGGTGCACCCATAACCAGCTCTGAAACCAGATTGCACATTTGAGACTAATAATATCCCTGTCCGGCTATCCTGCTGACCAATTCTCTGGACAATCCTTCTGTATTGGAGCCTTTTCCATGGCATCTAAGACAACACCGCATACAACTCCTTGGCCACTGGTCCTCTCAAGCCTTTCATTCCTACATCTCTTCTGACATCAACATCAGGACAGCCCACAACATTCTCATCTCTCAGATCCTGCATTAACTCTGGCACAGTCCTCCAGTCTATGCCTAATTTCACAGGCACCATCAACATCACGCACCATATCGTACCCAACCAGCCAAAAGAGGAATGGCTCCCCAGCTGAGCCTGGTTCCTCACAGTTTCCTTACTTGAAGGGAATTACTATCGTTGCTCCTTGGGTCTGTTGGCTCATAGATGGGCATTTTGTACTACCTCCACTATATCGCCAACCATTAAGCACCTGCAGTCCAGAACAGCTCACTTCCCCTCCAGGGTCCTTCCCACAGGGAGTTCTCTTATTAGGATTCTGTGGTGAAGGCAATTCCTATAAACCATGGCCTGACTGATGTCTACCTGAGGCTCCAAGCCAAACCTACAGTCAACCTCTCCGGATCCTTCATCTGCAGCCCTTAGCTTTTTCTGGTCCATTCTCATTTCCCTCCTTAATTCTCATTAAGTTCATTAAATATTCTAAACCCATTTTTACGTCTGGCCCTTAAACTTGTGAAATGGAAGTTTTACGGTAGGAGGACATCACAGCATGTGATCTGGAGTCAATCCCCAACTTCTACAGGGATGATGGACTCCCGGCTGTGGGACATCATCCACAGGTAATGTTGGTACAGGCCTATAGATTTTCATGGTGTAAAAAAGCCCAGATCTGCACAAAGAAATTCTGTAAACCTTGTAAAGCAGAATTATTTGACTTGTGACACAAAAATGTATATTTTTGTGTCAAATCGTCAATTGGCAACCCATCCCTTATGGGATTAATTGACACATAAACATTACAATAATTCACTATGGTAATTCAATTATAATTCTTCTTCCAGTGTTCTCTGCATTGCTTATCACATAAAGAGTAAAAAATAAAATGAAGAAAAAAAGGTAAAAATCAATACATAGTTTATTACATCCCTAAAGCAGTAAAATAAAATAATATACATGCATACCATATACAGATAAATAAATACAGAAAGAAAAACCTGAACCTAGTCTGGCACAAAGATTCATATGGGAGACAAGCCTACAGTATACACAATCTATATACACACGCCATTAACCACATAGAAGCTAAATATTTTTACAATTTAATTATAGGTAGCCCTTTCTTTTAGTCCAAGCTTTATTTAAATATTCTGCAAACGGAAATACACAATGGACAAAAGACAATTAAAATGTCTCCTCATCACTCAGCCACATAATACCAGGGTATATATATATGGTGTGCTTTCTGGAATAAGAGCAAGCGTATATTGTGGTAGAAAGGGCAATAGAGGATAAAATAAGTTTTATTCTCTATTTCTTCGCAGTCACAATAGTTACATAGTCTTTCCTCTTCAATTTCACCACAATACCTGTTTAATTACGCAGAGACAATATCCCTGATCTGACCTGTTTCAATACGCAGAGGCAATATCCCTGATCTTACCTGTTTCAATACACAGAGACAATATCCCTGATTTAACCTGTTTCAATACGCAGAGGCAATATCTATGATCTAACCTGTTTCAATACGCAGAGGCAATATCCTTGATATTACCTGTTTCAATACGCAGAGGCAATATCCTTGATCTTACCTGTTTCAATACGCACAGGCAATATCCCTGATCTTACCTGTTGCCAATATGCACAGGCAATATCCCTGATCTGACCTGTTTCAATATGCAGAGACAATATCCCTGATCTTACCTGTTTCAATACGCAGAGACAATATACCTGATCTTACCTGTTTCAATATGCAGAGGCAATATCCCTGATCTTACCTGTTTCAATATGTAGCGGCAATATCCCTGATCTAACCTGTTTCAATACGCAGAGGCAATATCCCTGATCTTACCTGTTTAAATACTCAGAATCAATACCCCTATCTTACCTGTTTCAATACGCAGAGACATTATCCCTGTTTTTACCTGTTTCAATATGCAGAGACAATATCCCTGATCTTACCTCTTTCAATACGCAGAGACAATATCCTTGTTTTTACCTGTTTCAATACGCAGAGGCAATATCCCTAATCTGACCTGTTTCAATACGCAGAGGTAATATCCCTGATATTACCTGTTTTAATATACAGAGGAAATATCCCTGATCTTACCTGTTTCAATACGCACAGACAATATCCCTGTTTTTACCTGTTTCAATACGCAGAGGTAATATCCCTGATCTGACCTGTTTCAACATGCAGAGGCAATATCCCTGATCTTACCTGTTTCAATATGTAGCGGCAATATCCCTGATCTAACCTGTTTCAATACGCAGAGGCAATATCCCTGATCTTACCTGTTTAAATACTCAGAATCAATACCCCTATCTTACCTGTTTCAATATGCAGAGACAATATCCCTGATCTTACCTGTTTAAATACGCAGAAGCAAACCCCTATCTTACCTGTTTCAATACGCACAGGCAATATCCCTGATCTGACCTGTTTCAACATGCAGAGACAATATCCCTGATCTTACCTGTTTCAATATGCAGAGACAATATCCCTCATATTACCTGTTTCAATAAGTGGAGACAATATCCCTTATATAACCTGTTTAAATATGCAGAGACAATATCCCTGATCTTACCTGTTTCAATACGCAGAGACAATATCCCTGACCATACCTGTTTCAAAACCCAGAGACAATATCCCCGATCTTACCTGTTTCAATACGCAGAGACAATATCCCTGATCTAACCTGTTTCAATATGCAGAGGCAATATCCCTGATCTTACCTGTTTCAATATGCAGAGGCAATATCCCTGATCTTACCTGTTTCAATACACAGAGACAATATCCCTGATATTACCTGTTTCAATACGCAGAAGCAAACCCCTATCTTACCTGTTTCAATACGCACAGGCAATATCCCTGATCTGACCTGTTTCAACATGCAGAGACAATATCCCTGATCTTACCTGTTTCAATATGCAGAGACAATATCCCTGATCTAACCTGTTTCAATACGCAGTGACAATATCCCTCATATTACCTGTTTCAATAAGTGGAGACAATATCCCTTATATAACCTGTTTAAATATGCAGAGACAATATCCCTGATCTTACCTGTTTAAATACTCTGAAGCAAACCCCTATCTTACCTGTTTCAATACGCACAGGCAATATCCCTGATCTGACCTGTTTCAACATGCAGAGACAATATCCCTGATCTTACCTGTTTCAATACGCAGAGACAATATCCCTGACCATACCTGTTTCAAAACCCAGAGTCAATATCCCCGATCTTACCTGTTTCAATACGCAGAGACAATATCCCTGATCTAACCTGTTTCAATATGCAGAGGCAATATCCCTGATCTTACCTGTTTCAATATGCAGAGGCAATATCCCTGATCTTACCTGTTTCAATACACAGAGACAATATCCCTGATATTACCTGTTTCAATACGCAGAGGCAATATCCCTGATCTTACCTGTTTAAATACTCAGAAGCAATACCCCTATCTTACCTGATTCAATACGCAGAGACAATATCCCCAGATAGCTAACACTGTTCCCTCAGCGCGAGCTGCCTGGCACTCTGCAGATAGCTAACACTCTTCCCTCCGCGCGAGCTGCCTGGCACTCATCAGATAGCTAACACCTTTCCCTCAGCGTGAGCTGCCTGTGTGCAGCTCTTCTTTATTGTTTTAAGACTCTGTGAGGCTGACAGACCAAGACAGACCCCATGTCTCAAGGGGGTTACTTGTACTGTGATGCACTGTATGGTGTACTGTGTCCATGATTGCACTTACCCAGAAGGTATTTTTTAATCAGTGATCTTGTATTGTAGTATTCATTATGCATGACTAAACAGAGGTGGAGAAATTAATGATTTAAAGATTTCTTTATCATCACTTTCAATAATTTTCCATATTGTGGACATCAAGCATATTTTACTTCCAATTGCGCACAGACATTTTAAGTGGTGTCTGCAATGAATCTGATTGGAGCTACCATGGCTTTGGTGATTTGCTAGCCCTCGACAGGCCTAGTCCACTATAGATCCCTGTATTTTATAATAGACAGACAGTGTGAACACATGGCCTGGAGATGTATTGCCCCGTAAATTTGAACCGACCGCATTTGGAGCCTGAGATTCATCAGTGTCAGAGCCCCAAATCATATCCAGTTGCACTGTTTTGGGCCCATAAAAATGAAACTGCAGTCTGTGGGATATTTACCTCCACTCAGTTATGTTCTATTACTGCAGCAGTGTTAAACTGACTTTTATCAGGATGAGGGATTGGAAACAGTTTCTGTCTCCCTATCCCCAAATTGTAAAAAAAAAATAAAAATGTAATGATTTGATGTACAATTGTAAGGCAATGAGCTGCAATACGATTGTTTTTTCAACAAAATTTTCACAAAGTTTTTGTTGAGTTTTCTCAACAACCAATTATATTTTTTTTTTTAACTCACAATCCTAATGCTGCTGGTTGCCATAAAATTGTACGTTGAATCAACATTATTTTTTACAAAAATGACAGTGCAGAGGATATATGTTAAACACTTGCAGAACCTTAGTTAAAAGAAGAAGTTAAAAATTCAAAGTTAACTTGTGAAATTAGTGTAAGAAACCACATCAGACATTCATACCCATAGTGGTATGCAGTGATTTAAACACCTTTATGGAGCTTACGGTATCACTACTGAATGCTAATAGACTTAATGAATTATGATGTGGTTATAATCATAACCGCGGGAAGAAGGGGTGCCGAGGTTGCTGCAGCACCCCCTGAAAAATCAGAATAAAAATCATATATATTTATTAATAATCATTATTATATAAAAAAATCTCAAAAGTAGTGCACTGGGCCTTCAATAGTCCAGTATTAGTGGACAGATATAGCCGTCTACAGCACGGGCAAACCAAATAAATCGCAGCACCCCCACCCCCAAACCACTTCCCTATGGTTATAATGCATTGTTTGACAAAAGTATGTATGGCCCTCTTCTAATTACTTATTAGTCACCCTAACTTATTGAGGACATCTGAGATAATCTCAATGTATTACCATCTCATAATGATCCTGACTTTATCAGCCATCTAGTAAGACACTTTAATACCATAAAGACTTTCCATAGACTGGTGTTTTTAAAGCGTTGTCCCTTAACCCAGGGTGTTCAGCTTCGGCCAAGGCCACATCTCGGGCAGCATCAGCATCCCCTACAGCACGGCAATCTCTCCGGATGGGGAGCTGGTGCAGTGTCCCGCCACCGGCACCCTCCAGAGCATCTGCACACACTCAAACACACATGTATGCATGTGCACCCTACGCACACACATTCATGCACACACACATACACACACACACTATGCCTGCACCTAGGATGGTTAACTTGCAAATTGAGCAATTAAATTTATTCCACCTGCAAGTTCAACAAGCCAGACTCATATTCCATTCCTCCACAGACCTCCACTCTAAGTCATACGGAAGTCATGGATTGTTCAATCAGACAAGAGTCCAACTTGTGTTTTCCCCACTGAAATCAGTTCACCTCGTCTATGCTGCATGCTTCAGCTGTTTCTGGGGCAAAGCTATTTGCTGTCTTATTAGTATATTTGTGAACTGTAATTGTATATGAGCCTAAACAATATGAGCCTAAAAGTGCACCACCATTTTTCCAAATGAAGCATAAAAGTACGATTTGGTTCTGTTTTTCGCTGAATGGAATGATTTATTGATAGTCACATTGCTATAAAAGACCATTCTTACTGTTATGGGTTTTTGATATTCATATGTATTTTTTATAGATCCCAATTGCTTCTCAAACCTTGTGTACATAGACAGCATCTTCACTTAAATTCACCTCAGTATTATCCATCTTCACTTTAATTCACCTCAGAATAATCCATCCTCACTTTAATTCACCTCGGTATAATCCATCCTCACCTTAATTCACCTCGGTATAATCCATCCTCACTATAATTCACCTAGGTATAATCCATCCTCACTTTAATTCCCCTCGGTATAATCCATCTTTACTTTAATTCCCCTCAGGATAATCCATATTTTGTTTAATTCACCTCAGTACAATTAATCAAATCAGAATAGTACACCTATACTCCTTATTATGAACAATGTATTAGGCTACATGTACTGCGTGTTTAGATATGATTCATGTGGCATTCTGTTGCATCACCTTGCATCTCTTCTTGGCATTTGGCCCCAAGATGACAGTTGGCCTCCTCCGAAGGTTGGCCTTCTTGCCTGGGAAGCCCCAGTTCAGGTGGTTTCGTTCTGATCGGATCCTCTCAGATCCACACAGTGATCAGAGTGCTTTAAGAGGGGATATCTGGGAGGTCATAACTCCTTACGTCAGCGCACCACGCCACATGATGTCACGTCCTGGCCATTGAGAGCCCTCTGGGTTGTCTATGGTGTTTAAGTTTGACGTTACTAGAGGGGGTTTCTATGTGGGAAATTCAATGTTGGTTTTGTGTATGGTTCCCAATTAGAGGCAGCTGTTATTCGTTACCTCTAATTGGGGATCATACTTAGTGTTTTCCTTTCCCACCTGTGTTGGTGGGATATTGTTTTGCGCTAGTGCCTGTGAGCGCCACGTATTGTAAGATCTGTTGTTTTCTTTGTTGTTTTGTGTGTTTCACATTTATTAAATATGTGGAACTCTACGCACGCTGCGCCTTGGTCCATTTATTCACACAACGATCGTGACACATGAACCTGTATCTGTGCATTAGAGACCTCTCTAACGCCCAGAAAGCTCAGATTCAAACTCCCATTAACCAGCTCTGCAAGCGGTATTTAAAAATATGTTTGTTGATCACCAAATATGGAGTTCCTTCTTCATTTACTTCCGTTATGGCCGGTATGTACTTCCAAAAAGAGAGAATTAGTTAATTATTTGTGGGGTCTAGCGTCCCTCATCCCCTTTTTGGGGCTGTTAATGACCAGGTGAAAAGGTGAGAGACCATACTTACTCTGAAGTAAGTAAGACATTGTTACATGTAGTTTTCCTTCATCGCCTGAATGTTGTGGGCAGAAATTGGAGTTGTGCTATACAGCAAGCAAAGAACACCAAAGTAGACACAGCTCAACAACTCAGACCGCTATATTGATGATGCTAACAAGTGGATAAAGCCTCATCCCACAACGGAATACATATTTTGGCACAACAACGTCTATTGTGAGACTCCGCCTCACAGTAGCTCTTAGATGTCTCAGTCAATTTCGCGGTTTATAGCCTTTAGCCGTACCCTTATTCTACTCCTCCTCTGTTCCTCTGGTGATGTAGAGGTTAATCCAGGCCCTGCAGCACCAAGCTCCACTCCCATTCCCCAGATATCTCTTTTGTTGACTTCTGTAACCGTAAAAGCCTTGGTTTAATGCATGTTAACATTAGAAGCCTCCTTCCTACGTTTGTTTTACTCACTTCGTTAGCACATTCTGCCAACCCAAATGTCCTAGCCGTGTCTGAATCCTGGCTTAGGAAGGCCACCAAAAGGGGGCGGAGTTGCAATCAACAGAGACAGCCTGCAGAGCTCTGTCATACTATCCAGGTCAGTGCCCAATCAATTCAAGCTTCTACTTCTAAAAATCCACCTTTCCAGAAACAAGTCTCTCACCGTTGCCGCTTGTTATAGACCACCTTCTGCCCCTAGCTGTGCCCTGGACACCATATGTGAATTGATTGCCCCCGATCCATCTTCAAAGCTCGTACTGTTAGGTGACCTAAACTGGGACATGCTTAACACCCCGGCCGTCCTACAATCTAAGCTAGATGCCCTCAATCTCACACAAGTTATAAATAAACCTACCAGGTACAACCCCAAATCTGTAAACACGGGCACCCTCATAGATATCATCCTTACCAACCTACCCTCTAAATACACCTATGCTGTCTTCAATCAGGATCTCAGCGATCACTGCCTCATTGCCTGCGTCCGTAATGGGTCTGCGGTCAAACGACCACCCCTCATCACTGTCAAACGCTCCCTAAAACACTTCCTAATCGACCTGGCCCGGGTATCCTGGAAGGATATTGACCTCATTCCGTCAGTAGAGGATGCCTGGTAATTCTTTAAAAGTGCTTTCCTCACCATCTTAAATAAGCATGCCCGATTCAAAAAATGTAGAACCAGGAACAGATATAGCCCCTGGTTCACTCCCTACCTGACTGCCCTTGACCAGCACAAAAACATCCTGTGGCGTACTGCATTAGCATTGAATAGCCCCCGCGATATGCAACTTTTCATGGAAGTTAGGAACCAATGTACACTGGCAATTAGGAAAGCAAAGGCTAGCTTTTTCAAACAGAAATTTGCATCCTGTAGCACAAACTCAAACAAGTTCTGGGACACTGTAAAGTCCACGGAGAAAAAGAGCACCCCCTCCCAGCTGCCCATTGCACTGAGGCTAGGAAACACTGTCACCACCGATAAATCCACGATAATTGAGAATTTCAAGAAGTATTTTTCTACGGCTGGCCATGCTTTCCACCTGGATACCCCTACCCCGGTCAACAGCCCTGCACCCCCCACAGCAACTTTCCCAAGCCTCCCCCATTTCTCCTTCACCCAAATCCAGATAGCTGATAATCTGGACCCCTACAAATCAGCTGGGCTAAACAATCTGGACCCTCTCTTTCAAAAATTATCCGCTGCAATTGTTGCAACCCCTTATTTCTAGCCTGTTCAACCTCTCTTACGTATCGTCTGAGATCCCCAAAGATTGGATAGCTGCCGCGGTCATCCCCCTCTTCAAAGGGGGAGACACTCTAGACCCAAACTGGTACAGACCTATATCTATTCCTGCTTTTCTAAGGTCTTCGAAAGCCAAGTTAATAAACAGACCAACGACAATTTCGAATCCCATCGTACCTTCTCCGCTATGCAATCTGGTCATGGCTGTACCTCAGCCACGCTCAAGGTCCTAAACGCTATCAATTCCACCATCGATAAAAGACAATACTGTGCAGCCTTATTCATCGACCTGGCAAAGGCTTTCGACTCTGTCAATCACCACATTCTTATCGGCAGACTCAACAGCCTTGGTTTCTAAAATTCTGCCTGGCCTGGCTCACCAACTACTTCTCAGACAGAGTTCAGTGTGTCAAATCGGAGGGCCTGTTGTCCGGACCTCTGGCAGTCTCTATGGGGGTGCCACAGGGTTAAATTCTCGGGCCGACTCTTTTCTCTGTATACATCAATGATGTCGCTCTTGCTGCTGGTGATTGTCTGATCCACCTCGACGCAGACGACACCATTCTGTATTCTTTTTTTGGTCCGTTACCTCGGCGGTGTATTCATTTGGGATTTAACCATGCATGGATGTTATGTGTGCCTTAGTCACAGACTTACCGTCGGCTTTGAGCTGAGTGATTACGGAGCGGTTACTGGTTCCTCGGGCATCACGACAGGATTAAAGGGTTTACAGGGAGGAGCTTTAGACTGTCCTTCTGTTTGGAGCCTCGCTAAAAATGCTTCCTCAGAATGTGTGTGCTGCTGCAGTCTCGGTGTTGTGAGTTTCCCTCTGTCTTGCTCTCTGATTCGAACTCTCTCGCTCTCGTTCCCTCTTTCTCTCCCCCTCTTTCTCTCCCCCTCTCTCGCTCCCTGTTTTACTTTCCTTTCTCAATCTCTTTTACTTATCCTCCCTCTCTCTACACATCTTTCTCTCTCTCTCTCTCTTTCTCTCTCTGTCTCTCGCTCTACTGTCTCTCTCTCTCTCTCTGTCTCTCTCTCAATTCAATTCAATTTGCTTTATTGGCATGACGTAACAATGTACATATTGCCAAAGCTTACTTTGGAGATTCACAATATTAACATAATAAAATAATAAGAATCAGAATTGTCAACGGGACAACAGTAACAACAATAATCAAGGGTCAAAATAACCATACGTTGAACAGTAACAATAAGCATAGAGGACATTTGCAGGTTGATCGGTCTGTCAGACACTGTCCCTCATCTTATGGTAGGCTGCAATGTAGTGTGCTGCCAACCTACAGCCCTCTGCGTCCTCCGCCAACAGGACGGGTAGCCTATTCTCATCAGAAAGATCTTTGAAACCTTGAATAAGGGTTTCAAATTTGGGGAAATGACACACTAATTGTTTTTACATTTTTACATTTTGTCTGGAAATGCAGCTCTCTCTCAGGTTCTGCTGTGGTACTGTGGTTGCACAGCCTTTCCTCTACAGGGAGCCAGGTTTTCCTGTGTCTACCCTTCTCAATGGCAAGGCTGTGCTCACTGAGCCTGTACTTTGTCAAGGTTTTTCTAAGGTTTTGATCAGTAACCATGGTCAAATAGGTAGCCACGGTGTACTGTCGATTTAGGGCCAGATAGCACTGCATTTTGCTTTGTGCTTGTGTTTCCCAATAAGCAATGTAGTTTTGACTGTGTTGTACTTTGGTTTATTCTGATTGATTGGATGTTCTGGTCCTGAGGCTTCAGTGTGTTAGTTGAACAGGTTTGTGAACTTAGCCCTAGGACCAGCTGGATGAGGGGACTCTTTTCTTTGCTCAGCTCTTGGCATTGCAGGGCTTGGTAATGATATGAGAGGGGGTCACTGTAATTTAGATGTTTCCAAAACTTAATTTCTATTTTTTTTAAAATTATTAATATTAGTGGATATTGGCCTAATTCTCTCATCTCTCTCTCTCTCTACCATCTCTCTCTCTCTCTCTCTCTCTCTCTCTCTCTCTCTCTCTCTCTCTCTCTCTTTCTTTCTCTCTCCCTACCATCTCTGTCTCTCTCACATTCACTTTTCCTCCTTCTCTCAATTTCTCTCTGGCTGCTGTGTGAGGTTTTTCTTAATGAATGGACTGTTTGCTTGCTCTTTCCATCCCAAATAATCTGCCCTTGAGGCTGGATGGAAGATCTTTTCTCATTTGGAGATTTCAGCTGAAGTCTGTGACAGTCTATTTTGAGGATATTTTAGAAATTGATTCCGTGTGTGTGTGCTTGTGTGGGTTCATACTGTGTGTGAAGTCCCCACAAGAATAGTAAACAAAAAGTTCACTAACTGGGGACATTTTGTTAGTTCCCACGAGGTCAAATGCTATTTCTATGGGGTTTAGGGTTAAGGTTAGAATTAGTGTTAGGGTTAGAGTTAGAATTATGTTCAGGGTTAGGAGCTAGGGTTAGTTTTAAGGTTAGGAGCTAGGGTTAGTTTTAGGGTTAGGAGCTAGGGTTAGGTTTTTGGGTTAGGGTAAGAGTCGGGTTAGGTTTAGGATTTAGGGAAAATAGGATTTTGAATGGGACTGAATGTTGTGTCCCCACAAGGTTAGTGGTGAGGGAATTAAAGCACCTGCACCTCATTCTGGCCGAGAAGATAGAAGATGTAGCCATGAGAAATGTGTTTTGACCTGGCAGGCAAACATGGGAATGTTTTGTGTGTGTGTGTGTGCGTGAGAAATGCTGTTTGTAGAAGGACTGCAAGGTCCATAGACCCTAATGCATTAGTGATGAATGCTTGTTTACTGTATGCCTACTCTCCTAGTGTGCCTACTCTCCCAGTCTATGGGTGAATTCAAAATGGTACCATATTCCCAAAGGCTCTGGTCAAAAGAAGTGTGCTACGGTATGTAGGGAATGGGTGCCATTTGGGATGCACCCTATACATGGCTCAGTGAGACTGGAGATGTATAACACATAGCTAGGTCTTTAGTCATCTACTATATCATTTATGTCTGATAGATATTTCTTTGTACCTACTAACTGAAAAGTCTATTTACAACCGGAACATGCATGAGAACATGACTGTAAATATAACAGTTTATATATACAGAGACACAAGCCTGCATCCCTTGCTACTTAGCCTCAGGAGTGGAGAACACAGAAATACGATGTTCCACCCATAGAGACATGTCATAATAGAGATGTTTATACCACAGCATTGTTGAATAATCGTTTTTGATTGGCTAGAAGGGCATTCAGGAATATAATATCTGTATTTCATTATTTGGTTCAATCAGCACGGTCTTTGATGTCTCAGTTACACAGAACGCCAGCTGGTCCAGTTGGTCTGAAATGGCACCCTATTCCATATGGAGTGCACAGAAACTTCTAAACATAGCTTAATTGGCGGAATAGAACAGTCTCATATGTCCACATCTTCTCATATTTTATCCACTTGTTGGAATAATTACAATCTTTTTTAGCAATTATAAAGAAAGGTTGTTAATGCACAGCGTGTTTTTGCTCCGTCCCTGTCCTATTGATACAGGGTCAGGGACTGTTTCTAAATGTTGACGGCATCCTCGGGCCTCTGTGACGTCAAGGCCAGACATTATTTACCAAGCAGTGCACTTCCCTGAACCAATTCCAGTGTTTTGGCTGTAATGATATACTCCGAGGTGTGATGTTTGGTTACTACTTCACCTTGCTTGTTAGTCTGCGCCGTGTTTGTTCTTCTCTCAGCTACTGTTCACCGCTAGCAAACAAATTCAACTTGCTTATGCAAGCACCACAGTAGAATTGTGTAATTTGAAAGAATTTGGAGGTTGTCCTCTAGCTACACTAGATACTGTACCTACTGTATCCAACTGGACACGACTGGATGTGTTGCAGACCACCTAACCAGAGTCTGGGAACAACTTAATTCCCCAGATGGGATACCTTAGATATGGTGAGCAACACCAGTTGCACCGGGCTCCAGTTCTGGGGAAGTCAGAATTACGAAAAGCGGTATTACAGCATATTTTCAACACAGTGTTGCTCTTCATTATGTTGAAGAAACAGGTTTCACCCTTACCTAGATCAGGGCCTGTATCAGATGATATCTATATAAGAACCTGTATCAGATGATGCCTAGATAAGAATCTGTATCAGATGATGCCTAGATAAGAACCTGTAAAATATTTACCAAGTAGACTAATAATAAAAAGTAACACAATAAGAATAACAGATGATACATACATCAGGGCCTGTATCAGATTATACCTACTTCAGGGCTTGTATCAGATGATACCTACATCAGGGCCAGTATCAGATGATACCTACATCAGGGCCAGTATCAGATGATACCTACATCAGGGCCAGTATCAGATGATACCTACATCATTTCCTGTATCAGATGATACCTACATCAGGGCCTGTATCAGATGCACATTGCAGAAACTAGACAACTGCATGTTCTCTAAGTACACAGACTTCCTCCTTCAGTACACACCCTCTTCTTCCTGCACCTTACAGTAGCTACTTTGTCAAATGTTGTGGTAAATGTTCCATGTTGTTAATGGTTTGCCTTGGTCTTGTTGTTCCCCTCCAGTTTAGTAAATGTTCCATGCTGTTAATGGTTTGCCTTGGTCTTGTTGTTCCCATCCAGTTTGGTAAATGTTCCATGTTGTTAATGGTTTGCCTTGGTCTTGTTGTTCCCCTCCAGTTTAGTAAATGTTCCATGTTGTTAATGGTTTGGCTTGGTCTTGTTGTACCCCTACAGTTTGGTAAATGTTCCATGTTGTTAATGGTTTGCCTTGGTCTTGTTGTCCCCCCCCTCCAGTTTGTAAATGTTCCATGTTGTTAATGGTTTGCCTTGGTCTTGTTGTCCCCCTACCCTTCCAGTTTGGTAAATGTTCCATGTTGTTAATGGTTTGCCTTGGTCTTGTTGTCCCCCCCCCTCCAGTTTGTAAATGTTCCATGTTGTTAATGGTTTGCCTTGGTCTTGTTGTCCCCCCTACCCTTCCAGTTTGGTAAATGTTCCATGTTAATGGTTTGCCTTGGCCTTGTTGTCCCCCCTCCAGTTTGGTAATAGTTCCTCCATGTTGTTAATGGTTTGCCTTGGCCTTGTTGTCCGCCCTCCAGTTTGGTAATAGTTCCTCCATGTTGTTAATGGTTTTCCTTGGTCTGGTTGTCCCCCCTCCCCCTCCAGGTTGGTAATAGTTCCTCAATGTTGTTAGTGGTCTGCCTTGGTCTTGTTGTCCCCCCTCCCCCTCCAGTTTGGTAAATGTTCCATGTTGTTAATGGTTTGCCTTGGTATTGTTGTCCCCCCTCCCCCTCCAGTTTGGTAATAGTTCCTCCATGTTGTTAATGGTCTGCCTTGGTCTTGTTGTCCCCCCTCCAGTTTGCGACCCACCTGGTGAAGGTAAACTACCCTCGGGTGACCACCCTGGACGGAGGCATCAACAAGATGAAGCCCAACACATCCAGTCGTGTCCTCCTCACTGTCCCCTCCTCCCAGATCTGATCAGAGACCACACCCGCCAGCTGCCAAAAAAACTCGGTCCCACCCACACAAACAAAAGGGAACCGCTCATTCATCGTCTACCAACAGGCATTCTTTTTATTTTATTTTAATAAACTTATTGTAAGAAAGATTTAAAAATAGTTTGCGTGTGTTTCTGTATACTGTTTTAGGTTTAGATTTTATAATTTGATGTAGCAGTCCCTCTTTTTTATTTCTTACGTTGTAGTACTGTATGTATGTGCTCAGAGATGTCACAGCACTAAAATTACTGAGGTCAACTCCTCACTGTACAAAGTGTCTGACTTCTGTTTGCATAGGAGATAAAATCTTGAGGTCTTCCGTCTCATCATAAAAGAGAACTCAAGGGTTGCGTTGATAGGTGTTGCATCAAAGGCATTGTACTACTCACAGTTGTTCTCTGCTATCACTGCTCAGTGCGTAGGTAAGTGTTTATGTTAAAATAGTGTGTTTACAAATTACAACCCTATGGGTCTCTCATTTACTGTAGAGACACTAAGCTCACTGTAAACCTAGCTCCATGATAAAGACATTATATATGGGTTTGACCAGTTTGACCTCAAACCTGACCCTTGTCTACCCTGCGCTTGTCCTGCAGGAATCCCTGTATTATGTACACAGTAAAGGTTATCTACAGATTCCATATGTAAATACTGCAGTCCCTGCAACTACATTTCTGAACAGAAGGGCAGCATACAGTAGGTGGGATTTGTCCTGTTACGACCCAAATAGATGTCACGCATTCCGTCCCAGTGGGCAAAAATTATGTCATTTTCTGGTTTTCAACTGGCTTTCTGGTTGAGAAGACTTCATACAACCAGGTGCAACCAGGTAAAGATGTACTTTTCTTGACGAAATGAAGACGTTGTGGGAAAGACATCGTATTTTGGTTGTTATAGAATCTGTTGTTTTTCTGGTGGCTAAGAAGACATGAACGTTAAATAAAATGTATTTTATTAGAATTCTTTGAAAGATATGCTGTCCTGGAGGCTGGTCTCGTCGTAGTGCTGGAATACCCTTTGTCCCTGGAGGCAAGGGTTCAATTCCCGGCTGTGCCACTTTCTGACCTAGATCCCTTTCTTTAATCTCTACTACTTCTACCCGGTAGCTGTCAACAACAACAAAAATACTGGAAGGAGAATACTTCAAGAGAATGGAATTCCATAGGCTAACCTGACCTGCACTTTATCTCCTTCCAGATGTTACCAAGTAAAAGTGCCTAATTTGAATGTTTTTTAGTAAAAAAAAAAAAAAGCAATCACTTGGTCTGCTTAAAGTAACATGCTTTTCCACACGTTACTGTATATTTACAGTGGTCTGTTATTCTGCAACCCTTTTTCATCAGCAGTGGGCCTCACACAGAGGAGGCTGGTGGGAGGAGCTATAGGAGGATGGGCTCATTGCAAAGACTGCAGTGAATGGAACGGCATAAAACACATCAAACATATGAAAAACATATTTGACCCTGTTCCGTTTGTATTTGTATTTATGGTTCCCCATTAGTTCCTGCCAAGGCAGCAGCTACTCTTCCTGGGGTCCGGCAGAATTAAGACAGTTAAACAATTTTAAATGGCACGTTGTGTTAGTTAATCCAAGTTTATTATTTGAAAAGGCTAATTGATCATTAGAAAACCCTTTTGCAATTATGTTAGCACAGCTGAAAACTGATGTTCTGATTAAAAAAGCATTAAAACTGGCCTTCTTTAGACTAGTTGGGTATCTGGAGCATCAGCATTTGTGGGTTTGATTACAGGCTCAAAATGGCCAGAAACAAAGCCCTTTCTTCTGAAACTTGTCAGTATATTCTTGTTCTGAGAAATGAAGGCTATTCCATGTGAGAAATTGCCAAGAAACTGAAGATCTCATACAACGCTGTGCACTACTCCCTTCACAGAACAGCGCAAACTGTCTCTAACCAGAATAGACATGTATAGTGTTGAGTCATCCACATACATAGACACACTGGCCTTAATCAAAGCCAGTGGCATGTTGTTAGTAAAGCAAGAGGACTAAACAGCTACCCTGGGGAATTCCTGCTTCTACCTGGATAATGTTTGAGAGGCTTCCATTAAAGAACACCCTCTGTGTTCTGTTAGACAAGTAACTCTTTATCCACATTATAGAAGGGGGGTGTAAATCCATAACACATACGTTTTTCCAGCAGCAGACTATGATCAATAATGTCAAAAGCTGCACTGAAGTCTAACAAGACAGCCCCCACAATCATTTTATCATCAATTTCTCTCAGTCAATCGTCAGTCATTTGTGTAAGTTCTGTGCTTGTTGAGTGTCCTTCTCTACATGCGTGCTGAAAGTCTGTTGTCAATTTGTTTATTGTGAAATAGCATTGTATCTGGTCAAACACAATTTTTTCCAGAAGTTTACTAAGGGTTGGTAGCAGGCTGATTGGTTGGTTATTTGAGCTAGTAAAGGGGTCTTTACTATTCTTGGATAGCGGAATGACTTTAGCTTCCGTCCAGGCTTGAGAGCACACACTTTCTAGTAGTTTGAAGATGTTGGAAATAGGAGTGGCAATATTGTTCGCTATTATCCATTCCTCAGTCATTTTCCATCCAGATTGTCAGACCCTGGTGGCTTGTCATTGTTGATAGACAACATATAATGTTTCACCTCTTCCACACTGACTTTACAGAATTCAAAAGTACAATTCTTGTCTTTCATAATTTGGTCAGATATACTTGGATGTGTAGTGTCATGTTGCTGACATGTCATCCTTAAGTTTGTTTATCTTGCCAATGAAAAAGTAATTAAAGTATTTGGCAATATCAGTGGGTTTTGTGATAAATGAGCCATTGATTCCATTCCAGCCATTACGATGAGCCGTTCCTTCTATAGCTCCTCCCACCAGCCTCCTCTGGCCTCACCTATTCTTTGGAATTTGCCAAGAAGGATATGCGATAAGATGCAAGTTAGTGATACATATGTGTCCTGCAAAAGAAGCACAATGGAAAGTGTGAACGATTTGGAGGCTGTTTTTGAGATACTGTACAGTATAGTAGATATAGTACTAACTCCATATAGTGACTATAGAAGACTTGTGAAATCCTGTTTGGATGTCTTGCAGACCACCTAAACAGAGTCTGTGACTCCCCACGTGTAACTTGCATTGCAGTGCTGAGCAAACATTTAACCGCATGCCCTCAGAATTGGAAAAGTGGCGTTACAACACCCGTTCAACCATGGCTCAACCTTTACAAGCAGATTCAACACTTCTGCTGTGTATTTACAATAGGTGAATGGGCAACGCTTCGCTCTCAACAGTGCCAGAATTTATCATGCAGGATAAGCAAGGTCAATGGAGGGAAGTAACACCCAGATATGTACATATGGTTCTACACACACCTCCAGCCAGGTATAAAACGAGCAGTAGGGAAGGTGATCATTACATGCATGATAAGGCACAGTTAACAGGGTACTACAAACTACCAACCAATCAGGTAAGGGAACACTGAATGTTTTCTTTTTGATAATATGGGGAGACATTTTCATCATGCAAAAGAGCACAGATGTGTGCAAAAAATACAGTTAAACTTGATGTGCAACGTGATTTCATGTTTTGTTTTATTTTCTTCAACTATGTGTAGAATGAGGAGACTATTATTTAACCAGAGATCAGTGCACTGAGCCATGAATGCAATGCACACAGAGCAATGGGTATTTTGGATAATATGTACATTGAATAAGCATATTACTCCTGTCTATGGTTAATTTGCTCACTGCCATTTGCTTGTGCAAAATGTCCCCCTACATGCTGTGTGTATGCAATAACTGTGGCTTTGCAAGTTTGTTATTCAAGCAGGAACACCCTAAAACAATGGTTTTGTTATATTAAAATGGATCAACAGATCCAAGTCTTAATATTTGCAGAAATGTTTGCACTGTCTACATTGAATGAAATGTTGTTTGCTGTGCAGTCTTAGTGTGTGCGGATAAGCCTATCGTAGGTTTTTCAGAGTCAAAATGGCAAAATACAAGGTGACTGTGCACACACACAACATCGTAACTGCCACCACGATGAACAACGTCTTCATCAAGCTGGTTGGCGAAAATGGAGAGAGTAAGCGCACGTGGCTCACTAGCTTGAAGGGAGGCTTCTATCAAGGCACGGTAAGTCAGTCATGCTCCTATCAGTACTAAGAGATATCTCTCTTTAAATCTAGATCCTTAATTGAAACAATAATAAAGAGGCATCCCACCTCTGTTTTGGTAAAAAGCTGAGGGATGGGCTTGTAGAAATGTCACCATTCTCATATTCATAGAAAGATGTATACTTTTAACCATGTTTTGTGGCTATAGCTTAGTGTTTGTTTACATTTACATTGTTTACCAACATTGGAGAAAAACAAGATTATATTTATGGTTCTGATTGTAGTTGAACTATTATTCTAGCTTTAATCAGACTTACCATTTGCATTTTTTAAATACTGTACTCAAAACATACCCAAACGCACCCAATATGTTTATACACATATAGTGTATGACATGAAAACTTTGTTGCCTTTATGTTGGGCCCTTACGTAATAATACTGGTAGTACAGGATTAGTTATATTTGCCTTTGTTATTTGCTTTCTCACACAGTCCAGATTCCGCTCTCTTTCTCTCTCTCGCTCTCTCTCGCTCTCTCGTCCTCTCTCTCTCTCTCTCTCTCTCTCTCTCTCTCTCTCTCTCTCTCTCTCTCTCTCTCTCTCTCTCTCTCTCCCTGCTCTCTCTGCAGGCATCTCGTGAATTCGACGTGGTGTGCCCCTCCTCCCTCGGCACGCTGGTGCTGATAGAGCTGGACAAACAGCCCCTCCCACTCTTCCCTCAGGACGCCTGGTTCCCGTCCAAGGTTGTCGTGACGACGCCAGAGGGAGACACATGCCAGTTCCCCATCTACCGTTGGATTATGGACAAGAAGGTGCACCTGTTCAGAGAGGGCACAGGTCAGCACGGTGTGACGTTATGAAACGACATCACATGCAGACATGTTAGAATGAGTAATGCATGGAACAAAAGTGGATACGTGCAGCCATTGTGATGGGCAGGCATTTTCTTTGTGTGTGCACGCTGTCACTACGTTTTAAAAGCTACTTTGCCTCTTAGGGCCACCGTACATACAGTAATACATGCAACACTGGTTCTGAAGGATTAGTGCAATAATACGTGTGATTAACATTGATTTATTTTTATTTTTCAGCTAAAAGACTCTGTGATGAAACTAATCATCTTGCCAGGTACAGCAGGGAAAAGGAGATGAAGACGAGAACTGAACAGTACTGGTAGGTCCTGTGGTCTTTTGTCCTAGCTGCCCAGTCTGTCCATTATATCTGACCAACATCCATATGTTTCCTGCTCCTCCTCTTTCTCTTGCTCCTCCTGCTCCTCCTCCTACTCAGCTGGGATACCTACAAGGAGGGTTTCCCCGGCAGCATGAAGGCAGACAACCCTTTGGATCTTCCCAGCGAGGTCCAATTCTCGTTCACCAAGGCCACCCAGTTCCTCTTCACCGCCGCCACCGGGTGAGTTCCTCACCTAAGCCAAATTTATACCCGGATTGAGTACACAACACGAGAATGCAATGTGCTACTCATAACGTGGTAAGTTACAGAATGAGGAATTGGCGTGCTCAACTCGAAAGTCTGTAGTAACAAAAGGTTGTTGGGTGCCGGGTTCAAAAGGCATACACTGGGAGAACCCAGAAAAACCCTCATTCACTAAAATATTCTTTACGTTTTAATGTATTTTTAGGTGTAGAGGTTGTGAAAAATAGTAGGACAATGTATGTAAATAATGAATGTAAATTATGATTGTGAAAAAGGATACTACAATGTTTCATCATTTATAAATATGTGTCAATACCTATTTTTCTCCAATTGCTGATGAAGGCTGTCGCCCAAACGTGTCCGATTGCTCTGACCTCTCCTGCTGATAATTACATTAAAACGTAAGAATAGTTCAGTGTGGATTTGAGCTTTTTTCCTTTGTCCAGTACGTGGTGAGTTGAACAGCACGCACAACAACGCCGGGCATAATTCATCGTCTAAGGACAGTTCAAATAGTACTTCCTGCAGCAGATCATCAAAGCTCTTCTAAAGTATTCCATTCATTTATATTGGTTGACATAATGCCTGAGTTTTACATTTGCTCTATTGACTCAGCTTGACATAGTTCCTTGTCTCCCATTCTGTAGGATCACTGAGCTGAAACTGAAGGGGTATTCTGACAGCAAGAAGAACTGGAAAAACATTGATGAAATCAGCAAAGTCTTCTGCTGCAATAGAACTGTCATCTCAGGTGAATGCATTTCATAGGTGAATTTACAGTATTAACTCCAAGGGCCTGTTTATTAGGTAAACGTTTTTGAAACAAAGTGAAAGGGGGAAGTAGTACTACTTGAATATGTCCAATAAAAATATACATACAGTACCAGTCAAAAGTTTGGACACACCTACTCATTCAAGGGTTTTTCTTTATTTTCACTAATTTCTACATTGTGGAGTAATAGTAAAGGCATCAAAAAATTTGAAATAACACATATGGAACCACCAAAAAAGTGTTAAAGTGTTTGAGATTCTTCAAAGTAGCCACCCTTTGGCTTGATGACAGCTTTGCACATTCTTGGCATTCTCTCAACCAGCTTCAAACTTTTGACTGGTACTGTCTATACTGAAAATTACCCTGGTTTACTTGGAATCATCTGGAAGAAAACAGACTGAAACAGGGAGGGAATACCTGTCCAATAAGATCTCTTGATTTTGTTTTCCATTGCAAAACGTTTTGCTATGGTGTGGACTAATTAATAAAACCAGAATTTCCTCCTTCCAGATTATGCACAGGAGCACTGGAAGGAAGACGAGTTTTTCGGGTACCAGTATCTGAACGGCTCTAACCCCATGTTGATCCGTCGCTGCTCGAAATTGCCGGAAAATTTCCCCGTCACAGAAGAAATGGTCAAGCCCTCTCTTCGTGGATCGTCCAGCCTCCTAAGGGAATTGCAGGTACCGTACAGTATGTCAAAATGAGGGTCTTTGGTAAAATAAATGAATTGTTAAAAGTTGCCTAAATTATTGCAGTACCAGTTATATTATGGGGGGCACTGGACTAGGGGCTCATCACTGTGCACAAGCTCATCACTGTGCACTTTCACCACCCTGTGAAGTTCATCATAATTTATTTTTTCTGTAGCCTATTAAACTGCATGTTTTCCCGAGTCGTAGTGAGAGGACCACACAACCTGTCATCATGTGACTCCAAGTTGACTTAGATATGATGATTATTGTATCCGTTTTTGCACATAAAAGCACTATTCCACCACCATTTGTCGCATAATACATTTTACCCGGCATAAAAATATCCCACCGAGTCTAGCATATTTTGTTTTGTTGACATGCTGAAAGTTTACAGACAAATGCTTTGTTTCCTTCAGGCCTGTTGTGACATTTTCTATCCGAGATGTACTTCAAAAATGTTGGATGGAAACCTGGTTACTGAAAAAATGAAAAACATCCCAGTATTACTTTCTTTCATATTTTTGCGTGGGGTTGGTAACCCTAAAATCCAAGAAAGTAATCGCAAGAAAAAAATTATTGGATGTTTTTGGGGATAATCCTAGTAAAACACAGAGCTACAATATCTGGCCCATTCCAAAATACCAAGAAAGGGAACCGTAATCCTAACCTGTTGCATTTTTGTATTCTATCCTACAGTAACTTTAGGATTTATTCTCCCATGTCATCCAATCCCAAACAGAGCGGCAACATATTCTTGCTTGACTACAAGAACCTGGATGGATTAAAGGCAAACGTGATCAATATGAAAAAACAGTACATGGCGGCTCCTCTGGTCCTACTCTACAGAACCCCTGATGACAAGCTGATGCCCATCGCCATCCAGGTAAAGTTGACCTAACTAACGTTGAAGTGAAGACTACAGTCACGGAGACCATTACAAGTGAGAGAGTCTGTAAACCCATCATGTTTCAATCTCCTTTAGAGAGCCCACTTACCCGTGGAGGCTGGTGGAGGTAGAAATGGAGAGGACGGGCTCATTGCTACCGTTCCCTTCTTTTCGTTCCAGACATTACAACGAGCCCGTCCTCCCCATGTTTCCCTCCACCAGCCTCCACTGTATCTGACAGTGCCCAAGGAAAATATTGCTGATATTGTCTTCAAATGCTTTTAATTAATGCATTACACACTTTCCAGAGTACGCATAGAGTCCCGAGTTGATTATCCCTTTTATACCATGATTATAATTTAGCACATTTACTACTTGAAATGTGTTCATTTGCAGGGATAAGAGTTCAACATCCACTGAAATAGCTAGCAAGTTTACTAGATAGCGACACTAGTTGCCTGCGTAACCAAAAAGACTTGCTTGTTTAGCTAACCAAACCATCAGTCCTAGCTTGCTATTATGAATTTGAATTCAACAATGCCAATAACATTTGCGCGTAGCCTACAGCCATGTGTGCATTGTTGAGCTCATAATATGAATTAAATTAATTTTTAAACAAATGTATCAACATTTTAAGCTAAACGGTCTGATCTGTTGCATCAGCCTATTGCATTTTTACATTTTGATGTGCAGTGGTTGTATGCATTTTGAATCTGTTATCTGTTATAAAGACATAACAAGTAGGCTATTTGGTTGCATTTGTAATGTTCCAACATTTTATAGACTACCAAGGGTGTCCAACTCTCCTCCAGGAGAGCCTTAAAGGGGCATTGTTGTATTTTGAGGCTTGAATATGCACAAAAGCCAATAGACTGTAGAGCCAATAGAGTGTAGCCTCCATTTTGTCTGGTTCTCTATGGTAAAAAAAAGTTTCATTTTTGTAAAGTGGTTGCTTACAAATGGTGTTACATACCATTTTTTGTGTCTTTGAACAAGTAAAAACTATTTCCTACTTGTCCAAAGGACAAGTGGCTAAAAAAGTGAATGTCAAGCCCTAAACCAAAAGGGGTTGTAAACAATAGCAGAACCTTTTTGGTGCTATATAAAACCATTTTTTAAATAGTTATTTATAGAACCTCAGGAAAGGGTTTTTTGATAGCATCATAATCGTTCTATTTATAACCTTATGTTCATGGTTATTTATAGAACCTTCTAAAAAGGGTTCTATGTAGCACCATAAAGGGATTCACAATTGTTATTATTTGTATTTTCCCACTAAACAGGGATTATGATGCTGGTAGCCATCTATGGGGTCCCTAACACTCTCTCTCCACAGCTGAAGCAGAAGCCTGGAGATGACAACCCCATCTTTCTTCCTACTGACTCTGAGTATGACTGGCTCCTGGCCAAGATCTTTGTGAGGAGCGCTGACTTTCAAGAGCACCAGCTCAACGTCCACCTGCTGCGCACTCACCTCCTGTCTGAGGTGTTCGCCGTAGCACTGCTGCGCGCAACATACCCATGGTGCACCCCCTCTACAAGGTACATAACACAGCATAGCATAGCATAACATAGCATAACCCCAGGAGGTTGGTGGCACCTTAATTGGAGAGGACAGGCTCGTGGAGCGGAAAGAGTGGAATGTTATCAAACACATGGTTTCCATGTGTTTGATGCCATTCACTCCATTCCAGCCATTATTATGAGCTGTCCTCCTCTCAGCAGCCTCCACTGAGCATAACATAGCATAACATAATATAGCATAACATAATATAGCATAACATAGTGTAATATATCATAGCATAACATAAAATAGCATAATCTACTAGCTTGCAAAGTTCTGTCATACTTTCTAGGTCTATGTCCAAACAGTTCGAGCTTCTAATTAAAATAAAGAATCTCTACTCAATGTTGCCGCCTGTTATAGACCCCCCTCAGCTCCCAGCTGTGCCCTGGACACCATATGTGAATTGATTGCCCCCCATTTATCTTCAGAGTTCGTTCTGTTAGGTGACCTAAACTGGGATGTGCTTAACACCCCCGGCTAGATGCACAAAATCTCACAAATGATCAAGGAACCCACCAGGTTCAACCCTAAATCCGTAAACATGATCACCCTCGTAGATATTATCCTGACCAAATACATCCTGTGGCGGACTGAACTAGCATCGAATAGTCCCCGCGATATGCAACTTTTCAGGGAAGTCAGGAACAAATTCACGCAGTCAGTCAGGAAAGCAAAGGCTAGCTTTTTCAAACAGACATTTGCATCCTGTATCTCTAACACGAAAAAGATTTGGGACACTGTAAGGTACATAGAGAATAAGAGCACCTCCTCCCAGCTGCCCACTGCACTGAGGCTAGGTAACACTGTCACCACCGATAAATCCACGATAATCGAGAAATTCAATAAGCATTTCTCCTGGCTACCCCAACCCCGGCCTACAGCTCCGCACCCCCCGCAGCTACTTGCCCAAGCCTCCCCAGCTTCTCCTTGACCCAAATCCAGACAGCAGATGTTCTGAAAGAGCTGCAAAACCGGGACCCGTACAAATCAGCTGGGCTAGACAATCTGGACCCTCTCTTTCTAAAATTATCCGCCACCATTGTTGCAACCCCTATTACCAGTCGGTTCAACCTCTCTTTCGTATCGTCTGAGATCCCTAAAGATTGGAATGCTGCCGCGGTCATCCCCCTTTTCCAAGGGGGTGATACTCTAGACCCAAACTGTTATAGACCTATATCCATCCTGCCCTGCTTTTATAAAGTCTTCGAAAGCCAAGATAATTAACAGATCACTGACTATTTCGAATCCCACCGTACCTTCTCCGCTGTGCAATCCGGTTTCCGAGCTGGTCACGGGGCCACCTCAGCCACGCTCAATCGATAAAAGACAATACTGTGCAGCCGTTTTCATTGACCTGGCCAGGGCTTTCGACTCTGTCAATCACCGTATTCTTATCGGCAGACTCAACAGCCTTGGTTTCTCAAATGACTGCCTCGCCTGGTTCACCAACTACTTCTCAGACAGAGTTCAGTGTGTCAAATCGGGGCCTGTATACATCTATCCCTTCTTTGGACACTGTGTTAACAATCTTCCAAACGAGCTTCAATGCCATACAACACTCCTTCCGTGGCTTCCAACTGCTCTTAAACGCTAGTAAAACTAAATGCATGCTTTTCAGCCGTTCGCTGCCCGCACCCGCCTGCTTGACTAGCATCACTACTCTGGACGGTTCTGAATTAGAATATGTGGACAACTACAAATACATAGGTGTCTGGCTAGACTGTACATTCTCCTTCCAGGCTCATATTAAACATCTCCAATCCAAAATTAAATCTATTATCGGCTTCCTATTTCGCAACAAAGCCTCCTTCACTCACTCCGCCAAACATACCCTCGTAAAATTGACTATCCTACCGATCCTCGACTTCGGCGATGTCATTTACAAAATGCGCTCCAGAAATTATATCTCACTGGTCATCCCCAAAGCCAACACCTCCTTTGGCCTCCTTTCCTTCCAGTTCTCTGCTGCCAATGACTGGAACGAATTGCAAAAATCGCTGAAGCTGGAGACTTATATTTCCCTCACTAACTTTAAACATCAGCTATCTGAGCAGCTTACCGATCGCTGCAGCTGTACATAGCCCATCTGTAAATATCCCATCCAATCTACCTACCTCATCCCCATATTGTTTTTTTATTTACTTTTCTGCTCTTTTGCACACCATTATTTCTACTTGCACACATCATCATCTGCACATCTATCACTCCAGTGTTAATTTGCTAAATTGTAATTAATTCGCTACTATGGCCTATTTATTGCCTTACCTCCTCACGCCATTTGCACACACTGTATATAGACTTTCTTTTTTTCTATTGTGTTACTGACTGTACTCTTGTTTATTCCATGTGTAACTCTGTGTTTTTGTTTGTGTCACACTGCTTCGCTTTATATTGGCCAGGTCGCAGTTGTAAATGAGAACTTGTTCTCAACTAGCCTACCTGGATAAATAAAATAAAAAGAACATAAAATAGCATAGCATAACATAACATAAAATAGCATAGAATAACATAACATAACATAATAAAGCATAGCATAAGATAAGATAACATAATATATCCTAGCATAATATATTTTATCATAGCATAACATAACATAATATAGCATAGCATAAAATAGCATAACATAACATATTATAGCATAGTGTAATGACGCTCCATGAGAGTGAGGATCCATTTGCAGTTTTATTACAATCTTGGTCGTACAAACAGGGTCAATCGCCAGCAAACACAACAGCAGGGGTAAGGCAAATCGTAATCCAGGTACAGGCATTAGGTCAGGGCAGGCAGCAAGCTTACAAAAATCAGTCCAGTAAAGAATGTAGTCCAGGGCAGGCAGCAAAGAATCAAAAAGGGAAAAACAGTCCAGAGTATAACCACGAAATGACAGACATGGGAGAAAACGCTCAGAAATGATCACCAGGGATAACAAGACTTCGCAAAGAGAGAAAGAGAGAGAGCACCTAAATAGTCTGCTAATGGGAGTCAGGTGCAACGGTAATCAGAACCAGGTATGTGGGAATTGTAGTTCAGGGCTTAATACTCAGGAGAGGGTTCCCTCTGGTGGTGAGCAGGAGGAACCGCGGGAGTCTCGTTTGTGACACATAGCATGTCCATTTAGTGCTCCAAGGATCAAATAGAATAACATTGTATTTGTCACATGCACCGAATACATCAGGTGTAGTAGATCTTATCGTGAAATGCTTACTTACCAACAATGCAGTTAAGTAAATAGAGTTAAAAAAATATTTACTGAATAAAATAAAGTTAAAAAAGTAACACAATAATATAACAATAACGAGGCTATATACAGGCAGTACCGGTACCGAGGCAATGTGCGGGGGTACAGGTTACTTGAGGTAATTGAGGTAATTTGTACATGTAGGCAGTGGTAGAGTGAGGGGTGAGGTCAATATATAGTCCGGGTGGCCATTTAATTGATCGTTCAGCAATCTTACGGCTTGTGGGTAGAAGCTGTTGACGAGCATTTTGGACCTAGACTTGGCGCTCCAGTACCGCTTGCCGAGCGGTAACAGAGAGAACAGTCTATGACTTGGGTGACTGGAGTCTTTGACAATTTTGGGGGCATTCCTCTGACACCGCCTAATATAGAGGTCCTGGATGGCAGGAAGCTTGGCCCCAGTGATGTACTAGGCCGTACGCATTACCCTCTGTAGCGCCTTATGGTCAGATCCCGAGCAGTTGTCATACCAGGCGGTGATGCAATCGGCCAGGATGCTCACGATGGTGCAGCTGTATAACTTTTTAAAGATCTGAGGACCCATGGCAGATCTTCTCAGTCTCCTGAGGGGGAATAGGCATTGTCGTGCCCTCTTCCCAACTGTCTTGGTGTGTTTGGACCATGACAGAGGATAATGACACATTAAAGTATTAAACACTTATTTCCAATGTGGTCCTCCAGACGGTCCTTACTAATGCCTGTTTCTCTCTTGGGATTGTTGACCATCCATCCTTCTCTCCACCCTGGTTTACTGCTTTAGCTTCTGATTCCACACACCCGCTACACCCTCCAGATCAACCACTTGGCCCGGGCATTTCTAATAGCTGATGAAGGAGTTTTCACTAAGGTAGGCTACTGAGCGGACTGTTTCGATAGAAGTGTGTGGTGTCCATATTAGGAATCACACATCCATGGAAGTTGTGTCAGAGTCAGCATACATGCGGTTGTATTTGTTTTAGTGAACCTACAGTACCCCAAGTATGGTCATTTGGCCCCCGGGTCAACATACTTGCTGGTAGGTTCACTATCTCTCATAGAACCAGTGTAATATTGAAGCTAAAGTACATTATAATGTTACAGAATTATGATATCAAGTAACTTTCAGTGACGTTGTAGCTTGCTGCTTCGGGCGGAGAGGGGATGATTGAGATCCTGACGAGATCTGTGGCCTCATTGACCTACAGCTCCCTCTGTGTGCCGGAGGACATCACTGCACGAGGTCTGGAGTCAGTCCCCAACAACTACTACAGAGATGATGGACTCAAGCTGTGGGACATCATCCACAGGTAGGCTACGACAGAGCAGACTTACATGGTGGTAGTACAGTATCATCCGCTGGTAGAATCTACAGTGAGAGCATAGCTCTACATAGATGTGATATCTTCTTCCTTCGTTCTTCCGTTGTCGTCTTCGGTATAGGTTTGCAGAGGGAGTGATTGGTTTCTATTACAAGAATGACTCAGAGGTCCGGGAAGACCAGGAACTACAGAACTGGATCAAGGATATCTTTGTCCATGGCTTCCTGGCCCAAGAATGCACAGGTGACGATGTACAGGGTAATAGGGGAGTGTGTGGTAATGATGTATGGTGAAAGGTCTTGTTTTTACCAATATGCTTTTTTGTTTCTGGACCATAACTTCCCCAGCATGACTCACAACTTCCATGGACGTGACTGTCCTATATTAACGGTCCACCCAGCACCCCTGGCATAACTCCATTCATCACACACCTCTCTCGGTTCTTATCTTTCTGTCCAGGAATCCCTAAGTCTTTCTCCACTGTGCCAGAGGTCGTCAAGTTCGTCACCGTGGTGATCTTCACTTGCTCAGGCCAACATTCTGCTGTTAACTCTGGACAGGTGGGTGTAGCTTACCCCATACTTTTTAAAATGTGTTATTAAGCTAAACCTAAGCACTACTGACATTATCTGCCTCATCTACCATTTAGGAAGAGACATATTTGTAAAAAGGTTGCAAGGGTTTTGCTGTAATTCCTTGCCACTATCATATCATCATTTCAGAATACCACCATATTGGTTGTCAGTAATAATCAATCATTCTTCTTCATGTTACAGTATGATTATGGTGGCTGGATGCCCAACACCCCCATCTCCCTGCAGCAGCCACCTCCCACCACTAAGGGGCGGTCTACTGAGAGCACCATGCTGGAGACCCTGCCTGATGTTGGCACGACAGCACAGGGCATGTCCACTATGTGGCTCCTTAGCAAACAATCCAGTGACTTTGTGAGTCTGACATCTTTCATGAACTATTATCAATATCATCTAGGCCCAAAATACTTTATTTAGCTACAAAATATCCTATTTGCATGTGCTTTTTAAATGTTAATACAGGTGGCCCTTGGCCATTACCCAGAGGAGCACTTCAATGAGGTACCACCCTGCAGGATGATTCAGAAATTCCAGACTGAGCTGAAGGTCTTCAGCGAGACCGTCAATGCCAGGAACTCTGGGCTACCACTGCCATACACCTACATGGACCCTGCTGTGGTGGAGAACAGTGTGGCCATTTAGATATGCCAAAGTCCTAGACCAGGGTCCAGTTCATTAGGCACTAATTGGAAGAAAACTGAGGACCTACCTGGACTTTTGTTGTCCTTTATGTAGCTTTTTAAAATGTTTTCCATTGCGTGCCCTGATGAACATGACCCAATGATTCTGGAGGCATGCGCTAGTAAACATGCTTCAATCTATAAAATGTTTTACTGAGCATGATCATTTTTGGAGCTTCAATAAACTAATGTCCTAATTCAATCAGATAATGGGAAATCGCACTGTGGGTTCAGTCAGAATGTTATTGCTGTATCACAAGTGTTAACTGTGTTAAACCAACACACACCTCCACATGGTGTCCATCTCACAGACAAAGACAACTTGATGTTATTATTACCTTTGTACATGCTAATGGATGTTAAGAAATACAGGCTCTTTCTTATGGACTAATTTCTGGTGCCTATAACTACAGACTAAAATGAGCTCCCCTGCTAAATTACGTGACACTGAAATGTTGTAACAGTAAACAAGTGTCAGAATAATATTATAATAATACGTTTACAATTAAATGCGTTTTTTTTTTTATCTCCAGTCTTCTTGTGATATTTTCCACATGTCATTTTGGTTGAAGCCCTGTCTACCACCCTCATGTATTAAATAAAAAATTAATGCATAAAATGATTAGGAAATTATGAAGTTATACTTTCATTTCCTGCTTGTTTTAAGTCACCTTTATCATACCGACCCGAACCACCATTTTTGGGCGGTTTTGTTTTAACACTGTAGGGTTAAACCTCCCTGACCAAGGCCCTTCTCCCCCCGATTGCTCAGTTTGGCTTCGCTGCCAGCTCAAGGAAGAGTCTAGGTGGTTCCAAACTTCTTCCATTTAAGAATGGAGGCCACTGTGTTCTTGGGGACCTTCAATGCTGCAGATATTTGTTGGAACCCTTCCCCAGATCTGTGCCTCGACACAATCCTGTCTCAGAGCTCTACGGACAATTCCTTCGATCTCATGGCATGGTTTTTGCTCTGACATGTACTGTCAACTGTGGGACCTTTATATAGACAGGTGTGTGCCTTTCCAAATAATGTTCAATCAATTGAATTTACCACAGGTGGACTCCAATCAAGTTGTAGAAATCTCTAAGATTATCAATGGAAACAGGATGCACCCGAGCTCAATTTCGAGTATCATAGCAAAGGGTCTGAATACTTATGCAAATATTATTTTATTCCTGCACAGTCATGTTTGTGAAGCCAGCATGTCCCTCAACATCTATTCAAGGAAATAATAGTTTGTTTGTAGGGTTGTAACAATATATTCCTCACCAGGAGCCATAGTCTGACCAATATCATTTGTATATTAACAAAGTCTAGTACATTCCATAAGGTAATTAGCTATGTGCAAAACAGTTTTATGCAATGAGATATAGTTGACTAGCAACAAGACCATTGTAAAAGAATTCCATTATACAACACAAAAGCATAAGTTTACATTAATTATAATTTCTGAGAGAGAGACTTCCCTTAACTTCCTTCTCTTATCAAATAGCGAGTTTTGCAATTTCATATCCATATCCAAAGTATTCAAATAAGATTCAACCTCACACACTTTTCTACGGGTAACATTGGAAGCTGTTTTGAGAGGACAAATCATTTCACACAAAAACAAAAACGGATATCGGAACTACTCAAATTAACAGATTCTATTCTTGGAATGAATCATCAATACTCTGTGAATCCCACTCCAGAATTATACAAGAAACGACTGAATCTACACACCAAATTTGATTGGATGTCCACCAAAAAGCTGAACGTATGCTTATGCAATCTAGTGGTTCGCTATGCCCCTGATTCACACGTAGAAAAATATGCCTTTCTTACGTGTACCTTTCTACGCACTTCTCAGTAGTTTGTATTCAGACTTACCTTGTGCAGGTGCGTAAAGAGCTTTCAAGGCCTGGTTCCCTTGGGTGCTCTGAATAAAAAGTACATTTTAGCACATTTATTTTAAGCAATTCTTTTAAATACGGTGTACCTTTTAGTTAGAGTTTTGTCAACAGACTCGATAGAAAATATTGAGAGAACGGGTTCAGAATATTAGTAATCAATGAAAGAAAGCCATCTCCGTTTCAGCACCAATTGGTAGATTAAAACATATTCTGATCTTGTAGATTATTTAGGGTTAGGAAAGTATTTATGAATCATAAAAAACAGGTTTGGAGAGCCTTTACGAACGAAAGAAAGAAAACTCTGGTCTGATTCATTCGGGAATACTGCCACATTCAGTTTGTCAACCCATGGTAATGTTTGTACATAGAATAATAATAGGGAGAACAGTGTACAATAATAAATAAGATTCAACCTCACACTCTTTTCTACGGGTAACATTGGAAGCTGTTTTGAGAGGACAAATAATTTCACACAAAAACAAAAAAAACGGATATCGGAACTACTCATATTAACAGATTCTATTCTGGGAATAAATCTTCAATACTCTGTGAATACCACTCCAGAAAGAAAACTACACCCTTGTCTGTTGCCTGCACTAACCATTGTTACTAATGATACTCAGCAACAACCATAAGAGTCTTCTCGGCTCTTAGCCAACCATGCTATTTTGTTAGTTTTTTTGTGTTGTTCATAACTTGTTTTGTACACAATGTTGCTGCTACCATCTCTTATGACCGAAAATAGCTTCTGGACATCAGAACTGGGATTACTCACCTCAAATTGGATAAGGAGTTCTTCTTCAATGAGTCGGACACAAGGTATATACTACAGACACACAACTAGGCCCAGATCCCCGTGATTCGCTGGAAAAGGAAACTTAGGTTTCGCAGAAAGAGATCAGGATGCCTTGTGAGGATCAGGCGACGAGTGGCTAATCTGCCCTATGTCTTCCGTTCTGCTAGCTAACGTTCAATCACTGGAAAATGTATGGGACGAACTAAAAGCATGTATATCTTACCAAAGGGACATTAAAAACTGTAATATCTTATGTTTCACAGTCGTGGCTGAACAACGACATTAAGAACATACAGATGGCGGGTTATACACTCTATTGGCAGGACAGAACAGCAGCCTCTGGTAAGACACGGGGCCGGGGCCTATGCATATTTGTAAACAATAGCTGGTCCACGATATTTAAGTAAGTCTCAAGGTTTTGCTCGCCTGAGGTAGAGTAACTCATGATAAGCTGTAGAGAGAGTTTTCGTCTGTATTTTTTGTAGATGTCAACATACCACCACAGACCGAGGCTGGTACTAAAACCGCAGTCGGAAAATGCTCATCCAGAGGCGGCGCTCCTAGTGGCCGTGGACTTTAATGCAGGGAAACTTAAATCAGTTTTACCTCATTTCTATCAGCATGTTAAATGTGCAACCAAAGGGAAAAAAAATCTAGACCACCTTTACTCCATACACAGAGACGTGTATAAAGCTCTCCCTCGCCCTCCATTTGGCAAGTCTGACCATAACTATCCTCATGATTCCTGCTTACAAGCAAAAATTGAAGCAGGAAACACCAGTGACTCTGTCTATAAAAATGTGGTCAGATGAAGCAGATGCTAAACTACAGGAATGTTTTGCTAGCACAGACTGGAATATGTTTCGGGATTTTTCCAATGGCATTGAGGAGTACACCACATCAGTCATCGTATCAATAAGTGCATTGAGGACGTCGTCCCCACAGTGACTGTACGTACATACCTCAAACAGAAGCCACGGATTACAGGCAACATTCGCAATGAGCTAAAGGGTAGAGCTGCAGCTTTCAAGGAGAAGCTTATAAGAAATCCCCTATGCCTTGCGACAAACCATCAAACAGGCAAAGCGTCAATCTAGGACTAGATCGAATCGTACTACAACAGTTTCGACGCTCGTCGGAAGTGGCAGGGCTTGCAAACTATTACAGACTAGAAAGGGAAGCACAGCTTAGAGCTTGCCAGTGACATGAGCCTATCAGCTGTTCCGGACAACTGTGTGATCACGTTCTCCGCAGCCAATGTGAGTAAGACCTTTAAGCAGGACAACATTCACAAGGCCGCTGGGCCAGACGGATTACCAGGACGTGTACTCCGAGCATGCGCTGACCAACTGGCAAGTGTCTTCACTGACATTTTCAACCTCTCCCTGTCTGAGTCTGTAATACCAACATGTTTCAAGCAGACCATCATAGTCCCTGTGCCCAAGAACCCTAAGTAACCTGCCTAAATGACTACCGACCCGTAGCACTCACATCTGTAGACATGAAATTCTTTGAAAGGCTGGTCATGGCTCACATCAACACCATTATCCCAGAAACCCTGGACCCACTCCAATCCTTATACCGCCCCAACAGATCCACAGATGGTTCAATCTCTATTGCACTCCACACTGCCCTTTCCCACCTGGACAAAAGGAACACCTATGTGAGAATGCTTTTCATTGACGACAGCTCAGCGTTCAACACTATGGTGCCCTCAAAGCTCATCACTAAGCTAAGGACCCTGGGACTAAACACCTCCCTCTGCAACTGGATCCTGGACTTTCCGATGGGCAGCCCCCAGGTGGTAAGGGTAGGTAACAATACATCCGCCACGCTGATCCTCAACACGGGGGCCCTTCAGGGGTGCGTGCTCAGTCCCCTCTGTACTCCCTGTTCACTCATGACTGCACATCCAGGCACGACTCCAACACCATCATTAAGTTTGCTGATGACACAACAGTGGTAGGCCTGATCACCGACAACGATGCGACAGCCTATAGGTGTGGTGCAAGGACAACAAACTCTCCCTCAATGTGATCAAGACAAATGAGATGACTGTGGACTACAGGAAAAGGAGAACTGAGCACGTCCCTATTCTCATCGACGGGGCTGTAGTGGAGTAGGTTGAGAGCTTCAAGTTACTTGGCGTCCACATCACCAACAAACTAACATGGTCTAAGCACACCAAGACTGTCGTGAAGAGGGCACAACAAAACCTATTCCCCCTCAGGAGACTGAAAAGATTTGGCATGGGTCCACAGATCCTCAAAAGGTTCTACAGCTGCACCATCGAGAGCATCCTGACCGGTTGCATCACCGCCTGGTATGGCAATTGCTCAGCATCTGACCATAAGGCGCTACAGAGGGTAGTGCGTACAGCCCAGTACATCACTGGGGCCAAGCTTCCTGCCATCCAGGACCTATATAATAGGCGGTGTCAGAAGAAAGCCCATAAAATTGTCAGACTCCAGTCACACAAGTTATAGACTGTTTTCTCTTCTACCGCACGACAAGCAGTACCGGAGCGCCAAGTCTAGGACCAAAAGGCTCCTCAACAACTTTAACCCCCAAACTATAAGACTGCTGAACAATTAATTCAATTGCCACCGGACACTTTACATTGACCCCCTCCCTTTTGTACACTGCTTCTACTCATTGTTTGTTTGTTATCTATGACAAGTCACTTCGTCCCCACCTACATGTTGTTAGGTTTTGCGTAGGTTCAACTGAGATAGGAACGATAATACACCTGAACTTGGTTAAAATAATTGTTTAATTCAAAAATTAATAAATGGCAAATACAATTTCCGTATATACGGGTTCACTGTAACATCACGCAGGACGAAACAAAGAACTCCCTTTCTGCTGAAAGCATGGGTATATGTTCTGACAGAGTTAGTTCCTGCTTCGTGAGCTGGCCTATCAGAACAGTGGCTGGGCGTGGTTTAGATTTGCCTGGCCAATCGGTGTCACACAGGCTGGTCCCAGCCTCTTGGCGCTCTTTTTGATTTATCTTCTTGTTTTTGACAGCTCAGTATTTTTCCACCAGACAGGGTCTTGAGATAAAGACCCCACACCCCCCACTTAACCACAAGTCAGCAATTGTCTCAAGATGTCCGCACAGGGGTTACACATACACAAGTCCTTACAGAATAACCCCCAATATGATTATTAGTAATTAGCAATTGTTGATACTATTATGGTATAAAAAGGTCAGAACCCCACAATGTACAGATTACCTCAACTAACTCGGTACCGGTGCCCCCTGTATATAGCCTCGTTACTGTTATTCTTATTGTGTTACTTTTTATTATTACTTTTTATTTTAGTCTACTTGGTAAATATTTTCTTAACTCTTCTTGAACTGCGCTGTTGGTTAAGGGCTTGTAAGTAAGCATTTCACAGGTTTTAGGGGATTGAATATTTCACGGTTTCTGGTCTACAGCAAGCTGAACAAATACAATCTGCTGTGTATCATGAAATCTCCAGATCTCTCAGGAGGATTGTCAAATGGGTTTTTTGTTTTCCACAAGCAGCGTATATAAGATGGTGGAAATAAAACACATTTCCTCTTCTGTTTTTCCTTGTAAACATCCTCTCATATGTTGCATACTGTTGGAAGGTGTCAGAATAATTCCGCTGAAGTATATAAGCACCTTGTCTTCCCTCCATACCATGAAGGGAGCAGGGGATAAAGAGAGGAGAATAAATGTAATGATGATGTAATGTGTAATGATTACTGTAGGTGCTAACTGTCAGTAGCTGAAAAAGTCCAAAATGGAGTTTCCTCACCAGTGGTGAAATCCTGCTGTGGGCCACCGGCATGATAAGCAGCATCCCCCACAAGTCTTCTCATTATTCAATAAATAGGTCTGGGCATGTCCTCACTAAACACAGGACTGGCTGCTCAGGTACCAAAAAAGTACCTCTTAACCCTAATGCTGACCTTCCTGACCTGCATGTTGTACTTTCCCATTTCCAACAGAAAACAAAAACAAATGTTGTCATGCGCGTCTGACTGAAAAAAGCATCCCACTAGCGAGGCGGTTCTTTGACTGTCGTAGACCGCATGACCTGAGACTTCTGGTAGTCTCTTTTTGACAGTTGCACAAGAAAAGTGAAGCCATGTGTGTTCATCTCAGTCTAAACAATCTTCTCTTCCCCATCTCTCTCTCTCTCCTCATTCCTCATTGTGTGCTCAACTTAATAGGCAAGCCATGGTATATTTCTATTATGGAATCTCTGGAAAAGGGCCCGGACATTCTCAGATGGAGATCCTGGATCTCCATCTGGAGGAGCCACTCACTCTGCCCCCCTCTTCCAATCTCACTGGGTTCTGATGAAGCTATGCTGCTGAGATGGCTTTCACTCTCCACTGGATACAATGAGATTATACTGTCAGACCAGGTTGAATCCAATCGACAAGCCTATTTAATAACAAAACTTCATTAGAGGCATTGAATAAAACATTTTCTTTAGTCAAACAAAAGGGAGGTCTCAAACTGTCCAAATATTTTAAGTGGGAATGATTTGCAAAGCTTCCCACCCGTTGTTATGAGGAAGTAGCCTCCCTCTAAGAAAGATAACTGGAGCTACAGTCCAAACAAGGCCAGCGATGAGGGAGCAGAGCAATTCCAGGCAGCTCGGGTTAAGCGTCGGCTCCGACTTGGCTGGCCCAGTCCCTGCATAGCCCTCAGTCTGCCTCTCCAGGACAAACAACCAGCACTTACACAGGGACAACCAGGGTAGAGATGGTGCCACAATCACTAAGGAGGGAGCTCTATTGGGTTTGCTTTATAACACTGGTAAAAAGGTGCCGTGCTGTCCTGTTGGTCTGGCCTGAGTATAGCTCCAAACAGACATCCCCAAAATGTGCGTTCCCTCTTGGTTTTCCCCATCATTATAGAACTGTAAACTCCTGGATGTCAGAGATTGGGGATAATTTATTTTGGATGTCCGTAGGCCAGCACCGAACTAGCTGGATGGGAACAGTTATTTTACATAGGGTCGGGGGAGGGGGAGTCAGGGGAGATTAGAACTAAGACATGATGCAGATATACCAGGATATGGAGCTGCTAGGGATGCTCTATACTCTGGGCTCTAATAGTGAGGGTGTGGGAGGGTGGGATAATGAGAGAGGGAGAGAGGCCTTTTCATATCAAGTCACAGGATGTCTTGTCAGTGTTAACGTGCATCAATGAACCCATGCTTGCAGCATTCCATTTCAATTTCAGACAGATTTGACATGACACTTATACAGTGGTTTTTGCTTTAAAAGTTACAAGCTTATGCCGTGACCGTTAGTGGTAGATGGTGGCATTCTGTCATTCCACCACACTATCACAAGGGGGAGTTAGAACGCTGATCTATTGGTAGTTTAAACAGTGGCACAAATGTCCTATCTTTTCGTAAATTAATGGAGCCGTCTCTTTTCTGGCACTAGAGTCCTGCTTCAGGCAACAACAACAAAAAACTGTCGGTGGTCCTGGAGTTAGGAGAGAACTTTGGTAAATACAATGGGGGGAATTACATTTGTCGACTGACGATTTTCGAAAAATAGGCACAGTAGGTTTTTGGTTTTTCTCCCTCTAAAAACAGAAATAAATCATTACAAACTGACTTTATTTACAAATTAGTAATAATATCTCACCCCATGTTCAAGAATGGCCTTTCCTCCAAACTAGCTGTGTATTCCTCCAAGCTAGCTGTGTATGCTTTCCCCTTGTGCCATCTGGGAAAATGTTACAGCGAGGAAATGCCTTAAATGATTCACTAAATCTTTTTCTTCAAGGTTGGGCTATGCTACTCCTTCTCTTGGAAATGTGGCAGAGCTGAAGATTTTTTAGCTGCCTACATTACAGTATTTCTAAGAGATGACTGATTCAACAATCAGTCTGTTTTTCACACACTCAACTCTCTTAATTTTAAAATAATCACTTTTAGCTGGAAGCAACCGCAGCACAAGTGCCACTCACAATTTGCATTAGAAACAGACAGATATAACATATTGACGCTTTATAAAATCTCACCCACATGTTCACTGAAAATTACAATATTGTCACGCCCTGACCTGTAGAAGCCTTTTTATGTCTCATTTTGGTTTGGTCAGGGTGTGATTTGGGGTGGGCATTCTGTTCTAGTTTTTCGATTTCTTTGCTGTTGGCCAGGTAGGGCTCTCAATCAGGGACAGCTGTCCATCGTTGTCTCTGATTGGGAGTCATACTTTAGTAGCCCTTTTTTCCTTTGGTTGTGGGAAGTTGACTCTGTTAATGTGTATGTGCTGTTGGTGCTACACCAGATGATCTTCGTTTGTTGTTTTGTTTTGAGTGAGTTTACAAATAAACATGTTTAACTCAACCCGGCACGCTGCGCCTTGGTCCGTCCTTGAAGATCTTGACAGAACTTCCCACCACCAAGAGACCAAGCAGCGTGCCTATCTGGAGTCCTGGACATGGGAGGAGATCCTGGACGGTAAGGGACCCGGGAGGCAGGCTGGGGAATACAGCCGTCCCAAGGAGGAGCTGGAGGCAGCAAAGAAGGAGCGCCGCTTCTACGAGCAGAAGTATGCGGGAACACGGCTGGCTTTTAAGCCCGAGAGGCAGCCCCAAAAATGTATTGGGGGCACATGTGGAGTTTGGCTGGGCCAGGTTGGAGACCTGGGCCAGCTCCCCGTGCTTACCAGATGGAACATCGCACTGGTAAGGCACCGTGTGAGGCGGTGAAACGGTGAGCGACATGCCAGCTTCCAGCATCTGTCGTGCTAAGAGGAGTGTTCAGCCTGGGAGGAGTGTGCCGGCTCAGCGCTCTTGGCCTCCAGTACGCCTCCTCGGAACAGGATATCCTGCACCAGATGATCTTCGTTTGTTGTTTTGTTTTTGAGTGAGTTTACAAATAAACATGTTTAACTCAACCCGGCATGCTGCGCCTTGGTCCGTCCCTGAAGATCGTGACAAATATACTGGGGGACATTTGTATGCAGTACAGTACACATCAGTGATTTTGTTAATCCTGAAACTCCACAACTAGCCTTTCTGCAACCCAATCTAGTCAACGGGAAGTAGTGTGTGTCTGGGAGGGTGAACTGATCTGCTCAAAGTTACGATGTGGAGACAATGGGCCTAATGAGGAACATATGCTTTTGTGATTCAACAGACCTGCTCATTGTGCGAGGGGAATACGATACTCTACTCCCAAATCTGAGCCTTTTTTCAGAGCTGGTTGAGCTTACAATATCCATCTGCTTCTCTTTTCTGCTTAGCATTCATCTTGGCTATTGTACTTATGTTCCATGTTTTGTCCCACAGATTGAGGAACAATATAGTGTGAAACTCAACTTAATGAAGGCGGCGAGGCAGTACAAATCAAACTTAAAGGCAGCAGAAATAAGTGATATGTTTAGGTGACCTAAGCGCTTCCAAATATGGAGTTGCAGGTTTGCCATATCTCTCCTATGTGCAAATCTTTATGGCAGTCATTTTACTTAAGGCCCTTGGAAATCACCTGCATATCTGCAGTTATAAAAATGGATTGCTACTTATTTGAACAGATCATGATACACACACAAAATGCATGCTGTGTGTTTGGCATGATATTGATCCCATACTAAAAAGCTTGCTGATCACTACCCAGCTAGCACAGTGGATCTGGGCCGATTCCGACTGAGTAGGGGCACTCACTATTAACATTTAAATGAAATTCTGTAAGAGTCCTGTGTAGTATTTTGATGCTTTGTGCAAGGCAATTGAAAAGCATTAACAGCGGTCTAAGACACTGAATCACAGCGCAAACTGCGTTGCTACAAATGCTGGTTCGAGACCTGTGGTGGCCGCGACTGGGAGACCAATGAAGCAACGCACAATTGGCCCAGCGTTGTCCGTGTTAGGGGAGGGTTTGGCCTGCCGGGATGTCCTTGTTCCATCGCGCTGTAGCAACTGCTGTGGCGGGCCAGGCGCATGCACGCTGACACGGTCACTAGGTGTTTCCTCCGACACAAAATGTTTTTTTTGTGGATGGGAATAATTTAAAATGACTAAATCGGTTAATTTTGTATACATTTATTTAAATTTGCATCGGGCCGCTTCTGGGGGGATTCTGGTAAGATGCTGGCAAAGTCGGCTGAATTCCGGTAGACGGAAACGGCCTGATGTACTTGGGACGATTCTGGGCAGTCATTCATTTTGATTTCGGGCTGAGTCCGACACCAGGTTCCGGGCCGACTCAATCAGTTCCGGCCCCCCAGAAGAGGGCCACTTCTGGGCCGATTCCTCATTGCTAACTGGGTAATGACAGGTGGGATCAACCAAGGACTGACTGATGTTTTGAGGCGCAGACTAGTATTAATATATTCACCATGAGACCCTGTAGACTACAACTACCCTGGGTACCACTCTGTTTGTATTTCACTACATGTAGGCCTTCTCCGTGTCATATGATAAACAAGTGTGAGGAGAAAATATAGAAATGTACTGTATACTTCAAGTCTGTGACGAGAAATGTTTTCCCTGCACATTTTGTGCGTAAGAAGAACTGCACATTTCACGTTTTTTGTCTTGACCCTCATATATAATCGCTTTTGGAAAAAATAAAGACACAAATATGTAGCCTACATTAAATACAGATATAATGAGTAACTGTATGTAACCATCTTTACAGTATCCTAAATATAAACGGCATTTAAAACCCGAATAATCAAAAACAAGTGCCTACTAAACTACTGTTATTGGATAAAAATCTATATTGTCGTCACTGCTGCAAAAATAACACTGATATATTTTCATGTTGTAGGGCCTACACATACGACATTAATAACATGTTACAATGTTGGTCTGATGATGATGATAATAACAATATGTATAATATAACAATGTACACTACTGTTCAAATGTTTGGAGTCACCTAGAAATGTCATTTTATTTGTAATTTTTTTAGCAATTTTTTTTGTCCATTAAAATAACATCCAATTGATCAGAAAGTGTAGACATTGTTAATGTTGTAAATGACTATTGTAGCTGGAAACGGCAGATTTGTTATGGAATATCTACATAGGCTTACAGAGGCCCATTATTAGCAACCATCATTGCTGTGTTCCAATGGCACGTTGTGTTAGCTAATCCAAGTTTATAATTTTAAAAGGAAAATTTATCATTAGAAAACCCTTTTGCAATTATGTTAGCACAGCTGAAAACTGTTATTCTGATTAAAGAAGCAATAAAACTGGCCTTCTTTGGACTAGTTGAGTATCTGGAGCATCTGCATTTGTGCTCAAAATGGCCTGTAGCCTGCAGCTTTGATATGTGCTGAGAGAAGGTCAGTGCATCGTCTAGCCGTACTCCCAAGTACTGGTATGAGGAGACTACCTCGAGCTCTAAACCCTCAGAGGTAGTAATAACACCTGTGGGAAGAGGGGCGTTCTTCTTACCAAACCACATGACCTTTGTTTTGGAGGTGTTCAGAACAAGGTTAAGGGTAGAGAAAGCTTGTTGGACACTAAGAAAGATTTGTTGTAGAGCATTTAACACTAAATCCGGGGAAGGGGCAGCTGAGTATATGCGTGTATGAGTGTATCATCTGCGTATAAATGGATGAGAGAGCTTCCTACTGCCTGAGCTATAACCTGAGCGGAAACCAGATTGCATACCAGAGAGAATACTATAGACATCAAGATAGCCAGTCAGTTGATTATTGACACGTTTTTCCAACACTTTTGACAAACAGGGCAAAATAGAAATAGGCCTATAACAATTAGGATCAGCTTGATCTCCCCCTTTTTAAATAAAGGACAACCCGTGGCTGCCTTCCAAGCAATGGGAACCTCCCCAGAAAGGAGAGACAGGTGAAAAAGGTTGGAGATAGGCTTGGCGATGACAGGGACAGCAACCTTAAAGAAGAAAGAGTCTAACCCAGATGTTTTTTTGGGGGTCAAGTTTCAGGAGCTCTTTTGGCACTTCGGACTCAGTGACTGCCTGCAGGGAGAAACTTTGTTGCGGTGCAGGGAAAAAATAGGGAGAAGCATCGGGGATAGTCGCATTAGAAAGAGCGGGAGATGAGGAAATGTTGGACGTGCAAGGAGGCATGGCTGAGTCAAATAGGAATCCTGACTTAATGAAGTGGTGATTAAAGAGCTCAGCCATGTGCTTCTTGTCAATAACAACCACTTCATCAACATTAAGGGACATGGGCAGCTGTGAGGAGGGTTTATTCTCCAGGTATTTAACCGTTTTCCAGAACTTCTTGGGGTTAGACCCACAGAGAGAGAAATGCTCCTTAAAGTAACTAAGCCTGAGTGCTCTTATTTCTCATTTGCCTGAACGATAGCCAGTCAGCCTGTGTACCGAGCCTTTCACCAAATGCAATTCTTGAGGTGGAGTAACTCTACAAGATCATGGTGGAACCAGGGGCTGTACCTGTTTTTAATTCTAATTTTATTTATGGGGGTGTGTTTTGTTAACAATACCACCGAAAATATTAAAAAAGAAGGTCCAAGCGTCTTCGACAGAGGGGATCAAGCTGATTCTATACCATTTTAGAGGCCAGTTCATTCATGAAGGCTTGCTCATTAAAGTTTTTTAGCAAGCGTCTATGACAAATCAGGACAGGTTATTTCACTGAGCAGCCATTACGAACGCAGTCTGTAAAACAGTTATTACTAAGGACATTACAGAAAATACCAGACTGATACCTATCAGGAATATTTGTGAGGATAACATTGAGGAGAGTAGACTTTTCTGGGTGTTTGGAGTCATACCTTGTGGGATTGGTAATAATCTGAGAAAGATTTAGGGAGTCCCATTGCTTTAGGACTTGGTCAGGTGGTTTAAGCATGTCCCAGTTTAGGTCACCTAGCAGGACAAATTCAGACTTAGTGTAATGGGCCAGGAGAGAGCTTAGGGCAGGTAGGGTACAGGCCGGTGCTGATGGAGGACAATAGCACCCAGCAACATTCAACAAAGAGCTATTTGAAAGTTTAATGCTTAAAATCAGCCAATCAAATTGTTTGAGGACAGACTTGGTGGAGACAACTGAGCACTGAAGGTGATCCTTGGTAAAGATTGCCACTCCCCCACCTTTGGAAGATCTGTCTTGCCGAAAAAGGTTATAACCAGAAAGGTTAACATCAGTATTCAAAACACTATTCCTTAACCAAGTCTCAGTAATGACCAACACATCTGGATTGGAGCTGTGAACCCACACTTTCAATTGATACATTTTAGGTAATAAGCTTCTAGTGTTAACGTGCAGAAAACCCAGGCTTTTACGAGAGCAGAAATCAATGAAGCAGATATCATAATTGGGACTAGCAACAGTAGATGGGCCAGGGTGTACATGCACATTTCCAGATATCATCAACACTAATACAATCAAGGCACGGCATAGTACAGGGAGAGCTCTGCAGTGCTGATTTATGTGCATCAGATGGCAGCAAGATCATATTGTACAGCAATTTCATCAAGTAACATGAATACAAAGCCGGCGGGAGGTGGTTAGAATAGGATGGGAGGCCAAAAGACTGGTAAGCAAAAGAGACAGTCTGTCCCACGGTTGGGTAAAGAAAGTTAATAGTTAACAAAGCATGCAGGAGTCATGGGGCAAAAAGCAAAATGCACAATATGAAAATTAATTATATAACGATTTGGGGCTAGCCATTGTACGTTCAGTCACTCGCCCCAACAGTGTGCTGGAAGTGAGTGAAAGCTCGGGAGAGAGGAAAGGGAGGAGTGTGGTGAGGGGTACCTGTACCAGACAGGGGAAGACAACCAGGGCAGACGGTGAACAGATCGCCAGGTTGAATCCAAGCAGCAGTGCAGCAGGCAAAGGGATTAGGTGTTACACCCACTTGGGAAAAGCTTTTATTTCTGGAGGCAGATTTCTTGTAGAAAATGCCAGTCTCTAGTTACCATAATGTGATGAGATTTAGGGTTTAATTTCGTGAATTCTTCTTCGAGTGAAAGTCATTCAGCTATGTGAGCTTGAAAAAGTGCCTGCCTGCTGTCCTGTACCTGTCTGTCTCTGACCTGATTACGAACGTCTGCCTGCATCCCGTCCTATATCTGGCTGAGTCTGACCTGATTACAAACCTCTGCCTGCATCCCGTCCTGCACCTGGCTGAGTCTGACCTGATTATGAACCTCTGCCTGCATCCCGTCCTGTACCTGGCTGAGTCTGACCTGATTACGAACCTCTGCCTGCATCCCGTCCTGCACCTGGCTGAGTCTGACCTGATTATGAACCTCTGCCTGCATCCCGTCCTGCACCTGGCTGAGTCTGACCTGATTACGAACCTCTGCCGCCCTGACCCCGAGCCTGCTTGCCGTCCTGTACCTGCCTGACTCTGCCCTCGACCTGCCCTTTGCTTGCCCTGTGTTTCTAATCATCTGAGAACTGTACTGTTGTCACGACTTCCGCCGAAGTCGGTCCCTCTCCTTGTTCGGGCGGCGTTCGGCGGTCGACGTCACCGGTCTACTAGCCATTGCTGATCCATTTTTCATTTTTCCATTTGTTTTGTCTTTGTCTTACACACCTGGTTTCATTCCCCTAATTACTTGTTCATTATTTAACCCTCTGTTCCCCCATGGTTTTTGTGAGTATTGTTTGTATGTTGATACGATCTGTTATTTGTGGGCTCGATTATTGAGTTGTATATTGTGTAATATATTTGAGTAAATACGTTTGTTACTCATATCTGCTGTCCTGCGCCTGACTCCGCTACACCAGCTACACACAGGATCTATTCACAACTGTCCACTTCCCGGGCCTGCATCTGGGTCATATCGGAATAACTGCTGCTCTTTAATTATTTGTTACTTTTATTTTTTACTTAACACTTTTTTTTCTTAATAAGGACTTGTAAGTATTTCACTACACCTGTTTGGTGCATGTGACAAATACAATTTGATTTGAATGATGGAGGCCACTGTTCTTGGGGACCCTCAAAGCTGCAGAAATGTTTTGGTACCTTTCCCCAGACCTGTTCCTCGACACAATCCTGTCTTGGAGCTGTATGGACAATTTCTTTGACCTCATTGCTTGGTTTTTGTTCTGACATCCACTGCCATATGTGTGACCTTGTGTGTATGTGTGTGTGTGTGTGTGTGTGTGTGTGTGTGTGTGTGTGTGTGTGTGTGTGTGTGTGTGTGAATTTACCACAGGTGGACTCCAATCAAGTTGTAGACATCTCAAGGATGATCATTGGAAAAAGGATAAACCAGAGCTCAACTTCGAGTCCCATAGCAAAGGATGGTAGTACAATACATAGCTTCTTTAGATGTGAATTTCATGTACGATTGTTCCATCTTTCTCCATAGCTCCTGAGCTTTCACTTCCGCTACACTCTGCAGATCAACACTCTGGCTAGACAGACCTTTATGCAGAGAATGGGGTGATCACAAAGGTAAAGCCTATTAGATTATTATAGTGTTATGTTATATAATACGCTAATACTTATGGAATGTCACAATGCTAGTGGAAACTGTATTGTATAAGTTAGCACAGGGGTCAATCGTGAGATACCAGTAGCTCGCAGACCACATGAGTAGCTAGCCAAACAATTCTCAGTCATTTTTAATTTAGATCTAATTTAAGTATTAGACTCCATCTAAACAATGCAACATTATCCCACCCCCGGTTAGCCACTATTGGCTTAAAAAGCAAAACCTAACACAATATCTGTCAGTTAATTTCCAGCAATATTGCTCCGGTCTGTTTGTGTGATGCGTGCGTTTGTCTATCACTCCGTCCGTATGTAGCCAGTTGATGTGATAACCGTATTGTGGGTTGACAGATACTTTCCAGAAAACCTTCATAATTTAGAATTTTAGAACCCCTTTAGGTTAAATAAAATATTGAATTTAGCCTTTACAATAGCCCATAGAAACACATTGATACTGTAAATCGAGTGTCTGTCCTATATCTAGGATCGATAAGAAAGCTCAAAATATACACTACTGTTCAAAAGTTTGGGGTCACTTAGAAATGTTCTTGTTTTTGAAAGAAAAGACCCCAAAAAATTCCATTAAAATAACATCAAATTGATCAGAAATACATTGTTAATGTTGTAAATTACTATTGTAGCAGGAAACTGATTATTTTTTATGGAATATCTAGAGTTGAAGTCGGAAGTTTACATACACCTTAGCCAAATACATTTACAACTAAATACAACTAAGTTTTTCACAATTCCTGACATTTAATCCTAGTACAAATTCCCTGTCTTAGGTCAGTTAGGATCCCCACTTTATTTTAACAATGTGAAATGTAGTAGAGAGAATTATTTATTTCAGCTTTTACTTCTTTCATCACATTCCCAGTGGGTCAGAAGTTTACATACACTCTAATAGTATTTGGTAGCATTGCTTTTATATTGTTTAACTTGGGTCAAACGGTTTCGGGTAGCCTTCCACAAGCTTCCCACAATAAGTTGGGTGAATTTTGGCCCATTCCTCCTGACAGAGCTGGTGTAACTGAGTCAGGTTTGTAGGCCTCCTTGCTCACACATGCTTTTTCAGTTCTGCCCACAAATTTTCTATAGGATTGAGGTCAGGGCTTTGTGATGGTTACTCCAATACCTTGACTTTGTTGTTCTTAAGACATTTTGCCACAACTTTGGAAGTATACTTGGGGTCATTGTTCATTTGGAAGACCCATTTGCGACCAAGCTTTACCTTCCTGACTGACGTCTTGAGATGTTGCTTCAATATATCCACATAACCTTCCTCCCTCATGATGGCATCTATTTTATGAAGTGCACCAGTCCCTCCTGCTGCAAAGCAACCCCAGAACATGATGCTGCCACCCCCGTGCTTCACGGTTGGGATGGTGTTCTTCGACTTGCAAGCCTCCCCCTTTTTCCTCCAAACATAACGATGGTCATTATGGCCAAACAGTTCCATTTTTGTTTCATCAGACCAGAGAAAATTTCTCCAAAAAGTACAATGTTTGTAACCATATACAGTTGCAAACCGTAGTCTGGCTTTTTTATGGTGGTTTTGGAGGTTATGTCGATATGGGACTCGTTTTACTGTGGATATAGATACTTTTGTACCTGTTTCCACAGGGTCCTTTTCTGTAGTTCTAGGATTGATTTGCACTTCTCGCACCAAAGTATGTTCATCTCTAAGAGACAGAACGCGTCTCCTTCCTGAGCGGTATGGCGGCTGCGTGGTCCCATGGTGTTTATACTTGTGTACTATTGTTTGTACAGATGAATGTGGTACCTTCAGGTGTTTGGAAATTGCTCCCAAAGATGAACCAGACTTGTGGAGGTCTACAATTTATTTCTGGTGTCTTGGCTGATTTCTTTTGATTTGCCCATGATGTGAAGCAAAGAGGCACTGAGTTTGAAGGTAGGCCTTGAAATACATCCACGGGTACACCTCCAATTGACTCCAATGATGTCAATTAGCCTATCAGAATATTCTAAAGCCATTACTGTTCAAAGACACAGTCAACTTAGTGTACGTAAACCTCTGACCCACTGGAATTGTGATGCAGTGAATTATAAATTAAATAATCTGGCTGTAAACAATTGTTGAAAAAATTACTTGTGTCATGCACACAGTAGAAGATGTCTTCTTCCATGGGTTCCTGGCAAAAACCAGCACGAGTTACACTTTTCCCATTTAAATGACACAATCTGCGTCACAAATGGCAACAGCTCTCTGGCCAAAACTAGGGCACTATATAGGGAAAAGGGTGAAATCTGACAGACTACACTTTTTAAATTTGTGATACTGTTGCATCGCTGCAACTCAAAGTATAATATTAAATCACAATGTTTCTATACAGATCTGGTTTGTTGATTCAATTATTTCTGATATCAAACGTGTCCATTCCCTCAGGCTTCTCATTCCCTAACTATATTCTGGATCATTTGCAAAATGTGTCAATTCCGTGTCTGATCATTGTGGCATACTGTGTCTTCTCTGTGCAGGAATCCCACGGTCTTTCAGTTTGATGACAGAGCTGGTCAAGTTTATCATCATGGTTATCTTCACAGTGACTATCAAACATGCTGCAGTCAACAATGGACAGGTACTGCACATTGAAACGTCAAAAACCTGTGTGCTGTATCCTCCGCTGTTCTGTTTGTTTCTGTTTAATTACATTGGAAAAGCAGTGGTTTGATCTATTTCACTATTGTCATTCCAGTTTGATTTTGGCGGCCATCACTCTGCAACAACCACCTCCCACCACTAAGGGGCAGTGTACTGAGAGCACCATGCTGAAGACCTTCTCTGACATCAATACCACTGTCCATGGCATGGCAGTGGTGTACCTTCTGAGCACGCAGTCTTTTATGGTGCCCAGCACCTTGTGCTGGGGACAATAAAAGACCACTCTAAAATGTGCAGTTTTGTTACAATGGCACAGGTGTCTTTTGAGGGAGCGCGCAATTGGCATGCTGACTGCATCAATGTCCAGAGTTGTTGCCAGAGAATAATTTAATGTTAATTTCTCTACCATAAGCCACCTTCAACAGTTTTTGAGAATTTGTCAGTACGTACACCCGGCCTCACAACCGTACACCACGTGTATGGCATCGTGTGGGCAAGTGGTTTGCTGATGTCAACATCATGAACAGAGTGCCCCATGGTGGGGTTCTGGTATGGGCAGGCATAAGGTATGGACAACAAACACAATGGAAATTTCAATGCACAGTGATAACGTGGCGAGATCCTGAGGCCCATTGTTGTGCCATTCATCTGCTGCCATCACCTCATGTTTCCGCATGATAATGCAAGGATCTGTACACAATTCCATGAAGCTGAAAATGTCCCAGTTCTTCTATGGCCTGCATACTCACCAGACATGTCACCAACTGAGCATGTTTGGGATGCTCTGGATCAATGTTTATAACAGCGTGTATTCCAGTTCCCGCCAATATCCAGCAACTTCACACACCCATTGAAGGGGAGTGGGACATTATTCCACAGCCACAATCAACAGCCTGATCAACTCTATGCGAAGGAAATGTGTCGCCCTGTATGAGGCAAATGGTGGTCACACCAGATACTGACAGTTTTCTATTTACATTTTTTTTATCCACTCCCCTACCATTTTCTTAAGGTATCGTTGACCAAAAGACGCATATCTGTATTACCAGTCAAGTGAAATCCATAGATTAGGACCTAGTAGATATTTTTGAAATTGTTGTATGTTGCATTTATAGATATATACTCACCTTCATTTAACCAGGTAGGCAAGTTGAGAACAAGTTCTCACTTACAACTGTGATCTGGCCAAGATAAAGCAAAGCAGTGTGACACAATTAACAACACAGAGTTACACATGGGATAAACAAACTTCATGGTGTATTTTTAACATTTATTTTAATACATTTCGTAAATTCCAACGTTCAACCTATAACTAGCCATGGAAGTTTAGAAGACACTGGTGCCTTCCAAGTCGAGAATTAAGTAACTATTGCCACGTAAGGGTTGGTCTGAGGCTAACACAGGCTTAGACCTGATCTGTTTTGTTCGATCAGATAATATCAGTCGTTTAACCTGTTAAACTCTGACTTTCAAAACTATATGTCTTGCAAACACATGCATAGTATCGTTAGGAAGGTAGGAACTGTGGGATTCAGATAAAGGTGTCAGAAACAATGTGTGTGTGTGTGGGGGTGGGGGATAAGCGATTTGAAATCAAAGGTTTGAAAAAATGTCAGCAATTACTGTTCCAAAATGAATTAAAGTACAAATATTTCTCATATCTTTTATCAAATGGTGACACCTTAAACATGCACAAATTCCCATTGGAACACAGCCATTTTAAAAGTGCAGGGCTTGTCCAACGTGTCAATTTCATCTTATTGGAATGATATACAGTACCAGTCAACAGTTTGGACAGAAGGGTTTTTCTTTATTTTGACTATTTTCTATATTGTAGAATAATAGTGAAGACATCAATACTATGAAATAACACATATGGAATCATACAGTAACCAAAAAAAGTGTTAAACAAATCAAAATATATTTATATTTGAGATTCTTCAAAGTAGCCACCCTTTGCCTTGATGAAAGCTTTGCAACTCTTGGCATTCTCTCAACCAGCTTCATGAGGTAGTCACCTGGAATGCATTTCCATTTTTTAATTTTCAATTAACAGGTGTGCCTTGTTAAATGTTAATTTGTGGAATTCTTTACATTCTTCATGCGTTTGAGCCAATCAGTTGAAGATGGCCCTATTTGGTAAACAGCTCAAATAAGCAAAGAGAAATGACAGTCTATTATTAGTATAAGACATTAAGGTTAGTTAATCTGGAACATTTCAAGAACTTTGAACGTTTCTTCAGGTGCAGTCGCAAAAACCATCAAGCGCTATGATGAAACTGGCTCTCATGAGGACCGCCACAGGAATGAAGAACCAGACTTACCTCTGCTGCAGAGGATACATTCTTTAAGTTACCAGCCTCAGAAACTGCAGCCCCCCCAAAAAGTAACAGACATATCTCAACATCAACTGTTCTGAGGAGACCGTGTGAATCAAGCCTTCATGGTTGAATTGCGGCAAAGAAACCACTACTAAAGGACACCAATAAGAAGACTTGCTTGGGCCAAAAAACACAAGCAATGGATATTAGGCCATTGGAAATCTGTCCTTTGGTCTGATGAGTCCAAATTTGAGATTTTTGGTTCCAACTGCCATTTCTTTGTGAGACGCAGAGCAGGTGAATGGATGATTTGTGGTTCCCACCGTGAAGCATGGAGCAGGAGGTTTGATGGTTTGGGGTGCTTTGCTGGTGACACTGTCTGTGGTTTATTTAGAATTCAAGGCAAACTTAACCAGCATGGCTACAACAGCATTCTTCAGCGATACACCATCCCATCTGGTTTGTGCTTCGTGGGACTATCATTTGCTTTTCAACAGGACAATGACCCAACACACCTCCAGGCTGTGTAAGGGATATTTGACCAAGAAAGAGAATGATGGAGTGCTGCATCAGATGACATGGCCTCCACAATCACCTACCTCAACAGAATTGAGAAGGTTTGGGATGAGTTGGACCACAGAGTGAATGAAAAGCAGCCAGCAAGTGCTCAGCATATGTGGGAACACCTTCAAGACTGTTGGAAAAGCATTCCAGGTGAGGCTGGTTGAGAGAATGCCAAGAGTGTGCAAAGCTCTCATCCAGGCAAAAGGTGGCTACTTTGAAGAATCTCAAATCTTAAATATAGTTTGATTTGTTTAGCACTTTTTTGGGGGTTACTATATGATTCGATATAGTTACATTTAAGAGGAACCCTTGAATGAGTAGGTGTATCCAGACTTTTGACTGGTACTGTAGATATGAAGACAAAAAGCTGAAGTCTATCTATCCATTGATGTAAATAAATCCTAACTCCCAGTTTGCCCACTAGAACGCGGTAAGAGATCACATGACGTCTCCTGGAAAGCTGAAACTAGATGAAACTGTTTTCCCATTCACTAATCCTAGTGTAAATGATGAGCTAGCTAAATGGCACATGTGGAGGATGCATATAAGGTAATGTGGATGGATTAGAAAATGCATTGCTTTACAATGACCATCAGGGTGTACCCTTTCCATTCATACTAAAGGCTTGAACTTTTGGTGACTTGACCTACATTGCATACTCCATGAGAATGTCCATGGTGCATGATTTATGGACTTAATGGGGGGGGATTCTTATGACATTGCCAGTAGAAGGATTTGAGTTTGATTTCCGAAAAGACATTGCTTATAGCTTTCAAATAATATGTCGCTATTTATTTTCTTATTATTTAAAATTGGGGGGGGATACCCCACAAACTCACCGGGCCCTGTACAGGGCCCAAAACAACTGCTCAGAGTTTAACTGGTTAACATGACCTTTATGAATGATGAAGCCTTTAAGTGCTATATGTGCTTGTTTTTTATTACCTAAATGCTTCAAAATTCACAAAGTAATGATAGCTGAAGATGATCTCATAGAACAAAACGTATAAGATCTCCTAAGCCTGTGTTTACCACAGGGCTTTTTTCAGAATATACCCAACCCATAGGCTTTGGCCAACGAGCCATGGCAGAGTTAGTGCATACAAAATAAGTATCTCATAAGAAGAGGTCTATGCCAATGTTAGCAAGCCTGCTTAGCTGTGCCTCTCTCCATCATGTGTGAATTACAACTTCAGGTGCTAGCTAGCATGAATTAACCGGCTATCTAGCTAGCATGAGCTAACTGCCTATACTTGAGTAGCCATCAGTCAGAAAATGTGAGGAACTCATGTAAATTAAATAGGAAATAGTTGCCTATTTCTAACTATTTTAGAATACAAAGACGCAAAAAAAATATCCTCGCTCTTCTCATTAACGGCAAATGATTGCATCTTATAATTATATTTACCTGTTTCGTTTGTTATGAATAAGCGTGTAAATATGTTTTATTTATTAAAATAGGCAAGTCAGTTAAGAACAAATTCTTATTTAGAATAACGGCCTACCGGGGAACAGTGGGTTAACTGCTTTGTTCAGTGGTAGAACAACAGATTTTTTACCTTGTCAGCTCAGGGATTCGATCCAGCAACTTTTCAGCTACTGGCCCAACGCTTTAACAACTAGGCTACCTGCAAAGTTAACCATTTTCACTGTAGTGTCCAAAACGTCTTTCAAGCTGTCAAGCATTCCCTTGGCAGCAAGAGACTCTAGGTGGATGCTGCAGTGTACTTAAGTGTCGTCAGGAGCAACTGCTTGCATGCGTGTTACCACTCCACTACAGCATGTCTCCCTGTCATGGCTTTTGCACCATCAGTACAGATACCAACATGAGCAGCAGCTACGTTTGGCTACATATGGATCATTAGTGCAATTCCCGTTAGAGAGTAACGGTTATTGTGATTGGAGGTTAATTATTTGACTAGGCTACCTGTATTTGACATTGTGTTGTTATTTCGCTGAACACTAGATGGTTTCATTTTATTTTTAGCAGTGAAACGAGGCTACTCAGGCGAGAAAAAAAACTCACCCAAATGTATAGCCCCGTTGGAAAATGTAAAAATATGTATTTATTTATTTTAAATGTGAATCATATTTCCATTTGGCGTACCACCGACGGCATTTCACCCCAGTTTGGGAATACCTGGTCTAAAGGAAAGCTAGCACATGCTCAAGTCAAGTTAACTTTTTATAAATGCCAACTGGCGCACACATGTTTTGGGGTATATTTTGTACATACTGTACTCACCGTTTATAAATGAGGCCCCAGTTCTTCACTGTTGCCAGAGGGACACAAAGAAAGAGATGCATATGGTGAACACCAGCTCAAATATAACATGCTTGGTATTGGATTGATGATTAAACTATTTTTTTCATTCACAGTTAGCCTTATGAAGCCAGCTTGAGAGTCACTTAACAACAATGTGGGAAGTTTCACACACCACATAACAACTTGGCTGCTTTTTTTGTTTAATTGTTACAGGTTTTGGTTTTTCCATTTATGTTTTGATGTTTGCATTCTCGTTAGTGGGAAGGTGTTTCACCTGTGTTGGCCCAGAAGCAATTTAGGAGTGGCTCGCCCAGTGCTCCATTTGAGCTTGAGAGATGTTGGGAGAGCTACACTTAATGTCAGCTCAGGTGTGATTTCAAGCTCAACCTGTTTGAGTTTTGGTGTTTCTCCAGTTTGTTTTGCTCCATATTCTTTTTACTTCATATTCTAAGTTGTGTTTTTTTCTTTTAGTTTGTCTTTTTGGATGCAAACCTAGTGGATATCCATGGTGGGTGTCTTAGAACCCCTTACTAGTGGCTTTGCCAACATTCAGTGGGCACCCACATGGGTGCCTTTCAGAACCCCTTTCGGTTTTGTTTGGGTTGTTAAAGTGATTATCTTTGTTGGTTTCCTTTTTTGTGAGAAACATTTAGAGTTTGTCTTGTGGAAATGTAATGAAATGGGGACTCGTCCGGGATTTTGTATCCCATGAGTATCGTAGTTGCTCTAGTCACCTACTTGGAAGCTCTGCTGTGCCCAGATATGAGTGTTCAAAATACACTTTTGGATACCGTTTCTGACATTAACCATGAGAGGTTATAAGATTGGTGGAATTATTTTGACGTTGCTTTAACACACAGGCTAATAAAATAAAGCCATGGACTTTACGTTGTAAGCATTTGTGGAAAACCCTAAATGGGAGATTCTAAATAAGGCAAAATGGCGCCACCAGCAAGATGGTGCCGACAGACATTGCAGTTCTGCTTCTAGTCCCTAAGAAACTTTGCAGTATTTAGTTTTTTTTGTGTGTGTGTTATTTCATACATTATTAGCCCAGATCTGAAATTATTTCAATTAGTATTTGAAGCCAGGTCTGATCCAATTGCTGACTAGTGTCAAAAGTTGTCCACTATATAGGGGATAGGGTGCCATTTGGGACACATTCTCAGACTTTTCCTATAATTCCTGGCTTCCTCGGGTCCCTCTAGGAAACTACCCTGATGTCAGGCTCTTGTGTAGCTGGTGCATAAAGTCAGGCGCAGGAGAACAGTACTGAGTGAGAAAAAACTTGACTCAAACAAATATACATGCAAAACGCTAAACGCGTAAATACAAATAAACATGCCAAACGCAAAACAGGCGAGGCATATATAAAATGCACCTTCACAATAAACAATCACACACAAGGACATGGGGGGGAAACAGAGGGTTAAATACACAACAGATAATGATGGGGAATGCAAACCAGGTGTGTAAAAAACAAGGTAAGACAAATGGAAAATGAAAAGTAGATCGGTGATGACTAGAAAACTGATGAGGCCGAATGCCGCTCGAGCGAGGAAGGGAACCGACTTCAGGCGAAGTCGTGACAGTTCCAGCAGCGCGCCGACACCAGCCTCGAGGCTGACCCGGAGGACGAGGCGCAGGGCGATCCGGCCGGCAACGGTGAAACTCCCGCAGGAGATCAGGGTCCAATACATCCGCCGCCGGAACCCAGCACCTCTCCTCCGGGACCGTACCACTCCCACTCCACGAGGTGCTGAAGGCCCCTCGCCTGACGCCTCGAATCCAAGATAGAACGTCCCCCCTCGGTGTCCAGAGGGGGTGGAGGAACCTCCCGCACCTCAGACTCCTGGAGCGGACCAATCACCACCGGCCTGAGGAGAGACACATGGAATGAGGGGTTAATATGGTAATCGGGGGGAAGCTGTAACCTGTAACAAACCTTGTTCACTCTCCTCAGGACTTTAAATGGCCCAACAAACCGCAGACCCAGCTTCCGGCAGGGCAGGCGGAGGGGCAGGTTTCAGGCCTCACTGCGGTGACGGTCCGTGCTGGTCTTTTGGCGCAGCACAACCTGCTGGAGGTGACCATGGGCGGCTTCCCAGGTCTCCTCCACGCGCCTGAACCAATCGTCTACCGCAGGAGCCTCGTCTGACTCGGATGCCACGGTGCCAGAACCGGCTAGTACCCCAAAACACACTGAAAAGGGGAAAGGTTAGTGGAGGAGTGGCGGAGCGAGTTCTGCACCATCTCTGCCCAGGGCACAGTGGCAGAGCTTCAGTGTCGTGCCCGAGCACTGAGAGAGAACGGCTCCGATCCCAGCCTTGGACGCGTCCACCTCCACTATGAATGCCAAAGAGGGATCCGGATGAGCCAGCACGGGAGCCAATGTAAACAGAGTTCTTAGTTGCCCAAAAGCCTTGTCTGCCTCAACCGACCACTGCAGACGCACAGGACCCCCCCTTCAGCAGTGAGGTAATGGGAGCAGCCACCTGGCCAAAACCCCGGATAAATCTCCGGTAGTAATTGGCAAACCCTAAAAATCGCTGCACCTCCTTTACCGTGGTGGGAGTCGGCCAATTACACACGGCTGCAATGCGATCACTCTCCATCTCCACCCCTAATGTGGAAATGCGATACCCTAGGAAGGAGACTCTCAGCCTTGACGTACAGGTCATGCTCCAACAGTCATCCAAGTAAAATGATTTAGGTTAAAGGTTGAGTGAGAAATGACAAAAAAAATCCAAAAGTTCCTTTACGTTGATAATATTTTTCAAATATAATCAGTTTTCCTTGTTGATTCAATTATGTGACAGTGACATCCTTTGTTGAAGGAAACAAAGGAAACAAAGTTGATTCAACCAGTTTGTGCCCAGTGGGATGGTTTGATTTTGGGTTGATGACAAAACTATTTTATTCATTCACAGCAATGCTTATGAAGCCAGCTTGTCCTTGAAGATCTTATCACAGACATGAGTCACAAAACAACAGTGAGGGAAGTTACACATACCAACTTGATAGCATCTTTAAGTAAATTAGTTCCAGAGAAGGACCTGATGTCTTTCAGAACATTTTCTGTTGGTATTGAAGGAATGTTCTGTTTCATTCTAACCTTTTTTAATAATCGGAACTGGGATTTTGTACAAGTGAAGGATTTCAGAAAGAGCTTGCTCTCTATCTGCAATTTGATAAAACAGATTTGAGGTAGAACCTGACATGTGTGTAAGACGTAATGAACATGATAGCCACTCATTACAAATATGCTTTAATGACTACCTGCTTTCCAGCAGTGTTGGAAGCTACTCTGAACATATTGTTAACCAAGTTACCAATTACTAAACACTGGAATAAGTTGAGCTACAGTAACGCTACCATTAAGAGAAATATAGTTGGTTCAACTTGCTACTTTGAAAATGTTGTTCACTACATCAAAAATATCCGGTGATTTAATGAGACACCCCACTGGGATAAAACTGGTTAAATCAATGTTCTTTCCACGTAATTTCAAACAAAAAAATCAGTGTTATTACATTGATTCATTGTGGAAAACTGATTGGATTTGCAAAAAGTCATCAACCTAAGGATAAAAATAAAAAATAATTCAATCAACCTTTAACATAAATCCAATGACATGGTGACATTTTTTGTTGAAATCAAGGTTAGTGTAAATCAAAACTAGATGTTGAATTGACGTCTGTGCCCAATGGGCCTGTTCTTTCTGAACCTTGGAGATGCAGAACTTGAGTCTTTAGAACTATACATTTTATCTGCTATGCCAATAACTCTGTGCTCTCTTTTTCAAAGTGGTCCTGTCAACTTAGTTGTCTGAGCAGAGTCTTTCATTAGCCACAATAGTTATATTATTTTACTTACATGTTTTGCCAAAAGTAATTAACTACTGCAAACACTAGGAAGATTAGAATTAAGTTAAACCAGGTATGGGATTTTGTTGAACATGTGTGATGTAAACATACCTGTGAATGATGTCTGGCCTTTCCTCATTCCTCTCCTCATTAAAAAAAGTATTTTTCATTCCACTGAATCAGAGATCTCTCGAGAACGTTCTTATCTTTTCATAGAAATGGAAACCTGAACTACAGTGCCTAGTGTAAATCTACACACCCCTTGCACAGTTTTCCCAAAAACTAAACTATGATGGCCATAATTATGTTATCTTGCAAGGTACTGTATACTGAACAAAAATATGAATACAACATGTAAAGTGTTGGTCCCATTCATGAGCTGAAATAAAAGATCCCAGAAATGTACCATATGCACAAAAATCTTATTTCACTCCAGTTTTGGGAACACATTTCTTTACATCCCTGTTAATGAGAATTTCTCTTTGGCCAAGATGATCCATCCACCTTACAGGTGTGACATATCAAGAAGCTGATTAAACAGCATGATCATTACACGGATGCAACTTGTGCTGGAGACAATAAAAGGCCACTCTAAAATGTGCAGTTTTGTCAAACAACACAATGCCACATATCTCAAGTTTTGAGGGAGCGTACAATCGGCACGCTGACTGCAGGAATGTCCACCAGAGCTGTAGCAAGAGAATTCAATGTTCATTTCTCTCCCATAAGCCTCCTCCAATGTTGTTTTAGAGAATTTGGCAGTACGTCCAACTGGCCTCACAACCGCAGACCATGTATAACCTGGCAGCCAAGGACCTCCACATCTTGCTTCTTCACATGCGGGATCGTCTGAGACCAGCCACCTGAACAGCTGATGAAACTGAGGAGTATTTCTGTCTTTAATGAAGCTCTATACTTATTTGGGGTGGCAAGTAGCCTAGTGGTTAGAGCGTTGGACTAGTAACCGAAAGGTTGCAAGATCGAATCCCCAAGCTGACAAGGTAAAAATCTGTCGTTCTGCCCCTGAACAAGGCAATTAACCCACTGTTCCTAGGCCGTCATTGAAAATAAGAATATGTTCTTAACTGACTTGCCTGGATATTTAAATGAAGCTATGAAATAAAAAAGTGAACTCTGAGACTGTCGAGAACAGTGTAGCTGTCTAAAACGACTCGGGAGATACACTGCAGTTGAAGCAGATGCTAAACTACAGGACAGTTTTGCTAGCACAGACTGGAACATGTTCCGGGATTCCTCCGATGGCATTGAGGAGTACACCACATCAGTCACTGGCTTTATCAATAAGTGCATCGAGGACGTTGTCCGCACAGTGACTGTACGTACATACCCCAACCAGAAGCCATAGATTACAGGCAATATTTGCACTGAGCTAAAGGGTAGAGCTGCCGCTTTCAAGGTGCAGGACTCTAACCCGGAAGCTTACAAGAAATCCTGCTATGCCCTGCGATGAACCATCAAACAGGCAAAGCGTCAATACACGGCTAAGATTGAATCATACTAGGGCTTGCAAACTATTACAGACTACAAAGGGAAGCACAGCTGAGAGCTGCCCAGTGACACGAGCCTACCAGACCAGCTAAATCACTTCTATGCTCGCTTCGAGGCAAGCAACACTGAGGCATGCATGAGAGCATCAGCTGGTCCAGACGACTGTGTGATCACACTCTCCGTAGCCGACGTGAGTAAGACCTTTAAACAAGTCAACATACACAAGGCTGCAGAGCCAGACGAGTTACCAGGATGTGTGCTCCGGGCATGTGCTGACCAACTGGCAGGTGTCTTCACTTACATGTTCAACATGTCCCTGATTGAGTCTGTAATACCAACATGCTTCAAGCACACCACCATAGTCCCTGTGCCCAAGAACACAAAGGCAACCTGCCTAAACGACTGCAGACCCGTAGCACTCACGTCTGTAGCCATGATGTGCTTTGAAAGGTTGGTAATGGCTCACTTCAACAACATTATCCCAGAAACCCTAGACCCCCCCCTCCAATTTGCCTACCGCCCAAACAGATCCACAGATGATGCAATCTCTATTGCACTCCACACTGCCCTTTCCCACCTGGAAAAAAACGAAACACTCATGTGAGAATGCTATTCATTGACTACAGCTCAGCGTTCAACACCATAGTACCCTCAAAGCTCATCACTAAGCTAAGGATCCTGGGACTAAACACCTCCCTCTGCAACTAGATCCTGGACTTCCTGACGGGCCGCCCCCAGGTGGTGAGGGTAGGTAGCAACACATCTGCCACGCTGATCCTCAACACCGGAGCTCCCCAGGGGTGCGTGCTCAGTCCCCTCCTGTACTCCCTGTTCACCCACGACTGCATGGCCAGGCACGACTCCAACACCATCATTAAGTTTGCAGACGACACAACAGTGGTAGGCCTGATCACCGACAACGACGAGACAGCCTATAGGGAGGAGGTCAGAGACCTGGCCGTGTGGTGCCAGGACAACAACCTCTCCCTCAACGTAACCAAGACTAAGGAGATGATTGTGGACTACAGGAAAAGGAGGACCGAGCACGCCCACATTCTCATTGACGGGGCTGTAGTGGAGCAGGTTGAGAGCTTCAAGTTCCTTGGTGTCCACATCAACAACACGCTAGAATGGTCAAAACACACCAAGACAGTCGTGAAGAGGGCACAACAAAGCCTATTCCACCTCCAGGAGACTAAAAAGATTTGGCATGGGTCCTGAGATCCTCAAAAGGTTCCACAGCTGCACCATCGAGAGCATCCTGACTGGTTGCATCACTGCCTGGTACGACAATTGCTCCGCCTCCGACCGCAAGGCACTACATAGAGTAGTGTGTACGGCACAGTACATCACTGGGGCTAAGCTGCCTGCCATCCAGGACCTCTACACCAGGCGGTGTCAGAGGAAGGCCCTAAAAATTGTCAAAGACCCCAGCCACCCCAGTCATAGACTGTTCTCTCTACTATCGCATGGCACGCGGTACCGGAGTGCCAAGTCTAGGACAAAAGGGCTTCTCAACAGTTTTTACCCCCAAGCCATAAGACTCCTGAACAGGTTATCAAATGGCTACCCGGACTTTTTGCATTGTGCCCCCCCCCTCCCGCTGCTCCTACTTTCTGTTCATCATATATGCATAGTCACTTTAACTATACATTCTTGTACATACTAGTAGCCTCGCTACTGTATATAGCCTCGCTACTGTATATAGCCTGTCTTTTTTTACTGTTGTTTTTATTTCTTTACTTACCTATTGTTCACCTAATACCTTTTTTTTTTTGCACTATTGGTTAGAGCCTGTAAGTAAGCATTTCACTGTAAGGTCTACACCTGTTGTATTCGGAGCACGTGACATATAAACTTTGATTTGATTTGCAAAAATATTAAGTTTCACCTACTTTGATGCATTATCTGGGTAGCAAAGCCTTACCTTGAAAGCAATCTATGCAGATAGAGCACAGGCCTGAACTCATACACTCATGAAAATCATGTTCTTTTTAACATATAAATGCTTTCATAAAGGTTCTAGGAATGGATACAAAGATTTTACACAACTTGACAGAGATATTTTTGACACAAAGTATGCCTGGAACCAACTCAGTGGCATTAAAATGTAAAATTAAGACATGCCAACCCAATCAAGGCTCTTTGGTTTTAAACAAAAAAACTTTACTTGTTATTGTTCAGTTAAGCTACCGCATCACTTGAAGGTTGTTGTGATCTGAATGGTTTAGTGGAAGTTTGACACAACTGAAATGAGAAATAGTCAGTTGCCCGCCTCTCTCTTTTAGTCATATTGAGAACCAGATCTCCCCTTCTTTCCTCATCCACTCCCATTCTTTTTTTTATCTGATGTTTGAGTGTCCAGTTTTCCATTAGTCCTGGGAACATTCTAGTGCAGTGAAAAAGTATTTGCCCCTTCTTCAACCAAAACCTAATATTAGATAAAGGGAACCTGAGTGAACAAATAACACAACAATTGCATACGTATTTGATTTATTTCATAAACAAAGTTAAGGAACACCCAATGCCCCTGTGTGAAAAAGTGATTGCCCCCTTATACTCAATAACTGGTTGTGCCACCATTTAGCTACAATGACTCCAACCAAACACTTCCTGTAGTTGTCGATCAGTCTTTCGTGTTGTTTTTGAGGAATTATGGCCCAATCTTCCATGCAGAACTGCTTTAACTCAGCGACCATTTGTGGGTTTTCAAGCATGAACTGCTCTTTCAAGTCCTGCCACAACATCTCAATTGCGGGACTAGGTCTGGACTTTGACTAGGCCATTCCAAAACTTCAAATGTGTTGCTTTTTAGGTTTTTCATGTAGACTTGATTGTGTGTTTTGGATCATTGTCTTGCTGCATTACCCATCTGATCTTCAGCTTTAGCTGACAGACAGATAGCCTGACACTCTCCTGTAGAATTCTCTGATACAAAGCAGAATTCATGGTTCCTTCTATTAAGGCAATTTGTCCAGGTCCTGAAGCAACAAAGCATTCCCAAACCATCCCACTACCACCCCCATGCTTGACCCTTTGCATGCAGTGTTTTGTTTTCAGGCAGGCATAATGGGATCAAGGTAGTCCAGAAAGTTAAACTTTTGACTCATCTGTCCATAGAACATTCTTCCAAGAGTCTTGATGTTCATCCAAGGTCTTCCAAGTGTTTTTTGGCAAACTTTTTGGAGGACATGGGTCCCATTAAGTAGTAAGAAAAACACTCCTATCAGCAATGCTTGTGTTAGCAGATAGCACTTGCATTTCAAAATGACCCATCTCCACACTCTCACCTAAAGTACATAGAGCATCTCTTTGAGATCTTACCTATCTAAAGCAAGATCAGTTTCCAGTACAGTTTTCCGTTCAGGCCCGACAAAAGAGAGGCATTAGGTAAACACCAACTCCGAAAAACATTTGTATTGAATCCAATGCTTAGTATTAGATTGATGATGTAGTCGAGTGAAAAATAACCTCAACAAGACCCATAACCCGACTATGTCATTTGCATATACAAAGTCTAGCAAACATCAAAACTATGAAATAACACATATGGAATCATGTAGTAAACCAAAAAGTGTTAAACAAATCAAAACATATTTTATATTTAAGATTCTTCAATGTAGCTACCCTTTGCCTTGATAGCAGCTTTGTACACTCTTGCCATTCTCTCAACGATCTGCACATGGAATGCTTTTCCAACAGTCTTGAAGGAGTTCCCACATATACTGAGCCCTTGTTGGCTGCTTTTCCTTCACTCTGCAGTCCAACTCATCCCACACCATCTCAATTGGGTTGAGGTCAGGTGATTGAGGAGGCCATGTCATCTAATGCAGCACTCCATCACTCTCCTTCTTGGTCAAATATCCCTTACACAGCCTGAAGGTGTGTTGGGTGATTGTCCTGTTGAAAAACAAATGAGAGCAAACCCACTAAGAGCAAACCAGACGGGATGGCGTATCGTTTCAGAATGCTGTGGTAGCCATGCTGGTTAAGTGTGCCTTGACTTCCTCATAAATCACAGACAGTGTCACCAGCAAAGCACCCCCACACCATCACACCACCTCCTCCATGCTTCACGATGGGAACTACACATGAGGAGATCATCCATTCACCTACTTTGCATCTCAGAAAGACACAGCAGTTGGAACCAAAAATCTCAAATTTGGGCACATCAACACAAAGGAAAGATTTCCACCAGTCTAATTTCCATTGCTCGTGTTTCTTGGTCCAAGCATATCTCTTCTTATTATTGGTGTCCTTTAGTAGTGGTTTCGTTGCAGCAATTCAAACATGAAGGCCTGATTCACACAGTCTCCTCTGAACAGTTGATGTTGAAATGTACTTTAACTCTGTGAAGCATTTATTTGGACTGCATTATCTGAGGCTGGTAGCTTTAATGAACTTATCGTCTGCAGCAGAGGTAGCTCTGGGTCTTCCTTTCCTGTGGCGGTCCTCATGAGAGCCAGTTTCATCATAGCTCTTGATGGATTTTTTGACTGCACTTGAAGAAACTTTCAAAGTTCTTGATATTTTCTGGATTGACTGACTTTCATGTCTTAAAGTAATGATAAACTGTTGTTTCTCTTTGCTTATTTGATCTTTTCTTGCCATCTTCTGTATACCATCCCTACCTTGTCATAACACAACTGATTGGCTCAAACGCGTTAAGAAGGAAAGAAATTCCACAAATTAACTTTTAACAAAGCACACCTTTTAATTGAAATGCATTCCAGGTGACTACCTCATGAAGCTGGTTGATAGAATGCCAAGAGTGTGCACAGCATCAAGGCATAGGTTGCCTACTTTGAATCTAATTTCTTTAACAGTTTTTTAGTTACTACGTGATTCCATGTGTTATTTCATAGTTTTGATTTCTTCACTATTACTCCATAATGTAGAAAATAGTAAAAAATTAAGAAAAACCCTGGAATGAGTAGCTGTGTCCAAACGTTTGAATGGTACTGTATTTGTAAAAATGTTGCAAGGTTTTTGCTGTAATTCCTTGCCACGATCATATCATTTCAGAATACCACCATCTTGGATGTCAGTAATAATCAGACATTCTTCTTCATGTTACAGTATGATTATGGTGGCTGGATGTCCAACACCCCCATCTCCCTGCAACAGCCACCTCCCACCACTAAGGGGCAGTCTACTGAAAGCACCATGCTGGAGAAAGTCAGCACCACATCACAGGGCTTGTCCACTATGTGGCTCCTTAGCAAGAAAATCACTCACTTTGTGAGTCTGCTATCTTTAATGAACTATTATCAATATCATCTAGGCCCAAAATACTATATATAGCTTTTTGATGTTTTGTAATGCTTTTAAAAGCTTGTAATGCTTTTTAATGTTAATGATATTGTAACTAGCAATACTTCTCTAACTTTGATTATTCTCCATATGCAGGTGGCCCTTGGCCAGTACCCAGAGGAGGGTCTCCAAATTCCAGGCAAATCTGAAATTCTTCAGCGAGACCGTCAATGCCAGGAACTACCAGTGCCATACACCTACATCGACCCTTCTGTGGTGGAGAAAACCATGGCCATTTAGATAAACAAAGGGCCTAGACCAGGGTCCAGTACATTAGGGACTAATTGGGAGAAAACTAAGGAACTACCTGGACTTTTCCAATAAGAAAGGTTTATTTTTGTTGTCCTTTGTGTTGCTTTAAAAAAAAGTTGCTTGCCCTGATGAACCCGACCCAGGCCTTGTAAGGATTCTGGAGGCATACACTAGTAAACATGCCACACCTTCAATCTATACAATGTTTTATTGAGCATGACAAGTTTTGGAGCTTCGCCAAACTAATGTCCCAATTCAATCAGATAAAGGGAAATCTCACTGTGGGTTCAGTCAGAACGTTATCGCTGTATCACGAGTGTTAGCTGTGTTAAAGCAACACACACCGCCATATGGTGTGCCTCTCACAGACAAAGAACTTGTTGATGTTATTATTACATTTGTATGTGTTAATGTATGTTAATAAATATAATCGTACAGATTAATTTCTGCTGCCATATAACTACGGACTACAGGGACTGCTGGTGAAAATGAGCATTCCTGCTAAATGATATGACACTCAAATGTAGGAAATGATGAAATTATAACACAAATTATAACACAACTATAACACAACTTGGGTCGGTATCACCTTTATGATACCGACCCAAACCAAACTGGTTCCAGCAACGTAACCAGGCCATCTCAGTATAGCCTGGTTTGGCCCAGTACACAACAAATGAGATTAGAATTTGAACACACAGTGTTAAATATGTTAAATATATTTTTTACCCACCGAAATGGTGTTCAACTAACAGTTTTCAATATGTTGATGAACTAAGACCCCCAGAGTTGTGGGTCCCTAACACCATGGGTGTTTCAAATTCCGATTTAACACTATTAGAGCTGATGCTGTTACACTTACCCAGTGTTAGGGAATTACACAAAAAGTGTGTCTAAATATATATGAGTTATAAGTGAAATAATCTGTCTGTAAACAATTGTTGTAAAATTGACTTGTGTCATGCACAAAGTAGATGTCCTAACCGACTTGCAAAAACTATAGTTTGATAACAAGAATTGTGTGGAGTGGTTTAAAAACAAGTTTTAATGACTCCAACCTAAGTGTATGTAAACTTCCGACTTCAACTGTATTTATATCTATATATTCTAATGGAATTGTTTTACCATAATAAAACAAGAGTTCAGTTCACCGTACAGTGAAAATGTGGAGAAATCTTGTCTTTGTTCACATACAAAAATCTGATGCATAGAAATGTCCAAGGGGTCTATATTAAAGGGCACTTCGTATAATATAAAAGGCTTTTAAAATAAATTGAGTGCACAATATCTTCTTAAAATTTCAAAGGCGACGTTAAGTCTACTCTATTCCTGGAACGGCCCTCCTAAGACCTATGCTTGTGTTAGCAGAAAACACAAGCATCTCAAAAGGACCCGTCTCCACACGCTCACCTACAGAATGTATAGCATTCCAGTTTCCAGTAAGATTTAAAAGATTTTCCAAAGAGAGGCTCCAAAAATCTGGTGCTTGGAATTTTATTGTTGAGAAAAGAAATGTATTTCTGCACTGTCATGTTTGTGAAGCCAGCATGTCCCTCAACATCTTATCAAGGAAGTAATAGTGATAACAATATATTCCTCACCAGGAGCCATAGTCTGACCAATGTCATTTGTATATTAACAAAGTCTAGTACATTCCATAAGCAATGCGCAATAAAGTATTAGGCTATGAGTTATAGTTAAGTCAACTTTTGACTGGTACTGTATTTTAAAGAATAAGGGATTGTTCATAGTTGACCCTTAAAAATTGGTCTGAAAGTTAAATCAAAGGCATTTAATAACATTGTAAAATGAATTAATTCCATTATACAATGCAAAAGCAGACGTTAAAATTATTGATCTCTTAAAACCTAAGGACAGCATCAAAAAGAGATATGAGAACCTTTAACAACCATTTGTTCTGTTGACCAATAGAATCCTGTAAAAGTGAACTACCAATCAGATCACCAGACCTACATGATGTGATCACAGCACTTCTACTCCCCAGAGGTGGGAACAATGCAGATAGGCAGAATTCCTCAGAAAGACATGTTTGTGTAATGATTGTATTCCTCAGAAGTGTTTCATGCCTAGACCCGACACTCCCAAACCTACAGTACCGGTCAAGAGTTTGGACACACCTACTCATTGCTGTTTTCCTTTATTATTACTATTTTCTACATTGTAGAATAATAGTGAACATATGAAAACTATGAAAAAACACATATGGAATCATGTAGAAACCAAAAAGTGTTAAGCAAATCAAAATATATTTTACATTTCATATTCTTCAAAGTAGCCACCATTTGTCTTGATAATATATTTTGATTTGTTTAACTCGGTTTTTGGTTAGTTCATGATTCCATATGCTTCATTTCATAGCTTTGATTTCTTCTATAATTCTACAATGTATAAAATAGTCAAAATAAAGAAAAACCATGGAATGATTAGTTAAGTCAACTTTTGACTGGTACTGTATTTTAAAGAATAAGGGATTGTTCATCTGTTAGTGAGTTTTGAGTGTTATATCACAATAAGATTCAGCTCACACTATTCTACAGGAAACACGGGACGTTGTTTTGAGAGGACAAATAGTTCTATATAATTTTTTTTTTTTATTGGAATAGATCATCAATAATCTGTGAATCCCACTCCAGCATTTTACAAGAAACTACTGAATCTACACACCAAATATGATTGGATGTCCACCAAAAATAGCTGAACGTATGCTTATGCAATCTAGTGGTGTGCTATGCCCCCGATTCCCACATAGAAAATATGCCTTTCTTACGCACACCTTTCCTGCGCACTTCTCAGAAGTTGGTATTCAAACTTACCTTGTGCAGTTGCGTAAAGGGCTTTGCAGGCGTGGTTCGCTTGCACGCTCTGAATAAATGTAATTTAACTGCTGAAAACATCCCACTTGCTGGACAACAGATTTTCTCATGGAGTTTTCATTCAATGAGGTTTTCAGTACATTTATCTTAAGCAAACCCTTTAAATATGGTATACCTTTTAGTTCGAATTTTGTCGACAGACTTGATAAAAAATATAGAGAGAACGGGTTTAAAATATTAGGGATCAATGAAAAAACCATCTATACATATTCTGTTTCATCACCATTTGGTAGATTAAAAAATTCTCAGATTTTCTAGATTATTTAAGGTTAGGAAAGTATTTATGAATCGTAAAAAACAGGTTTGAATAGCGTTTACGCCATTGATATGCTTTCCTAAGTTCTAGGAATGGATACAAAGTTTTTACACAAATTGACATTGGAGAGATTATTGACACAGGATAACTGTAACCAACTCAGTGGCATTGTGTTGAAATGTAAAATTATGACAAGCCAACCCAATTAAGTCTTTTTAATTTAAAAATAGACCCAACTCTTCCTTACAATTAAAATATATTTCTCTCATGTCTTGTGATTTTTGCTTGCACCTTGTAACATATTGGTTGAGCGCTGTCTACATCCCTCAAAGAAAATGATGAGCTTGGATGAATTCCATATGTTTTTGTTACGCCACTCATTCCTGCTCTAGAGTCACAGTATGTCCTGTATTTTAATATCAAATAACTTGTCTTCATTCACTCACTCACTCACTCACTCACTCACTCACTCACTCACTCACTCACTCACTCACTCACTCACTCACTCACTCTCTAGTCATTAAATCATATCAAATCAAATGTATTTATAAATCCCTTCTTACATTAGCTGATGTCACTGTGTGCTGTACAGAAACCCAGCCTAAAACCCCAAACAGCAAGCAATGCAGGTGTAAAAGCACGGTGGTTAGGAAAAACTCAGTAGAAAGGCCAGAACCTAGGAAGAAACCTAGAGAGAAACCAGGCTGTGCGGGGTGGACAGTCCTCTTCTGGCTGTGCCGGGTGCAGATTATAATAGAACATGGACAAGATTTTAAAATGTTCATAGAACAGGCAGAACAGTTGAAACTGGAGAAGAAGCTCGGCCAGGTGGACTGGGGACATCAAGGGGTCATCAGGCCAGGTAAGCCTTGAGGAATGGTCCCAATGCTCAGGTCCTCAGAGAGAGAGAGAGAGAGATTGAGAGAAAAAGAGAGAAAATTAGAGAGAGCATACTTAAATTCACATAGGACATCGGATAAGAGAGGAGAAATACTTCAGATATAACAGACGGACCCTAGCCCCCCGACACATAAACTACTGCAGCATAAATACTGGAGGCTGAGACAGGAAGGGTCGGGAGACACTTTGGCCCCGTCCGACGATACCCCCGGACAGGGCCAAACAGGCAGGATATGTAGTATTTTGAGCATCCCTTTGAAATCTTGCTCTTCCAAAAATTATCCAATGTAATTTTCTTGCTTGACTTAATGTCCAATTCTTCTCTGAGGCCAGAGGGAAGAAAGAGAGGCATTTGAACACCAGCTCCAAAAAAGCATCCCACCCTGGCACAGACGTCAGTTCAAAGTCCAGTTTTAATTTACATTTGATTAAGTTGTGTGAATTCAACGTGAAATCAAGAAAAATTCAATTGATTTAGGTTAAAAGTTGAGTGAAAAAAGACAGTCCTTTAGGTTGATGATATTTAATTTTTCAAATACAGTCAGTTTTCCTTGTTGATTCATGTTGTGACAGTAACATTATTGTTGAAATGAGGTGGAAACAAAGTTGATTCAACCGGTTTGTGCCCAGTGGGATGTGGTTGATTTTGGGTTGTTGACAAAACTATTTTATTCATGCACAGTAATGCTTATGAAGCCAGCTTGTCCTTGAAGATATTATCACAGACATGAGTCACAAAACTGAGGGAAGTTACACATACCAACTTCCAGCATTTTTAAGCAAATTAGTTAATTTTCTGTTGGTATAGAAGGAATGTTCTGTTTCTTTCTAATGTTTTTTACATAATAGGAGCTGGGGTTTAGTACAAGTGAAGGATTTCTGGTAGAGAGTTAACTAGAACTTGACATGTATAAGATGTCAAGCGTGACTCCAGCCACCCTAGTCATGGACTGTTCTCTCTGCTACCGCACGGCAAGTGCTAGCGGAGCGCGAAGTCTAGGTCCAAAAGGCTTCTTAACAGCTTCTACCCCCAAGCCATAAGACTCCTGAACTGCTAATCTAAGGGCTACCCAGACCCCTCTGTTAAGCTGATGCTACTCTCTGTTTATTATCTATGCATAGTCACTTTAACTCTACCTACATGTACATATTACCTCAATTACCTCGACTAACCTGTGGGCCCGCACATTGACTCTGTACTGGTACCCCCTGTACATAGCCTCGCTATTGTGATCTTTACTGCTGCTGTTTAATTATGTGTTATTTTGTTTTCTGTTTTTACTTAACTTTAGTTTTATTAACTTCCTAAAGCATTGTTGGTTTAGGGCTTGTAAGTAAGCATTTCACTGTAAAGTATACACCTGTTGTATTTGGCACGTGACAAAAAAACATTTAATTTGATGATGAATATGACGGCCATTCATTTCAAATGCTTTTATGACTATCTGCTTTCCAGCAGTGTTGGGGAAGCTACTCTGAAAATATAGTTTACCTAGCTACCAAATACTTTACACTGGAATAAGTTGAGCTACAGTAAAGCTACCCATAACTTAAGACAAATAGTTGAACTTGTTACTTTGAAAATGTAGTTCACTACATTAAACTACCTGGTGATTTAATAATTAGTCAAACACCTGATCCCTACAACATGACAAACTATATACAAGGATTTACATTAAAGTCAGCAGTATTTTTTTAGTTCCTTGATGATCATAGTCACTTGCCTGCAAAAATTGCCATAACTAGTCGGTCATTTAACTAACCATCAAGAAGGAAGCCGAAATATCAGTTTTACTGGCCTGCTACATCGGACGCATTACTTTTGCAGAGCGTGAGACGCTCCCTATTAATTTCAACAAGAATTCAATAACTTCATTGTATTAAACTGGTTTGACCTGTTGTGATATTCATTCAGTTGCTACCTGCTTGACTCCATACGCAAATAGACAATGTGTATTCTGTGATTATTTCATATGGAGTGGTTTCATGTCCATACACACTGCTTGTTTGACCAGTACCTCATTGTCCTTTTTTTTACTCACGGCATAGAGTTTCGATTTCTGCTTTCAACCCAACACACGCACACACGCACGCACGCACGCACGCACACACACACACACACACACACACACACACACACACACACACACACACACACACACACACACACACACACACACACTGCCGGTTCTGGGCCTTTTGTGGGCCCTAAGCAAGATTTGGTTCTGGGGCCCCCCATCCTACCAACAAAACATTTGTGCATACCCCCTCTTGACGGTGGAGAGTCTCATATCTTGAGGCAGAGAGAAAAAAAATGCAGTGTTACAGCTAATATCCTGCAATTCTACCCTTTTTTTCTACGCTACTGCAATTCTACCTATCTTGGCAAGGACATTTCCTATGTTAATATTATATACTTCAAAACATATTTGTTTTTATTGCATCTCTTAGAAAATTGTGATTTCAAGATACAATACCTCCAAATATGTACAGTTCAATAGGGAGAAAACAAACATGTAAAAACACAAACTAAAACGACACCAAACAAATTAAAAACAGGCTTCAGTGTTTCAAATGTCAGTCTCAGTCTACAAACCCAAAGCCACAAAGGAAAATAAAAATCAGACTGAGCAGGAATATAAAAATTTGACAGAGCAGGGCAATGCTATCTCCCATCTGCAAGACCAAACATTGTTGTTAAATTAGCCCTTGTAAGTGGGAAATATTATCAAATCACATTTGAAAGGCTAGTCACATGCGCCAAATACAAATGTTGATGACCTTACAGTGAAATGCTTACTTACAAGCCCTTAACCAACAATGTAGTTTTAAGAAAAATATGTGTTAAGTAAAAAAAATATGTTGTAAAATTACAGTAGCGAGGCTATATACAGGGGGGTACCGATACAATGTGCTGGGGCACCGGTTAGTCAAGGTAATTTAGGTAATTATGTACAATTATGTAAAGGGGCTATGCATAGATAACAGCCAGGACTCTGACCTCTACCCTATAGGCTGTCTAATTGTTGTCGGTGATCAGGCCTACCAAATCAAATCAAATTTGATTTGTCAGATACGCATGGTTAGCAGATGTTAATGCGAGTGTAGCGAAATGCTTGTGCTTCTAGTTCCGACCATGCAGTAGTATCTAACAAGTAATCTAACAATTTCACAACAACTACCTTATACACACAAGTATAAAGGATTGAATGCAAGTATGTACATATAAATATATGGATGAGCGATGGCTGACCGGCATAGGCAAGATGCAGTAGATGGTCTATAGTACAGTATATACATGTGAGATGAGTAGTGTAGGATATGTAAACATTATATAAATGGCATTGTTTAAAGTGGCTAGTGATACATTTATTACATCCAATTTTCTATTATTTAAAGTGGCTAGAGATTTAAGTCAGTATGTTGACAGCAGCCACTCAATGTTAGTGATGGGTTTAACAGTCTGATGGCCTTGAGATAGAAGCTGTTTTTCAGTCTCTCGGTCCCAGCTTTGATGCACCTGTACTGACCTCACCTTCTGGATGATAGCGGGGTGAACAGGCAGTGGCTCGGGTGGTTGTTGTCGTTGATAATCTTTTTGGCCTTCCTGTGACATCGGGTGCTGTAGGTGTCCTGGAGGGCAGGTAGTTTGCTCCCGGTGATGCGTTGTGCAGTCCTCACTACCCTCTGGAAAACCTTACAGTTGTGGGAGGAGCAGTTGCCATACCAGGCGGTGATACAGCCCGACAGGATGCTCTCGATTGTGCATCTGTAAAATAGTGTTTTTGGTGACAAGCCGAATTTCTTCAGCCTCCTGAGGTTGAAGAGGCGCTGTTGCGCCTTCTTCACCACACTATCTGTGTGGGTGGACCATTTCAGTTTGTCCGCCGAGGAACTTAAAACTTTCCACCTTATCCACTACTGTCCCATCGATGTGGATAGGGGGGTGCTCCCTCTGCTGTTTCCTGAAGTCCACGATCATCTCCTTAGTTTTGATGACGTTGAGTGAGAGGTTATTTTCCTGACACCACACTCCGAGGGCCCTCACCTCCTCCCTGTAGGCCGTCTCGTCGTTGTTGGTAATGAATGAATAGCATTCTCACATAGGTGTTCCTTTGTTCAGGTGGGAAAGAGCGGTGTGGAGTGCAATAGAGATTGCATCATCTGTTGGGGTGCTATGCAAATTGGAGTGGGTCTAGGGTTTCTGGGAAAATGGAGTTGATGTGAGCCATGACCAGCTTTTCAAAGTACTTCATGGCTACAGACGTGTGTGCTACGGGTCGGTAGTCATTTAGGCAGGTTACCTTAGTGTTCTTGGGCACAGGGACTATGGTGGTCTGCTTGAAACATGTTGGTATTACAGACTCAGGGACAGGTTGAAGGTTGAAGACACTTGCCAGTTGGTCAGAGTATGCTCGAAGAATGTGCCCTGGTAATCCGTCTGGCCCTGCGGCCTTGTAATTGTTTACCTGTCTAAAGGTCTTACTCACATCGACTACAGAGAGAGTGATCACACAGTTGTCCGCAACAGCTGATGCTCTCATGCATGTTTCAGTGTTTCTTGCCTCGAAGCGAGCATAGCAGTAATTTAGCTCATCTGGTAGGCTTGTGTCACTGGGCAGCTCTCGGCTGTGCTTCCCTTTGTAGTCTGTAATAGTTTACAAGCCCTGCCACATCTGATGACCGTCGGAGCCAGTGTAGTACGATTCAATCTTAGTCCTGTATTGCCGCTTCTCCTGTTTGATGGTTCGCCGGAGGGCATAGTGGGATTTCTTATAAGCTTATTTGCGCCCACTCATTGAAAGCGGCAGCTCTACCCATTAGCTCAGTGCGGATGTTTCCTGTAATCCATGGCTTCTGGTTGGGGTATGTACGTACAGTCAATGTGGGCACGATGTCATCGATGCACTTATCGATGAAGCCAGTGACTGATGTGGTGTACTCCTCAATGCCATCTGAAGAATTTCAGGAAACAAATTCCAGTCTGTGCTAGCAAAACAGTCCTGTAGCTTAGCATCTGCTTCACCTGACCACTTTTATATTGACCGAATCACTGGTGTTTCCTGCTTTAGTTGGATGAACGTTTTCTGTTTGCTTATGGCCGTTTACAGCTCGTTGAGTGCCGTCTTAGTGCCAGCATCGGTTTGTGGTGGTAAATAGACAGCTACGAATAATTATGATCAACTCTCTTGGTAAATAGAGTGGTCTACAGCTTTTTATGAGATACTCTACCTCAGGTGAGCAAAACCTTGAGACTTCCTTATATTTCATTCACAAGCTGTTGTTTTTCAAATGTACATAGACCGTCACCCCATGTCTTACCAGAGACTGCTGTTCTATCCTGTCAAAAAAAGTGTAAAACCCACCAGCTGTATGTTACTCGTGTAATGAACACGATGGGAGACAGAGAGCTGGTTTCAAGCGCAAGGCGCAGTTTATTGTAAAGGACCACAGGAGGAGGCAGGTAGCTGGGTCCAGGGGCAGGCAGAAGGTCATACACAGGTGGTCCGAAAAGGCAACAGTACAGGCAGGAAAAAGGTTAGTAACGTCGTCCAGGAGATCAGGCAATAGGTTGATATTTTGAAATCCGGGTACGCTAAGGTACAGGCAGGGAATAGGCAAAAGGCGTCGTTTGTGAGGCAGGCAAAAACTATCATACACGGGAGGATTAAATTATGGGAAAACCAGTGCTCCAAATAGAAGTGTGTCACAAAACAAACAATACCTCACAATGATGGGGTGCAAAGAACTGAACTAAATTGTGTGTGATAATGACATACAGATGTGTGAACAGATGATCAGAATTCAGGTGATTGGGATCTGGAGAGTGAGCTGCGTTCAGGGGATCTACATGTTTGAGAGTGTGAGTTGGTAGCAGATGTTACAATTCATGTCGTCGCTCAGCCACGACTCGGTGAAACATAAGATATTACAGTTTTCAATGTCCCGTTGAATATACGTGCTCGTAGCTCATCTATTTTATAATCCAATGATTGCACGTTGGCTAATAGGGCCGATGATGAAGGCAGATTGCTCACTCGCCGTCGGATCCTTACAAGGCACCCAGACCTGCGTCCCGATATCTCCGTCTCTTGAGGATCGTCCGACTCGTTAATAGGCAGTGGTGGTGCGCTAGCGCCCCACTCCCGACACTACCCGGTGAAATGTAAGGCGCCAGATTCAAAATACAAAAGTCGAATTATTAAACATTCAAATAAACCTATAAACATTTCCTAAACAAATCAAATACCAGTTAAAATGCATCCTTAGCTATCCTTTTATGAATATTAGCGATAATATTTCCCTTGGATGGTCACCTAAACGTTATATAAGTAAAATAAAGTGGGGCGCGCAGCCATACTGGCACCCGAGAAAACTTGTTGATATTGAGCTACTTTGACAATTTCCTGTCCCTATTCACTCTGCTTACACCAATCTCTCTGAGGCTTTGTATATAGACTGCTGACATCCAGTGGAAGCCATAGGTACTGCAATCTCAGTCCTGGTAACAAATGGATTCAATAGGGAGTGTGTCTAAGAGAGACAAAGGTCACCAGAATCTGATTTCCGGATGGTTTTTTCTCTGGTTTTTGCCTGCTAAGTGAGTTCTGTTATACTCACAGACATTACTTTAACACCTTTAGAAACGTCAGAGTGTTTCCTATCCAATAGTACTAATTATGTGCATATCCTATTTTCTGAGCCTGAGTGGCAGGCATTTTGCTTTGGGCACGCTGTCACCTCTGCTGCAGCTGCCTAAGAAGTTAAAAGAAGGAACCATGAATTCTGCTCTGTATCAGAAAATTCTACAGGAGAATGTCAGGCCATCCGTCTGTGAGCTAAAGCTGAAGATCAGCTGGGTAATGCAGCAAGACAATGATCCAAAACACACAATCAAGTCTACATGAAAAACCTAAAAAGCAACACATTTGAAGTTTTGGAATGGCCTAGTCAAAGTCCAGACCTAGTCCCGCAATTGAGATGTTGTGGCAGGACTTGAAAGAGCAGTTCATGCTTGAAAGCCCACAAATGGTCGCTGAGTTAAAGCAGTTCTGCATGGAAGAGTGGGCCGTGATTCCTCCAAAACAACAAGAAAGACTGATCGACAACTACAGGAAGTGTTTGGTTGGAGTCATTGTAGCTAAATGGTGGCACAACCAGTTATTGAGTATAAGGGGGCAATCACTTTTTCACACAGGGGCATTGGATGTTCCTTAACTTTGTTTATGAAATAAATCAAATAAGTATGCAATTGTTGTGTTATTTGTTCACTCAGGTTCCCTTGACCTAATATTTGGTTTTGGTTGAAGAAGGGACAAATACTTTTTCACGGCACTAGAATGTTCCCAGGACTAATGGAAAACTGGACACTCAAACATCAAGGGAACATTACAAAAATGTTCTCACTCCCTATACTTGTTAGCTGGTTAAGTCCCCATTTACACCTTGCATAAACATGCAACATGTGATAGGAACATGTGGTGCATGGATCATGGCCACGTTTAACCAAATCGGGGGACGTATTCGTTAGCAAAATGTTTCACAACGGAAAATGAAAACACGCAATTCTTATTGGACAAATTCCGCTTGGTTTGTATATACGACCCTGGTGTTGTCTAGAAACATAAAGGACGCATTATGATCTGAAGAGACATATTTTAATACAAAATATAGACACTTAAATGTGATCTAATAGTGATTCTACTGTCATGATCTGATAACAATTGTTAATATAGTAGCATGTGCATTGTAAACTGGGCCAACACTACAACAACAGGACATGATAGGTGATACATTGTATTGAAATTGTTGGCACAAGTTAGATGGGTTCCAGAAAACAGGTGAAATCAGATAGAAAAAAGGAATGGGAGTGGATGAGGAAAGAAGGGGAGATCAGGTTCTCAATATGACTAAAAGAGAGGGGCGGGGCAACTGACTATTTCTCATTTCAGTTGTGTCAAAATTCCACTGAACCATTCAGATCACAACAACCTTCAAGTGATGCGGTAGCTTAACTGAACAATAACAAGTACAGTTTTTTGTTTAAAACCAAAGAGCCTTGATTGGGTTGGCATGTCATCACTTTACATTTTAATGCCACTGAGTTGGTTCCAGGCATCCTTTGTGTCAAAAATATCTCAGTCAATTTGTGTAAAATCTTTGTATCCATTCCTAGAACCTTTATGTTGAAAAGAACATGATTTTCATGAGTGTATGAGTTCAGGCCTGTGTTCTATCTGCATAGATTGAGAGAAGAAATACTGAGTTTCAGAAAGAGAGCAGAAATCCTTCACTTGTACAAAATCCCAGCTCCGATTATTTAAAAAAGTTAGAATGAAACAGAACATTCCTTCTATACCAACAGAAAATGTTCTGAAAGACATCAGGTCCTTCTCTGGAACTAATTTACATAAAGATGCTGCCAAGTTGGTATGTGTAACTTCCCTCACTGTTGTTTTGTGACTCATGTCTGTGATAAGATCTTCAAGGACAAGCTGGCTTCATAAGCATTGCTGTGAATGAATAAAATAGTTTTGTCATCAACCCAAAATCAAACCATCCCACTGGGCACAAACTGGTTGAATCAACTTTGTTTCCTTTGTTTCCTTCAACAAAGGATGTCACTGTCACATAATTGAATCAACAAGGAAAACTGATTATATTAGAAAAATATTATCAACGTAAAGGAACATTTGTTTTTTGTCATTTCTCACTCAACTTTTAACCTAAATCCAATTACAAGATTCAAATTTTTGGGGAATTCTCACAACTAAATCAAATCTATGAAAACTAAACGTTGAACTGATGCCTGTGCCCAGCGAGATGTTTTTTGGAGTTGGTGTTCACCAAATGTCTCTTTCTTCCCTCTGGCCTCAGAGAAGAACTGGACATTTGGTCAAGCAAGAATATTACATTGGATAATATTTGGATAAGCAAGATTTCAAAAGGATGCTCAAAATACTAGAGAGTGAGTGAGTGAGTGAAGATAAGTTATTTGATGTTAAAATACAGGACATATGGTGGAATTAGAGCAGGAATGCGAGTGTTGAAACAAAAACATCTAACAAAAACATCTGGAATTTATCTAAGCTCATGATTTTCTTTGAGGGAGGTAGACAGGAGAAGCGATTCAACCAACATGAGACAAGTTGCAGGCAAAAATCACAAGACCTGAGAGAAATATATTAGCTTTTCATTGTAAGGGAGAGTTGGGTCTATTTTTCTCTTCCACTTTACTAAAATGTCTCATCGTCTCTCGGGAAGGTTTGTAGAAAACCTAGTAAGAGAGGAAAGATAAGGTGGAGTGGTGTTTTCAGGAAAATGACAATGGTTGTGAAAAATGTTTACCTAATACATTTCAGACTCAAAGCCATGAACAATAACCAGTATAGTTTTGTTATACTTACATTAAAAAGCCTTTATTGGGTTGGCTTGTCATTCATTTTAAACACAATGACTGAGTTGGTTCCAGGCATCCTTTGTGTCAAAAATCTCTCCGATGTCAATTTGTGTAAAATCTTTGTATCCATTCCTACAACTTATATGAAAGCATTTCTATGGCGAAAATGAGATTCATTTTTTTTTCAGGTTTTCATTAGTGTTTGAGTTCAGGTCCATAACTATACTCTGTCTGCTTTGCGTTACCCAGAAAATGCATAAAAAAAGGTATCATTGAATATTTTTGCAGTCTATCTCCCATGTCGTTTTAGATGGCTACACAGTTCTCTACATTCTCAGGGTTCAAATAGGTGTAGGGCAGTGCAAGGCCTACGTTCCTGGCTTTGATTTTGTAGTTGAAGACCTTCAGCTCCTTCAAGAGGTCTTTGATCTTCTCCAGTGGGTTCTTCTCGGGGAAACTGCTCCTCAGGGTAGTCTCCCAGAGGGACCTGAGGAAGTCAGGGAGGATAGGAAAAGTCTGAGGATGTGTCCCAAATGGCACCCTATCCCCTATATTGTGCACAATCTTTGACACTCTCCAGCAATTTAATCAGACCTGGCTCCAAATACTAATTCAAATCATTGCAGATACTTTAGCTGTGCTTGATTGAGCTAGCCAGTTGCAATGGAACCAATAGAAAAGTCCCAAAAGTGGAAACCTCGCCCACCTGGCGAGCAAACACTCAACGTATTCTAATGATTTCAAATAGTGTTTGAACCTATGTCTGAACTGGATGTCTCTCATTGTTTTAATCTGGTTTTGTCAATTCACCTAGAGACCAATAAAATCACATCAAGCATAGAGACCATGGATGGAAGTCCCACTAGACTAGACAGACACTACCTAGAAGTACAGGGTTCCAGGTCAACTACATTGCAGTTGCATGCCAGATCTCATAGTGCCTGGAAAGCTAATATGATACTGCTATAATATAGCTCATATTATACAGCTATTATGTAGCTCATATGATATTAGCCACTATCAATATTGGCCGTCAGTAGGCCTAATATCCACAAATATACAACTGCCTATTTACTGTTAGTTACCTTCAGGTGGTATAGCCTACGTTACCAATCTATTTAATACATTGTTTTGTTAACCTTCATTTGCTTCCTCTGTAAACGCAGTCACAACCATGAGGTTGTTCATGATTATCACTTGTAACAATACTTAATGCAGACAATGGTTAGTGCAGGCAACAGACAAGGGTATAGCCTACTATTGTACACTATTCTCCCTATTATAATTCTATGTACAATCATTTTGCAACATTTCCATGGGTTGAAGAACTGAATATGGCAGTTTTCAGAATGAATCAAACCAGCTTTTTCTTTCCTTCGTAAAGGCTCTCCAAACCAGTTTTTTATGATTCATGAATAGCTTTCCTAACCCTTAATAATCTGCAAGCAAACCACGCCTGCAAAGCCCTTTACGCAACTGCACAAGATAAGTTTGAATACCAACTACTGAGAAGTGCGTAGGAAAGGTGCGAGTAAGAAAGGTATATTTTCTATGTGGGAATCGGGGGCATAGCACACCACTAGATTGCATAAGCATACGTTCAGCTATTTTTGGTGGACATCCAATCATATTTGGTGTGTAGATTCAGTAGTTTCTTGTAAAATGCTGGAGTGGGATTCACAGAGTATTGATGATCTATTCCAAGAAAAACTATTTTTTATATGTAACTATTTGTCCTCTCAAAACAACTTCCAATGTTTCCTGTAGAAAAGAGTGTGAGTTGAATCTTATTTCTGTTAACAATTGTTTCAATGGAAGTGGATATAACATTGCAAAACTCACTAACAGATGAACAATCCCTTATTCTTTAAAATACAGTACCAGTCAAAAAGTTGACACACCTACTAATTCCAGGGTTTTTATTTATTTTTACTATTTTATACATTGTAGAATAATAGTGAAGACATCAAAACTATGACATGACACATATGGAATCATGTAGTAACCAAAAACAGTGTTAAACAAATCAAAATATGTTATCAAGGCAAATGATGGATACTTTGAAGAATCTAACATGTAAAATATATTTTGATTTGCTTAAACCTTTTTGAGTTTCTACATGATTCCATATGTGTTTTTTCATAGTTTTGATATCTTCACTATTATTCTACAATGTAGAAAATAGTAAAAATAAAGAAAAACAGCATTGAGTAGGTGTGGGAGTGTCGGGTCTAGGCATGAAACACTTCTGAGGAATACAATCATTACACAAACATGTCTTTGAGGAATTCTGCCTATCTGCATTGTTCGCACCTCTGGGGAGTAGAAGTGTTGTGCTCACATCCTGTAGGTCTGGTGATCTGATTGGAAGTTCACTTTTACAAGATTCTATTGGTCAACAACTCACAATTTGAATACCAACAGAACAAATGGTTTTTAAAGGTTGTCATATCTTTTTTTAAAGCTGGCCCTAGGTTCTCTCTCTCTAAGAGATCAATAATTTTAATGTCTGCTTTTGCGTTGTATAATTGAACTAATTCATTTTACAATGTTATTAAATGCCTTTGATTTAACTTTCAAACCATTTTTTTATGGTCAACTATAACTCATAGCCTAATACTTAATTGTGCATTGCTAATTACCTTATGGAATGTACTAGACTTTGTTAATATACAAATGACATTAGTCAGACTATGGCTCCTGGTGAGGAATATATTGTTACAACCCTACAAACAAACTATTATTTCCTTGAATAGATGTTGAGGGACATGCTGGCATCACAAACATGACTGTGCAGGAATACATTTCCTTTCTCAACAATACAATTTTAAAAGTGTTATGAATAAATGCATATGATATATATGTTTAATGACTACATGTTTGTAATTTAAGTAATGACTAAGAATATTCCATTCTGAATGCAATAGGGATAGGATTATAAGACAATGATAATCCAATTGATGTGTGTGTGTCTAGAAATGTATATTGTATAGAGAGTGGAACAAGGTGGTAATGAATGTGTCTGAGAGAACAAAGAATTCTTTGTGAAATCAGACACATGAGAGAGTCCTTCTCGTCCTTGGGACGGGAGGGACTGCTAGGAGCTGTCTAGATTGACTTATGTTGCAAGATTGTGATATGCCGATGAATGTGTACTGTGGGAAAGTACTATTTCCTAGAGAGGGTGGTGTTATAGATTTTATGGTTATGACTAAATGTTTGTACATCTAAGAATATTCCATTCTGAAAATTTATGCAACAGAGATAGGGTTATAAGACAGATGGTAGTCCAATTGATGTGTGTGTGTCTAGATATTAACTTTGTGTGTAAACCTGGAACAGGCTAGTATGACTTCATTTCGGGAGTATCTGGGAGAACAAAGAATTCTTTGATTCTAGCAGACACATGCGAGAGGCTCCTGTCCTTGAAGACAGGAGGGATAGTTCAAGAGCCGCCCAAGTTTGACTTATGTTGCAAAGATTGTGATAAGGAATGAATGGGTACTGTGGGAAGACACTATTTCTTGGAAATGGTGGGGCCTATGTATTTTTGTATTTCAACATTGTACCATATAAAAGACTGTGTACACCTTTTAGAGCTCAGAGCTCTCCCGTGAATAAATAATCTACATTTGACCATAATAGATTGGGCCTCTGTTTGTCTCATTTCAACCAGTATCTTACAAATACTGGGTAACAGACAGAGTTTGTTTAATTGAAGTTCAGTTTATGAACATTGAGAACAAAATTTCTATAACAGGTGGGGCATTTGTATCATTGGTGTTCAGCTTAAAGCTTATACAATATAAAAAGACTGTGTTCACATTTTGTGGGCAGAATTCTCATGAATAAATAACCTGACCAAATTGCAGATATGGGACTTTGTCAAATGTTTCATTAACTACTTAGGGAGCAGTGCGGTGCTATTCAATATCCAAAAGTTTAATTATTAAACATTCATAAATATACAATTGTTGCATAGTCATCAAAAGCTCTGATTCTTGGCAATATCACAGCGTTGTCAGATTTCAAAAAGGCTTTACGGCGAAAGCACATCATTTGATTGTTTGAGGGTAGCACCTCTAATATTTATGCATTAACATAAATCCATAACCCAACACGGGTCTCACAAAACGCATAAAATTGCAATTATAAAATCGCTTACCTTTGATGAACTTCTGCTGAGGGCTTCCCAAGTGTCCAACGAAGACAATCCATGCTTCTTTGGTTAGAAAAAGTCATTTATTATATCCATAAATCTCAGTTTGGTTGGTGTGTTATGATCATAAAATCCACCGTTTAGTCGCCCATTGAACCGTGAAGAGAACACGTTCAAATTATACCTATACACTTTCTACAAACAAATCAAACATCATTTTTAATGTATCCTTAGGTATCCTTTTGGGTATATTTGCTGTAATATTTCAACCGGACGATAAAGTGAACGATAGGAAAGGAAAATATAGTAGTGCGCGTTCACAATCTCGCGCGCGTCAAACCTTGTTTACAAAAGTGGTCGCCTGACAATTTCCTTTCCCTATCCGTTCTGGTCACTGCTAGAATTTCTCAGTCTTTGACTGTTGACTGTTGACATCTAGTGGAAGCCATAAGTACTGCAGTCTCAGTCCTACATACGATTGTATGCAATAGGCACAATGGAGAAGATGGGCATTTACAAAAAAAACTGCAAATCCAATTTTCCTCGGGTTTTCGCCTGCTATATCACTTCTGTTATACTCACATACATTATTTTAACACTCTTAGAAACTGCAGAGTGTTTCCTATCCAATAGTACTAATTATGTGCATATCCATTTTCTGGGCCTGAGTGGCATGCATTTTACTTTGGGCACGCCAGACTCTCCAAAACCGTCACCTCGGGAGCCTCTCCCTAAAAAGTTAACTTGAGCTTTACAACCTCTAGGAATTATTCAAAGCCTGATTGATTGTTTATGTCAACAATTGAGAACGAAATTCTCGTGACAAAAAGCCTGTTATATTATACGAAGTGCCCTTTAATATAGACCACATGGACATTTCTATGCATCAGATTTTTGTATGTGAATAAAGACAACATTTCTCCACATTTTCAAGATTATTGTTCCTAATTTTAAGGTCAACACTGTAATGTGAACTGAACTCTTGTTTTATTATGGTAAAACAATTCCATTAGTATATATATATATATATATATATATATATATATATATACAGTGAGGGAAAAAAGTATTTGATGCCCTGCTGATTTTGTACGTTTGCCCACTGACAAAGAAATGATCAGTCTATAACTTTAATGGTAGGTCTATATGAACAGTGAGAGACAGAATAACAACAAAAAATCCTGAAAAACGCATGTGAAAAATGTTATAGCATTTTAATGAGGGAAATAAGTATTTGACCCCTCTGCAAAACATGACTTAGTACTTGGTGGCAAAACCCTTGTTGGCAATCCCAGAGGTCAGATGTTTCTTGCAGTTGGCCACCAGGTTAGCACACATCTCAGGAGGGATTTTGTCCCACTCCTCTTTGCAGATCTTCTCCAAGTCATTAAGGTTTCGAGGCTGACTTTTGGAAACTCGAACCTTCAGCTCCATCCACAGATTTTCTATGGGATTAAGGTCTGGAGACTGGCTAGGCCACTCCAGGACCTTAATGTGCTTCTTCTTGAGCCACTCCTTTGTTACCTTGGCCGTGTGTTTTGGGTCATTGTCATGCTGGAATACCCACACACGACCCATTTTCAATGCCCTGGCTGAGTTTCTCACCCAAGATTTGACGGTACGTGGCCCGTCCATCGTCCCTTTGATGAGGTGAAGTTGTCCTGTCCCCTTAGCAGAAAAACACCCCCAAAGCATAATGTTTCCACCTCCATGTTTGACGGTGGGGATGGTGTTCTTGGGGTCATAGGCAGCATTCCTCCTCCTCCAAACACGGCGAGTTGAGTTGATGCCAAAGAGCTCAATTTTGGTCTCATTTGACCACAACACTTTCACCCAGTTGTCCTGTTCATTGGCAAACTTCAGACGGGCATGTATATGTGCTATCTTGAGCAGGAGGACCCTTGCGGGCGCTGAAGGATTTCAGTCCTTCACGGCGTGGTGTGTTACCAATTGTTTTCTTGGTGACTATGGTCCCAGCTGCCTTGAGATCATTGACAAGATCCTCCCGTGTAGTTCTGGGCTGATTACTCACCGTTCTCATGATCATTGCAACTCCACGAGGTGAGATCTTGCATGGAGCCCCAGGCCGAGGGAGATTGACAGTTCTTTTGTGTTTCTTCCATTTGCGAATAATCGCACCAACTGTTGTCACCTTCTCACCAAGCTGCTTGGCGATGGTCTTGTAGCCCATTCCAGCCTTGTGTAGGTCTACAATCTTGTCCCTGACATCCTTGGAGAGCTCGTTGGTCTTGGCCATGGTGGAGAGTTTGGAATCTGATTGATTGATTGCTTCTGTGGACAGGTGTCTTTTATACAGGTAACAAACTGAGATTAGGAGCACTCCCTTTAAGAGTGTGCTCCTAATCTCAGCTCGTTACCTGTATAAAAGACACCTGGGAGCCAGAAATCTTTCTGATTGAGAGGGGGTCAAATATTTATTTCCCTCATTAAAATGCAAATAAATTAATAACATTTTTCACATGCGTTTTTCTGTATTTCTTTGTTGTTATTCTGTCTCTCACTGTTCAAATAAACCTACAATTAAAATTATAGACTGATCATTTCTTTGTCAGTGGGCAAACTTACAAAATCAGCAGGGGATCAAATACTTTTTTCCCCCACTGTATATATACAGTAGAAGTCAGAAGTTTACATACACTTAGGTTGGAGTCATTAAAACTTGTTTTTAAACCACTCCACACAACTCTTATTAACAAACTATAGTTTTGGCATGACACAAGTAATTTTTCCAACAATTGTTTACAGACAGATTTCACTTATAACTCACTGTATCACAATTCCAATGGGTTAGAAGTTTACCTACACTAAGTTGACTGTGCCTTTGCCAGCTTGGAAAATTCCAGTCAATGATGTCATGGCTTCTGATAGGCTAATTGACATCATTTGAGTCAATTGGAGGTGTACCTGTGGATGTATTTCAAGGCCTACCTTCAAACTCAGTTCCTCTTTGCTTGACATCATGGGAAAATCAAAAGTAATCAGCCAAGACCTCAGAAAAATTAAATGTAGACCTCCACAAATCTGGTTCCTTGGGAGCAATTTCCAAATGCCTGAAGGTACCACGTTCATCTGTACAAACAATAGTTCGCAAGTATAAACACCATGGGACCTAGAAGCCACCATACTGCTCAGGACGGAGACGTGTTCTGTCTTCTAGAGATTAACGTACTTTGGTGCGAAAAGTGCAAATCAATCCCAACAGCAAAGGACCTTGTGAAGACACTGGAGGAAACAGGTACAAAGCTATCTATATCCACAGTAAAAAGAGTCCTATATCGACATAACCTGAAAGGCCGCTCAGCAAGGGAAAAGCCACTGCTCCAAAACTTCCATATAAAAGCCAGACTACGGTTTGCAGCTGCACATGGGGACAAAGATCGTACTTTTTGGAGAAACGTCCTCTGGTCTGATGAAACAAAAATTGAACTGTTGGACCATAATGACCATCGTTATGTTTGGAGAATTAAGGGGGAGGCTTGTAAGCCGATGAACACCATCCCAACCGTATAGCATGGGGGTGGCAGCATCATGTTGTGGTGGTGCTATGCTGCAGAAGGGACGGAGGGAGGGAGGAAAATTATGTGGATATATTGAAGCAAGGTCTCAAGACAGTCAGGAAGTTAAAGCTTAGTCACAAATGGGTCTTCCAAATGGACAATGACCCAAAGCATACTTCCAAAGTTGTGGTAAAATGGCTTAAGGACAACAAAGTCAAGGTATTGGAGTGGCCATTACAAGCCCTGACCTCAATCCTATTGAAAATTTGTGGGCAGAACTGAAAAAGCGCTTGCGAGCAAGGAGGCCTACAAACCTGACTCCGTTACACCAGCTCTGTCAGGAGGAATGGGTCAAAATTCACCCAACTTATTGTGGGAAGATTGTGGAAGGCTAAACAAAACGTTTGACCCAAGTTAAGCAATTTAAAGGCAATGCTACCAAATATTAATTGAGTGCTTGTAAACTTCTGACCCACTGGGAATGTGATGAAAGAAATAAATGCTGAAATATATCATTCTCTCTACTATTATTCTGACATTTCATGTTCTTAAAATAAAGTGGTGATCCGAACTGAATATTTACTCTGATTAAATGTCAGGAATTGTGAAAAACTGAGTTTAAATGTATTTGGCTAAGGTGTATGTAAACTTCAATTTCAATATACACACACACACACACACATGAATTCAGCAAAAAACGAGACGTCCTCTCACTGTCAACTGCTTTAATTTTCAGCAAACTTAAAACGTGTAAATATTTGTATGAACATTTCAAGATTCAACAACTGAGACATAAAGTGGACAAATTCCACAGACATGTGACTAACATAAATGGAACAATGTGTTCCTGAACAAAGGGGGTGGGTCAAAATCAAAAGTAACAGTCAGTATTTGGTGTGGCCACCAGCTGCAATAGGTACTGCAGTGCATTTCCTCCTCATGGACTGCACCAGATTTGCCATTTCTTTCTGTGAGATGTTACCCCACTCTTCCACCAAGGCACCTGCAAGTTCCCCGACATTTCTGGCGGGAATGGCCCTAGCCCTCACCCTCCGATCCAACAGGTACCCAGGCGTGCTCAATTGGATTGAGATCCGGGTTCTTCGCTGGCCATGGCAGAACACTGACATTCCTGACTTGCAGGAAATCATGCACAGAACGAGCAGTATATGTCATGTCAGGATGAGCCTACAGGAAGGATACCACATGAGGGAGGAGGATGTCTTCCCTATAACGCACAGCGTTGAGATTGCCTGCAATGACCATGACGGACCCACCACCTCCAAATCAATCCCGCTCTAGAGTACATGCCTCGATGTAACGCTCATTCCTTTGCAGATAAATGCAAATCCGACCATCACCCCTGGTGAGACAAAACCACGACTCGTCAGTGAAGAGCACATTTTGCCAGTTCTGTCTGGTCCAGCGACGGTGGGTTTGTGTCCATAGGCAACGTTGTTGCCGGTGATGTCTGGTGAGGATCTGCCTTACCACAGGCCTACAAGCCATCAGTCCAGCCTCTCTCAGCCTATTGCGGACAGTCTGAGCACTGATGGAGGGATTGTGCGTTCCTGGTGTAACTCGGGCAGTTGATGTTGCCATCCGGTACCTGTCCCGCAGGTATGATGTTCGGATGAACCGATCCTGTGCTGGTGTTGTTACACGTGATCTGCCACTGCGAGGACAATCAGCTGCATGTCCTTTCTCCCTGCAGCGCTGTCTTAGGCGTCTCACAGTACGGACATTGCAATTTATTGCCCTGGCCACATCTGCAGTCCTCATGCCTCCTTGCAGCATGCCTAAGGCATGTTCACGCAGATGAGCAGGGACCCTGGCCATCTTTCTTTTGGTGTTTTTCAGAGTCAGTAGAAACGCCTCTTTAGTGTTCTAAGTTTTCATAACTGTGACCTTAAATGCCTACCGTCTGTAAGCTGTAATTGTCTTAACGACCGTTCCACAGGTGCATGTTCATTAATTGTTTATTGTTAATTGAACAAGCATGGGAAACAGTGTTTAAACCGTTTGCAATGAAGATCTGTGAAGTAATTTGGATTTTTACAAATTATCTTTGAAAGACAGGGTCCTGAAAAAGGGATGTTTCTTTTTTTGCTTTGTTATATATATATATATATGTAATAATGTAATAAATGAACAATTCACTCGAAAAGCACCATGGGAAATACACCCTACAGTGTTAAAAAAACACCCCCCCCCAAAATACTGTAACACTACATGTGTAATTCCCTAACACTGGTTAAGTGTAACAGCATCAGCTCTAATAAAGTGTTAAGTCGGAATTTGAAACACCCATGGTGTTAGGGACCCAAAACTCTGGGGGTGTTAGTTTATCAACATATTGAAAACTGTTAGTTGAACACCATTTCGGTGGGTAAAATATATTTAACATATTTAACACTGTGTGTCTTCAAATTCTAATCTCATTTGCTGTGTACTGGGCCAAACCGAGCCTGGCCAAACCAGGCTGTACTGAGATGGCCTGGTTACGTTGCTGGAACCAGTTTGGTTTGGGTCGGTATGATAAAGGTGACTTAAAAAAAAAGCATAAATGAGAGTTGTGTTATAATTTCATAATTTCCTACATTTGAGTGTCACATCATTTAGCAGGAATGCTCATTTTCACCAGCAGTCCCTGTAGTCCGTAGTTATATGGCACCAGAAATTAATCTGTACGATTATATTTATTAACATACATTAACACATACAAATGTAATAATAACATCAACAAGTTCTTTGTCTGTGAGAGGGACACCATGTGGTGGTGTGTGTTGGTTTAACACAGCTAACACTCGTGATACAGCGATAACATTCTGACTGAACCCACAGTGAGATTTCCCTTTATCTGATTGAATTGGGACATTAGTTTGGCGAAGCTCCAAAACTTGTCATGCTCAATAAAACATTGTATAGATTCTCCACTACTGTCCCGTCGATGTGGATATGGGGTGCATGTTTTTTTGTATTTACACGTTTAGCGTTATGCATGTATATTTGTTTGAGTAAAGTTTTTTGCTCACTCAGTATTGCTCACTCTCCTGCACCTGACTTCATACACCAACTACACAAGAGCCTGACAGAATCACACACCCGCCATGGAGTCAGCAGGAGCAGGTACCCCTGTCAGAGGAGTCGAGGAACGCATCCAGGAACACTCGGCTATGTTACATCATCTTGGTGCCATGATGGATCGCGTTGTCCAAACCATGGACTGCTGGAAGAGACAGGAACGCAACCGAGGTTACCTCTACCCGTCCCGTCCGGTTCCAGCTCCAGTGGGATGCATCTCTCCCTTCCCAGGGAGTATGATGGGACGGCCGCACAGTGCCAGTGGATCCTCTTACAACTGGTCCTATACCTGGCTACCGTTCACCCAGCTCCTTCAGGAAGGGAGAGAGTCTCTGCCCTCGTCTCCTGCCTCTTGGGGAGAGCTCTGGAGTGGGCCAACGCCGTGTGGGGAGAGGAAGACGCGGTGTTGGACCACTTTGAGGAGTTCACCCGTCGCTTCCGGGCCGTTTTTGACCATCCAGCCGAAGGTAGAGCGGTGGGGGAACGACTTTTTCAATTGAGGTAGGGGACGAGGAGCGCACAGGAGTTTGCGCTGGAGTTCTGGAGCCGGATGGAACGACAGGGCCCTCATTGACCAGTATCGATGCAGCCTGCGCGAGGATGTCCATCGGGAGTTGGCCTACAGGGATGTCACCATTAACTTTGACCAACTAGTAGATCTGTCCATCCGGTTGGATAACCTGCTGGTTACCCGTGGACGTCCTGAGGGGGCACTCTCGGTTCCATCTCCCAGTACTTACGCTCTGGTGCCCTTGGAGTTGGGAGGGGCTGCACGTAGGGAGGCTGGAGGAGGGGCCTTCACGTGCACCATCTGTGGCCGCAGAGGACACACTGCCGGTCGGTGCCGGGTTGGTCCTTCTGGGAATTGAGGCAGCAGGCAGGGCACTCTGGCGTCACCCCAGGTGAGTATGCACCACTCTCATCCAGAGTCCTCTGTTGTTCACCTGTTTGTACCTGTCTGTTTCCCTGAGTTTTCTCCGCATTCTCAGTATAAGACGCTAGTCGATTCAGGCGCAGCTGGGAATTTTATTGACAGAGCGTTAGCCCTTAGTTTAGGGATCCCCATTATACCTGTGGTTAGACCTTTCCCGGTTCATGCTCTGGATTGTCGACCATTAGGGTCAGGGCTAATCAAGGAGGCCACCATCTCCCTGTTCATGGAGACGCAAGAGGGTCATGAGGAGAGAATTAGTCTCTTTCTCATTGATTCTCCTGCGGTTCCTGTGGTACTAGACCTTCTTTGGTTGGCTCGTCATAACCCCACCATTTCCTGGCAACAGAGGGCTCTCACGGGGTGGTCGCAAGAGTGCTCGGGGGAGGTGTGTAGGAATTTCCGTTGGTGCTACCATGGTGGAACGTCCAGACCAGGTCTCCACCGTGCACATCCCCCCAGAATATGCCAATTTGTCTCTCGCCTTCTGTAAAAGGAAGGCGACTCGATTACCAACCAATTGACAGGGGGATTGTGCGATAAATCTCCTGGTAGATGCTGCACTTCCCAGGAGTCACGTGTATTCCCTGTTGCAAGAAACATACAGTGGGGAAAAAAAGTATTTAGTCAGCCACCAATTGTGCAAGTTCTCTCACTTAAAAAGATGAGAGAGGCCTGTAATTTTCATCATAGGTACACTTCAACTATGACAGACAAAATGAGGAAAAAAAAAATCCAGAAAATCACATTGTAGGATTTTTAATGAATTTATTTGCAAATTATGGTGGAAAATAAGTATTTGGTCACATACAAACAAGCAAGATTTCTGGCTCTCACAGACCTGTAACTTCTTCTTTAAGAGGCTCCTCTGTCCTCCACTCATTACCTGTATTAATGGCACCTGTTTGAACTTGTTATCAGTATAAAAGACACCTGTCCACAACCTCAAACAGTCACACTCCAAACTCCACTATGGCTAAGACCAAAGAGCTGTCAAAGGACACCAGAAACAAAATTGTAGACCTGCACCAGGTTGGGAAGACTGAATCTGCAATAGGTAAGCAGCTTGGTTTGAAGAAATCAACTGTGGGAGCAATTATTAGGAAATGGAAGACATACAAGACCACTGATAATCTTCCTCGATCTGGGGCTCCACGCAAGATCTCACCCCGTGGGGTCAAAATGATCACAAGAACGGTGAGCAAAAATCCCAGAACCACACGGGGACCTAGTGAATGACCTGCAGAGAGCTGGGACCAAAGTAACAAAGCCTACCATCAGTAACACACTACGCCGCCAGGGACTCAAATCCTGCAGTGCCAGACGTGTCCCCCTGCTTAAGCCAGTACATGTTCAGGCCCGTCTAAAGTTTGCTAGAGAGCATTTGGATGATCCAGATGAGGATTGGGAGAATGTCAGATGAAACCAAAATAGAACTTTTTGGTAAAAACTCAACTCGTCGTGTTTGGAGGACAAAGAATGCTGAGTTGCATCCAAAGAACACCATACCTACTGTGAAGCATGGGGGTGGAAACATCATGCTTTGGGGCTGTTTATCTGCAAAGGGACCAGGACGACTGATCCGTGTAAAGGAAAGAATGAATGGGGCCATGTATCGTGAGATTTTGAGTGAAAACCTCCTTCCATCAGCAAGGGCATTGAAGATGAAACGTGGCTGGGTCTTCCAGCATGACAATGATCCCAAACACACCGCCCGGCAACGAAGGAGTGGCTTCAGAAGCATTTCAAGGTCCTGGAGTGGCCTAGCCAGTCTCCAGATCTCAACCCCATAGAAAATCTTTGGAGGGAGTTGAAAGTCCGTGTTGCCCAGCGACAGCCCCAAAACATCACTGCTCTAGAGGAGATCTGCATGGAGGAATGGGCCAAAATACCAGGAACAGTGTGTGAAAACCTTGTGAAGACTTACAGAAAACGTTTGACCTCTGTCATTGCCAACAAAGGGTATATAACAAAGTATTGAGATAAACTTTTGTTATTGACCAAATACTTATTTTCCACCATAATTTGCAAATAAATTCATTAAAAATCCTACAATGTGATTTTCTGGATTTTTTTTCCTCATTTTGTCTGTCATAGTTGAAGTGTACCTATGATGAAAATTACAGGCCTCTCTCATCTTTTTAAGTGAGAGAACTTGCACAATTGGTGGCTGACTAAATACTTTTTTTCCCCACTGTATGTCTCCAAATCCCTGGGACAGGGGTACATTCGTCCCTCCACTTCACCTGCCTCCTCAAGTTTCTTTTTTGAGAAGAAGAAGGATGAAGGTCTGCGCCCTTGTATTGACTATAGAGGTCTCAATCAAATCACGGTGAGGTACAGCTACCCGCTACCTCTTATCGCCATGGCGATTGAGTCAATGCACAGGGCGCGCTTCTTCACTAAACTGGATCTCAGGAGTGCGTACAACCTGGTGCGTATCCGGGAGGGAGACGAGTGGAAAACAGCGTTTAGTACCACCTCAGGTCATTATGAATACCTCGTCATGCCGTACGGGTTGATGAATGCTCCATCAGTCTTCCAATCCTTTGTAGACGAGATTTTCAGGGATCTGCACAGGCAGGGTGTAGTGGTGTATATTGATGACATTCTCATATACTCCGCTACACATGGCGAGCATGTGTCCTTGGTGCGCAAGGTACTTGGACGACTGTTGGAGCATGACCTGTACGTCAAGGCTGAGAAATGCCTGTTCTTTCAGCAGGCCGTCTCCTTCCTAGGGTATCGCATTTCCACATCAGGGGTGGAGATGGAAAGTGATCGCATTGCAGCCGTGCGTAATTGGCCAACTCCCACCACGGTAAAGGAGGTGCAGCGATTTTAAGGTTTTGCCAATTACTACCAGAGATTTATCCGGGGTTTTACATTGGCTCCCGTGCTGGCTCATCCAGATCCCTCTTTGGCATTCATAGTGGAGGTGGACGCGTCCAAGGCTGGGATCGGAGCCGTTCTCTCACAGTGCTCGGGCACGCCACTAAAGCTCCGCCACTGTGCTTTCTTCTTGAAGAAGCTCAGCCCGGCGGAGCGGAACTATGATGTGGGGGACCAGGAGTTGTTGGCTGTGGTTAAGGCTTTGAAGGCGTGGAGACATTGGCTTGAGGGGGCTAAACACCCTTTCCTCATCTGGACTGACCAACGCAACCTGGAGTACATACGGGCAGCTAGAAAACTGAATCCTCGTCAGGCAAGGTGGGCCATGTTCTTTACCCGTTTTGTGTTTACCCTGTCTTACAGACCAGGTTCCCGGAATGTAAAGGCATTATAAATGGTGAGTACAGTATGTACAAAATATACCCCAAAACATGTGTGCGCCAGTTGGCATTTATAAAACGTTAACTTGACTTGAGCATGTGCTAGCTTTCCTTTAGACCAGGTATTCCCAAACTGGGGTGAAATGCCGTCGGTGGTACGCCAAATGGAAATATGATTCACATTTAAAAAATAAATAAATACATATTTTTACATTTTCCAACGGGGCTATACATTTGGGTGAGGTTTTTTTCTCGCCTGAGTAGCCTCGTTTCACTGCTAAAAATAAAATGAAACCATCTAGTGTTCAGCGAAATAACAACACAATGTCAAATACAGGTAGCCTAGTCAAATAATTAACCTCCAATCACAATAACCGTTACTCTCTAACGGGAATTGCACTAATGATCCATATGTAGCCAAACATAGCTGCTGCTCATGTTGGTATCTGTACTGATGGTGCAAAAGCCATGACAAGGAGACATGCTGTAGTGGAGTGGTAACACGCATGCAAGCAGTTGCTCCTGACGACACTTAAGTACACTGCAGCATCCACCTAGAGTCTCTTGCTGCCAAGGGAATGCTTGACAGCTTGAAAGACGTTTTGGACACTACAGTGAAAATGGTTAACTTTGCAGGTAGCCTAGTTGTTAAAGCATTGGGCCAGTAGCCGAAAAGTTGCTGGATCGAATCCCTGAGCTGACAAGGTAAAACATCTGTTGTTCTACCACTGAACAAGGCAGTTAACCCACTGTTCCCTGGTAGGCCATTATTGTAAATAAGAATTTGTTCTTAACTGTCTTGCCTATTTTAATAAATAAAACATATTTACACGCTTATTCATAACAAACGAAACAGGTAAATATAATTATAAGATGCAATCATTTTTTTGTGTCTTTGTATTCTAAAATAGTTAGAAATAGGCAACTATTTCCATGAGTTCCTCACATTTTCTGACTGATGGCTACTCAAGTATAGGCAGTTAGCTCATGCTAGCTAGATAGCCGGTTAATTCATGCTAGCTAGCACCTGAAGTTGTAATTCACACATGATGGAGATAGGCACAGCTAGGCAGGCTTGCTATCATTGGCATAGACCTCTTCTTATGAGATACTTATTTTGTATGCACTAACTCTGCCATGGCTCGTTGGCCAAAGCCTATGGGGAAATTAATGTTGTTGTTTTTTTGTAGGGTTTTGGGTATATTCTGAAAAAAGCCCTGTGGTAAACACAGGCTTAGGAGATCTGATATGTTTTGTTCTATGAGATCATCTTCAGCTATCATTACTTTGTGAATTTTGAAGCATTTAGGTAATAAAAAACAAGCACATATAGCACTTAAAGGCTTCATCATTCATAAAGGTCATGTTAACCAGTTAAACTCTGAGCAGTTGTTTTGGGCCCTGTACAGAGCCCGGTGAGTTTGTGGGGTATCCCCCAAAAAATAAAACATAATAAGAAAATAGATAGCGACATATTATTTGAAAGCTATAAGCAATGTCTATTCAGAAATCAAACTCAAATCCTTCTACTGGCAATGTCATAAGAATTCCCCATTAAGTCTATAAATCATGCACTATGGACATTCTCATGGAGTATGCAATGTAGGTCAAGTCACCAAAAGTTCAAGCCTTTAGTATGAATGGAAAGGGTACACCCTGATAGTCATTGTAAAGCAATGCATTTTCTAATCCATCCACATTACCTTATATGCATCCTCCACATGTGCCGTTTAGCTAGCTCATCATTTACGCTAGGATTAGTGAATAGGAAAACGCTTGATGGTCATAGCGCTTGATGGTTTTTGCGACTGCACCTGAAGAAACGTTCAAAGTTCTTGAAATGTTCCAGATTGACTAACCTTTATGTCTTATACTAATAATAGACTGTCATTTCTCTTTGCTTATTTGAGCTGTTCTTGCCATAATATGAACTTGTTTTTTTACCAAATAGGGCCATTTTCAACTGATTGGCTCAAACGCATGAAGAAGGTAAAGAATTGCACAAATTAACATTTAACAAGGCACACCTGTTAATTGAAAATTAAAAATGGAAATGCATTCCAGGTGACTACCTCATGAAGCTGGTTGAGAGAATGCCAAGAGTGTGCAAAGCTTTCATCAAGGCAAAGGGTGGCTACTTTGAAGAATCTCAAATATAAAATATATTATGATTTGTTTAACACTTTTTTTGGTTACTATATGATTCCATATGTGTTATTTCATAGTATTGATGTCTTCACTAATATTCTACAATATAGAAAATAGTCAAAATAAAGAAAAACCCTTCCGTCCAAACTGTTGACTGGTACTGTATATCATTCCAATAAGATGAAAACGACATGTTGGACAAGCCCTGCACTTTTAAAATGGCTGTGTTCCAATGGGAATTTGTGCATGTTTAAGGTGTCACCATTTGATAAAAGATATGAGAAATATTTGTACTTTAATTCCTTTTGGAACAGTAATTGCTGACATTTTTTCAAACCTTTGATTTCAAATTGCCTTTTCCCCAACGTGGGGACAATTGCCGGAACCCGCCCCCCCACACATTGTTTCTGACAGCTTTATCTGAATCCCACAGTTCTTACCTTCCTAACAGTACTAAGCATGTGTTTGCAAGACATATAGTTTTGATAGTCAGAGTTTAACAGGTTAAACGACTGATATTATCTGATGGAACAAAACGGATCAGGTCTAAGCCTGTGTTAACCTCAGACCAACCCTTACGTGGCAATACTTACTTAATTCTCGACTTGGAAGGCACCAGTGTCTTCTAAACTTCCATGGCTAGTTATAGGTTGAACGTTGGAATTTACTAAATGTATTAAAATAAATGTTAAAAATACACCATAAAGTATGTTTATCCCATGTGTAACTCGGTGTTGTTATTTTTGTCACACTGCTTTGCTTTATCTTGGCCAGGTCACAGTTGTAAATGAGAACTTGTTCTCAACTGGCCTACCTGGTTAAACGAAGGTGAATATATATCTATAAATGCAACGTACAACAATTTCAAAGATATTACTGACTTACAGTTCAAATACGGAAAACTGTCAATTGAAATACATCTACCTGGCCCTAATCTATGGATTTTACTTGACTGGGAATACAGATATGCATCTTTTGGTCAAAGATACCTTAAGAAAATGGTAGGGGAGTGGATAAAAAAAATAAAAATAGAAAACTGTCAGTATCTGGTGTGACCACCATTTGCCTCATACACACATTTCCTTCGCATAGAGTTGATCAGGCTGTTGATTGTGGCTGTGGAATAATGTCCCACTCCCCTTCAATGGGTGTGCGAAGTTGCTGGATGTTGGCGGGAACTGGAACACGCTGTTATAAACGTTGATCCAGAGCATCCCAAACATGCTCAGTTGGTGTCATTCAAAGCGACACTTGATTTCGGAGTCACGCTCATGACATGCATCACATTTGGGTGGACTGTATCTATGGGGTGGACACCCACCGGTCTTGACCATGGAAATGTAGAAGACACTGGTGCCTTCCAAGTTGAGAATTAAGTATCGCCTAGTAAAGTTTGGTTAAAGAATGGTCCTGTACTCAATATCCTAAGCCATACCAAGGTTCATGGGAGGAAAAGCCATCACATTGCAAGTTATTTCCATAGCTGATTCACAGTGTAACATGAAGAAGAATGACTGACAACTGAAAGGTATTAACTACTAAAGTCTGATGGATATATACACTCACGTTTCATCATCTGTACCTTTATATCCTTGTTTGCTACTCAGTATCATTCTCTGGTATGTAAGGGTCAACCAGTTTAACAAAACTGCTGTGGCCACATGGACCATGAACACTGAAAGAGACAAGGGTGAAGATTAACTAAGACTTGATAGCATGAAATCAAAAAGCTGTTGATCAGCCAGCAAATAGAGTTACAAAGCAGAGTTAAAGTTATAAACTCTGTCTTGGCTGTATGACAGTAGTTTCCTTCTGTCTACCACACATTTATTGAGTGGGTTCAATTTAAAGCGACACTGCTAATGAATCAGGAACATCACTTGCAGCTTGCTCTCAGCAGCAAGGCCCTATGGGAAGTGACATCTGTAGGTGTTGTCCATTTGGTAGTTTACTCTCAACACTCCCCTTTTAGAGTGAGGCAGGTAGCTGAAATAAGTTCTCCTTAAGGTCACCTGTCTCTATGGGAACCATATACCACACCTCCTGCTGGTTAGCTGGAAAGCCACAGGGAGCAGCTACAGTAGCTTCCTGTTTTGCATGCAAGATTAGATTTTGCCATTAACAGGAAGGGAGCCAAGGCACAAACAATTCTGTTATTTTTTTTTTACTATGCAAGTCAGTTAAGAACAAATTCTTATTTTCAATGACTGCCTAGGAACAGTGGGTTAACTGCCTGTTCAGGGGCAGAACAACAGTTTTGTTGTCAGCTCAGGGATTTGAATTTGCAACCTTCCGGTTGCTAGTCCAACGCTCTAACCACTAGGCTACCCTGCCGCCCCAAGGACAGGTAATGAACATTGAAATGTCAAAAACCTGTTATACAAGGGTGAAGAACCCAACTAAAACACTTAAATAAAGGGATCAGCTAGTGGCATACAAAACAGAAGTAGAAACATTTAACTTCTCATCTTGGCTGCATGGACAGCTCTAGTTATGTGGCTATGGTGCTATTAAAAAGAAGAAAAAGTGGACTGAACCGCAATAACGTAAACTGCCTGGGTCGTAATGATTAGGGCACACCATAAGATAAATGTTTTAAAACATGTTTCAACAGAAAACAAGGTAGTCTCCCTCTATCAGTGTGTTCCCTTCCATTTCGGGCCTAACAAACACAGCCCTGACTCATTACAGGGTCAAAGAGACATTCCTGCCTTGGATTTCAAAGTTGTATTTCTCCAGCACATCTTGAGTTTCGTGAATCAGTTTCAGAAGGGTCTTCTCACTGAAGTGATCCTGATAGCCATTTTCATTTCCATTTGAAATTCATGAACCACTGATATACTAATTATGACTACTAAGGAAATTGAGATTAAACATTTCATTACAAACGTCAGAATGTGGTTTCTGAGCACGCAGTACCATGGGCGGTGGTATTGATGTCAGGGAAGGTCTTCAGCATGGTGCTCTCAGTACACTGCCCTTTAGTGGTGGGAGGTGGTTGTTGCAGAGCGATGGGGAAGTTAGGCATCCAGCCGCCAAAATCAAACTGGAATGACAATGGTGAAATAGATCAAACCACTGCTTTTCCAATGTAATTAAACAGAAACAAACAGAACAGCGGAGGATACAGCACACAGGTTTTTGACGTTTCAATGTTCATTACCTGTCCATTGTTGACTGCAGCATGTTTGACAGTCACTGTGAAGATAACCATGATGATAAACTTGACCAGCTCTGTCATCAAACTGAAAGACCGTGGGATTCCTGCACAGAGAAGACACAGTATGCCACAATGATCAGACACGGAATTGACACATTTTGCAAATGATCCAGAATATAGTTAGGGAATGAGAAGCCTAAGGGAATGGACACGTTTGATATCAGAAATAATTGAATCAACAAACCAGATCTGTATAGAAACATTGTGATTTAATATTATACTTTGAGTTGCAGCGATGCAACAGTATCACAAATTTAAAAAGTGTAGTCTGTCAAATTTCACCCTTTTCCCTATATAGTGCCCTAGTTTTGACTAGAGAGCTGTTGCCATTTGTGAAGCAGATTGTGTCATTTAAATGAGAAAAGTGTAACCTGTGCTGGTTTTTGCCAGGAACCCATGGAAGAAAATATCTTCTACTGTGTGCATGACACAAGTAATTTTTCCAACAATTGTTTACAGCCAGATTATTTAATTTATAATTCACTGCATCACAATTCCAGTGGGTCAGAAGTTTACATACACTAAGTTGACTGTGTCTTTGAACAGCTTGGACAATTCCAGAAAATGATGTAATGGCTTTAGAAGCTTCTGATAGCCTAATTGACATCATTGGAGTCAATTGGGAGGTGTACCCGTGGATGTATTTCAATGCCTACCTTCAAACTCCTCTGTGCTTCACAACATGGGCAAATCAAAAGAAATCAGCCAAGACACCAGAAATAAATTGTAGATCTCCACAAGTCTGGTTCATCTTTGGGAGCAATTTCCAAACACCTGAAGGTACCACGTTCATCTGTACAAACAATAGTACACAAGTATAAACACCATGGGACCACACAGCCGCCATACCGCTCAGAAAAGGAGACGCGTTCTGTCTCTTAGAGATGAACATACTTTGGTGCGAGAAGTGCAAATCAATCCTAGAAGGACCCTGTGAAGATGCTGGAGGAAACAGGTACAAAAGTATCTATATCCACAGTAAAACGAGTCCCATATCGACATAACCTCCAAAACCACCATAAAAAAAGCCAGACTACGGTTTGCAACTGCATATCGGTACAAACATTGTACTTTTTGGAGAAATTTTCTCTGGTCTGATGGAACAAAAATGGAACTGTTTGGCCATAATGACCATCGTTATGTTTGGAGGAAAAAGGGGGAGGCTTGCAAGTCAAAGAACACCATCCCAACCGTGAAGCACGGGGGTGGCACCATCATGTTCTGGGTTTGCTTTGCTGCAGGAGGGACTGGTGCACTTCACAAAATAGATGCCATCATGAGGAAGGAAAGTTATGTGGATATATTGAAGCAACATCTCAAGACGTCAGTCAGGAAGGTAAAGCTTGGTCGCAAATGGGTCTTCCAAATGAACAATGACCCCAAGTATACTTCCAAAGTTGTGGCAAAATGTCTTAAGAACAACAAAGTCAAGGTATTGGAGTGGCCATCACAAAGCCCTGACCTCAATCCTATAGAAAATTTGTGGGCAGAACTGAAAAAGCATGTGCGAGCAAGGAGGCCTACAAACCTGACTCAGTTACACCAGCTCTGTCAGGAGGAATGGGCCAAAATTCACCCAACTTATTGTGGGAAGCTTGTGGAAGGCTACCCGAAACCGTTTGACCCAAGTTAAACAATATAAAAGAAATGCTACCAAATACTATTAGAGTGTATGTAAACTTCTGACCCACTGGGAATGTGATGAAAGAAGTAAAAGCTGAAATAAATAATTCTCTCTACTACATTTCACATTGTTAAAATAAAGTGGGGATCCTAACTGACCTAAGACAGGGAATTTTTACTAGGATTAAATGTCAGGAATTGTGAAAAACTTAGTTGTATTTAGTTGTAAATGTATTTGGCTAAGGTGTATGTAAACTTCCGACTTCAACTCTAGATATTCCATAAAAAATCAGCCGTTTCCTGCTACAATAGTCATTTACAACATTAACAATATATTTCTGATCTATTTGATGTTATTTTAATGGATTCTTTTCTTTCAAAAACAAGGACATTTCCAAGTGACCCCAAACTTTTGAACAGTAGTGTATATTTTGAGCTTTCTTATCGATCCTAGATATAGGACAGACACTTCAAAACTTTATCCATTATGATTTACAGTATCAATGTGTTTCTATGGGCTATTGTAAAGGCTAAATTCAATATTCTATTTGACCTAAAGGGGTTCTAAAATTATAAATTATGAAGGTTTTCTGGAAAGTATCTGTCAACCCACAATACGGTTATCACATCAACTGGCTACATACGGACGGAGTGATAGACAAACGCACGCATCACACAAACAGACCGGAGCAATATTGCTGGAAATTAACTGACAGATACTGTGTTAGGTTTTGCTTTTTAAGCCAATAGTGGCTAACCGGGGGTGGGATAATGTTGCATTGATTAGATGGTGTCTAATACTGAAATTAGATTTAAATAAAAAATGACTGAGAATTGTTTGGCGAGCTACTCATGTGGTCTGCGAGCTACTGGTATCTTGCGATCGACCTGTTGGAGACCCCTGTGCTAACTTATACAATACAGTTTCCACTAGCATTGTGACATTCCATAAGTATTAGCGTATTATATAACATAACACTATAATAATGAAATAGGCTTTACCTTTGTGATCACCCCATTCTCTGCATAAGGGTCTGTCTAGCCATAGTGTTGATCTGCAGAGTGTAGCGGAAGTGAAAGCTCAGGAGCTATGGAGAAAGATGGAACAATCGTACATGAAATTCACATCTAAAGAAGCTATGTATTGTACTACCACCCTTTGCTATGGGACTCGAAGTTGAGCTCTGGTTTATCCTTTTTCCAATGATCATCCTTGAGATGTCTACAACTTGATTGGAGTCCACCTGTGGTAAATTCAATTGATTGGACATGATTTGGAAAGGCACACACACACACACACACCTATATAAGGTCCCACATATGGCAGTGCATGTCAGAACAAAAACCAAGCAATGAGGTCAAAAAAATTGTCCATACAGCTCCAAGACAGGATTGTGTCGAGGAACAGGTCTGGGGAAGGGTACCAAAACATTTCTGTAGCTTTGAGGGTCCTCAAGAACAGTGGCCTCCATCATTCAAAACAAATTGTATTTGTCACGCACCAAACAGGTGCATGTGACAAGACAGGATTGTGTCGAGGAACAGGTCTGGGGAAGGGTACCAAAACATTTCTGCAGCTTTGAGGGTCCCCAAGAACAGTGGCCTCCATCATTCAAATCAAATTGTATTTGTCACATGCACCAAACAGGCGTGTTGAAATACTTACAGTGAAATACTTACAAGCCCTTATTAAGAAAAAAAACTTGTTAAGTAAAAAATAAAAGTAACAAATAATTAAAGAGCAGCAGTTATCACGATATGACCCAGATGCAGGCACGGGAAGTGGACAGTTGTGAATAGATCCTGTGTGTAGCTGGTGTAGCGGAGTCAGGCGCAGGACAGCAGATGAGTAACAAACGTATTTACTCAAATATATTACACAATATACAACTCAATAATCGAGCCCACAAATAACGGACCGTATCAACATACAAACAATACTCACAAAAACCATGGGGGAACAGAGGGCTAAATAATGAACAGATAATTGGGGGAATGAAACCAGGTGTGTAAGACAAAGCAAATGGAAAAATGAAAAATGGATCGGCAATGGCTAGTAGACCGGTGACGTCGACCGCCGAACGCCGCCCGAAGGTGGGGGAGTGGCAATCTTTACCAAGGATCACCTTCAGTGCTCAGTTGTCTCCACCAAGTCTGTCCTCAAACAATTTGATTGGCTGATTTTAAGCATTACACTTTCAAATAGCTCTTTGTTGAATGTTGCTGGGTGCTATCGTCCTCCATCAGCACCGGCCTGTACCCTACCTGCCCTAAGCTCTCTCCTGGCCCCTTACACTAAGTCTGAATTTGTCCTGCTAGGTGACCTAAACTGGGACATGCTTAAACCACCTGATCAAGTCCTAAAGCAATGTGACTCCCTAAATCTTTCTCAGATTATTACCAATCCCACAAGGTATGACTCCAAACACCCAGAAATGGCTACTCTCCTCAATGTTATCCTCACAAATATTCCTGATAGGTATCAGTCTGGTGTTTTCTGTAATGACCTTAGTAATAACTGTTTCACAGACTGCGTTCGTAATGGCTGCTCAGTGAAATGACCTGTCCTGATTTGTCATCGACGCTGCTAAAACACTTTAATGAGCAAGCCTTCATGAACTGGCTTCTAAAATGGTATAGGATCAGCTTGATCCCCCCTCTGTCGAAGACGCTTGGACCTTCTTTTTGAATATTTTCGGTGGTATTGTTAACAAAACACACCCCCATGAATAAAATTAGAATTAAAAACAGGTACAGCCCCTGGTTCCACCGTGATCTTGTAGAGTTACTCCACCTCAAGAATGCATTTGGTGAAAGGCTCGGTACACAGGCTGACTGGCTATCGTTCAGGCAAATGAGAAATAAGAGCACTCAGGCTTAGTTACTTTAAGGAGCAGTTCTCTCTCTGTGGGTCTAACCCCAAGAAGTTCTGGAAAACGGTTAAAGACCTGGAGAATAAACCCTCCACACAGCTGTCCATGTCCCTTAATGTTTATGAAGTGGTTGTTATTGACAAGACGCACATGGCTGAGCTCTTTAATCACCACTTCATTAAGTCAGGATTCCTATTTGACTCAGCCATGCCTCCTTGCTCGTCCAACATTTCCTCATCTCCCACTCCTTCTAATGCGACTATCCCCGATCCTTCTCCCTCAAAACTTGTCAATAATCAACTGACTGGCTTTCTTGATGTCTATAGTATTCTCTCTGGTATGCCGTCTGGTTTCCGCTCAGGTTATAGCTCAGGCAGTAGGAAGCTCTCTCATCCATTTATATGCAGATGATACACTCATACACGCATATACTCAGCTGCCCCCTCCCCGGATTTAGAGTTAAATGCTCTACAACAAATCTTTCTTAGTGTCCAACAAGCTTTCTCTACCCTTAACCTTGTTCTGAACACCTCCAAAACAAAGGTCATGTGGTTTGGTAAGAAGAGTCTGCGCCTCAAAACATCAGTCAGTCCTTGGTTGATCCCACCTGTCATTACCCAGTTAGCAATGAGGAATCGGCCCAGAAGTGGCCCTCTTCTGGGGGGCTGGAACTGATTGAGTCGGCCCGGAACCTGGTGTCGGACTCAGCCCGAAATCAAAATGAATGACTGCCCAGAATCGTCCCAAGTACATCAGGCCGTTTCCGTCTACCGGAATTCAGCCGACTTTGCCAGCATCTTACTAGAATCCCCCCAGAAGCGGCCCGATGCAAATTTAATAAATGTATATAAAATTACCCGATTTAGTCATTTTAAATTATACCCATCCACAAAAAAAACCATTTTACATAGTGACCGTGTCAGCGTACATGCGCCTGGCCCGCCACAGCAGTTGCTACAGCGCGATGGAACAAGGACATCCCGGCAGGCCAAACCCTCCCCTTACACGGACAACGCTGGGCCAATTGCGTGTTGCTTCATTGGTCTCCCGGTCGCGGCCACCACAGGTCTCGAACCAACATTTGTAGCAACGCAGTTTGCACTGTGATTCAGTGTCTTAGACCGCTGTTAAATCTTTTCAATTGCCTTGCACAAAGCATCAAAATACTACACAGGACTCTTACAGAACTTCATTTAAATGTTAATAGTGAGTGCCCCTACTCAGCCGGAATCGGCCCAGATCCACTGTGCTAGCTGGGTAGCGTTTAGAAAGCTTTTTAGTATGGGATCAATATCATGCCAAACACACAGCATGCATTTTGTGTGTGTATCATGATCTGTTCAAATAAGTAGCAATCCATTGTTTTTTATAACTGCAGATATGCAGGTGATTTCCAAGGGCCTTAAGTAAAATGACTGCCATAAAGATTTGCACATAGGAGAGATATGGCAAACCTGCAACTCCATATTTGGAAGCGCTTAGATCACCTAAACATATACTTATTTCTGCTGCCTTTAAGTTTGATTTGTACTGTTGAGTTTCACACTATATTGTTCCTCAATCTGTGGGACAAAACATGGAACATAAGTACAATAGCCAAGATGAATGCTAAGCAGAAAAAGAGAAGCAGATGGATATTGTAGGCTCAACCAGCTCTGAAAAAAGGCTCCGATTTCTGTGACAGGAGTGAATGGGAGTAGAGTATCGTATTCCCCTCGCACAATGAGCAGGTCTGTTGAATCACAAAAGCATATGTTCCTCATTAGGCCCATTGTCTTCATGTCGTAACTTTGAGCAGATCAATTCACCCTCCCAGACACACACTACTTCCCGTTGACTGGAGGGTGTTGCAGAAAGGCTAGTTGTGGAGTTTCAGGATTAACAAAATCACTGATGTGTACTGTACTGCATACAAATGTCCCCCAGTATATTGTAATTTTCAGTGAACATGTGGGTGAGATTTTATAAAGCGTCAATATGTTATATCTGTCTGTTTCTCATGCAAATTGTGAGTGGCACCTGTGCTGCGGTTGCTTCCAGCTAAAAGTGATTATTTTAAAATTAAGAGAGTTGAGTGTGTGAAAAACAGACTGATTGTTGAATCAGTCATCTCTTAGAAGTACTGTAATGTAGGCAGCTAAAAAATCTTCAGCTCTGCCACATTTGCAAGAGAAGGAGTAGCATAGCCCAACCTTTAAGAAAAAGATTTAGAGTGAATCATTGATGGCATTTCCTCGCTGTAACATTTTCCCAAATGGCACGAGGGGAAAGCATACACAGCTAGCTTGGAGGAATACACAGCTAGCTTGGAGGAAAGGCCATTCTTGAACATGGGGTGAGACATTATAACTAATTTGTAAATAAAGTCAGTTTGTAATGATTTATTTCTGTTTTTAGAGGGAGAGAAACCAAAACCCCACTGTGCCTATTTTTATAAAATTGTCAGTCGACAAATGTAATTCCCCCCATTGTATTTACCCAAGTTCTCTCTTAACTCCAGGACCACCGACAGTTTTTTGTTGTTGTTGCCTGAAGCAGGACTCTAGTGCCAGAAAAGAGACTGACTGAAAACGGCTCCAATAATTTACAAAAAGATAGTAAATTTGTGCCACAGTTTTGACTACCAATAGATCATCGTTCTAACTCCCCCTTGTCATAGTGTGGTGGAATGACAGAATGCCACCATCTACCACTAACGGTCGCGGCATAAGCTTGTAACTTTTAAAGGAAAAACCACTGTATAAATGTCAAATCTGTCTGAAATTGAAATGGAATGCTCTAAGCATGGGTTCATTGATGCACGTTTACACCCTGACAAGACATCCTGTGACTTGATATGAAAAGGCCTCTCTATCATTATCCCACCCTCCCACACCCTCACTATTAGAGCCCAGAGTATAGAGCATCCCTAGCAGCTCCATATCCTGGTATATCTGCATCATGTCTTAGTTCTAGTCTCCTGACCCCCTGTTTGGAGATATACTCAGGCCAGACCAACAGGACAGCACAGCACCTTTCACAAGTGTTGTAAAGCAAACCCAATAGAGCTCCCTCCTTAGTGATTGTGGCACCATCTCTACCCTGGTTGTCCCTGTGTAAGTGCTGGTTGTTTGTCCTGGAGAGGCTGACTGAGGGCTATGCAGGGACTGGGCCAGCCAGGTCGGAGCCAATGCTTAACCCGAGCTGCCTGGAATTGCTCTGCTCCCTCATCACTGGCCTTGTTTGGACTGTAGCTCCAGTTATCTTTCTTAGAGGGAAGCTGCTTCCTCATAACAACGGGCCTTTCCCTCGGGAGGGAAGCTTTGCAAATCACTCCCACTTAAAATATTTGGACAGTTTGAGACCTCCCTTTTGTTTGACTAAAGAGAATGTTTTATTCAATGCTTCTATTGAGTTTTGTTATTAAAATGGCTTGTCGATTAGATTCAACCTGGTCTGACAATATAATCTCATTATATCCAGTGGAGAGTGAAAGCCATCTCAGCAGCATAGCTTCATCAGAACCCAGTGAGATTGGAAGAGGGGGGCAGAGTGAGTGGCTCCAGGATCTCCATCTGAGAATGTCTGGGCCCTTTTCCAGAGATTCCATAATAGAAATATACCATGGCTTGCCAATTAAGTTGAGCACACAACGAGGAATGAGGAGAGAGATGGGGAAGAGAAGATTGTTTAGACTGAGATGAACACACATGGCTTCACTTTTCTTGTGCAACTGTCAAATAGAGACTACCAGAAGTCTCAGGTCATGCGGTCTACGACAGTCAAAGAACCGCCTCGCTAGTGGGATGCTTTTTTCAGTCAGACGCGCATGACAACATTTGTTTTTTTTTCTGTTGTAAATGGGAAAGTACAACATGCAGGTCAGGAAGGTCAGCATTAGGGTTAAGAGGTACTTTTTTGGTACCTGAGCAGTCAGTTCTGTGTTAAGTGAGGACATGCCCAGCCAGACCTATTTACTGAATAATGAGAAGACTTGAGGGGGATGCTGCTTATCATGCCAGTGGCCCACAGCAGGATTTCACCACTCTGGTGAGGAAACTCCATTTTGGACTTTTTCAGCTACTGACAGTTAGCACCTACAGTAATCATTACACAGAGGAGTAGTTTGTTTATTCTCCTCTCTTTATCCCCTGCACCCTTCATGGTATGGAGGGAAGGCAAGGTGCTTGTATACTTCAGCGGATTTATTCTGACACCTTTCAACAGTATGCAACATATGAGAGAATGTTTACAAGGAAAAACAGAGGAGGAAATGTGTTTTACTTCCACCATCTTATATACGCTGCTTGTGGAAAACAAAAAAAAATTGACAATCCTCCTGAGAGATCTGGAGATTTCATGATACACAGCAGATTGTATTTGTTCAGCTTGCTGTAGACCAGAAACCCTGAAATATTCAATCCCCTAAAACCTGTGAAATGCTTACTTACAAGCCCTTAACCAACAGCGCAGTTCAAGAAGAGTTAAGAAAATATTTACCAAGTAGCTAAAATAAAAAGTAATAATAAAAAGTAACACAATAAGAATAACAGTAACGAGGCTATATACAGGGGGCACCGGTACCGAGTTAGTTGAGGTAATCTGTACATGTAGGTGGGGACGAAGTGACTTGTCATAGATAACAAACAAACAATGAGTAGAAGCAGTGTACAAAAGGGAGGGGGTCAATATAAAGTGTCCGGTGGCAATTGAAGTAATTGTTCAGCAGTTTTATAGTTTGGGGGGTTAAAGTTGTTGAGGAGCCTTTTGGTCCTAGACTTGGCGCTTAGGTACTGCTTGTCGTGCGGTAGAAGAGAAAACAGTCTATAACTTGTGTGACTAGAGTCTGACAATTTTATGGGCTTTCTTCTGACACCGCCTATTATATAGGTCCTGGATGGCAGGACCAGGCAGGACCATCTATAGCTTGGCCCCAGTGCACTACCCTCTGTAGCGCCTTATGGTCAGATGCTGAGCAATTGCCATACCAGGTGGTGACGCAACCGGTCAGGATGCTCTCAATGGTGCAGCTGTAGAACCTTTTGAGGATCTGTGGACCCATGCCAAATCTTTTCAGTCTCCTGAGGGGGAATAGGTTTTGTTGTGCCCTCTTCACGACAGTCTTGGTGTGCTTGGACAATGTTAGTTTGTTGGTGATGTGGACGCCAAGTAACTTGAAGCTCTCAACCTACTCCACTACAGCCCCGTCGATGAGAATGGGGACGTGCTCAGTTCTCCTTTTCCTGTAGTCCACAGTTATCTCATTTGTCTTGATCACATTGAGGGAGAGTTTGTTGTCCTTGCACCACACCTATAGGCTGTCGCATCGTTGTCGGTGATCAGGCCTACCACTGTTGTGTCATCAGCAAACTTAATGATGGTGTTGGAGTCGTGCCTGGATGTGCAGTCATGAGTGAACAGGGAGTACAGAGGGGACTGAGCACGCACCCCTGAAGGGACCCCGTGTTGAGGATCAGCGTGGCGGATGTATTGTTACCTACCCTTACCACCTGGGGGCTGCCCATTGGAAAGTCCAGGATCCAGTTGCAGAGGGAGGTGTTTAGTCCCAGGGTCCTTAGCTTAGTGATGAGCTTTGAGGGCACCATGGTGTTGAACGCTGAGCTGTAGTCAATGAAAAGCATTCTCTCATAGGTATTCCTTTTGTCCAGGTGGGAAAGGGCTGTGTGGAGTGCAATAGAGATTGAACCATCTGTGGATCTGTTGGGGCGGTATAAGGATTGGAGTGGGTCCAGGGTTTCTGGGATGATGGTGTTGATGTGAGCCATGACCAGCCTTTCAAAGAATTTCATGGCTACAGACGTGAGTGCTACGGGTCGGTAGTCATTTAGGCAGGTTACCTTAGTGTTCTTGGGCACAGGGACTATGATGGTCTGCTTGAAACATGTTGGTATTACAGACTCAGACAGGGAGAGGTTGAAAATGTCAGTGAAGACACTTGCCAGTTGGTCAGCGCATGCTCAAAGTACATGTCCTGGTAATCCGTCTGGCCCAGCAGCCTTGTGAATGTTGACCTGTTTAAAGTTCTTACTCACATTGGCTGCGGAGAGCGTGATCGCACAGTTGTCCGGAACAGCTGATAGGCTCATGTCACTGGCAAGCTCTAAGCTGTGCTTCCCTTTCTAGTCTGTAATAGTTTGCAAGCCCTGACACTTCCGACGAGCGTCGAAACTGTTATAGTACTATTCGATCTAGTCCTAGATTGACGCTTTGCCTGTTTGATGGTTTGTCGCAAGGCATAGGGGATTTCTTATAAGCTTCTCCTTGAAAGCTGCAGCTCTACCCTTTAGCTCATTGCGAATGTTTCCTGTAATCCGTGGCTTCTGTTTGGGGTATGTACGTACAGTCACTGTGGGGACGACGTCCTCGATGCACTTATTGATACGATGACTGATGTGGTGTGCTCCTCAATGCCTTCGGAAAAATCCAGAAACATATTCCAGTCTGTGCTAGCAAAACATTCTTGTAGTTTAGCATCTGCTTCATCTGACCACATTTTTAGTGGTGCTTCCTGCTTTAATTTTTGCTTTTAAGCAGGAATCATGAGGATAGTTATGGTCAGACTTGCCAAATGGAGGATAAGGGAGAGCTTTATACACGTCTCTGTGTATGGAGCAAAGGTGGTCTAGATTTTTTCCCCCTTTGGTTGCACATTTAACATGCTGATAGAAATGAGGTAAAACTGATTTAAGTTTCCCTGCATAAAAGTCCACGGCCACTAGGAGTGCCGCATCTGGATGAGCATTTTCCGACTGCGGTTTTAGTACCAGCCTCGGTCTGTGGTGGTATGTTGACATCTACAAAATATACAGACGAAAACTCTCTCTACAGCTTATCATGAGATACTCTACCTCAGGCGAGCAAAACCTTGAGACTTACTTAAATATCGTGGACCAGCTATTGTTTACAAATATGCATAGGCCCCCGCCCCGTGTCTTACCAGAGGCTGCAGTTCTGTCCTGCCAATAGAGTGTATAACCCGCCATCTGTATGCTCTTAATGTCGTTGTTCAGCCACGACTGTGAAACATAAGATATTACAGTTTTTAATGTCCCTTTGGTAAGATATACATGCTTTTAGTTCGTCCCATAGATTTTCCAGCGATTGAACGTTAGCTAGCAGAACGGAAGTCAAATGCAGATTAGCCACTCGTCGCCTGATCCTCACAAGGCATCCTGATCTCTTTCTGCGAAACCTACGTTTCCTTTTCCAGCGAATCACAGGGATCTGGGCCTGGTTGTGTGTCTGTAGTATATACCTTGTGTCCGACTCATTGAAGAAGAACTCCTCATCTAATTTGAGGTGAGTAATCCCAGTTCTGATATCCAGAAGCTCTTTTCGGTCATAAGAGACGGTAGCAGCAACATTGTGTACAAAACAAGTTATGAACAACACGAAAAAACAAACAAAATAGCATGGTTGGCTAAGAGCCGAGAAGACTCTTATGGTTGTTGCTGAGTATCATTAGTAACAATGGTTAGTGCAGGCAACAGACGAGGGTGTAGTTTTCTTTCTGGAGTGGTATTCACAGAGTATTGAAGATTTATTCCAAGAATAGAATCTGTTAATATGAGTAGTTCCGGTATCCGTTTTTTTTTTGTTTTTGTGTGAAATTATTTGTCCTCTCAAAACAGCTTCCAATGTTACCCGTAGAAAAGAGTGTGAGGTTGAATCTTATTTATTATTGTACACTTTTCTCCCTATTATAATTCTATGTACAAACATTACCATGGGTTGACAAACTGAATGTGGCAGTATTCCCGAATGAATCAGACCAGAGTTTTCTTTCGTTCGTTTTTTTATGATTCATAAATACTTTCCTAACCCTAAATAATCTACAAGATCAGAATATGTTTTAATCTACCAATTGGTGCTGAAACGGAGATGGCTTTCTTTCATTGATTACTAATATTCTGAACCCGTTCTCTCAATATTTTCTATCGAGTCTGTTGACAAAATTCTAACTAAAAGGTACACCGTATTTAAAAGAATTGCTTAAAATAAATGTGCTAAAATGTACTTTTTATTCAGAGCACCCAAGGGAACCAGGCCTTGAAAGCCCTTTACGCACCTGCACAAGGTAAGTCTGAATACAAACTACTGAGAAGTGCGTAGAAAGGTACACGTAAGAAAGGCATATTTTTCTACGTGTGAATCAGGGGCATAGCGAACCACTAGATTGCATAAGCATACGTTTAGCTTTTTTTTTGGTGGACATCCAATCAAACTTGGTGTGTAGATTCAGTCGTTTCTTGTATAATTCTGGAGTGGGATTCACAGAGTATTGATGATCTATTCCAAGAAAAAATATTTTTTATATATAACTATTTGTCCTCTCAAAACAACATCCCGTGTTTCCTGTAGAATAGTGTGAGCTGAATCTTATTGTCTCAATTGAAGTGGATATAACATTCAAAACTCCCTAACAGATTAACAATCCCTTATTCTTTAAAATACAGTACCAGTCAAAAGTTGACTTAACTAATGATTCCATGGTTTTTCTTTATTTTGACTATTTTATACATTGTAGAATTATAGAAGAAATCAAAGCTATGAAATGAAGCATATGGAATCATGAAGTAACCAAAAACCGAGTTAAACTGTAACGCCCAGGCCCGAGATTACAGGCTGGAGCGTTTTGGTTTCATTTTGGTGTAGGGTTTGTGTGTTCTAGGGTGTATATTTCTATGTTGGGATAATGGTTCCCAATTAGAGGCAGCTGAGTCTCGTTGTCTCTAATTGGGAACCATATATATATTTGGGAGTTGCACTTTTGTTTCGTGGGTTGTTGTTTGCGTCATGCTTATCGCGGTTTATGTTACGCTTCTTCATGTTCAGTCGGGTTCTTGTCTTTCGTGTCTAGTTAGGTTTCTCCGTTCGAGGTTAGGTTTAGATCTTTGGGTTGAGTTTAGTATTTAGCGTTAGGGCTCACGTCTTGTTTCTTCGTGGTATTGTTTTTCGTTCTGTCCCGTGTGTTCTCATTAATCATGTATTCTGGCTACATCGCTGCGTCTTGGTCTGTCCCTGCGGAAGATAAACGTGACAGAATAACCCACCACCTAAAGACCAAGCAGCGAGAGACCCGGGAATACTGGACCAGGGAGGACCTCATCGGATCTCGCCTGGCACGGAGGTCAGCCCCAAGAAACTTTTGGGGGGGGGCACACGAGGAGGTTGGCCGGTTCAGGAGGGACTTCTGAGCCAACCCCTCGTGCTTTGTGGAGAGAGCGTTGGGGAGAGCGTCGCATCGGCGGGACACCGTGCTATGCAGTGTTGGCGCATCGGTTTCCCTATAGGGATTCAGAGGCCGGTGCGAGAGATTCCCGCCCACTCATCAGTCGGGCTTAAACTGAGTGTTCGGCCAAGAAGAGTGGTGCCATCTCTGCGCGCGCTAAGTCTCCAGTGCGCCTCCTGGGACCCGGATATCTGCCCTCGGTTCTGCGTGCGGTGTCTCCGGCACGTGTCCACAGCCCAGTGCGAGATCCCAGCGCCACTCATTGGTCGGGCCGAGGTCTGTGTGCTACCTGGTAGAGGTGCCAGCTCTGCGCGCCAGGTTCTCCTGTCGCCTTTGGGACCAAGTTATCCTGTGGTCTCACGGGCAGAATCACCGGTACGAATCCACAGCCCAGTCCGAGAGATTCCAGCCCACTCACCCGTGAGTGCCAGGGTTAGTGAGCTAGCTGGAGGTATGGTGTCGGCTCTCCATATCAGGTCTCCCGGTCCGGTGGAGGTTTCTACACGCCCAGTCCCTGTTCCACGCCCGAGATCCCTGTTCCACGCCCGAGATCCCTGTTCCACGCTCCGAGATCCCTGTTCCACGCTCCGAGATCCCCAGTCCGTGTTGGGGTTTCAACACGCCCAGTCCCTGTTCCACGCCCGAGATCCCTGTTCCACGCTCCAAGATCCCTGTTCCACGCTCCAAGATCCCTGTTCCACGCTCCAAGATCCCTGTTCCACGCTCCAAGATCCCAGTCCGTGTTGAGGTTCCAACACGTCCAGTTCCGTGTTCCAAGATCCCAGTCCGTGTAGTGGTTCCTACACGTCCAGTCCCTGTTCCACGTGCCAGGTCCCCGTGCGCTCAGAGAGTCCAGCACGCCCTGTTCCTCGCACCCAGCCTCCCGTGCGCTCAGAGTCCAGCACGTCCTGTTCGCCCGCGCGCAGCTCCTGCGGCGCCAGAGAGTCCAGCACGTCCTGTTCGCCACGCGCAGCTCCCCGCGCCAGAGAGTCCAGCACGTCCTGTTCGCTCAAGCGCGCACAGCTCCCGCGCGCCAGAGTCCAGCACGTCCTGTTCGACTCCGCGCACCCAGCTCCTCGTGCGCTCAGAGAGTCCAGCACGTCCTGTTCCGGCTCACAGCTCCCGTGCCAGGGAGTCCAGCGCCCTGTTCCGCCACGCCTCCGTAGGTCGAGAGCCCAGTTCGCCTGTTCCTGCTCCACGCACCAGAGTTCCAGTGAGCATCACAGTCCAGTACGACCAGTTCCTGCTCCCGCACCAGAGTTCCAGTGAGCATCACGAGTCCGATACTGCCAGTTCCTGCTCCACGCACCAGAGTTCCAGTGAGCATCACGAGTCCGGTACGACCAGTTCCTGCTCACGCACCAGAGTTCCAGTGAGCATCACGAGTCCGGGCACGACCAGTTCCTGCTCCACGCACCAGAGTTCCAGTGAGCATCACTTAGTCCAGTACGACCAGTTCCTGCTCCACGCACCAGTGTTCCAGTGAGCATCACGAGTCCGCACGCCAGTTCCTGCTCCCGCGCACCAGAGTTCCAACGAGCATCACGAGTCCAGCACGGCCAGCCCAGCCCCACGCACCAGAGCTACCGTGAGCATCACGAGTCCAGTGCGCCCAGCTTCTGCTCCACGCACCAGAAAGTTCTAAGAAGGGTCCAGGGCCTCCGGTGCGACATCAGACCAGCAGCACGGCCCGCACCGAGCTCCCACCTGGGACAGAGGGACTCATTCAAGACCCCCCACAGACTTTTTACGCTGGTCCGAGTCCGCGCTTTGAGGGTACTGTAACGCCAGGCCCGAGATTACAGGCTGGAGCGTTTTGGTTTCATTTTGGTGTAGGGTTTGTGTGTTCTAGGGTGTATATTTCTATGTTGGGATATCGGTTCCCAATTAGAGGCAGCTGAGTCTCGTTGTTCTAATTGGGAACCATATATATATTTGGGAGTTGCACTTTTGTTTCGTGGGTTATTGTTTGTCATGCTTATCGTGTTTATGTTACGTTCTTCATGTTCAGTCGGGTTCTTGTCTTTCGTGTCTAGTTAGGTTTCTCCGTTCGCGGTTAGGTTTCGTCAGTCGTGGTTAGGTTTAGATCTTTGGGTTGAGTTTAGTATTTAGCGTTAGGGCTCACGTCTTGTTTCTTCGCGTATTGTTTTCGCTCTGTCCCGTGTGTTCTCATTAAATCATGTATTCTGGCTACATCACAAGCGTCTTGGTCTGTCCTCGCGGAAGATAAACGTGACAAACAAATCAAAATATATTATCAAGACAAATGGTGGCTACTTTGAAGAATCTGAAATGTAAAATATATTTTGATTTGCTTAACACTTTTTTGGTTTCTACGTTTTTTCATAGTTTTCATGTTCACTATTATTCTACAATGTAGAAAATAGTAATAATAAAGAAAAACAGCAATGAGTAGGTGTGTCCAAACTCTTGACCGGTACTGTAGGTTTGGGAGTGTCGGGTCTAGGCATGAAACACTTCTGAGGAATACAATCATTACACAAACATGTCTTTGAGGAATTCTGCATTGTTCCCACCTCTGGGGAGTAGAAGTGCTGTGATCACATCCTGTATGTCTGGTGATCTGATTGTTAGTTCACTTTTACAGGATTCTATTGGTCAACAGAACAAATGGTTGTTAAAGGTTCTCATATCTCTTTTTGATGCTGTCCTTAGGTTTTAAGAGATCAATAATTTTAACGTCTGCTTTTGTATTGTATAATGGAATTAATTCATTTTACAATGTTATTAAATGCCTTTGATTTAACTTTCAGACCAATTTTTAAAGGTCAACTATAACTCATATCCTAATACTTTATTGCGCATTGCTAATTACCGTATGGAATGTACTAGACTTTGTTAATATACAAATGATATTGGTCAGACTATGGCTCCTGGTGAGGAATATATTGTTACAACCCTACAAACAAACTATTACTTCCTTGATAAGATGTTGAGGGACATGCTGGCTTCACAAACATGACAGTGCAGAAATGCATTTCTTTTCTCAACAATAAAATTCCAAGCACCAGATTTTTGGAACCTCTCTTTCTTTGGAAAATCTTTTAAATATTACTGGAAACTGGAATGCTATACATTCTGTAGGTGAGCGTGTGGAGACGGGTCCTTTTGAGTTGCTTGTGTTTTCTGCTAACACAAGCATAGGTCTTAGGAGGGCCGTTCCAGGAATAGAGTAGACTTAGCGTCGCCTTTGAAATTTTAAGAAGATATTGTGCACTCAATTTATTTTAAAAGTCTTTTATATTATACGAAGTGCCCTTTAATATAGACCCCTTGGACATTTCTATGCATCAGATTTTTGTATGTGAACAAAGACAAGATTTCTCCACATTTTCACTGTACGGTGAACTGAACTATTGTTTTATTATGGTAAAACAATTCCATTAGAATATATAGATATAAATACAGTTGAAGTCGGAAGTTTACATACACTTAGGTTGGAGTCATTAAAACTTGTTTTTAAACCACTCCACACAATTCTTGTTATCAAACTATAGTTTTTGCAAGTCGGTTAGAACATCTACTTTGTGCATGACACAAGTCAATTGTTTACAGACAGATTATTTCACTTATAACTCATATATATACACACAATTTTTGTGTAATTCCCTAACACTGGGTAAGTGTAACAGCATCAGCTCTAATAGTGTTAAGTCGGAATTTGAAACACCCATGGTGTTAGGGACCCACAACTCTGGGCGTCTTAGTTCATCAACATACTGAAAACTGTTAGTTGAACACCATTTCGGTGGGTAAAAAATATATTTAACATATTTAACACTGTGTGTGTTCAAATTCTAATCTCATTTGCTGTGTACTGGGCCAAACCAGGCTATACTGAGATGGCCTGGTTAAGTTGCTGGAACCAGTTTGGTTTGGGTCGGTATCATAAAGGTGATACCAACCCAAGTTGTGTTATAGTTGTGTTATAATTTGTGTTATAATTTCATCATTTCCTACATTTGAGTGTCACATCATTTAGCAGGAATGCTCATTTTCACCAGCAGTCCCTGTAGTCCGTAGTTATATGGCAGCAGAAATTAATCTGTACGATTATATTTATTAACATACATTAACACATACAAATGCAATAATAATATCAACAAGTTCTTTGTCTGTGAGAGGCACACCATATGGCGGTGTGTGTTGCTTTAACACAGCTAACACTCGTGATAAAGCGATAACATTCTGACTGAACCCACAGTGAGATTTCCCTTTATCCAAAACTTGTCATGCTCAATAAAACATTGTATAGATTGAAGGTGTGGCATGTTTACTAGTGTATGCCTCCAGAATCCTTACAAGGCCTGGGTCGGGTTCATCAGGGCAAGCAACTTTTTTTTAAAGCTACACAAAGGACAACAAAAAATAAACCTTTCTTATTGGAAAAGTCCAGGTAGTTCCTTAGTTTTCTCCCAATTAGTCCCTAATGTACTGGACCCTGGTCTAGGCCCTTTGTTTATCTAAATGGCCATGGTGTTCTCCACCACAGAAGGGTCGATGTAGGTGTATGGCACTGGTAGTTCCTGGCATTGACGGTCTCGCTGAAGAATTTCAGATTTGCCTGGAATTTGGAGACCCTCCTCTGGGTACTGGCCAAGGGCCACCTGCATATGGAGAATAATCAAAGTTAGAGAAGTATTGCTAGTTACAATATCATTAACATTAAAAAGCATTACAAGCTTTAAAAAGCATTACAAAACATCAAAAAGCTATATATAGTATTTTGGGCCTAGATGATATTGATAATAGTTCATTAAAGATAGCAGACTCACAAAGTGAGTGATTTTCTTGCTAAGGAGCCACATAGTGGACAAGCCCTGTGATGTGGTGCTGACTTTCTCCAGCATGGTGCTCTCAGTAGACTGCCCCTTAGTGGTGGGAGGTGGCTGTTGCAGGGAGATGGGGGTGTTGGGCACCCAGCCACCATAATTATACTGTAACATGAAGAAGAATGACTGATTATTACTGACATCCAAGATGTTGGTATTCTGAAATGATATGATAGTGGCAAGGAATTACAGCAAAAACCTTGCAACATTTTTACAAATACAGTACCATTCATTTTTTACTATTTTCTACATTATGGAGTAATAGTGAAGACATCAAAACTATGAAATAACACATTAAGTTAATTTGTGGATTTTCTTTCCTTCTTAACGCGTTTGAGCCAATCAGTTGTGTTATGACAAGGTAGGGATGGTATACAGAAGATGGCAAGAAAAGCTCAAATAAGAAAAGAGAAACAACAGTTTATCATTACTTTAAGACATGAAAGTCAGTCAATCCAGAAAATATCAAGAACTTTGAAAGTTTCTTCAAGTGCAGTCGAAAAATCCATCAAGAGCTATGATGAAACTGGCTCTCATGAGGACCGCCACAGGAAAGAAAGACCCAGAGCTACATCTGCTGCAGACGATAAGTTCATTAAAGCTACCAGCCTCAGATAATGCAGTCCAAATAAATGCTTCACAGAGTTAAAGTACATTTCAACATCAACTGTTCAGAGGAGACTGTGTGAATCAGGTCTTCATGTTTGAATTACTGCAACGAAACCACTACTTAAGGACACCAATAATAAGAAGAGATATGCCTGGGCCAAGAAACATGAGCAATGGAAATTAGACTGGTGGAAATTTTTTCTTTTGTTTTGATGTGTCTGAATTTGAGATTTTTGGTTCCAACCGCTGTGTCTTTGTGAGATGCAAAGTAGGTGAATGGATGATCTCCTCATGTGTAGTTCCAATCGTGAAGCATGGAGGAGGTGGTGTGATGGTGTGGGGGTGCTTTGCTGGTGACACTGTCTGTGATTTATGAGGAAGTCAAGGCACACTTAACCAGCATGGCGACCACAGCATTCTGAAACGATACGCCATCCCGTCTGGTTTTCTCTTAGTGGGTTTGCTCTCATTTGTTTTTCAACAGGACAATCACCCAACACACCTTCAGGCTGTGTAAGGGATATTTGACCAAGAAGGAGAGTGATGGAGTGCTGCATCAGATGACATGGCCTCCTCAATCACCTGACCTCATCCCAATTGAGATGGTGTGGGATGAGTTGGACTGCAGAGTGAAGGAAAAGCAGCCAACAAGGGCTCAGTATATGTGGGAACTCCTTCAAGACTGTTGGAAAAGCATTCCATGTGCAGATGGTTGAGAGAATGGCAAGAGTGTACAAAGCTGTCATCAAGGCAAAGGGTAGCTACATTGAAGAATCTTAAATATAAAATATATTTTGATTTGTTTAACACTTTTTGGTTTACTACATGATTCCATATGTGTTATTTCATAGTTTTGATGTTTGCTAGACTTTGTATATGCAAATTACATAGTCGGGTTATGGGTCTTGTTGAGGTTATTTTTCACTCAACTACATCATCAATCTAATACTAAGCATTGGATTCAATACAAATGTTTTTCGGAGTTGGTGTTTACCTAATGCCTCTCTTTTGTCGGGCCTGAACGGAAAAATGTACTGGAAACTGATCTTGCTTTAGATAGGTAAGATCTCAAAGAGATGCTCGATGTACTTTAGGTGAGAGTGTGGAGATGGGTAATTTTGAAATGCAAGTGCTATCTGCTAACACAAGCATTGCTGATAGGAGTGTTTTTCTTACTACTTAATGGGACCCATGTCATCCAAAATGTTTGCCAAAAAACACTTGGAAGACCTTGGATGAACATCAAGACTCTTGGAAGAATGTTCTATGGACAGATGAGTCAAAAGTATAACTTTCTGGACTACCTTGATCCCATTATGCCTGCCAAAAACAAAACACTGCACGCAAAGGGTCAAGCATGGGGGTGGTAGTGGGATGGTTTGGGAATGCTTTGTTGCTTCAGGACCTGGACGACTTGCCTTAAAGAAGAAAATAATCATCTGCATTATGGGGTGAGTAATCGCTGTTCTGATGTCTAGAAGCTCTTTTCGCTGTCTGGCAGTGGATCTTTCCAGCTGCGCAATGACCAAGAACATATGCAACCAAAATCTGCAAAGGTCAATAGCCGGTTCAAAGCTACTCCTTCGAATAGTTTTTTGCCTGGTGTTAATGCAGCCATAACACTCCACCTCTCTTGATAAGATAACGAAATGAAAGGGCTTCAACCCAGCAGGAGGAGGTAAGCTCCTGCCAAGAATAGCTTTTAAAACAATAACAACATGAACCGCAAGACTTTACCGGTGCACAGCTCCAAAACAAATGCATACAATTGCATATTCTCTGGTCTGATAAAACCAAGATTGAACTTTTTGGCCTGACTGCCAAGCGTCACGTCTTGAGAAAACTTGGCACCATCCATACAGTGGAGCATGGTGGTGGCTGCATCATGCTGTGGTGATGTTTTTCAGCTGCAGGGACTGGGAGACTAGTCAGGATTGAGGGGAAGATGAAAGGAGCAAAGTACAGAGAGATCCTTGATGAAAACCTGCTCCAGGTTGTCTCAAGACTGCCCAAATATGCCTAATTTGTTTATTAATAACTTTTCATGTTCAAAATTGTGCACTCTCCTACAACAATAGCATGGCATTCTTTTACTGTAATAGCTACTGTAAATTGGACAGTGCAGTTAGATAATCAATAATTTTATTTAAGAATATCAGACACAGTTGAAGTTGGAAGTTTACATACACCTTAGCCAATTACATTTAAACTCAGTTTTTCACAATTCCTGGCATTTCGTCCTAGTAAAAATAACCTGTCTTAGGTCAATTAGGATCACCACTTTATTTTAAGAATGTGAAATGTCAGAATAATAGTAGAGAGAATTATTTATTTCAGCTTATTAAGACATTTTCATCACATTCCCAGTGGGTCAGAAGTTTACATACACTCAATTAGTATTTGGTAGCATTGCCTTTAAATTGTTTAACTTGGGTCAAACATTTCGGGTAGCCTTCCCCAAGCTTCCCCCAATAAGTTGGGTGACTTTTGGCCCATTCCTCCTGACAGATCTGGCGTAACGGAGTCAGGTTTGTAGGCCTCCTTGCTTGCACACGCTTTTTCAGTTCTGCCCGCACATTTTCTATTGGATTGAGGTCAGGGCTTTGTGATGGCCACTCCAATACCTTGACTTTGTTGTCCTTAAGCCATTTTACCACAACCTTGGAAGTGTGCTCGGGGTCATTGTCAATTTGGAAGACTAATTTGCGACCAAGCTTTAACTTCCTGACTGATGTTTCTTCAATATATCCACATACTTTTCCTACCTCATGATGCCATCTATTTTGTGAAGTGTACCAGTCCCTGCTGCAGCAAAGCACCCCACAACATGATGCTTCCACCCCCGTGCTTCACGGTTGGGATGGTGTTCTTCGGCTTGCAAGCCTCCCCATTTTTCCTCCAAACATAACAATGGTCATTATGGCCAAACAGTTCTATTTTTGTTTCATCAGACCAGAGGACATTTCTCCAAAAAGTGTGCAGTTGCAAATCGTAGTTGGCTTTTTTATGGCGACTTTGGAGCCGCCGCTTCCTGAGCGGCCTTTCAGATTATGTCGATATAGGACTCGTTTTACTGTGGATATAGATACTTTTGTACCTGTTTCCTCCAGCATCTTCACAAGGTCCTTTGCTTTTGTTCTGGGATTAATTTGCACTTTTCGCACAAAAGTACGTTAATCTCTAGGAGACAGAACACGTCTCCTTCCTGAGTGGTATGTCGGCTGTGTGGTCCCATGGTGTTTATACTTGCGTGCTATTGTTTGTACAGATGAACGTGATACCTTCAGACGTTTGGAAATTGCTCCCAATGATGAACCCGACTTATGGAGGTCTACAATTTCTTTTTCTGAGGTCTTGGCGGATTTCTTTAGATATTCCCCTGATGTCAAGCAAAGAGGCACTGAGTTTGAAGGTAGGCCTTGTAATACAGCCACAGGTACACCTCCAATTCACTCAAATGATGTCAATTAGCCTATCAGAAGCTTCTAAAGCCATGACATAATTTTCTGGAATTTTTCAAGCTGGTTAAAGGCACAGTCAACTTAGTGTATGTAAACTTCTGATACAGTGAAGTATAAGTGAAATAATATGTCTGTAAACCACTGTTGGAAAAATGACTTGTGTCATGCCAAAAGTATAGTTTGTTAAATTGTTTTTAGATGGCTGATCGCATAGTGATTATACATTGGGAATTTAATAAACGCTTTTTGAGTGGGTGAATATACTCTGAGCGTACATAGCATCAAGAACAACTTCTTAATATTGATATTAATATTCAGAACAGCCTCAATTCGTCAAAGCATGGACTCTAAAAGGTCTCAAAAGCATTCCACAGGGATGCTGGCCATGTTGACTTCATTGCTTTCCACAGTTGTCAAGTTGGTTGGATTTCCTTTGGGAGGTGGACCATTCTTGATAGAGACAGGAAACTCTTGAGTTAGAAAAACCTAGCAACATTGCAGCTCTTGACAAAAACGGTGTGCCTCACACCTACCATACCCCATTCAAAGTCACTTCATTGTTTTGTCTTGCCCATTCACCTTCTGAATTTCACACATGCACAATTCATGTCTCAAAGCTTAAAAAGCATTCTTTAAAGTGTCTCGTCCCCTTCATCTACGCTGAATGAAGTGGATTTAACAAGTGACATCAGTAAGGGCTCATAACTTTCACCTGGATTCACTTTGTCAGTCTATGTCATGGAAGGAGCAGGTTCTCAGTGTTTTGTGCAATCAGTAGGTTGGAATCTCATTGAGCATTGTCTCAACAAAATATTACAGAATTGTCCACATTGAAAGGTAATGATTTTTGTTTTTTCACACCACCCATTCCCTACAGGCCAACAAACCATATAAAAGAGCCATGATATCTAGGTTCTGAGTACAGTGGAACTCTGATTTCTCATTGCTGAAGTATTGCATCTTATTGGCGTAAGAAAGCTGACATCCTATATGAACCTATATAAAGTTCTAGGCAAGTCAGTTAAGAACAAATTCTTATTTACCTAGGAACAGTGGGTTAACTTCCTTGTTCAGGGGCAGAACGACAGATTTTTGCTTGTCAGCTCGGGGATTCAATCTAGCAACCTTTCGATTACTGGCACCAACGCTCTAACCACTAGGCTACCTGCCGGGCTACCTTACTTGTCATGTAATGGATGGATCCCATGGCCTTTCTCATTTGACTCTGCTGTTGAATATAACACATTGCAATACGTGTTGACTATAATTTTCATACTTGTACTTACTATTTGAGTGCCAGCCTTATACCTTTAAAAGTATATTAATTTGTATTTTAACACTCTTAAATTCAAATCTGGACCTCGAAGCCACTGCTTTTTTTTTCTAATCAGGAACTGACGTGGGACACCAGGAGGGTGCAATCAATCATCAGTTATAACAGAAAACCAGTAGCAGTCTGGCCCTTGTATTGTAAGATTTGAATAACCCTACTGTAATTGTCTCCCTAGGCAGACGGGTTGCCTTACACATTAACAATGTTCCCGTGCTGTTGTTGTAGGTAAAGTAACAATCCCTTTGGATCATCCTGTGGCCTCATTCTGACACAATAGCTAAACAAAATGACAGGTCATCAGTCTCTCAATGAAATATCAAATTGATCACATTTTATCATCTATTTTTGTCACCATGATCGTTTACGAAGCCGAGGTGTTCACTGGAGGAGATATGCTGTACGCAGGCACCATGAACAGTATCTGCATACAACTCATTGGCACCATGGATTCAAGCCAGTCTCTGCTTCCCCAAAAGTAGATGCATCTGCTTCCCCAAAAGTAGATGTTTTGGGGGGCCACCCTTGAAGGGCTGTGAGTAACCCTTTGCCACAATTTGAAATCCTTGGACAATTTGTCCATTTGATGAAAATGTAAATCCATTCACATACTTTTCATTCCTGTGACTAGCAGGGCCAGGTGGAGAGAATCTGGTCCCACTTTAAAGGAACTACAGCATACATAAAGATGTTATAAGCACTGCATAGATGCTTCACAAATAATATATAATCTGATGTTGTTGTGGAGAATCATCTCAAAAAACGTAACACTCTTACAAGAACTTGTGAATTAAAGAAGACTTTAATACAGAGTAATTAAAGTGTTACGAGCCAGCTGGGGATCGAACTCGGGTCCCCGATGGATGTGTGTGTCCTTGATGCTGACCACTCCACTACTGGAGGAGCTTGAACCCAAGTGCAGAGGAATTAGAAAACAATGAGATCTCAAAAGTCTGAGTTTTATCTTTGGCTCTTTACTTCAGAGAAAAAAGGCAAAACTTAGCAACAGTCTTAGGCAACACTTTAAATGATTGTGTCCCAGGGTAACTTAAACAACTCCGCTTGGGAGGCAATACAAAAAGGTAATCCAAAACAGAGCGAAATCTCTAAACATGAGTCCAGAAACATCTTTCCAAAAGTCCACAAAAAGGAAACAAAAACATAGAATCCAAGTTCAAATATTAGAAGTCAGAAAAATCTCGGACACAAGGAATCCTAGAGAATGACAACACCTAGACCAACATCAGGACTGAACATGAACAAAAGGGCAGTGCTGCCTTAATTAGGGTTTGTCATTAAAAGTAATACAACACAGGTGAGGGCATTACTATCACAATTAACACAGGAGAATCAATCTGGGTTGACATAACGCCATCTAGTGGTAAGGTCAAGGGGCTTCAGACAAAACATGACATAAAGTCTAGCTGACCCAGGAAACAGCTAATTTTCTCTATAGAAGAGCACAGCCTTTATAGTATTTCATCCTTACATTAAATACATAGACCCCTCCCAAAGCTTACACAGTTTCTCTTATGTCCCTTTTCTATAGGTTCATTGTTACATTGTCTTCTGACATCCTGTTTCTTCATGTCTGTTAATCAGTTCCAGATGGCTTTTCTGCTGACATCCTGTTTCTTCATGTCCATTGTTCAACTATTTAGCCTTGGCCATTTTCCTGAGCTCATCAGATATTCTGTTCACATAAGTCTTATTCGTTATATATGTTTTTCTGTCTTACTACTTCAAAGTGATCAATCAGAATACTGGAAATGTAATAATTGTAGTGAGTTAATCTCCAACAATGTCAATCTATAAACAGTGTATTAAGGGTGACATAATAGCTCCCTTTGTAGGGTGCATTGACCAAATGCAACTTCAATAGAAATGTATATAACATACATAAAATGCACTACATAGATGCCTCACAAAAAATCTATGAACTTTTTAAAGGGCAACATAACACTTATTTGTTTTGAGGCACACTGAACAGTGTCTGTGCCAACCAGTTTAACATTAAGGGAGAGAGTGAAAGCATCTACATCCTGAAACCTCCAGCCAAGGATCGGTACATTTTCAAAAAATTTATACCACAGTCCATCAGGGTGTAGAATTATAACATAGTATTGAAGGGTAATTCCACCACTTTTCAACCTCATATTCATTATCTCCAGCATCAAACCAATGTCTACATATGTGAAAACAGTGCGTTACTATAATCTGTGGTTAAAAAGATGAAGAGTAAGGTCTTAACAAAACGCAGGGTAGGATTAAAAGTAAGAAAAACAGTGATTTTCAAACCTGCGATGAGTTTCTAGCCAGAGGGAGAGTATTTTCTTGCTCCCCAAGTCACCGCAAATCTCTTGAAATCTCAATGAAAATCACTGTTTTAACTTTAATGGAATGATCTGTCTATCCAAGTGAGAGACACAGACTCTGTCTCGACCTTTAAGTCTTTACAGAATACTCATCTCTTCAGTAGGTTCTATGATTGAGTGTAGTCTGGCCCAGGGGTGCAAAGATGAACAGCGAAACAAAATTTACGAACTGCCCTTGCTGTCTCTGCCTGTCCGGCTGTCCTCTCTCCACTGGGATTCTCTGCCTCTGACCCTATTACCAGGGCTGAGTCAATGGGTTGCTATTGCTCTTCCATGCCATCCCTTGGAGCTTGAGTGGGTCACAGACGTGATCTTCCTGTCCAGTTTTGCGCCCCCTTGGGCTCGTGCAGTGGAGATCTTTGTGGGCAATACTCAGTAAGTTGGTGGTCTGTTGATATCCCTCTAGTGGTGTGGGGGCTGTGCTTTAGCAAAGTTGGTGGGGTTATATCCTGCCTGGTATATCCTGCCTCGTCGGACGGGGCCACAGTGTCCCCCGACCCACCCCTGAACGTCTCCAGTATTTATGCTGCAATAGTCTATCGGCTGGGGGGCTAGGGTCAGTCTGTTATATCTGGTATAATTCTCCTGTCTTATCTGGTGTCCTGTGTGAATTGAACTTTGCTCCCTCCCCTCCCGGGTGATATGAGCCCTAGGATCATTCCTCAGGACTACCTGGCCTGATGACTCCTGGCTGTGCTCCTGCTCCAGTTTCAACTATTCTGCCTGAGGCTAGGGAACCCTGACCTGTTCACTGGATGTACTGCTTTCTCCCGCACCTGCTGTTTTCAACTCTCTCTCTCTACCGCACCTGCTGTCTCTATGAAAAGCCAACTGACATTTACTCCTGAGGTACTGACCTGTTGCACCCTCTACAACCTCTGTGATTATTATTTGACCCTACTGGTCATCTATGAACATTTGAACATCTTGAAGAACAATCTGGCCTTAAATGGTAATGTACTCTTATAATCTCCACCCGGCATAGCCAGAAGAGTACTGGCCACCCCTCAGAGCCTGGATCCTCCACTAGGTTTCTTCCTAGGTTCCTGCCTTTCTAGGGAGTTTTTCCTAGCCATGGTGCTTCTACATCTGCATTGCTTGCTGTTTGGGGTTTTAGGCTTGTCACGATAGTTTAAAGGAGAGGACCAAGGAGCAGCGTGTGTTGCATTCCACATCTTTAATTAAATAGTGAAACAACAAAACACGAAAGAATATACAGATCGTAACAATATGTGTGTCTCGCTCATGCGCACTAGCGCACTAACACATTCAAATAATAGCCCACAGGTGGGGAGAAAACAAGCTACATAGGATTCCCAATTAGAGGCAACGACAAACAGCTGCCTCTAATTGGGAACCAACTCAAAACCAAACATAGACACACCTAAACAACCCTGGTCACGTCCTGGCCCAAAACCCCATAGAGAACCCAGAGGGCTCTCTATGGCCAGGACGTGACAAGGCTGGGTTTCTGTTTAGCACTTTGTGACTTCTGCTGATTTAAAAAGGGCTTTATGAATAAATGTGATTGATTGATCTAACATTCTTTCGACAAAAAGTAGAAATGCACTGTTTTAGATCTGTAGAGACTGGTATTGTGCTAGACACAATGAAGATTAGGTTGGAATTGTCATTTAAACCATCTGTACTGTCACAAATGCCACAAACGGTATTCTTGTCCTCTAATGTTTTTGAATCATCCCCTTTTTTCCTCATCTACTCCCCTTCCTTCCTCCTCTACTCCCCTTCTTTCCTCATCTACTCAATTTTTTTTCATCTGATTGAACCTGTTTTCTGGAACCCATCAAACTTCCCAGATGATTTCAACACAACATATCAAGTATCATCATGTCTTTTTGTTGAAACCTGTTGGCCCTGTTTGCAATACACATGTTAACAGTGTTGGTTATCAGATCAAAATGTCTCCTCAGATCAAATCAGATCTTTTGCACTAATGCTTGTCTTTTTTTATTGCCATTGGCTTTGCTAACAGGTGCTTTATTCAGAAAAAGTGTACTTACTGCGACTGTGGTATGTAGTTGTCCTACCTAGCTACCTTAAGATAAATGCAAGTCGCTCTGGATAAGAGCATATGCTAAATGACTCAAATGTAGTAAGTAAAAATAATCCTCACTATGAAAAGTGAACTTTCTTGAGACACCTCTGGTTCAGTGGCATGAAACAAATGTATATTTTGTTAGAGGAGTGGAATGAGGAAAGCATTTCTAAGAAATCTAGACCATAGAAAAGGTACAGTACACTCTGCCAAGTTGGTATGCAGTTTGATAAGTGACTCTCACTTCGATGATAAGATCTTAACATGCTGGCCTGGCTGTGAATGAATAAAATAATATAATAATATAATATAATGAATGAATAAAATAATGTTGTCATCAATCCAATACCAAGATCATTACATTTGTTGCTGGTGTTCACCAAATGCCTCTATATGATGATACACTTATTAACTCTCTCATTAGGTTTATTTCAATGGAACTTCTATGGAACTGTCTCATGCATTTCTAGTTTTAGCAAGTGAGTGTGGGAGTCAGGTGTAGAAACTCACCTAGGCACATTCTCATTACTATAAAGTCTATTTCTTCACATTTTATTGTGTAACAAAGTGGGATTAAAATTGATTGAATTGTTATTTTTTGTCAACGATCAACACAAACTTATTTTTAGGATTTTGAAAAGCTCCCTGGTCTTTGTAGTTGAATCTGTGCTGGACATTCAATACTTGACTGAAGGACCTTACAGGTGTTGTGAGAATGAGGGACAGAGGAAGGGGTAGTAATTCAAAAATCATGTCATTATTTCACACAGAGTGAGTCCATAATAACTTATTATGTGATTTGTTAAGCCAAATTTCACTTCTGAAATAATTTAGGCTTGGCTAAACAAAGCGGGTGAATACTTATGCAATTATTATGTTTTTGTTTAAATTAGTATAGTTGTTTTATTTTGTGTAGCTCAAAAACAATAAAATTGAATTCAATCTATTTCAATCTCACTTTGTAACGCAAGAAAATGTGAAAAAAAGTTCAAGGGGGGTGTTGACATTCTATAGGCCCTTTTCTATAGGTACCTGGAACTGGTGTGTGTGGGAGTCAGGTGTTGAAACTCCTCCAAACCCATCAAAATATAAATAGAGCTGAGTATCCAGTAAAGTTTATCCACTGCACACTTGGTCTGATACTACGCACCCAGGTAAGGGAAGCTTGTTCATCATTTCTGTCAATTAAATTCTGCACTGCCCTTTATGAGGATTTGAATGTGATAATTCCTTATGAACTGGACACAGGAGGCTGCTTGACAGTACTTTTCTTTTTGAGTTCAACCTTGGATGTAGAATAATTACATTGTAATTTGTTATATTGATTTGATTTTAAACATACTGTACATGTTGTTATTTGGTACATTTATTAACATTTTCATCTTGTAGAAGACTACAAATCTTTTGGGTAGTGTAACTTTAATATACTGTATCTTTTTTTAATCACCTAATTTTAACATTCTTTCATAAAGAGCACATGTTCAACTTAATACAAATTTTAAAAAATACTATCTCAAGAGGTTAACTATAGTTTTCTGTATATAGCCTCGTTATTTTATTTTATTGTTGCTCTTTTAGTGTTTTACTTTAGTTTATTTAGTAAATATTTTCTTAACTCTTATTTTTTTAAACTGCGTTGTTGAGCGTGTTGAGCATAACACGTCAACCCGGCTAACCATAGACAGACAGGAAAGAAATGTTGTAACAATAAATAGAAAATAAATAAAAAATACGCAGCTTGCCTTCAATTGGCCTTCTCTGTTTCACACAACAAGCTTCCATTCCCCCGTCACAAGGGGATGGATTTATGGCTGATTTAAGATGAAATTGTGAACCCTGTTACTTTATTTGTAATATAATAGGTACCTCAAATCAAATTTGTTCCATGCGCCGAATACAACAGGTGTAGACCTTCAAAAAATGTAATTCTTACTTACAAGACCTTAAAATGTTTTTATTATTACTTACAAGACCTTAAAAAAATGTAATTCTTACTTACAAGACCTTAAATAAAATGTATTCTTACTTACAGGTCTTGTAAGGTAAGAATGAATACCTGTTGTATTCAGCGCATGGAACAAATTTGATTCGAGGTACCTATTACATTACAAATATAGTAACAGGGTTGACAATTTCATCAGGGAAGCTGCATATTTATTTATTTTTTCTATTTATTGTTACAACATTTTTTTCCTGTCTGTCTATCCCACCAAAAAACACCAGAAAATGGCCAAAAAGAGTAGAACCAGCTCACCTGCTTTCGCACTTTATTTGACTATTAGATCTTAAATGCTTCTTTCAAAAAATATATTTTCAAAGGAATAGTTTCACCATTTTAAGTTCACGTAACAGTGTTGACCTTAAACTAAGGGACAGACATTTCATTAGGTCAATCACTAATCACATTAAATAAATAATCATCTTCAGAAATGACTGTCAAAGTAACAAAATAACTAGGGCTTTCCAATTGTAGTGAAAACAAAGAAATGTTAGGGTTAAGTGGGTTAAATCTTCTTAGAAGTCACAGAGGGTGCACAGAGGGACATGTCAAAATGCAGAATTTTGGCACTTTTGAAATTATTTATTCACATGCAAAAACATATTTATTGAATTTTCCTAATAGTCTGTATTAAAGGTAACTTCATTTAATGTGACAGGCTTTTAAAATCCAATACAATCTTTACTTAATTTTTTTTTACTGTGGAAAACATTTGGTTGCAGTTGATCATCTCACATGCTTTAGTTAAGTTGTAATGCTGTATGTCTAATATGTTGTCTCGCTGTATCTTTAGAATTATTTGTCTTGTAGAATCATCATGTTGATATACACAGTGAAAGTGTTTACTGGAGAAATGCTGTTGGCCGGTACAAGGAACAGTGTTTACATTAAACTGGTCGGCACAAATGGGGAAAGTGAACGCACGTACATCCCTAAAACCGCCACGTATGGATCGGTAAGTTTAAAAAAATGTAAGTTGCGTTATGCCACATTCCATCTGGGTGTGGAGGTAAAGCAAAGTATCAAACCTCCTGTACTGTCAGAAATGCCTAATTAAAGCTACATTCTGGGATTTGAAAAACAACAAAACAAACAGGCTCAACTTAGTCGACATTGAGAGAACGTTGTTTGTTTGCTGGGATCATTCTAACTGGGATCATGTCACCTATCTATCTAAAGGTGATTGAGCACAATGTGGTCTGTCAATCCTCCTTGGGCAATCTGGAGTTTGTGGTGCTGGATACAGAGCCATACTGCCTGCTCGGCTACCTCAACGATGAGTGGTTCTGCTCTAAAGTTGTGGTGACCACACCAGAGGGCGATACGGCCAACTTTCCCTGTTACCACTGGATCTCCAGCTATGTGCCGCTGATGATCAGAGAGGCCACTGGTCAGTATGTTGGTGTACAGTATAGATCATTGTGTAGGTTTAGTTTTGTGTAGAACTGCTGTGCCTTTGACACACAGCTATAGGTCAGCTAGCTGAATGTCATTTGAAGTAAAATATTATTTTATTTGTCACGTGCCGAATACAACCGGTGTAGACCTTACCGTAAAATGCCTACTTACAAGTCCTTAACCAACAATGCAGAATTAAAAAAATTAAGTAAATATTTACTAAATGAACTAGAGTAAATAAACTGACAATAACGAGGCTACATACAAGGGGTACCGGCACCGAGTCAATATGCAGGGGTACAGGTTAGTCGAGGTAATTGAGGTACTATGTACATGAAGGGTATGTGTAAAGTGCATAGATAATAACCAGCGAATAGCAGCAGCGTATGTGAGTCAATATGCAGGGGTGCAGGTTAGTCGAGGTAATTGAAGTACTATGTACATGAAGGGTATGTGTAAAGTGCATAGATAATAACCAGAGAATAGCAGCAGCGTATGTGAGTCAATATGCAGGGGTGCAGGTTAGTCGAGGTAATTGAAGTACTATGTACATGAAGGGTATGTGTAAAGTGCATAGATAATAACCAGAGAATAGCAGCAGCGTATGTGAGTCAATATGCAGGGGTGCAGGTTAGTCGAGGTAATTGAAGTACTATGTACATGAAGGGTATGTGTAAAGTGCATAGATAATAACCAGAGAATAGCAGCAGCGTATGTGAGTCAATATGCAGGGGTGCAGGTTAGTCGAGGTAATTGAAGTACTATGTACATGAAGGGTATGTGTAAAGTGCATAGATAATAACCAGAGAATAGCAGCAGCGTATGTGAGTCAATATGCAGGGGTGCAGGTTAGTCGAGGTAATTGAAGTACTATGTACATGAAGGGTATGTGTAAAGTGCATAGATAATAACCAGCGAATAGCAGCAGCGTATGTGAGTCAATATGCAGGGGTGCAGGTTAGTCGAGGTAATTGAAGTACTATGTACATGAAGGGTATGTGTAAAGTGCATAGATAATAACCAGAGAATAGCAGCAGCGTATGTGAGTCAATATGCAGGGGTGCAGGTTAGTCGAGGTAATTGAAGTACTATGTACATGAAGGGTATGTGTAAAGTGCATAGATAATAACCAGAGAATAGCAGCAGCGTATGTGAGTCAATATGCAGGGGTGCAGGTTAGTCGAGGTAATTGAAGTACTATGTACATGAAGGGTATGTGTAAAGTGCATAGATAATAACCAGAGAATAGCAGCAGCGTATGTTAAATGTGAATGTAGTACTAAATAAAAATAAATAGGGGTTCGATGCAAATAGGCTGGGTAGTCATAGTATATTTTGAAATGTGTGTGAAAGGGGTCATATTTATGGAATAATGGCCAATATATAAAGTGGATTTCTTAAGCTGTTGACCAATCCATAAAAACATGAAAACATGAACATTTCTGGTCTTTTGTATATAAGGTAAGCTAATATTCAATGAGACCTGCAAAATGGCCATAGAGGAGAGAAAGAAGGAGCTGCAGAGTCGCCAGGAGGTGTACTGGTGAGCTTTATGGAAACATTACTAATTCTTTACTAATTACTAATGAACTCTTACACACAGATGAATTGATGTGCGATTGTAATAAAAGAGGCGCTGGGTCAGCGCCGACTAGGTTAATAATCTGTTGTTATGCACTTGAGCAAGGCACGTAACCCGAATTGCTCTGGATAAATTTGTCTGCTTAATGACAAAATGTGTATATAAGCCCCCTCCCTTTTTTTGTATGGTTTAGGCCTGGGTTCAAATACTATTGAAAATCTTTCAAATACTTTGAGCATTTAGTTTAGCCTGCCTGGAGTAGCAGGTGAGCGGAGTTTGCACTTAAAAATAATCAACCCAGGTCTGGTATGGTAGTGTGTTGTATAATAGTGAATTACAGGCTGTGTATCCCGTCTTGATTTACCATGTCTATTCCCTTCAGCTGGTGTATATATGCAGACGGTCTACCCAAAATAATGGAAGTTGCCAGCGGTGGTCTCCCTGCTGAGGTCCGCTTCTCTTTCACCAAGGAATTGGAGTTCGGGTTCACAGCAGCCGAAGCGTAAGTTAGAGCACAGATTCTCAAAACTTCTTTTCTTACTGTAACCAAATCACATTTAGCCCAATGACACCTTAGGCTAGGTTTGCCTAAATTCTTGTAGCTACTCATATCATATCTAAAATGATATATCTAACAAGCCATTCAGCAGAAATTGTATATATGTTGCATACATAAACAAAATGTAAAGTGTCATGAGCTGAAATAAAAGATACCAGAAATTGTCCGTTATTATGCTGAAAAATAAGGTGATGGCAGAGGATAAATGGCACGACAATGGGCCTCAGGCTCTCGTCACGTTATCTTTGTGCATTCAAATTGCCATCGATAAAATTCGATTTGGTTCTTTGTCCGTAGCTTATTCCTGCCCATACCAGCTTATTTCTCTCAGATTTTGTACACACATTTGCTTACATCTCTGTTAGTGAATTATCTTTTGCCAAGATACTCCATCCACCTGACAAGTGTGGCATATCAAGAAGCTGATTAAACAGCATGATCATTACACAGATGCACCTGTGGCATTTGTTAAAAACACAATGCCACAATGTCTGAAGTTTTGAGAGAGTGTGCATTCGGTATGCTGACTGCAAGAATGTCCACCAGAGCAGTTGTCAGAGAAGGATAGAATGTTCATTTATCTACCATAAGTCACCTCCAACGTCGTTTTGGAGAATCTGGCAGTACGTTGAACCGGCTTCGAAAACCGCAGACCAAGTGTAACGTGCCAGCTCAGGACCTCCACATCCGGCTTCTTCACCTGCGGGATCATCTGAGAACAGCCGCCCGGACAGCTGATGAAACTGTGGGTTTGCACAACCTAAGGATTTCTGCACAAACTGTCAGAAACCGTCACAGGGAAGCTCGTCTGCGTGCTCGTCGTCCTCACTAGGATCTTGACCTGACTGCAGTTTGGCGTCATAACCGACTTCAGTGGGCAAGTGCTCACCTTCGATGGCCACTGACACGCTGGAGAAGTGTGCTCTTTGCTTTGCGGATGAATCCCAGTTGGCATTGTGTGGGCGAGCGGTTTGCCTATATCAGCATTGTGAACAGTGTGCCCCATGGTGGCAGTGGGGTAATGGTATGGGCAGGAATAAGCTACGGACAAAGAACCAAATTGAATTTTATTGATGGCAATTTGAATACACAAAGATAACGTGACGAGAGCCTGAGGCCCATTGTCGTGCCATTTATCCTCTGCCATCACCTTATTTTTCAGCATGATAATGCATAGCCCCATGTCGCAAGGATCTGTACACAATTCCTGGAAGCTGAAAATGTCCCAGTTCTTCCATGGCCTGCAAACCCACCAGGCATGTCACCCATTGAGCAAGTTTGGGATGCTCTGGATCGACATGTACGACTGCGTGTTCCAGGCAGTATCTATTAACTTCACACAGCCATTGAAGAGGAGTGGGACAACATTCCACAGGCAACAATCAATAGCTTGATCAACTCTATGCTATGGAGATGTGTCGCGCTGCCTGAGGCAAATGGTAGTCACACCAGATACTGACTGGTTTTCTGATCCATGCCCCTGCCTTTTTGGAGTATATTTGACCAACAGATGAATATCTGTATTCCCAGTCATGTATCATCCATAGACTAGGGCCTAATTTATATATTCAAATTGACTGACATTAATTGACTCAGTAAAATCTTTGCATGTTGCGTTTACATTTTTGTTCAATGTATGTTATACTGTATATGTTATGTATATGTTATATATTTATTTATTATATAAATATAATAAATTAATATATGTCCTTTAGCAGACACTTTCAGCCAAAGCAACATACAGTGTGTTTATGCATTTTTCATATAGGGTGGCCCCAGCAAGAATCAAACCCACTATCATTGTAGCCATGTTCTACCAACTGAGCCACACAGGACCACATTTAACCCAAAGAACAGACATATTCACATACTCAATATATTTGGCCCGTGCATGAATCAACCACCCAATGGGGAGAATGAAGAGTAAGGGACCCAGCACATAGCCCTGGGGGACACTCTGGTGTTGTTAGACCAATTCTCTAACCACCTGCACCATCCAACGACATCTTTCACATGTTGAAGTTAATTTCCTTCTCTGTCCCGGCAGATTTGCGGAGTTGAAACTTGAAACATTGTGCACCAAAAAAAACCAATGGAGGAGCCTAGATGAACTCAGTAATGTCTTCAATAGCCGCAGGACTGATGTCCATGGTAAGGTCTGGTCAGTGGTGTCTGTCTTGAATAAGGACTGGATTCAAATGGTTTAATGGAACTATTAGCATCTCATTATTGTTTGACAGAAAGTGTCATTTTACACATGCTTTTGTTATCTATTAGACTATGTCGAAAAGAACTGGAAGGAGGACGAGTTTTTCGGGTACCAGTTTCTGAATGGCCTCAACCCCATGATGATCCGTCGCTGCTCCAAGGTTCCAGAGAACTTCCCGGTCACAGAAGACATGGTGAAGGATTCCCTTTCAGAAAAAAGCCTTGAGGAGGAAATTCAGGTATGTTACTCATTGTTATTGCCCTAGTGGTTTCTTCCTCAGTAAGTTGTGTGCAGTACTTAAATTGTGTCAGTAGCCTACATAATTATTTGGTATGGTGTTGATGTCATCTTCCTTCCTAACTCATTCATGTCCTAACCTAAACAGAATGGCAATATCTTCCTGGTTGACTACAAAAGCCTACATGGAGCGATAGCAAACGTGATCAACGGGAAACAGCACTTCTTGGCTGCTCCTCTATGCTTGCTCTACATGACTACAGAAAATAAGCTCATGCCCATTGCAATCCAGGTACATCTCACATGAGAGTGAAATGTAGAGTTCCCGAACTCCACATTAAAGATGCTTAACAGAACATTTGCCACTGCTGGTGCTCTTAAGCCAAAAGGGGTCCCCTAAATGGAAAGAAATATTGCCCAGAAATCACTTAATTGACCAGTTAGCAAAAACCATAAGCAAATGCATTTACTGATTTTGTGTTTTTCATGAGTAAAAAAGTTGATTAACGTTAATGTTAGCCAAAGTTTTAAGTAAACAATTCAACTTATGAATGTCTTTAGAATAATTATAGTGACAATATAACGCATTCTCAATGAAGCAATATTGTGTGCGTATATTGTCTCTATAATTAATTTAAAGACATACATGATGAACTGTTAATTGTTTACTTAACTTTGTCTTGAGTGTTGTCTGAATGGTACATGATATAACATTAACCATGATTGTTCTGCTTCCTTTCACAGCTGAAGCAGGAGCCTGGAGATGACAACCCAATCTTCCTTCCTAATGACACTGAGTATGACTGGCTCCTGGCCAAGATCTTTGTGAAGAGCGCTGACTTCACTGAACACGAGCTGAACTTTCACCTGCTGAGGACTCACCTGCTGGCTGAGGTGTTTGCAGTGTCGACACTGCGCAACCTACCAATGGTGCATCCACTCTACAAGGTACATACCTGGTGCTCTGTTTTCTGACAGTTTGTTTTCAACTGTTACCTATGTAAGCTATTTTCCAATCAACTGAATATGTTTAACATGATAATTCACGAGAAACCTGAAGAATTTGAAAAAAATCTATAAGAAATGCATGTATTTTTTTTAAATTGAAAGTTGCAATAGGTTGTAGTATATTACAATACATAGCTTCTTTAGGTGTGAATTTCATGTACGATCGTTCCATCTTTCTCCATAGCTCCTGATCTCTCACTTCCGCTACACTCTGCAGATCAACACTCTGGCTAGACAGAAGCTCATATCAGAGAAGGGGTTGATCACAGAGGTACCTCCTATTCCATTCTTATAGTGTTATGTTCTATAATACGCTAATACTTATGGAATGTCACAATGGTAGTGGAAACTGATTGTCTCGTGAGTCGCTCCCAAATAGTTTTCCACCACAAACAATTCATCAACCAATCTCACAAGTATTAGACACCATCTAATCAATACAACATTGTCCCACCCCCTGGTTCCCCACTATTGGCTTAAAAAGCTAAACCTAACACAATATCTGCCAATTAATTTCCAGCAATATTGCTCCCGTCTCGTTTGTCTATCATTCCGTATATGGTGTAACCAGTTGATGTGATAACCGTGTTGTGGGTTGACAAAAATACTTTCCCAAAAACCGTCTTAAATGTTAATTGCAAAGTAGGCTTACTGACAGAAAGATATCATATAAGTATATAATTTGTATCTATTATGTGTTATTTTCTCACTTTAAAAACAAGAGCTGGCACACACCCAGAAAAATGTGTTTGTGTGGAGGTGCTGACTAACAGCAAATAAACTATAAACTATCAAAATAAAGAGTCACACACTCCATATATAAACTCCCAGTCATTTATTGGGTATTTACCAACGTTTCGGCATCACTGTGCCTTCTTCAGGGTAATGTCATGAATACTTCAACCAGGTTATGCAGACAAACAGTGCAATTAGTGCAACCAATGACAATAGTGAAGGGTGTGTCATAATGATTAAGTTAATTACAATTCATTAGTGAAACTGTTAAAAAACAATAGTTTATGGCATATTAAATATATTAGGCTATTTTTATCATTTAGAAACATCATTGAATATTGTACATAATATTAGCATCAACAGACATTATTGTTTCATTCAATTTGACTTATTTAATTGTTTCATATTTCATTTCATATTTGTTACATGTAATCTTTGGTTCAACCTTAAAGCATAATAAGCATCAACAGTGGGAACATATTAGGTGTGTGCTAATAAGCTGTAGAAAGAATACATACATTTTTAAGAAATAATTGTTCATAAGAAGGGCCTAATATCAAAGTCAATATTCAGACCACTAGGGGTCAATGTTTTTAGGTAGGATATCCAGTAAGCCTCCCTTTGTAGTAGTAGGATCTCGATGTTACCTCCTCTCCTTGGCAGAGCAACATGCTCAATGCCTGTGTATTTGAGGGGAGGAGATTATATATATCAGATTATATCAGAATATATATTTCTTACATATTTAACTCCTTATTGGCACAAACTACCTCCATACTTCCATTAGTTTGTATGGTTTATCCTACAGTCCTGTGACACTTGAAGTGGTCATAGAGCTACACGGAGAACACCATCGTGAGACTCTCCCCTTTCCATTATAGTTTTCGAACCAAATAAAATGGTGAAAAGATGATTTGGGAAAATATATTTAAAATATATATACTTTTTTAGTGGGGGAATTCACCGATTTTATAGGGCCACCCTTAGCGTTGTTTATTAACCATTATTTTACAAGGTATATTAACAACAACAGTGCACTATTTTCTCTTGTACACTAAGGACCTGGGGAACTGTTGCAGGGGAGAGGAGAAGAATGTGCCTATTTGGAAGCTAGAGAGAAATGTGTAGCTCGTGACATTTCATTTTTTAAATGTAGCTTTCATGCTAGAAGTTAGCACTAGCAATGCATTCAAAAGTCTAAGATAACGGCATTCTGCAAAAATATGCACAGATTTGGAACCCCCCCCTGCATTCCCCATGCTTTTGAATGCATGGCTAACTGATACAATTCATTTTCACTATTATAGCTACATTCTCCAAAAATTCTAGCGAAATTATTTTGGATTTGCTAAATTACTAGCTAACATATTTAAAAACTGTTCGGATGAAACAACACTCTAGGTAAATCTAAAATAAGGCCTTCTGAACACTATACGATTATACGATCTTAACATTGGGGTACCTCTCACATTTGACGAGTCAGTCAAGCCAAATCGTAATGAGCTGGTTATCGTTATGAGACGTACACTTAGCAACACATACCTCAGTAGAGTGATTCAATCATCAGGCTGAACTCTGTCAGGTTTGTACTGCTGTGATACATTTCTGTGAATCTCTCAGCCGTAAAATATTTATTAGTAGCCCCACCATTCCATCTCCCCACTGCCCTGCCCGCCGGAGCTCACCAGCCAAAGGCCTTCCATCATATTCTAAACCCATTTTCATGTCTGGTACTTAAACTCGTGAAATATACGTTTTACAGTAGTTCTGAGTGTCTTATTTGCTGACACTAAATTAGCACAACTAATACGGAAGTTAAGGCAGAATGCCCAAACATTTGTTGGGATGCCGTAGAGCGCCCCCCCCCCAAGCCCCCAAGCAATATCAGAAATGCTCATCGGGTGCCCGCAGACGTAAATTTTTGTAGTGTCTATCTGCTCTAAACTTTAAAAAAAAGTTAACTATCCCTTTAACCCATCTTGAAGAATGCCGGTATTGGAGGTCCAGGTATGATTGAGTTCCTGAAGAAAGCGGTGGCCTCGTTGACCTACAGCTCCCTCTGTCTGCCGGAAGACATCGCTGAACGCGGTCTGGAGCCAATCCCCAACTTCTTCTACAAGGAGGATGGACTCAAACTGTGGGACATCATCCACAGGTAATGTTTGTACAGGCCTATAGATTTTTGTGCTGCAAAAAAGGACAGACGTGCAAATAAATTTCGTAAACCTCATTTGGCAGCATGATTTGAATTGTACATTATATATTCATGCAACTACATTTTTGCATTGCTTAGTTTACAAAACTCTAGTCTACTCCTCCCGCCAAATTATATCATGCTGCTGGATTATTGTGAGTTTTACAGACAAACCATTTCTGCATGGACCTTGCCTTGTGCACAGGGCCATTGTCATGCTGAAACAGGAAAGGGCCTTCCCCAAACTGTTGCCACAAAGTTGAAAGCACAGAATCGTAGAATGTCATTGTATGCTGTAGCATTAAAATTTCCCTTCACTGGAACTAAGGGATCTAGCCCGAGCCATGAAATTATCCCAGGCCATTATTCCTCCTCCACCGAACTTTACAGTTTGCACTATGCATTTAGGCAGGCAGTGTTCTCCTTGCATCTGCCAAACCCAGATTCCTCCGTCAGACTGCCAGATGGTGAAGCGTGATTATTTGACCAACTGACTTGTTGGAAAGGTGGCATCCTATGACGGTGCCAATTTGAAAGTCAGTGAGCTCTTCAGTAAGGCTATTGTACTGCTATGGAGATTGTGTTGCTGTGTGCCTGATTGTATACACCTGTCAGCAACGGGTGTCGCTGAAATAGCCGAATCCACTAATTTGAAGGGTGTCCACATACTTCTGTGTGTATATATAGTGTATCTGTGCTCTTTTGCTATGTTGTCATAGTGTTTGGCTAATGCCTGAATTTTTTGGATAGGTTTGTTCAGAAAGTGATTGGTCACTACTACACCTGTGACTCAGACGTCCAGAAGGACTCTGAACTGCAGAACTGGATCAAGGATATCTTCTTCAATGGGTTCCTGGAAAAAGACAGCACAGGTTACACTTTTCTCATTTAACACAATCTCATCATAAATTGCAACCTATTCTCTATTTAATGCACTACTTTTGACCAGTGCATTATATAGGGAAAGGGTGCCATTTTTGACACAGACTACACTTTAAATTCATGATACTGTCAGATCGCTGCAACTCCAAAGTATAATATTAAATCAGAATTATTCTCTACAGATCTGGTTTGTTGATTCAATCATTTCTAATAATGTGTCCATTCCCTTAGGCTTCTCATTCCCTAACTATATTCCGGATCATTTGCAAAATGTGTCAATTCGGTGTCTGATCATTGTGGCATACTGTATCTTCTCTGTGCAGGAATCCCTCAGTCTTTCAGTTCAGTGACAGAGCTGGTAAAGTTTCTCACCATGGTGATCTTCACAGTGTCTGTCCAACATTCTGCAGTCAACAGTGGACAGGTAATGAAACACATCAAAAGCCTGTATGCTGTATCCTCCACGGTTAATAAAAATTTGATTTTAGTATTAGTGTTTCTGGTGTAGTATATTGGAAAAGCAAACTAGTTTGATCTATTTCTCCATTGTCATTCCAGTTTGATTTCGGCGGCTGGATGCCTAACTTCCCCATCGCTCTGCAAAAACGACCTCCCAACACTAAGGGGCAGTCTACTGAGAAGACAATGCTGGAGACCTTCCCTGACATCAATACCACCACCAATGGCATGGCCACAGTGTTCCTTCTGAGCAAGCAGTCCACTGACTTTGTGAGTATATGAGAGAAACTGAATTGAGTAAATCCTATGACGCTGAAACATTTAATGACAATCCTAATCAAATCGTTTTACCTTAGTGGTCATAATTAGTATATCCGTTGTTCATGAAACAACAGTTTCCATGTTATTTCATCAACTTTTTCCTACTTAGGTCGCTCTTGGACATGGCTATCAGGATCTCTTCAGCGAGAAGACCATTCTGCAACTGATTCGCAAGTTTCAAGATGAGCTGAAGATATACAGCTTTGAAATCCAAGGCAGGAATGTCTCTTTGGACTTGCCGTACACCTACCTGAATCCCAACAATGTGGAGAACAGTGTGGCCCTGTAATGAGTAAGGGCTGTATTTATTAGGCCCCAAATGGAAGGGAACACACTGATAGAGGGAGACTACCTTGTTTTCCATTGAAACCTGTTCTAAAGCATTTATCTTATGGTGTGCCCTAACCATTACAACCTAGGAAGTTTACTCAATTGCGGTTCAGTCCACTTTTTCTTCTTTTTAATAGCACCATAGCCACATAACTAGAGCTGGCCATGCAGCCAAGATGATCAGTTAAATGTTTCTACTTCTGTTTTGTATGCCAGTAGCTGATCCCTTTATCTAAGTATTTTAGTTGGGTTCTTGTATAACTGAATGTTCGTTCCTTGGGTCCCTTCCTGTTAACAGTTAATGGCAAAACCTAACCTTGCATGCTAAACAGAAAATTACTGTAGCTGCTTCCCGTGGCCTTCCATTTCCCAGCTAACCAGCAGGAGGTCTGGTATATGGTTCCCATAGAGACAGGTGACCTTAAGGATAACTTATTTCAGCTACTTGCCTCCCTCTAAAAGGGGAGTGTTGTCCAAATGGACAACACCTACAGACGTCACTTCCCATAGTGCCTTGCTGCTATAGACAAGCTGCAAGTGATGTTCCTGATTTATTAGCAGTGTAGCTTTACATTGAATCCACTCAATAAAAGGGAGCCAAAGGGAAACTACTGTCCATACAGCCAAGATATAACTTTAACTCTGCTTTGTAACTTTTTGATTTCATGCAATAAAGTCTTAGTTAATCTTCACCCTTGTCTCTTTCAGTGTTCATGGTCCATGTGGCCACAGCTGTTGTTTTGTTCAACTGGTTGACCCTTACATACCAGAGCTTTATACTGAGTAGCAAACAAGGATATAATGGGAAAGCTTGAATAGGGGACAATTCTTTAACCAACCTTTACTAGGCGATACTTAATTCTCGACTTGGAAGGCACCAGTGTCTTTTCTAAACTTCCATGGTCACCTAAACACGTGCCCTATTTTTCAATTGACTGATGTCCTTACATGAACTGTAAGTCAGTTAAATATTTGAAATTGTTACATAGTGCATTTATATATTTGTTCTGTATACTTTGTTAGATTACTTCATGGCGTAATTTATATTTTCTGATTGTGGGGGTACCCCACAAAATCACTGGGCCCTGTTCTACTGGATAACATGACCTTTATGAATTATGCAGCCTTTAAGTGCTATATGTGCTTGTTTTTTATTACTTAAAAACTTCTTAGGGAGCAGTGGGTCACGGACGACCCACCTACGACAACATCCGGAAAAATGCAGAGCGACAAATTAATTCAAAATATAAAAATAGTAATATTAAACATTAATGAAAATACAAGTGTTGCACACTTCAAAAGCTTAGAATCTTGGCAATCTCACAGCGTTGTCAGATTTCAAAAAGGCTTTACGGCGAAAGCATACCATTTGATTGTCTGAGGACAGCGTTAGCATAGTAACATAACCAGCACTGGTGTCACAAAACTCAGAAATAGCGATAAAATAAATTGCTTACCTTTGAAGATCTTCCTCTGATGGCAATCCAAAGGGTCCCAGCAACACAATAAATGTTCATTTTGGTCGAAAAAGTACCTCTTTATCTCCCAAAAGCTCAGTTTATTTAGCGTTATGGTCAGAAATCCACCATTCCACTCGTCCAATATACAAGACATAGAAAACGTTAAAAACATACCTATTAACTTTGTTCAAACAAGGTTGCTAATCGATCCTCATGTACACTAATATGTATATAAACCATAATATTTCACACAGATAATATCCTGGGCGATAGAAAAGAAAGAAAAACGAAGCGTGCGCTCTCAGTCACGCGCGCCAAAGAGAAGAGTCACCTCCTTAGTCCACTGACAAAAACAGCTCTTGGTTTTTCTAAATTAAAGCATGAAATATTGACTAAAGACTGTTGACATCTAGTGGAAGTCAAAGGTACTGCAATCTGGGAGCTAGATCCCCTGCTTTCAATAGCATGTCAATGGAAAAAGTGTGACATCACAAAATCTGATTTTCTGGATGGATTTTCCTCAGGTTTTCGCTTGTTGCAAATCAGTTCTGTTATACTCACAGACATTATTCTACTCACAGACATTTTTCACATACTCACAGACATTATTATTTATTTCTATACAATACTACCAATTATGTGCATATCCTAGTTTCTGGGCCTGAGTAACAGGCATTTTACTTTGGGCACGCCAGACTCTCCAAACCTACAAACACTGCCGCCGCTCCCAAACAGGATTTATAAATGTTTCAAAATTCCCAAAGTGACGATAGCTGAAGATGATCTCACAGAACAAAACGTATAAGATCTCCTAAGTCTGTGTTTATCCCAAAAATTACAAAAAAACAAGAACATTAATTTCCCATTAGGCTTTGGCCAACGAGCCATGACGGAGTTAGTGCCTACAAAAATAAGTATCTCATAAGAAGAGGTCTATGCCTAAGCTACAGTAGCAGCATGCTTATCTCCATCATGTGTGGATAAGAAGATGACTACAGTAATAACATAAAGTACAACAATATCCAGTAATGTTTTCCAACAAGGAAAATTGCAACTTCAAGCTCTAGCTAGCATGTGCTAACTGGTTTTCTAGCTAGCATGAGCTAACTGGCTATCTAGCTAGCATGAGCAAACTGGCTAAACTCATAAAAAAAAGAAATGTCCTCTCATTGTCAACTGCGTTTATTTTCAGCAAACTTAACATACGTTCATACAAATATTTACACAACAAGATTCAACAACTGAGACTGAACATAAACTGAACAAGTTCCACAGACCTGTGACTAACAGTAATTGAATAATGTGTCCCTGAACAAAGGGGGTCAAAATCAAAAGTAACAGTCAGTATCTGGTGTGGCCACCAGCTGCATTAAGTACTGCAGTGCATCTCCTCCTCATGGACTGCACCAGATTTTCCAGTTTTTTCTGTGAGATGTTACCACACTCTTCCACCAAGGCACTTGCAAGTTCCCGGACATTTCTGGGGGGAATGGCCCTAGCCCTCACCCTTCGATCCAACAGGTCCCAGACGTTGAGATTGCTTGAAATGACAACAAGCTCAGTCCGATGATGCTGTGACACACCGCCCCAGTCCATGATGGACCCTCCACCTCCAAATCGATCCCGCTCCAGAGTACAGGCTCATTCCTTCAACGATAAACGCGAATCTGACCATCACCCTGGTGAGACAAAACCGCGACTTGTCAGTGAAGAGCACTTTTTGACAGTCCTGTCTGATCCAGCGACGATGGGTTTGTGCCCATAGGCAACGTTGTTGCCGGTGATGTCTGGTGAGGACCTGCCTTACAACAGGCCTACAAGCTCTCAGTCCAGTCTGTTGCGGACAGTCTGAGCACTGATGGAGGAATTGTGCGTTCCTGGTGTAACTCGGGCAGTTGTTGTTGCCATCCTGTTCCTGTCCTGCAGGTGTGATGTTCGGAAGTACCGATCCTGTGCAGGTGTTGTTACACGTGGTCTGCCACTGTGAGGACGATCAGCTGTCCGTCCTGTCTCCAACATAGAACAACACTGCGCATGACCAAGTGTGCTCCATTCTTAAAAGGACATCAGTAATTAACAGAACATAACATTCATTCTCTTATACAATCAGAGTTACTTTTACCAAACCACAACTGAAACATTTCCCTGAACTTGTAGTTATTTTTCATATTTTGATTTGAACTTGAACTGTTCGTTTTTGTTTGTTTATAAGTCCAATCTGTCTGGTGGATGGTGCCTTCGTACTGGGTAGCGCCTTGGATTGACTGGAGGCTCCTGAACATCCTCAGTGTGTGCTTCCTCCATTATAGCTTCTGCTATATCAGCACCTTCATCAACACGTCCTCTTCTTTCAGCCTGGGGTCTCTTTACTGCCCCACCATCATCTACAGCTCCCTGTGTGTCACTCTTTGGAGCTCTCTGTGCCTGTTCTCTCTCGATTGTTGTGCTGTCTTCCGTGGAATGCATTTGGTTAATGTGATGCCGCCACGTTATGTCTGGGCTCACTTGAAGCTGGTAAGTTCTGGGTCCCGTTTTGTGTGTGTACTTGTCCATTTCCCTCCCCTTCTGTAGTCTCGCACCATCACTCCCAGTCCTGTTTGAAGATGGCGCCACCGGAGAGCATCTTGGCTTGTTTGTTCAGCACTTCTTTACGCCTGTTTGGCTTCATGATGTCCAGCGTGTGCAGAGAGGCGGCCCGAACATCAGTGTGGCTGGGCTTTCATTTGTAGGGTGTTTCAGTAGGAGGCCAGAAACTTGGCCAGTTTTGTTTGCAAAGTGCCTTCGTCTCGTTTTGCTGCATGGAGTCCTTGCTTTAGGGTTTGCACAAAGCGTTCTGCCAGCCCATTGGTGGCAGGGTGGTACGAAGCTGAGGTTGAGTGTTGGATTCCGTTTACTAGCATGAATCTTGTAAACTCGTCACTTACAAAAGCTTGTGCGTTGTCACTTACCAGTTCCAGCGGGAATCCGAAGCGTGCAAACATTGTTCTGAGACACTATTGTCTGAGCTGAGGTGGAGGAGTCAGTGCAAAACACCTCTGGCAATTTGGAATGGGCATCAACTATAACCAGAAAAAAATGTGTTTTTCACTTTCAGTCTTCTCAGGACCCCTTCCAGGTTAGCCATGTGCTCTTTGTTGGTGCGTCCTGTTATGATCATGTCATCCAGGATACACTGGGTTCCTGGGATTCCTTGCAAAAACTGGTCAATAGTTTGTTGCCAAATGGCTGGGGCCGATGCAATGCCAAAACCAGGCGGTTATACCTGTATAGACCTTTGTGTGTGTTTATTGTCAGGTACTGTTTGAAGCTCTCTTCAACCGGTAGCTGCAGTTAAGCCTATTTCAGATGGATTTTACAGAAGTGTTTCGCACCAGCTAATGCAGCAAAGATGTCATCCAGACGTGGCAGGGGGTATTGGTCCACATGCAACATTGAATTCACAGTTACCTTGAAGTCCCCACACATTCTAACAGACCCGTCTTTCTTTACAATAGGAACTATGGGTGTGGCCGATTCGCTTCTGTCCACTTTCGTCAGGATTCCTGTATCCTGCAAGCGATCGATTTCCGCTTGCACCTTTGGTCTCAGGGAGTATGGAACAGATCTGGCTTTGCAGAATTTTGGGGTTGCGTGATCTCTCAGTTTGGCTGTGAAGCCTTTTACTGTCCCATCTGATCACTGAAAACTGTGTAGTATTTCTTCCACAAGTGTTCCAGTGTTTGGTCTGTGCCTTTCTCTTTGGACTGGAACGTGTGGAGCATTTTCAAGTCACACCAGATCAGCTTTATTTTTGAACGCCATTCCCTACCAAATAATGGGGGGGCCAGTTCCAGGCACCACATACAGCTGTAACTGCTGTGTTTGCTCCCCATAACTCACTCTGACCTCCAACGCCCCCCATTGGGCACAATCTCTCTCCTGAGTATGTCTTCAGAAACACATTTGTGGTCTTCAGCTTGATAGCCTAGAAGTGATCATTGTAAACAGTCGTGGAAATGATTGACACTGCAGATTCTGTGTCCAGCTCCATTTTGAGGGGTTTGCCTTCGATTTCTGGTGTCACCCATATTATGCTACTGCAGGGAGAAGTCACTGTGTTTAACTCCATTGTACCAATACATTTTTCATCTGAATCACTGCCACTGTTCTCTGCTAGTGCATTCACAGACCCTTTCATTTTCTCCGTTTTTCTATTGTGACTGAATGTTGCTCTGCATGCTCTTTGAATGTGCCCCCTTCTATTGCATTTGTGACAAATTTCGTTTTTGAAATGGCAGTCCTCTGCTCTATGACCATCTCTGTCACACCTGTTGCATTTGTCAGCCACACGGGGGCGCTGTCGGCTATGTGAAAACTTGTGCAGGGAAGTTTGTGATAGGTCAGTATTTCTTTTACTTTGCAACTCAAATGCATCTTTAGTCGCAAAAAGTGAGATCTGATTCTGTGAGCAAACGTTTTTGAATGTGTTCATGTTTCAGTCCACAAACAAATCTATCCCTTAATGTGTCATTTAGGTTCTCTCCAAACTGGCAATGTTCAGACAGTTTCTTCAACTCTGCTACATATGTACTGACACCCTCCCCCTCATTCTGATCTCTCTTGTGGAAACAAAAACTATCCGCGATGAGGAGTGATTTGATAAGAGATGGTGATTTTGCAATATCTCCCCAATCTCTGTGAATGTTTTATTGGAGGGCTTCAGAGGGGCAGTCAGATCTCAAAGAAGACGTTTTTGGGCCAATTAAACTCAACAACGCTGGTACTCTCTTGTTATCAGCAATGTCGTTTGCAATGAAGTACTGTTCCAGTCGTTCAATTTAAGTTGCCTAGTTATCTTGCGTGTCATCAAACACATCTACTTCCCCCGATGCTAGCCATTCTCCGGCTCCACGGGTCTTTGATCTGCCGCCTCGTTCTCGTCAACTCTCCCCTCGTCGTCACTGCTTGCTAGCTGTTGTGCTATAGGTTCAAAATCTGCATTCGTGATGCACACTGCAGGTAATCATCCTTGTCGCCATTGTAGTGTCTTAGCTCTTATTACTTATTTATATAAGAAGACGACTCCGAATACCAGGAAGTGAACGTGAGCTTCACATTTACTAAAATGAGTTAGTACCAGAATAACATAGAACAACACTACGCATGACCAAGGGTGCTCCATTCTTAATGGGGACATCAGTAATTAACAGAACATAAAAGATTTTCACATCTTGGCATTCTCTCAACCGGCTTCATGAGGTAGTTACCTGGAATGCATTTCAATTAACAGGTGTGCCTTGTTAATGGTTAATTTGTGGAATTTCAACCAATCAGTTGTGTTGTGACAAGGTAGGGGTGGTATGCAGAAGATTGCCCTATTTGGTAAAAGACCAAGTCCATATTATGGCAAGAACAGCTCAAATAAGCAAAGAGAAACGACAGTCCATCATTACTTTAAGACATGAAGGTCAGTCAATCCGGAAAATGTAAATAACTTTTACAGTTTCTTCAAGTGCAGTCACAAAAAACATCAAGCACTATGATTAAACTGTCTCTCATGAGAACCGCCACAGGAAAGGAAGACCCAGAGTTGCCTCTGCTGCAGGGGATATGTTCACTATAGTTACCAGCCTCAGAAATTACAGCCCAAATAAATGCTTCAGAGTTCAAGTAAAGGCACATCTCAACATCAACTGTTCAGAGGAAACGTGTGTAAATCAGGCCTTCATGGTTGAATTACTGCAAAGAAACCACTATAAAAGGACACCAATAAGAAGAAGAGACTTGCGTGGGCCAAGAAACACGATCAATGGACATTAGACCGGTGTCTAAAATGTTAGATTTTTGATGGCATTCTAAAGGTCAAACAGCATGCCTTTGTGAGATGCAGAGTAGTCTGTGTGATTCCCAACATGAAGCATGGAGGAGGAGGTGTGATGGTGTGGGGGTGCTTTGCTGGTGACACTGTCTGTTATTTAAGCACCATGGCTACTACAGCATTCTGCAGCGGTACGCCATCCCATCTGGTTTGGGCTTAGTGGGACTATCATTTGTTTTTCAACAGGACACTGACCCAACACACATCCAGGCTGTGTAAGGGCCAAATTTACCAAGAAGGAGTGTGATTGGGTGTTGCATCAGATGACCTGGCGTACACAATCACCCAACCTCAACCCAATTAAGATGGTTTGGGATGAGTTGGACCGCAGAGTAAAGGAAAAGCAGCCAACAAGTGCTCAACTCCTTCAAGACTATTGGAAAAGCATTCCAGGTGAAGCTGGTTGAGAGAATGCCAAGAGTGTGCAAAGCTGTCATCAAGGCAAATGTTAGCTACTTTGAAGAATCTCAAATATAAAATATATTTGGATTTGTTTAACACTTTTTGTTACTAAATAATTCCATGTGTTATTTAATAGATTTGATGTCTTCACTATTATTCTACAATGTAGAAAATAGTAAAATTACAGAAAAGCCCTTGAAAGAGTAGGTGTGTCCAAACTTTTGACTGGTACTGTATATTTTATCTGTTTCGATTTGTTATGAATAAGCATGTCATCATATCTCCACTAGAAACTTTGCGTACGCATGGTCTAAAGGAAAGATAGCACATGCTCAAGTCAAGTTCACTTTTTAAAATGCCAACTTTTGATTGAAAACTGGCACACACATGTTTTGGGGTATTATTTGTACATACCCACCGTTTATAAATGAGGCCCAGTTCTTCTCTGTGGCCAAAAAGACACAAACAAGGAGAGGTATTTGGTGAACACCATCTCAAAAATAACGTGCTTGGTATTGGATTGATGACAAAAACATTTCATTAATTCACAGTCTGGTCGTCATTTCAAAGCATTATGACACCAAGGTAGCATCTGGCAATCCAAAAGTAGTCAAAGAGCTGATCGATACTTCTTTGGTGGAGGAGGAAATCCTACCAGAGAGGGAGGTTAATGAAATGGTCTTACGGGTGGTAGAGTACATCTCATAGACTTGCAACTAAGGGAGTTAGAACTAAAGTTGAGGTTAGAGCAACAATTAGAGATTGAACACCAGAAATTAGAACTCCACCACAGGGAAAGAGAACAAGAGCGAGAATGTGCAGCCAGACTAGAAGAAGAAGAACGTGCGCATGTCATTCGCTTAAAAGAGATGGAGCTGGAAGTGTGACAAAGGGAGATAGATATGGAAGTACTCCAAATCCAATCAGGCCATCCTATACCCTCAACAGTTTGATCTTGGTCAGAACAGCCGGCTTGTACTGCCATTCAATGAAAAGGAAGTGGATGTATATTTTACTCTCTGAGCTGATTGGCACATCCCTAAAATGGCCACGAGATATTTGGTAACTGCTCCTCTTGTGGGAAAGGCTCAGAAAGTGCATACCGCTTTATCTCTTGACCAGAGTTCAGATTATGACTCTGTTAAAGCTGCTATCCTTTGGGCTTACAAGTTGGTCCCAGAGGCATACAAACAACAGTTCCATCAATTACGAAAGATAGAATCACAAAGCCATGTCGCGTTCGCAAGGGAACAAGTATGTATTTTTGATCGGCGGTGTGGTTCTCAAGAGGTCAAGGAGCTTGAGGATTTAAAGACACTCATGCTTCTCGAGCAGTTCAAGATTTGCCTTCACGAAAGGGTTGCAACCTACATTTTATGAGCACAAGGATCTCACTCTTGAGAAAGCTGCAGTTCTGGCAGATGAGTGTTGACACATGAAACTACCTTCACAAGCAAAGCCCCAGTAGCAAATGAGTTCCAGAGAACATTTTCTGTTGGTTAGAAGGAATGTTCTGTATCTTTCTTACTTTTTCAAGTAATTTTCTAAAATGTAATTATACTGGTTTGATTTGTTGTGATATTTATACAGCTTGCCTCCACATGCAAATAGAAAATGTTTATTCTGTGGATTATTTCTTTTGGAGTTGTTTAACGTTCATAAAAGCTGTCTGTTTGACATGAGTACTTGACTTCAGTTAATCCAGTTATGCAATAACGTAAGGTGTACAATACTGGTGGAAGTAGAGTATTTCTTCTTTCTGCAACTTGATGATTATGATAATATACATTTGAACTAGAACTTTACGTGTATAAGATGAACATAATGAATATGATGGCCACTCATTACATATATAATGTTATGACTACCTGCTTTCCAGCAGTGCTCGGGAAGCTACTCTGAAATATAGTTTACCAAGCTACCAATTACTTGACACTGGAATATATTCTATGACAGTGCCACATTGAAAGTCTCGGAGCTCTTCAGTAAGGTCATTCTACTGCCAATGTTTGTCTATGGAGATTGCATGGCTGTTTGCTCGATTTTATACACCTGTCAGCAAAGGGTGTGATTGAAATAGCCGAATCCACTCATTTGAATGGGTGTCAACATAGTTTTGTGTGTATAGTGTAGTTGGTTTAACTTGTAGTGAACTATATTCTCAAAGTAACATTAAAACTACCTGGTGATTAATAAGAGACCCTGTTATTTTTGAACATTCAAAAGAGACGCAGAACTTGAGTCTTTAGAGCTTACTTGGTACTTGGTAAGGGGAAACCCCTGAACTATCCCAACAAGACTTCAAACCGTATAAGAGTCATAAAGGAAACCCTGAACTATCCCAACAAAGTACATTTTACACTGAGTTTACAAAACATTAAGGACACCTGCTCTCTCCATGACAGACTGACCAGGTGAAAGCTGTGCACAGACCTTTGATGGGGCACCAACAAAAACTTAATTACATTCACATTGTTCTACTGCAGCCCCCGGTCCCCCCCAATTTTTTTAATTTTTTTTTAATAAAAATGTTTCTGCAACAACACACACGCCATCACACATTGTAGGTTAAGCAAGCTTGAACAACACACACACACCTTGAGGGTTTGAAAGCCAGAGTCAGCTATGGCACAGTTTGGTGCTTTTGTCAACGGCATAATAGCAGGAGATTGTATCCCGGTTTTGGGAAACCTGAGTAAGATGCCTAGATACTGACGGGATACTGTAGCATGTAAACATTTCATCCCGTTTCCTGTGGTTTTCGCAGGCTGTTTCACAGAGTATCACATTTGAAGTTCAGATGGGAACAGTAATAGAGTTGTAACTGAAGTCTGAACATTGACAGTAGCCCTTACTTGTAGCCTATTCGAATATTAACTCCTGCAGAATGAACTGTTTCTCGCAGTAAAATTATAGACCAAATGGAGAAAGTATTTACTTAATTCAGCGGTTTTCAAACTGGGATCTGCGGCCCATTTTTATGTTTCTGCGTCCAGTATGAAGGAAGTTAGAGGTAGTTTCACGAGTTAATGCTAACTAGGGTTAGTGCAATGACTGGAAGTCTACAGAAACAGTGGCATGCTAGCTGTTCCTGTTCATGCAACTCTGATGAACTCCAACTCTGATGAAGTAGATGAATGGTTTCATTCCCAAAATCGTTTTCTTTAATATAGAGGAAATTGCAGATTTTTTCTGAATAGAAGATTGTTTTGCGGGCCGTCTATGTGGTCATGTACGGGATTGAAAAACTGCTTCAGTGTCAACTTAAACAACCAAAACCATATAGAAAGGTTGCAGAAAACATATTGAACTGTATACAGTGCATTCGGAAAGTATTCAGACCCCTTGACTTTTTCCACATTTTGTAACAGTAAAGCCTTATTTTAAAATGGATTAAATAGTTTTTCCCCCTCATCAATCTACACACAATACCCATAATGACAAAGTAAAAACATAAAAAAAAAATTGGGGGGCAAATGTATTAAAAACAATATCACATTTACAAAAGTATTTAGGCCCTTTACTCAGTACTTTGTTGAAGCACCTTTGGCAGTGATTACAGCCTCGCGTCTTCTTGGGTATGACGCTACAAGCTTGGCACACCTGTATTTGGGGAGTTTCTCCCATTCTTCTCTGCAGATCCTCTCAAGCTCTATCAGTTTGGATGGGGAGTGTCGCTGCACAGCTATTTTCAGGTCTCTCCAGAGATGTTCCATCGGGTTCAAGTCCGGGTTCTGGCTGGGCCACTCAAGGACATTCAGAGACTTGTCCCGAAGCCACTCCTGCGTTGTCTTGGCTGTGTGCTTAGGGTTGTTGTCCTGTTGGAAGGTGAACCTTCGCCCCAGTCTGAGCAGGTTTTCATCAAGGATATCTCTGTGCTTTGCTCCGTTATTTTCCCTCGATCCTGACTAGTCTCCTAGTCCCTGCCGCTGAAAAATATCCCAACAGCATGATGCTGCCACCACCATGCTTCACCGTATGGATGGTGCCAGGTTACCTCCAGAAGTGACGTTTGGCATTCAGGCCAAAGAGTTCAATCTTGGTTTCAGCGAAATCTATTCATTTAAAAATATTGATTACTTCTACTTGCCATTATCATTCACCTGATAAGACGAGATGCTACTTTTTTTTTACCATATGATGGGGGTCCCTGGGTTTCCGGTTTGCCTAAGTGGGGTCCCTGGGCAAAAATTATTTGAACCACTGAACTAGATTGTTGATTATGCAATGATATTTCTATGGATTTATGACATCATTCTGGTGAGCAAGCCTTTAGTGTTCTAGATGAGCACCAGGTAATGACAGAAACTGCATGTATCTAATCATAAACAAGTTTACTAACAGCCTACCTAATGTCTCTGGGCAATTTAGGAATATTCTGTTTATTCATGGTTACAGGGATTCTCGTGAGTATCCAGGACGGAGGAAGGCCCAAACAATTGTCAAAAACCCCAACCACCAAAGTCATAGTGTGCTCTCTGCAACTGTACAGCAAGTGTTACCGGTCCACCAAGTCTGGAACCTACAGTACCCTGAACTTCTTCTACCCCTAAGCCATAAGACTGCAAAATAGTTAGTCCAGATAGCTATTTGGTTAACTATTTAACTATCTTTGACCCTTTTTGCACTCATGACTCACCACATACACTGCTGCTGCTGTTTATGATCTATTCTGTTGCCTAGTCACTTTATCCCCAGGTATATGTACTGTACATATCTACCTCAATTACCTTGTACCCCTGCACAGTGAGTTGGTAGTGGTACCCTGTGTATATAGCCAAGTTATCATTACTCATTGTGTATGTATTCCTCGTGTTATTATTTTTCTCTCTGCATTGTTGGGAAGGGCTGTAACTAAGCATTTCACTGTTTGTCTACACCTGTTGTTTACAAAGCATGTGACAAATAAAATTGGATTTGATTTCAAAGGCCTTAAATCTCTTATCCTGATAAGACCTTAACCGGGATATGAGCTATTATCCGGAATACTGTGCGCATGTAAACATGGTCAAGTAAAATGAAGGTTTTGTAAGTGAGAGAGAGGTTTGCTCTCGTCCTGCAATTTTATAGTAATACAACTTTGAATATGTGTAATTATACAGTAACACAACTTTGAATGTGTGTAATTTTATAGTAATACAACTTTGAATGTGTGTAATTTTAAAGTAATACAACTTTGAATGTGTATAATTTTATAGTAATACAACTTTGAATGTGTGTAATTTTATAGTAATACAACTTTGAATGTGTGTGCGCTGAACAAACACAATGAGGGCGTCTGCTAAAAGACTAAACTATAATGAATCATAAGTTAATGATTTTTGTTTCCTCATTTCTTCTCTGTTAATTAATGATTGAACAAACGAGTCACATATAAACCATATTAAAGAGCCATGATGTTTGAGGTGCTGAATACAGTGGAACTCTGATTTCTCACTGCTAATTTACGGCATCATATCAGGGTAAGAAAGCTGAAATCTTATATGAGCTATATATTTATAAAGTTTTTATTATTTGTCATGTACTAGATTGATCCCATGTTACTTTCTCATTTGACTTTGCTGTTGAATGTTGAATATAGCATGCAATAAGTGTTGACAAATTTTCAGACTTGTAGTTACTATTTGTGGCTCTGAGTGTCATCCATGTAGCTTCAGATGAATTTTTTACTCTATATTTTTAGCACTAAATGGTCTTTTGACTAATCAGATCAGCTTTTTCTAATAATTGGTTGAACGATAAGAATTTGGCTTCATGTGTAAATGCAGCCAATGGCACTCAAATTCAATTCTGGTCCTCGAAGTCAGTTCCACTGCTTTTTATTTTTCATTCTTCCCCTCTAATCAGGAACTGATTTAGAACTGTGACACCAGGTGGGTGCAATCCATCATCAGATATAACAGAAAAACAGTAGCAGTCTGGCCCTTGTAGTGTAAGATTTGAATAACCCTGCTGTAATTGTCTCCCTAGGCAGACGGGTTGTCTTACACATTAACAATGTTCCAGTGCTGTTGTTGTAGGTAAGGTAACAATCCCTTTGGATCATCCTGTGGCCTCATTCTGACACAATAGCTAAACAAAATGATTGGTCATCAGTATAAATGAAATATTGAACGTGTCATATATTTATCATGTTTCTGTGTTCTGAACTTGCTTTGTAGAGACAACAGTGTTATTTACAAAGCAGAGGTGTTCACTGGAGAAATGCTGTACGCCGGCACAATGAACAGTATCTATATACAACTCCGTGGCACAATGGATTCAAGCCATCGCATCTGCCTCCCCAAATATAGATTCATTGGGGGCCACCCCCGAGGGGCTGTGAGTAACCCATTGCGACAACTTTCATCCCTTCGGCCATCTGTCCATTTGGGTGATGAAATCTAAATCCATTCACATCATGTTCATTCTCATGACTAGCATATACTAAGCTAACCTGTGGAATTGTTTTAAGATGATCATACCAAGGATAATTTAGCTATTACAATTGTAGGACCCCTTAAGGTATCCCAAAAAATATTTGATGAAACATTGAATTCGGCCTTACTGCTCTTAGCCCACAGAAAACGCATTGAATAACTTCAGACATGGATAAACAGATAGTCAAAAAAATGATCTAAAGGAAGTTTGTTCTGATGTGTCTATCCTATATCTGAGAGATATAAAGAAAGATCATGAAATTATTTATATATGTGGTTTTTACATGTATTTAACCCCTTATTTTAGGCACTAAACCATCTTCATATGTACTTCCATTCATTTTTTGTAACTGGTTCCCCGCTACCTTTAGGCCAGTCTTGTGAAGCTTGCGGGCGTCCTAGAGCAAAATAAATAAAAAAATCATTGAGGTAATTAAGCCTCCATACAAACATGGTCTCCTTTTTGCTTTCTTGAGTACAGAGTACATAAAATACAGAGCATAGGGGTTGGTAATGTTCTCTAGTTGCGCCATGAGTGGCTCAGTGTTCTGTCATTCATGAAGACACTACTCCACTGCCAAATCTAAGGGTAGAGCTTGAAAATTCAAGCCTATTGGGTGCTGCCATAGAGTTACATTAGAAGTGCCTATCCAAGAAGGCTCAAAGTATGATGTTGACATGATCACAGATAAAATGATGTCAAATCACGTTATCTACAGTAGCTTTGATTGGACTGATCATGTCAACATCATACTTTCAAAATCTTAGCTAGCAGTCATGAATCAAGTCGACAATCTACTGGCAAATCCATTTTAATCATTGTCATATGAAGAGAAATAATGAAGAGAAATTATCGATAAAATGCATCGGTGCTCATAGGCCATTGGACATAAACATTACACAACAAGTTGGAAATCGCTAATTCAACAATGTGTGGTTTGGAAGGAATCAGTGGCTATCTGCAGGCATTGCAAAGCAGTCACTAGCCTGCTATTCGGTGGAGTTGGTGTGTGGTCCCAATTCTCGCTCATTAATGACTTAATCAAAATTATCTGATTGCCTTTTATTTGCTTGTCGTCCCCTTATGCCATAGTTTGTATATTTCAATTGTCAGTAGAAACCAAATTTGTTTAAGCAAGTCAGCCATATCAGCTATGTTTTTTTAAAGGCAGTAAATGACGCTGAATGAACTGTTTCGCTGCCAGACAGGGCTCCGCTGATAGCCAGGTGTAGCAGTGGCAAGGTGTTGGGACTCTGCTGTTGGGACAGCTTTATGTAGGCCCTAATGGTTTGTGGGCACCATTTGTCACCGTTATAGTGCAATGAATGTATTGTTTAGTGGTGTGTTGTGTAGTGGCTTTGCTGGCATGCATCCCCCAAATTTTCTTTGGGCTTGCCCCACCAAGATGTATATGCTAAAATCGCCACTGATTACCACAATCCATCTGTGTGTGGAAGTATAAATGGAGTAGGTCTGTCCCCCAAAACTGTTGGTAGACCGAGAGTCGTCTGTTCCAATCAATTGGTTGGACTTTTTAAACGTGTAAAGAATAACCTTTCACTTTTAAAGAATAACCAGGCATCCTCTACTGATGGAATGAGGTCAATATCCTTCCAGGATACCTGGGCCAGGTCGATTAGAAAAGCCTGCTCGCTGAAGTGTTTTAGGGAGCGTTTGACAATGATGAGGGGTGGTTGTTTGACCGCAAACCTATTACGGACGCAAGCAATGAGGCAGTGATCGCTGAGATCCTGGTTGAAGGCAGCAGAGGTGTATTTTGAGGGGAAGGTTGGTCAGGATGATATCTATGAGGGTGCCCGTGTTTACGAATTTGGGGTTGTACCTGGTAGGTTCCATGATAATCTGGGTGAGATTGAGGGCATCTAGTTTAGGTTGTAGGACGGCCGGGGTGTTAAGCATATCCCAGTTTAGGTCACCTAACAGTGCAAACTCTGAAGATAAATGTGGGGCAATTCATTCACATATACAAATTAACCCTGATTCAGATGACCATCCTAACCATGCTAGATTACGAAGACATCATTTTTGGATCGGTAGGTAAGGGTGTTCTCAAGCCTCTAGATATTCTTTACCATTCGGCCATCAGATTTGCCACCAATGCTCCTTGTAGGACAAATCACTGCACTCTACACTCCTCGGTAAACTGGTCATCTTTGTTATGTTGTGTTGCTATTGTACCATGTTGTGTTGTCATATTGTGTTGCTGCCATGTTGTGTTGTCTTAGGTCGCTCTTTATGTAGTGTTGTGGTGTCTCTTTTGTCGTGATGGGTGTTCTTTTTTTAACCCCCTGCCCCCACAGGAGGCCTTTAGCCTCTTGGTAGGCCATCATTTTAAATAAGAATTTGTTCTTAATTCACTTGCCTAGTTAAAGAAAGGTTAAAAAAAACATATCCTATGGACAACCGCGCCCCAACACCAAGAGCACTCGCTCTCCAGCGGCCTACTGACAACCGCGCACCTACACCAAGAGCACTCGCGCTCCAATGTCCTATTGTCAACCATGCCCCTCCTCAAGAACAACCGCTCTTCAATGTCCTACGAACAAGAACATCTCTACCTACCTCGAGCATCACGCTCCCCCTTCACCTAGCTACCTCAACTACCCATTCCCTTTCGATAAAATCTTTAAAACTATGTTGCTGTGGTCTGTACCTAGTGAACAAAGTATTAAACCCCCCAGTACTGTTCCAAATGCCAAATTAAAGCTACATTCTGCGATTTAACAAACCTCCAAACGAGCTTCAATGCCATACAACACTCCTTCCGTGGCCTTCAACTGCTCTAAAATGCTAGTACAACTAAATGCATGCTCTTCAACCGATTGCTGCCCGTACCCGACCCCCCGACTAGCAACACTACTCTGGACAGTTCTGATTTAGAATATGTGGACAACTATAAATACCTAGGTGTCTGGCTAGACTGTAAACTCTCCTTCCAGACTCATATTAAGCATCTCCAATCCAAAATAAAATTTAGAATCAGCCTATTTCGCAACAAAGCCTCCTTCACTCATGCTGCCAAACATACCCTCGTAAAACTGACTATCCTACCGATCCGGAGATGTCATTTACAAACTAGCCTCCAACACTCTACTCAGCAAATTGGATGCAGTCTATCACAGTGCCATCTGTTTTTGTCACCAAAGCCCCATATACTACCCACCACTGCAACCTGTATGCTCTCGTTGGCTGGTCCTCGCTACATATTCGTCGCCAAACCCACTGGCTCCAGGTCATCTATAAGTCTTTGCTAGGTAAAGGTCTGCCTTATCTCAACTCACTCGTCACCATAGCAACACCCACCCGTAGCACGCGCTCCAGCAACCAGAAACCGTGGATTGATGGCAGCATTCGCGCAAAACTGAAAGAGCGAACCACTGCTTTTAACCAGGGTAAGGCTACCGGAAACATGACTGAATACAAACAGTGTAGCTATTCCCTCCGCAAGGCAATCAAACAAGCTAAGCGTCAATATAGAGACAAAGTAGAGTCACAATTCAGCGGCTCAGACACAAGAGGAATGTGGCAGGGTCTACAGTCAATCACGGACTACAAAAAGAAAACCAGCCCCGTTGCGGACCATGACGTCCTGCTCCCAGACAAACTAAACAACTTCTTTGCTCGCTTTGAGGACAATACAGTGCCACCGACACGGCCTGCTACCAAAACCTGCGGGCTCTCCACCGCAGCCAATGTGAGAAAAACGTTTAAATGTGTTAACCCTCGCAAGGCTGCCGGCCCAGATGGCATCCCTGGCCGTGTCCTCAGAGCAGACCAGCTGGCTGGTGTGTTTACGGACATATTCAATCAGTCCCTATCCCAGTCTGCTGTTCCCACATGCTTCAAGAGGGCCATCATTGTTCCTGTTCCCAAGAAAGCTAAGGTAACTGAGCTAAATGACTATCGCCCCATAGCACTCACTTCCGTCATCATGTGCTTTGAGAGATTAGTCAAGGATCATATCACCTCCATCCTGCCAGACACCCTGGACCCACTCCAATTTGCTTACCGTCCCAATAGGTCCACAAACGATGTAATCGCAATCACACTGCATACTGCCCTAACCCATCTGGACAAGAGGAATACTTATGTAAGAATGCTGTTCATCGACTACAGCTCAGCAATTAACACCATAGTTCCCTAAAAACTCGTCATTAATTTCGAGACCCTGGGTCTCGACCCAGCCCTGTGCAACTGGGTCCTGGACTTCCTGACGGGCCAGCCCCAGGTGGTGAGGGTAGGAAACAACATCTCCACCCCGCTGATCCTCAACACTGGGGCCCCACAAAGTGCGTTCTCAGCCCTCTCCTGTACTCCCTGTTTACCCATGACTGCGTGGCCAAGCACGCATCCAACTCAACCATCAAGTTTGCTGACGACACTACAGTGGTAGGCTTGATTACCAACAACAACGAGACGGCCTACAGGGAGGAGGTGAGGGCCCTCGGAGTGTGGTGTCAGGAAAATAACCTCTCACTCAATGTCAACAAAACAAAGGAGATGATCGTGGACTTCAGGAAACAGGAGAGGGATCACCCCCCTATCCACATCGAGGGGACAGTAGTGGAGAAGGTGGAAAGTTTTAAGTTCCTCGGCGTACACATCACGGACAAACTGAATTGGTCCACCCACACAGACAGCGTGGTGAAGAAGGCGTAACATCGCATACTGCCCTAACAGCGCCTCTTCAACCTCAGGAGGCTGAAGAAATTCGGCTTGTCACCAAAATCACTCACAAACTTCTACAGATGCACAATGGAGAGCATCCTGTCGGGCTGTATCACCGCCTGGTATGGCAACTGCTCCGCCCACAACCGTAAGGCTCTCCAGAGGGTAGTGAGGACTGCACAACGCATCACCGGGGGTAAACTACCTGCCCTTCAGGACACCTACACCACCCGATGTCACAGGAAGGCCAAAAAGATCATCAAGGACAACAACCACCCGAGCCACTGCCTGTTCACCCCGCTATCATCCAGAAGACGAGGTCAGTACAGGTGCATCAAAGCTGGGACCGAGAGACTGAAAAACAGCTTCTATCTCAAGGCCATCAGACTGTTAAACAGCCATCACTAACATTGAGTGGCTGCTGCCAACATACTGACTTAAATCTCTAGCCACTTTAAACATAGGAATTGGATGTAACAATGTATCACTAGCCACTTTAAACAATTTTGTATATAATGTTTACGTATCCGACATACTCATATCAAATGTATGCACTGTACTCTAAACCATCTACTGAATCTTGCCTATGCCATTAAATATCGACCCAAATCTCTAGCCACTTTAATAATTATAATTGGATGAAATAATGTATCACTAGCCACTTTAAACAATGCCATTTATATAATGTTTACATATCCTACATTACTCATCTCATATATATATATATATATATATATATGTGTATATACTGTACTCCATACCATCTACTGCATCTTGCCTATGCCGGTCAGCCATCGCTCATCCATATATTTATATGTACATACTCGTATTCATTCCTTTACTCTTGTGTGTATAAGGTAGTTGTTGTGAATTTGTTAGATTACTTGTTAGATACTACTGCATGGTCGGAACTAGAAGCACAAGCATTTCGCTACACTCGCATTAACATCTGCTAACCATGTGTATGTGACAAATAACATTTGATTTGATTTGATATTTCACTGGTCATCCTCAAAGCCAACACCTCCTTTGGCCGCCTTTCCTTCCAGTTCTCTGCTGCCAATGACTGGAAAGAATTGCAATAATCACTGAAGTTGGAGACTTTTTTCTCCCTCACTAACTTTAAACATCAGCTGTCAGAGCAGCTTACCGACAGCTTCAGCTGTACACAGCCCATCTGTAAATAGCCCATCCATCCCCATATTTGTTTTAGTTTTTCTGCTCTTTTGCACACCAGTAGTTCTACTTGCACATCCTCATCTGCACATCTATCACTCCAGTGTTAATTGCTAAATTGTAATTACTTCGCCACTATTAGCCTATTTATTGCCTTACCTCCTTACTTCATTTGCACACACTGTATATAGATTTTTCTATTGTGTTATTGACTGTGCGTTTGTTTATCCCATGTGTAACTCTGTGTCGTTGTTTTTTGTCGCACTGCTTTGCTTTATCTTGGCCAGGTCACAGTTGTAAATGATAACTTGTTCTCAACTAGCCTACCTGGTTAAATAAAGGTTAAATAAAAATACATTTGGAAAAACAAAACAAACAGGCTCAACTTAGTCAACGTTGAGAGAAAGTTGTTTGTTTGCTGGGATCATTCTAACATGACATCTATCTCTGTGTAGGTGATTGAGCTTGATGTGTCCTGTCCTTCCTCCCTGGGCCATCTGGAGTTTGTGGTGCTGGAATCAGAGCCGTACCTCCCGTTCTGCTTCCTCGACAATGACTGGTTCTGCTCTAAAGTTGTGGTGACCACACCAGAGGGAGACACAGTCAACTTCCCCTGTTACCACTGGATCTCAGGCAATGAGCGGCTGGTGTTCAGGGAGGCCACTGGTAAGTATGTTGGTATATCGATCATTGTCTAGGTTCAGTTCTGAGTATACATGCTGTGCCTATAATACATCAGCTAGCTGAATGTCATTTGTAGTTTATTTTGAAATGTGTGTCAAAGGGGCCATATTTATGAAATAATGGTGGATATACTTTATATGGCTTAATATGTTGATCAATCCCCCCAAAACATGAAAATAATCACACTTTATGACATTTTGTTGATAAGGTAAACTGATATTCAATGAGACCTGGCCAGAGGCCATAGAAGAGAGAAAGAAGGAGCTGCAGAGTCGGAAAAAGGTGTACCGGTGAGAGGCTGGTTCTGAGATCTGGAAACTCAATTCCTAAGATGCAGAAACAATTCAAAACAACATCAAAATGCTTTTGAATCAGCACTTTTAGAGTTATTATAGTAAACTAAAACTGAAACAAAATAATAATGAAAAAAACTATTTCCTAAACTGAAATAAAATTATTAAGAAATCAGTTTGAAAAACTATACTGAAACTATTATCTTTGCCTCTAAAACAAAAAACAAAAAACAAATTATGTTCAGTTGCAGTTTGTTTTTCTACTAAACTTTGGGCAAAAATATAAATGGGTTTTAAAAGTTCTGAATCGGATGGGTAAATGCAGACAGGAAAATGGCAATGTTTCGAATAGGCTTTGCGTGTGCATCACTATTACTAGCTATTAGTAGCTAACAAATGTGCAATGACTTAATTGTATGTTTTTTTCCCTCTCTTTCTGTCAGGTAAAGATACTTTACTCTTGTCAATTTAATCATGTTTACATGCTGCTTTACTCATCTCATGTATACACTGTATTCGGCGGCAGGTAGCCCAGTGGTTAGAGCGTTGGACTTGTAACCGGAGGGTTGCAAGTTCGAATCCCCGAGCTGACAATGAAAAAATCTGTCGTTCTGCCCCTGAACAAGGCAGTTAACCCACTGTTCCCCAGGTGCCGAAGACGTGGATGTCGATTAAGGCAGCCCCCCGCACCTCTCTGATTCAGAGGGGTTGGGTTAAATGCGGAAGACACATTTCCGGTGTGACTTTAGACATTCTCTTCTACTGTATTTTAGTCAATGCAACTCCGACATTGCTCGTCCTAATATTTATATATTTCTTAATTCCGTTCTTTTATTTTTAGATGTGTATATTGTTGTGAATTGTTAGATACTACTGCACTGTTGGAGTTAGAAACACAAGCATTTCGATACACCCGCAATAACATCTGCTAAATGTGTATGTGACCAATAAAATGTGATTTGATTTGACTACTAAGGTAGAGAAAAAAAAGCATTGAATTTCTGTTAACATGGACAAGTCACATTGAGATTGACTTTAAAATTTAAGCCTAACCATATTATGACCTGACCCATCACCTTACTTAAAACTGCGCCCCAGTGGCAAGAAGTGAAATCCCCCAAAACACTCAAACTATAGTCCAACAACACATAAATGTCTTCTAGCCTCCCACGCATAGGCTCCTTTCTGTCCCTTACACAAAAACTAAAACCAAAATAATGTAAAAACAAAATAGAAATCTTTTAATCAACTGAAAACAGAATCTAAACTAGAAAATCAAGCCTGAAAAGGAATTGAAACTAAACAGGTTATTACTATTTCTTTGTTTAAATATAAAAAATAAAAACAAAGAACTATAATAGCCTTGTTTGGGACTGAACCCTATGTACGTACAGTTTTATCCAAGCATTATCAAAGCTCTCCTGCAAATGTTTTATGTGGAGTGACCCCTCTCGCTATTGAGACTGGTCGATACACAAACACTCTTAACTCTTAAACACAGATACATTTATGTGAAGTCACCTAAGCTACCATTTTGTATGTAATGGTGAACGATAGGCTGTGTATCCCGTCTTGATTTACCATGTCTATTCCCTTCAGTTGGAGTATATATGCCGAGGGTCTACCCCAAATAATGAAAGTTGACAGCGCTTCTGATCTCCCTGCTGAGGTCCGCTTCTCTTTCACCAAGGACTTTGAATTCGAGTTCACAGCATTGAGCGTAAGTTGGAGCACTGGTTTTCAAAATTGTTTTGCTTACTGTAAAACAGTCAAATTTTGCTCTTCCCAGAGTACCCTTGAAGTATACCCCTCGCGTGCATTTTACCTGTAGGCCTATGCTCTTGTGAGTCTTCGCAAGTACCACCTGAGTATAGGCCAAGTATCCCCAGGGGAACATGGAACCCAGGTTGAGAACCATAAGAGGCAGCACCAGGAAATTAATTAGACATTTAATCATCTCTATTGGCATATCCCCAACACACCTTTAAAAATACTAACTTTACAGTGAGATTAGACGTTATTGTCCTACACCAGTTCAGGTAATTGTGATATCATGAGATGTTGGGAATGTGGCCATCAGGGTTGTGGTGTAACGTGGATTATAGGAATGATGCCAGTAATAACACCCTCAGGCAAGGTTTTCCTAAATTATTTTGTTTTTAGCCACTCAAATCATGCCTGAAGTCGTATAAAATAACAAGCCAAATTAACCATTTAGCAGACATTATAACCAAATAACTGAACTTTTCACCAAATCAAATGCCGATTAACACATGATATTAAGGATATGTGGCCTGTGAATGAATCGATCACCCAAGGAGGAGGATGTAGATGATGAAGAGTAATGGACCTAGCACAGAGCCCTGGGGGACATCCTGGCATTGTTAGCGGCATTCTCTAATCAACTGCACCACCTTTCTCATGTTGAAGTAAAGCTCCTCCTCTATCGCGGCAGATTGGTGTCACTGAAACTAGAAAGCCATTCCACCAACATGAAACAATGGAAGAGCCTAGATGAACTCAGTCACGTTTTCAATAGACTCAAGACTGACGTCTATGGTAAGTTGGTATCAGTCTTAAAGAAGGCAGCAATCAAATAGCTCAATGGAATCATTAGCATCTCATTATTATTTTGCACAAAGTTTCATTTTACACATGATCATTTTGTTTTCCTAGCTTATGTCGAAAAGAACTGGAAGGAGGACACGTTTTTGGGTACCAGCTTCTGAACGGCCTCAACCCCATGATGATCCATCGCTGCTCCAAGCTTCCAGAGAACTTCCCGGTCACAGAAGACATGGTGAAGGCTTCCCTTTTCGGAAAAACCTTGAAGCAGAAATTCAGGTTTGTCAAAATGGAGTAATGTATGTCATTCATCGTTCTGTTATTGCTCTAGTGTTTTTTCCTCAGGAAATTGTGTGTAGTACAGTACAATATGCTGTACATTGTGTCAGTACACTTCCTTTGGCATGGTGATGTTGTTGGCAACATCTGCCTCCTAACTCATTAATGTCCTAACCTAAACAGAAAGGCAACATCTTCCTGGTTGACTACAAGCGCCTACATGGAGTGACAGCAAACTTGATCCATGGGAAACAGCACTTCTTGGCTGCCCCACTCTGCTTGCTCTACATGACCCCAGAAGATAAGCTCATTCCCATCGCAATCCAGGTACATCTCACATAAGAATGAGATCTTTACTTCCGAAACCCAAAATAAATAATCTTAACAGAATGTTTGCCACTGGGAGTTCTCTTGAACCAAAAGGGGTCCCATAAATGGACATAAATATTGCCCAGAAATTAACTAATTGACCAGAAAGCAAAAAGCATGAGCAAAAGCATATACTGTTAGCCTAAAACTAAGGATTTGGGGGTTTCATGATTGATGTTATATGATTGATGATTGATGTTATATGTCTGCATGAACCATACAGGCAACACTCGTTTTAAGCAAACAACTATTAAACTTCCGTATGTCTTTAAATTGTAACAATATAATCATTCTCAATTAATGAAGCAAGCCATGATTGTTCTGCTTCCTTTCACAGCTGAAGCAGGAGCCTGGAGATGACAACCCCATCTTCCTTCCTACTGACTCTGAGTATGACTGGCTCCTGGCCAAGATCTTTGTGAGGAACGCTGACTTTGTTGAACACGAGCTGAACTTTCACCTGCTGAGGACTCACCTGCTGGCTGAGGTGTTTGCCGTGTCGACACTGCGCAACCTACCAATGGTGCATCCCTCTACAAGGTACCTACCTACTGCTGTGCATGCAGACACTGAGTTTGTTATCAACTGTAATAACACTACAGTTGTGTGAGTTCTCATTTTCCTATTAATTCAATACTTTTAACATGATTAAGAGAACCTGAAGTATTTGGAAATAAATGTATTCATTGTATGTATTTTTGTAATTGAAAGAAGCAGTAGGTTGTAGTATATTACAATACATAGCTTCTTTAGGTGTGAATTTCATGTACGATCGTTCCATCTTTCTCCATAGCTCCTGATCTCTCACTTCCGCTACACTCTGCAGATCAACACTCTGGCTAGACAGACCCTCATATCAGAGAATGGGGTGATCACAAAGGTACTGCCTATTCCATTCTTATAATGTTCTATTATACGTTAATACTTGTGGAATGTCACAATGCCAGTGGAAACTGATTCAAAAGCATAAGAGAGCTCTGTGTTAAAAAAAGAAGCACCCTGCTTTTGCATGCTTATGAATGCACCGCTTACATTCTCCAGAAATTATTATTTTGGACGTTCCAAAATTACCAGCTAACTTATTTAAAAACTGTTCGGATTAAACATGAAGTACATCTAAAATTAGGCCTTCTAAACACTTTACGATTATACAATCGTAACTTTTGTTACGTTCCCCAGCAAAAATGTCACTCAAACAGAAGGGGAACTAACAGAGTCACTGACCAACAACCAAAACCAAACAGGTGGGGTTTTAAGAGGGGGTCTGAAAGACACTCAGGAGGTTATCCACTGAAAGTTGACTAGCAACAACAACTGGAGCCTAAAAAAGACACCCACCATGCTCCGACAAAATTTGCCCAAGAAGAGGCAAACAAAAGAAAAACCCACATCAAACTTACAGACAGGAAGCAAACCAAAAAGGTGGAGCAAAACTAAATCAGACAAAGGAATGTTTTTCTAGAACTAAAATAGGGAGCACCCCACCTAAAGGTGTTGACCCTCCACATATCTCAAGACATCTGGAGCACTGGGCCCACCCACTATTAAATAGCACCTGGGCCAGCACAGGTGAAACCCCTTCCCACTAACAAGATGGCAACCAGCACAGGTGTAACACATACTGTCTAATGAGGTGACACCAATCGGTGTGCGCCCTACATGCTAACGAGCTATACTGTATGTGCTACCTCAAAACATAAATGGAAAAATCAAAGCCTGTAACACATTTGACACTGAGCTGGTTATCGTTTTGAGATGTACACCTAGCGACACATACTGTAGAGTAAATTGATCATCAGGCTGAACTGTGAGGCATTGCCTAGCGACACATACCGCGGTAGAGTAAATTGATCATCATTGTTGTGATACATCTCTGCGAACCTCTCAGCTGTAAAACTTGAATTAATAAACGGAAGGGTTGTTTATCAACAGAACCGATGCATGCGCACCTTGAAGGCAAAACAACTGTCAAAGCCAAAGGATTATTGACAACTTTAACTATATTTTGTCTCCAAATGTTTATTGAAAACATAAGTACATTTGCACAATAAGCACTTGTCTCTCAAATATATAGTTACAGTTGTTGGTTAGCTAGTTAGAGAATTGTAGCCATATTAGCATAGACGTGATAAGTTAAAACACCTCAAAACAAGACATGGTATCAAGAAGAAGAACAACTAGCTGAAACAAGCCCCTGCGATTCCCCACATGGTAGCTTCTTGTCATTGTTGCTAGCTATCTGACCGTTCAGATTCATAACAACACACAGCCATCTGCCCCATCAATGCGTGTGCATCATGTTTGTGACATCAGGCAACCTGTCTTTGTCGCTTTAACCACAGAGCTGCCCTGGCGTCTGTCATTAACAAGTTATGTCATCGATAACCCTGTTTGATATTTAAATACTGATCGCCGTTAGAACGCACTGCATGTCCTATTATATGACACAAGGGGATAAGTGATTGGTTACATAAACCATGTTTCCATCCAACCATTTTATGCGGCTGAATTACCCGACAGGCTTGATGGAAACACCACATTTTTGCGAAAAAGAATAAAGACTGTCTTTAAAAACAAATACTTTAGACAAGGATGGATATTTTTTTTTCTCTGTGAAATATATTATGCCATAATAAAAAGGTGAACTATCCCTTTAACCCATCTTGAAGAATGCCAGTGTAGGAGGTCCAGGGATGATGGAGTTCCTGAAGAAAGCGGTGGCCTCATTAACCTACAGCTCCCTCTGTATGCCGGAGGACATCATTGCACGCGGTCTGGAGTCAATCCCCAACTTCTTCTACAGGGAAGATGGACTCAAGCTGTGGGACATTGTTCACAGGTAGTTTGTGTACAGGTTTATTGAGTTTTGTGGTGAAACATAATTCCAAGATATGTCAATTTGACAGCACAATTTGATTTGTGCATTATAAGGAGGCTAGTTCATGCAACTACATTTTTGCTCAGTTTACTAAACTCTAGTTAACTCTAGTCTACTCCTTCCTCCAAAGTAAATTATGTTCCAGATTAGGAGGTTTACGGTCTTTTTTGCAAAGATCTGTGCTCTTTTGCACTATGACAATGTCGCCCATAATATCAGTGCTGGTCATTCCATGAAATGAGTGCATTTCGTGTCCCTTTGATATTTTAAAAGCCTGTTATATTAAAGCTATATTAAATAAACCTCGTGCAAAATTCAATAAAAAAAATTTATATGAATAAAGTCTTACTAAAGTGAAAAAGTTCAGCATTTTGACATGTCCCTCTGTGCATCCTCTGTGACTTCTAGGAAGATATTAACCCACTTACCCTCAACATTAATGCAAATTTTCACCACAATTTTAAAGCTTTAGTTATTTTGTTGCTTTGACCAAGCAATTTCTGAAGATTATTATATATTTCACATGATTAGTGATTCATTAAGTTAAAATTGTTTTTCCTAATTTTAAGGTCAAATCGTAACAATTTGACTAGATGTCAAAAGCATAACACTTCAACCCAGTTACCCATAGACAGACAGGCTAGAAATGTTTTCACAATTATATATTTCTTTAATGAAGCTTACATTCCTGGGTCACTGTCTTTTCAGTTCGCTGCAGCTAGCGACTGCAACGAGCTGCAACAAACACTCAAAAAAACAGGACAGTTTTATCTCAATCTCTTAATTCAAAGACTCAATCATGGATGTATTGTTGTCTCTACCTTCTTGCCCTTTGTGCTGTCGTCTGTGCCCAATGTTTGTACCCTGTCCTGCTGCCATGTTGTGTTGCTACCATGTTGTTGTCATGTTGTGTTGCTACCATGCTGTGTTGTCATGTGTTGCTGCCATGCTATGTTGTTGTCTTAGGTCTGTCATTATGTAGTGTTGTGGTGTCCCTCTTGGCGTGATGTGTGTTTTGTCCTATATTTCTATTTTATTTATTTTTATTTTTAATCCCAGCCCCCGTCCCCGCAGGAGGCCTTTTGGTAGGCCGTCATTGTAAATAAGAATTTGTTCTTAACTGACTTGCCTAGTTAAATAAAATAAATAAAAATGTAATTGCCCCTTCCTGTTGCACAGAACAAGCTTCCATTCCCTGTCACCACGAGATGTATTTAAGATAAAATCGTCAAAACAAGGTCAACCCTGTTACTTTGACACTTAATAGGCACTTACTGTAATATTTGTTTTTTTATTTTATCTCTGAGATTATTATTAAATTTTTTTAATTAAGTTTAACATGTGCTCTTTATGACAATGTTAAAATTAGGTGATATAAAGATCCACAAATTTACACTACTCATGAGGCACCGAACTGGTGGGACAGCCCTGTGTTTTGTCATAGTGTTTTGCTAATACCTGATGTTGTCCTGTGGTTTTGTATAGGTTTGTTCAGAAAGTGATTGGTCACTACTACACCTGTGACTCAGACGTCCAGAAGGACTGTGAACTGCAGAACTGGATCAAGGAAATCTTCTTCCATGGATTCCTAGCAGAAACCAGCACAGGTTACACTTTTCTCATTTAAAAGGCACACTAGCTCTTTCTTAACTCTTAATCATAAGACTACATACAAATGTACAGATCTGATTTGTTGATGAATATTTCTGATAATACGTAATATCCAGAAACGTAATATCCTGACAATTCCAAGGGATTCCATACAGTATCGACTGTAGGTTTGAAACCAATTGGCATCAGATTTTCATGTGAATATTCTCAAATCTGCATATATCTTTTTTCACATTTTCCCACCAGTGGTGTTTCCACCAAAGGATGGTGTTTCCACCATTTTGCAGGATGACAAAATAAATTTTTCTCTAAAGTATTTTTTTAAATCTCAAGTTCAATGTGTTTCCATCACATTTTTTACTTTATCAATAGTTTTGTCACAAAAAATGTTGCGTTAAATAGCAAATGTGCCTACTCAAATCAAAGCAAATTTTATTTGTCACATACACATGGTTAGCAGATGTTAATGCGAGTGTAGCGAAATGCTTGTGCTTCTAGTTTCGACCATGTAGTAGTGTCACGACTTCCGACGAAGTCGGTCCCTCTTCTTGTTAGGCGGTGTTAGTCGGCGTCACTGGTTTTCTGACCATCATCGCTTCCCTTAGTTGTTTTGGTATTTTGTCTAATTGTCGCACCTGTTGTTTATTTCTCCCAATCACGCACCTGTATATATTCCTTCCTTTCCCTTCTTTCCATTGTGCGTGATTGTTTGATGTTACCGTTGTCTTTCGTTTCCCCAGTCTGTTCACTGAGGGCATTATTAGTATGGTTCCTGTTTTGCCGGTTTGCTTTTGCGCCCGGGTTGTTTGTTATGTCGTATGAGTATTTCATTCGCCAGAGTGATTTGTTTGTTTGGACTGGTGACCGTATTAAAAGATCCTCACACGTTGATTACCTCCTGCGCTTGATTCCTTTTTCATACGGAACCACGAACGTAACAAGTAACAAGTAACATTACTAACAAGTAATCTAACAAATTCACAACAACTACCTTATACACACACAAGAGTAAAGGAATGAATACGAGTATGTACATGTAAATATATGGATGAGCGATGGCTGACCGGCATAGGCAAGATGCAGTAGATGGTATGGAGTACAGTATATACATATGAAATGAGTAATGTAGGATATGTAAACATTATATAAATGGCATTGTTTAAAGTGGCTAGTGATACAGTTATTTCATCCAATTATAATTATTAAAGTGGCTAGAGATTTGAGTCGATGGCGGAACGGCATAGGCACGTGTGCTCTAGCCAACAGCTGGCAGATACAGTGCGGATGGTGGTAGTCTACATTATGAGATTATTATGGATTTTAGTAGCATCAAGCTAATCACCGTACACTTTCACCACCCTGGGAAGTTCATCATAACTTATTTCATCTGTAGCATGTTGCTGAAATGTGAATGCTAAAAATGAGTGGCTGTGTCATTTCCTGGAACCATAACCACGGAAAGCGAGGCCCGGCACATTGCAGCTCTATAAACTTCCCACAATAACCAGGTCGTAGTGGACCTCACACCATATAATTGCGTGACTTTAAGTTTTATTGGATACGTCGCCGTTTCTACATTCAATAAGAAAAAAATAGCTGACAAGGTAAAAATCTGTTGTTCTGCCCCTGAACTAGACAGTTAACCCACTGTTCCTAGACTGTCATTGTAAATAAGAATTGACTTGCCTAGTTAAATAAAAGCTCAAATTGTTTGTTGATCATTGCTAGACAACCATTTTCAGGTCTTGCCATAGCAAATTAAAACACTCGGCCACCTAGGAACATTCACAGTCTTGGTAAGCAACTTCAGTGTAGACTTGGCCTTGTGTTTTAGGTTATTGTCCTGCTGAAAGGTAAATTAATCTCCCAGTGTCTGGCGGAAAACAGACTGAACCAGGTTTTCTTCTAGGATTTTGCATGTGCTTATGTCCATTCTGTAAAAATGTTATCCTGAAAAACTCCACCTTCCTTAACAATTACAAGCATACCCATATCATGACCACTATGCTTGACAATATGAAGAGTGGTACTCAGTTTGTGTTGTGTTGGATTTGCCCTAAACATAACACTTTGTATTCAGGACAAAAAGTTATTGCCAGATTTCTTTTTACGGTATTACTTTAGTGCCTTATTGCAAACAAGATACATGTCTTAGAATATTTTTATTCTGTAAAAGCTTCTTGTACATGGCTAGCATAAGCAACAGCAGTGTGACACTGCCTTTCCTCTTTTTGGGCAAGCACAGCGCTCACCGCAGAGCAGGAGGCGTCTGTGTAATGGTAGAACGGCTGCGTGAAGTCTGGGAAGTCTGGCTCAAACAAGGCATGTTTCAGGTAGGAGAATGCGTCTTGGCATGCTTAAGCCCACTAGAATGGAACATTATTTTCAGTCAGCATATTTAGCAGTACAGCATGGTGTGCAAAGCTCTTCATAAACGTATGGTAATATCCACAGAGTCCCAGGAAGGCTCTCACTTCTGTGGATGTGTGAGTAAGCCAGTCCTTCACATTTTGTATATTTCTTGGTTCTGGCTGAATTCCATCTTTGGACACAATGTGCTTTAGGAATAGTACCTGGTCTTGGGTGAGACGTCACTTGGCAAGGTTCAGCTTCAGGCCAATGGCTTGTAATCTGGAGAGGATTTCTTCCAGGTGCTGCAGGTGTTCCTCGAAGGAGCGGCTGTAGATGAGGACATCATCCAAGTACAGGTTTTCCATCGGAGGCCTCACAGTACAATCTCCATTATTCTCTTGAATGTCACTGGAGCATTGGTCAGTCTCATTGGCATACAGCTCACCTCCTGTTGTGAAAGCTGTCTTTTCTCGATCCTCCTGCTCCACGTGTCAGTACCCATGCTGAACATCCCCTGTTGAGATCCAGTCAGAGCCAGACAGCCCATCCAAGGCATTGTTGACTCGTGGCAGTGGGTGAGAATCTTTTGATGGTCACAATATTTAGCTTTCTGTAATCCAAAACAGAAATGCCAGGATCTGTCCTTGTTGGGGACAGAACTACTGGCGCAGCCCAAAGAACGTAACTTTCTCAGACTGCAACTGTCTTCAAGAGTTTGTCAACTTGGTTCTATATTCCCTGCCTTTGGTCTGGTGTCACACGGTAGGCATGCTGTTTGACAGGCATTGCCTGTGCGGACACAATGTTTTATTAGGCCTGTTTGACCTTGGTCTTCTGAACTCTTGCTGAAGACGTCTGTGTGCCTCTTGAGAAGTGATTTCAGTGACTGAACTTGAGTGGACGACAAGTTAGTCTCAATCAATCAAATATTTATGAATCCCTTTTTACATCAGCACATGTCACTATACAGAAACTCAGCCTGAAACCCCAAACAGCAAGCAATGCAGATGTAGAGGCATGGGGGTTAGGAAAAACTCCCTAGAAAGGCAGGAACCTAGGAAGAAACCTAGAGAGAAACCAGGCTCTGAGGGTGGCCAGTCCTCTTCTGGCTGTGCCGGGTGGAGATTATAAGAGCACATGGCTATTTAAGGCCAGAGTGTTCTTCAAGATGTTCATAGATGACCAGCAGGGTCAAATAATAATCACAGTGATTGTAGAGGGTGCAACTGCTCAATACCCTCAGGAGTAAATGTAAGTTGGCTTTTCATAGCCGAGCGTTCAGAGGTTGAGACAGCAGGTGAGTAGAGAGAGAGAGAGTCGAAAACATCAGGTCCGGTTCCATAGCAACAGGTCAGGGTTCCATAGCCGCAGGCAGAACAGTTTTCAACCAGCAATTGAGTTGCGAGACTCTGCTGTAGAGCTCATCACTCCCCCTAACTGGGAGGTTGCCAGAGACAATTACTCGATGCCGACACATCTTTCTAGAGAATTTACACGCTGAAGCTATGTTGTGCTTGGTGACCTCTGTTTCATCCTAACATCATTGGTACTGGCGTGGATAACAATATCCTCATACTCTCTGTGCTCACCAGTTTTAGACTTAGCCAGCACCCTCTTCAGGTTAGCCTTTACATCTGTAGCCCTGCTCCCTGGTAAACAGTGTATGATCGCTGGATGATGATTTTTAAGTCTAATATTGCGGGTAATGGCGTCGCAAATGACTAGGGTTTTCAATTAGTCAGAGCTAATGGTCTGAGGCTTCGGGTGGCTCAGACCCCGTAACGGGTGGAGAGGAGACTTTAGAAGGCTCAGCCTCTGACTCGTTGCTTAATGCGGAGAACCGGTTTAAAGTTTCTGTCGGCTGAATGAGCGACACCGGTTGAGCATTCCTACAGCATTTCCCTCCAGAAGCCATGAGAAAATTGTCCGGCTGCGCGAGGGGGGATTTATACTACTATCTGTACTTACTGGTGGCACAGATGCTATTTGATTCTTTCCTACACTTAAATTGCCCTTGCCTAACGATTGCATCTGAAGCTGGTCTTGCAACACGGCTATCCTCACCATAAAGCGATAGTTCTCCTGTATATTATGAGAACAGCGACTGCAATTAGATGTTACTACTTCGCTTTTTCGGCTGGTGGAGGTCCTGTAGAACCATGTCCAGATAAAACCAGGGTGAAAAAGTTGAATGAAGAAAGTAGAGCGAGGAAAAAACTAAGACGTTATATGTGTTAAATGCAGATTTTGATTAAACTGTTATTAAAAGTAAAACTGAAAAGTTTGGCAGGTAGCCAAGTAGCAACAAACAAGACAAGCTATCTATCTTCATAGAGGGTGCAGCAACATCAAGGGAAGGTGATTTGGTACAGCATATCTTCCACAACTGATATCCAGTAGGGCATGTTGCTGTTGCAGGAAACCAAGCCTAGTATCATTGAATGGTGGGCCCCTCTGACAACTTGAAACTTATGCTTGAGATGTTCTTTCCCTAGGGGAAATGCATACTGACAAAGTCCAGGAATGTCCAAACATTGTCCATTGACAGAGCGAGCAAATGCAAAGGATGTCTTCATGGGGTGCTTTTTCAGAGCTGGATGTGAAGTTCTGAAATCCTCACTGATGATGGAAATGGTCGATCCTGTGTCAAGAGGAGCAGACACTTCAATTCCCTCAAAGATGGCAAGAATGTTAGCTGAAACAACCTCTGTGGAAGCCATCTTGTCACTTTAGATTTTGTCAACAGGGAGCTCTGGTGCACTGGCTGAAGTTCGCTCCTTAACAAACAACTAGTGATCGTTTCCCCGCTGTGTGGAACCAGACACGTTAGACTGCCTAATGTCTGTCAGGGGACTGGAAGTGTACACTGCGCCTGTAATGAGGGCTCACCTATCCCTCAATCCTTGGAGGTGGACTCGGGCTGTTGTGTCATCGGTCCCTTGCATCAGACTGGTGCCTGTAGTCTGGGTAGTGAACTCTTGGTGGGTAGTCTAGAGAGTAGTAGCGACAGCTTCCACCATCAGAGCCCCAATCACGTTGGCCTTGGCAGTACTCTGGAGAGGCAGTAAATTACTGACTGTGACACTCTGGGCCACGGCCACGTCATTCAGGTGAGTAGTAGGCTCATGATAAATGTTGAGTTTGATGGTCTGGTGAGAAGACGAGTGCTCTTCTGGCAGCATCATTGGATGGGGTGGAGGTCCTGTCGGCCCAGAAGCCCAAACGCTGTGTGAGGTTCTGGTTTTCCACCTGTAGCTGGCGTACTTCACTCTTCAGGCCATTCACAGAGTCAGCTGTTTCACAGCATGAAGGAGCTTCTCATCCGTGTCATTAGAACGAACCATAGCAACCTAGTCTTGGGTCTGTGCCACTGACGGGTATGCAGCATGTAGTTGGAGAGCTGCACGTGTTCTTTCAAAGCAACTTGCGACGAGCAGGGCATCACCGATGTCCTCCGCTCCATTTTCATGAATCTTCGCCTGCAAGGCTGTGTCCAATCCGGCCGCAAAGGGGTGAAACTTCTCCCTTTCCCGTGCCTTGTGGTCATAGTCTATGAAGTCCTCCAGAACCAACAAGTGATGTCAGTAATGTACACATGCAAGCTCTCACCAGGCTTTCTAGGGCGAGCATTCACATGTGTCTGAAAGAATGAGTTTGGTCTTGACAACAGAGTAGGTCTTCTGAACCATTGGCGAAAGGCTGTCCCAGTAGTGGAATGCTGAATCAGCTAGGTGTGTGGGCAATACAGAGGCTAGCACAGGTCCAACTCCATATCTGGCAGATTGTACATTGCCTGCACAGCCACTTCAAAGCAACGAGACCAGCAAGCAAACAACCTATGTGCCATCTCCCCTGAAAAGCTGGTGGTAGGTACATTTTCAGGCGCTGTGAGAAGTGATGGGGGGGCTACAGAGTCAATAGCATTGTCCAAAGGTCCAGCTGGATTTGCATTGTCTAATGTTCCAGCTAGTTTACCATTAGCCAGAGGTTCAGGGCTATTGTTGTGTTTGAATGAGGTGGTTTACTGTACCTTCTCCATTGCAGGAATCCCTCAGTCTTTCAGTTCAGTGATGGAGCTGGTCAAGTTTCTCACCATGGTGATCTTCACAGTGTCTGTCCAACATGCTGCAGTCAGCAATGGACAGGTGATGAAACCTATTATGTGAATTTAGTTTGCCATGTTTCTGTTTAATTATATTGGAAAAGCAAAGTAGTTTGATTTATTTTGCTATTGTGATTCCAGTTTGATTTTGGCGGCTGGATGCCCAACTTCCCCATCTCCCTGCAACAGCCTCCTCCCACCACTAAGGGGCAGTGTACTGAGAGCACCATGCTGAAGACCTTCCCTGACATCAATACCACCGTCAATGGCATGGCAGTGTTGTACCTTCTGAGCACGCAGTCCAGTGACTATGTGAGTATATGAGAGAAACTGTATTAAAGTATATTCTATGACTTTAAAACATTTCATGACAATCCCAATCAAATCGTTTCCTTAGTAGTCATAATTAAAGTCATAGTTCATGAAACAATGTTATTTCCATGTTATTTCAAATTTCATCAACTCTCTTGCCTCCTTAGGTTGCTCTTGGAAATGGCTATCAGGATCACTTCAGCGAGAAGACCCCTCTGGAACTGATTCACAAAAATCAAGATGAGCTGAAGATATACAACTTTGAAATCCAAGGCAGGAATGTATCTTTGCCCCTGTCATATACCTACCTGAATCCCAACAATGTCGAGAACAGTGTGGCCCTGTAAAATGGGTCGTATTTATTAGGCACCAAATTGAAGAAACACACAGATACAGGGAGAGACTACCTGGACTTGTCCAGTAAGAACCACCTGTTTTCATTTTCCGCTGAAGCATGTTTTGCAACCTTTTTCTACAGTGTGCCCTAATAAATGCAACCTAGGTAATTGGTTCAATTGTTAGATACATGTTGCACTTGAACTTGAACTGAAACAAAAATATTATGAATAATATTTTACTTAACCCTTCTATTTTGTTAGAAAAGACTATACAGGATTGATGTTCTGGGCCAACTTGGCCCAGTACAGTAAACAGAAATCACAGAAAGTACAGTTTCCCTTATCATAATGAGGCTGTAGATCAGACTTTTCCCGGACCTTATCTTCTAAAAACAATGTAGGTCTCCTTCATTTCACATTTCTCACTGTCAGTCAAGAATGATAATTATTCAAGTTTTACAGGTGAAACATCCATGCAGTATCTGCATACCAACCATTTAATCTCAGTCAGTTTGATCTTATACAGTGTTGTTTTCTAACTATCCTACAGTGTTGTTATGAATGATATGCATTGAGTGAATTGTGGAGCAGATAGTGGTAACAAACTGTAGCATAGCCTACCTGTGTATTTTGCCTAGTGGACCTGTTAGGTTTTGGCCACATGAGAGAAAAAATGCACTGGTGTTTTTGTCTTATAGTAATGTAATACTATGCTATTATAGTCGGTTCATTATGTGATCTTGCAGACATTGATTCAGCTTTGATCCATCTTTATTAAACAGCACCATTTGCCAGAGCAGCCTGTTCTCTAATAATAGAGCAAGGACTGTGCGTAAAGTAGAGAATAAACACATGCACAGAATGTGATCCGCCCATCAGCAGAAGCTTCAGGATCTTTAGTCCGTAGAAAAAGTTCAGGGAAAAGTCCGATCGTCAGCAACTCCATTTTATTTAACCTTTACTCCACTTCAAATAAGTGTTGCTCAGCCTCTGTGCAGGAAGCAGCTTGTTTCTAGGAAACACTGTTCAAGAGTTATAAAGGTCAAAGTGCGGGTCAAATTTACCCAGAACATTGTAGATGTCTCGTTTTTTGTTGTTGTACTGGGTTGTATTTTTACAAGTTCATTTCCCCTACCAAGACAACTAGATGAAGGGTCAAAGTGCAACAAATTTTTTTGTGATTTCAAACAATATATTCAGGTCAATTTAAGTTTTAACGTATGTTTTTTGGGGTGGCAGGTAGCCTAGTGGTTAGAGTGTTGGCCAGGAACCGTAAAGGTTGCTGGATCGAATTCCTGAGCTGACAAAGTAAAAATCTGTTGTTCTACCCCTTAACACTGTTCCCCGGTAGGCAGTCGTTGTAAATAAGAATTTGTTCTTAACTGACTTGCCGAGTTAAATAAAGATTTAAAAAAAAATTACTTTGGACTTCTGTATCATCATCATACACTTTGGTTTGGTTTGTCTATTGTGGCACGATCAGTAGAGTGAACCTTAAAATAGCCATCAACTCCAATCCCCTAGGGTCATGGCTATCCAATTAGGATCAGAGATAGAAATGGAAGCAAGACACGCCACTTGCTGTTTTTTTCTGGATCAATGAAAGTCAATGAGCTAAGTAGACCAGTCTCAGCTGTTATTGCATTGGTGTCTATGGAGACACACCAAGTTAAGTAGACCGGAACTGACAAAAATAAAAAACAAAGGAAACGGCCTAAGAGAACTGTCTTCATTTACAGTGCATTTGGAATGTATTTTGTTACGTTACAGCCTTATTCTTAAATTATACATAATCATTTTCCCCTCATTAATCTGGGGCGGCAGGGTAGCCTAGTGGTTAGAGCAGGCAGTTAACCCACTGTTCCTAGGCCGTCATTGAAAATTTGTTCTTAACTGACTTGCCTAGTAAAATAAAGGTAAAAAAAAGAAATCTACATACCCCATAGTTTTGCTAATGTATAAAAGAAATACCTGAAATATAACATTTACATAAGTATTCAGACCCTTTACTCTGTATTTTGTTGAAGCACTTTTGGCATCGATTACAGCCTTGAGTTTTCTAAGGTATGATACTACAAGCTTGGCACACCTGAATTTGGGGAGTTTCTCCCATTCTTCTCTGTAGATCCTTTCCAGCTCTGTCAGGTTGGATGGGGAGCGTCATTGCACAGCTATTTTGTCTTGGCTGTGTGTTTAGGGTCGCTGTCCTGTTGGAAGGTTAACCTTCGCCCCAGACTGAGGTCCTGAGCGCTCTGAAGCAGGTTTTCATCAAGGATTTCTCTCTTTACTTTGCTCCGTTCATCTTTCCCTCGATCCTGACTAGTCTCCCAGTCCCTGCCTCTGAAAAACTTCCCCACAGCATGATGCTGCCACCACCATGCTTCACCATGCACCATGCTGATTGGTGGAGTGCTGCAGAGATGGTTGTCCTTCTGGAAGGTTCTTCCACCAGAACTCTGGAGCTCTGTCAGAGTGACCATCGGGTTCTTGGTCAACTCCCTGACCAAGGCCCTTCTCCCCCAATTGCTCAGTGTGGCCGGGTGGCCAGCTCTAGGAAGAGTCTTGGTGGTCCCAACCTCTTCCATTTAAGAATGATGGAGGCAACAGGTCGCTGTCCTGTTCTTGGGAACCTGTGTTCTTGGGAACCTTCAATGCTGCAGATTTTTTTTGCTACCCTTCCCCAGATCTGTGCCTCGACACAATCCTGTCTCAGAGCGCTATGGACAATTCCTTTGACCTCATAGCTTGGTTTTTGCCCTGACATGCACTGTCAACTGTGCGACCTTATATAGACAAGTGTGTGCCTTTCCAAATCATGTCCAATCAATTTAATTTACCACAGGTGGAATCCAATCAAGTTGTAGAAACATTTCAAGGATGATCAATAGAAACAGGATGCACCTGAGCTAAATTTAGAGTCACAAAGTATGTTGTCTGATATCTGTTATTTCTTAAAAATACATTTTCGAAACTTTCTAAAAACCTGTTTTCGCTTTGTTATTATGGGGTATTGTGTGTAGATTGAAGGAAAAAAATATTTAGTACATTTTAGAGTAAGGCTATAACGTAACAAAAATGTGGAAAAAGTAATGGGGTTTGAATACTTTCCGAATGCACTGTATCCACCATCTTTGTTAGGATTTAGTTAGTCTCGATACAGGTGTATAAGAGGCACACAACCAGAACTTTTTTTTTTGTAGTTCATTTTCTCAAAATATAAAGGCACAACCTAGATTCGAACCAATGTCTTAAGTAGTTGAACTTGTTATTACTCCAACCTCGTGAGTGACAAACTGACACCATTTAACTACTTTTTATCGAATGGTCAACTTTGATTTGACAGCCTGCACATGCACAGTTCAGACCGTTAGACCCAAGGACATGTTTCTGGCATTCACTCAGCTAGCCAACGTCGCCATGACAACGCCTACAAGTGTGATCAGGGATTTCTATTGGAGAAGCAGTTTTAGTCTATCTTTATACTGTACTGTCTTTGACCTAACCTTGCATACAAAGTAGTATGTGGCCTTCCATTTTCCAGCTAGACCAGGAGATCCAGTGTAGTTCCCCTGGGGACAGGTAGACTTAGAAGGGTAATATCTTTCACCTGCAGCTCCCTTCCTCTAAAAGGGCAGTGTGGGGAGTAAACTTCAAAATGGCCGCTACCTACATTCATTGTGCCTTGCTGCTGAGAGCAAGTGATGTTAGCAGTGTAGCTCTCAATTGAACCCACTCAATAAACATGTGGGAGCCAGAAGGAAACTACTGTCCAGCAGCCAAGATAGAGATAGTTGCTGTACCTCTGCTTTGTGCGTTTGCCTTATGTAAGAAACTCTTTTATGTCGGCTTGATCGGCTGATCAAGAGCTTTTCGATTTCATTAAATAAAGTTTTTTGTTTTTATCTTCATCCTTGTCTCCATGTTCATGGTCCATGCGGCCCAGGCCTGTGCTTTATTTTGCACACTAACTTCAAACAATATTAACTTAGAAGCAACCTTTGTTTTGGGAAGAAATTGGAATAATAATGGTGCTAAGATAAAAGTAAGATTTGCTACAACTACCAAATCAATAACGTCTTAAGTCAAAACACGAAATGTTGTGCAACTTTCATACTGTAGCAGGATATTCCATGTAGATTGCATTTGCAAGTTTACATAGAATGGTTGTATGTTGAACTACACTGAACAAAAATATGAACGCAACATGCAAGAATTTCAACAATTTTACTGAGTTAGTTCATAAGGATATCAGTAAATATAGAACATTCATTAGGCCCTAATCTATGGGCATGGGCACAGACATGAGTGGGCTTCGGAGGGCATAGGCCCACCCACTTGGGAGCCAGGTCCAGCTAATCAGAATGCATATGAGATGCTCTGATTAGCACTGACTCCAGCCGCCTCATCCTCCCTCACCCTCGTCGGGCACTCCAAAGAATTGCAACACTTCACATTCTCCTCACTTCTACAACACATTAGGTGGTCAGCTCCACAACATGTACATTTTGGCTTTTCCCTTCTGCAGACACTTTCCACATGCCCAAAGCTTGACAGTGATCACACTGCATCCCTCTTGGGGACAAACGCTCTTACATGATAATTCATATGCCCGAACTTCCCATGGGTAGGGAGGGACGCTCTTCACTTTCTCTCGATTTACCACTCAATTCATACGACATGCATCAAACACTCCAGGGATATACTTAATTTCTTTAACATCAACTGCCCGAAATTACCCCCTTGACGGGGTGCCCTGATCCGAAGAGCTACGCACGACATGGCATGCTTCTCAAAACACACGCTCCTTCTGCTCTGCAGAAGTAGAACAAATCAAAAGTAGCCCACTACTCGTGATCCTCACAGCTTGAACTTTACCAAATACTTTTCCCACCAGTTTAGGTATCTCATACGGGTTCAAGTTTGGTATTTGGTCATCTGCTCCTCTTCTACAAACTGTATTCCTAACATGTAAGAAGGTACAGAACTCAACATTTTGTTTTCCAAAATAACCTTGCTCCTTTTGCATTCCTTTGGACAAGAGTCCAGTCCACTATTCCACCGCCATCAGATTCAAGATCCATGTTTGCACCTGCTCCCGCCATTCCTCTCACCATAACATAGACGGTCAATTGTTCTTTCTCACCTGCGCGCCAAAGCCCCGTGCAGCCCAGGTGCTGTTAATTTAAACTATAATGAGGCAATTCAGGCCAGGTGACCTGTAGAGCAGGGGGTTAGGAACCATGTAGTTTCCTATATGATGGTCATCTTAGGTCAGACACCTCCAGTGACACAATACAAAACAAGTTTCGTAATGCTCAGGTTGTTACGAGTGTAGTGATATAAGTGTGATACACGTGAAATCCGTGCAACTTGGAGAAAAAATACTTTATTTTGGAGTTGTTCCGGTTGACATTGCAACAGTCTATGCATATTCATTAGACTAGCATAGCATCTCACTCTCCATTGAATGCAGGTGGTTGACGTCAAATCCCTCATCGATTATTCAAATAAGTATTCAAATAACGAGATGCATCCACCAAACCAAAAAGAGGAATAGGCGGGAGCTTGATAGCTCACTGTTCCCCTCTGTGGACAACGAATCCCATTGTTAGGGCAGAGACACAAGCATCTTGTTTTTATATCCATATCGCTAGAATATCCCCTGTGGCTGACCTTTTGGGAACGTTAGCTAGCTTATCTAGCTAGCAAAAATCGCAAGAATTATTCCAACCTCAAAAGAACTTGATCACAATCATGTTGAACATCTATATTGGGAAGTTTGCCAATTCCAACGAGAACGTAAATGCAGCATCAGTGTAGTCCTGTCCGTGCAGCCAAGATAGAATAGTAACTTTGTATCTCTGCTTTGTGTGTTTACCTTATAGTTATTATTTTAGTTGCTGGATGTTTAAGAGCCTTGTTATTGAATATATTAATGTCTTAGTTTTGATCTCCGTCCCTGAATGTCCATGGTAAGGACCAAGACTGTTTTTTTAACACACTAGTTTTAAAGATATACAGCACCAGTGAAAAGTTTGGACACACCTACACATTCCAGGGTTTTTCTCGATTTTTACTATTTTCTGCATTGTAGAATAATAGTGAAGACATAAAACTACGAAATAACACATCATGTAGTAACCAAAAAAGTGATAAACAAATCCAAATATATTTAACATTTTAGATTCTTCAAAGTAGACACCCTTTTCCTTGATGACAGCTTCACCTGGAATGCTTTTCCAACAGTCTTATAGGAGTTCCCACATATGCTGGGCACATGTTGGCTGATTTTCCTTCACTCTGCGGTCTAACTCATCCCAAACCATCTCAATTGGCGGGCCTCATTAGAGCCTGTTTCATCATAGCCCTTGATGTTTTTTGCGACTGTACTTGATGAAACTTTCAAAGCTGTTGACATTTTTCGGATTGACTGACCTTCATGTCTTAAAGTAATGATGGACTGTCATTTCTCTTTGCTTATTTGAGCTGTTCTTGCCATAATATGGACTTGATCTTTTACCAAACAGGGCTCTTCTGTATGCCACCCTTACCTTGTCACAACACAACTGATTGGCTCAAGCACGTTAAGAAGGAAAGAAATTCCACAAATACATTTTTAACAAGGCACACCTGTTAATTGAAAGGCATTCCAGGCAGTGGCAATTTTAGTATGTAAATCTTGGTGGGGCAAAAAATTAAAAAGTGGGCTGCATGCCAGCAAAGTCACTACACATCAAAACATAGCTGATATGGCAGACTTGCTTAAACAAATGTGGTTTCTACTGACAATTGAGATGTACAAACTATGGCATAAGGGGACGACAAGCGAATAAGAGGCAATCCGTAATATCGATGAAGACATTAATGAGCAAGCGACGACGGATGTAATCAATATAACTGTTTGTTCAGCACTTTTGAAATGTACAGCGACAGAATTCAGAACATGGGCCGTTCTTACAGTGTACTCCCTGTACATCAAGTCAGAACCGTAGGATAAATAAATGGGGCATATAAGCAGACAATGAAAGCTCTTGCAATATTCAATCATTACATTTCTCTAAAACAGGTTATAGGTTATTTGTGCACCACCAAGTTAGAACAGTAGCCGAAATTAAGAGGTGAAAATAGACCAAATTATTACTTTTAATTTGACAGGTTAAATAACACAACTATATTATAGAATGTTGTGTGTGCTGAACTTGCACATACAAGTCAAGCACCACAACTACTATCAGTAGCACTGTCAAAGTTGTACAAAATAAAGTAGCCTAACAAGCACACACCAGGCCATGAACGATGTGTTTACAATACTGTGTTGCTAAAAATAGACCAAATTATTAGGGTGAGGCACAAGGGCTACTAACAGCTTACTACACAACATACACTTAGTATTACTTTCTTAGTTACAGTACACATTTCTCCCTTGCATTTTATATAATTTATGCAGCATGCAAGACATTTTTGGACTCACCTTGTGAAGGTGGCGCAGCAGTCCTTTGTTGGCAAATTCTGTCATCAGACTTTGTCATCAAAGTCTGGCATTCTCTAGATTTATGCTGGGAACTCAGAGAAAAAAACACAGCCACTCCATTGAATAGCAGGCTAACGTTAGTGGTTTATTTGCAACGCTTGCAGTTAGCCACTGATTTCTTCCAAATGACTCATTGTTGAATTTGCGATTTCCATCTTGTTGTGTAATCTTTATGTACAATGGCCGATCCGCACCGATAGGTTTTATCTATAATTTCTCTTCTTTATTTTTCTTCATATGACAAGGATTAAAAAGGATTTGCCAGTAGATTGTTGACTTGATGACAGCTGATGATGACTGCTAGCTAAGACTTTGAATGTATGATGTTGACATGATCAGCCCAATCAAAGCTACTGTAGATATAACGTGACTTGATGTAATTCTTTCTGTGGCCATTGACCTTGAGCCTTCTTGGATGGGCACTTCTAATATAACTCTATGGCAGAACACAAGGGGCTAAAATCTTTGAGCTCTAACCTCAGAATTGGGGATGACATACTGTCCCATGAGTGACAGAGAACGGAGCCATTCAGGCGCAACGCTCTGTATTTTCTGCTGGCTAGCTCCACAACCACAGAAAGCACTGAGCTAGGCTGAAACACCTGCATTTTGGAGCTGCCTTACTCAAGAAAGCAAAAAGGAGACCATGTTTGTACGCGGCTTTATTAACTAAATCACAATTTATTTTTACATTGTTTGCAAACTGATAATATCACGTATTAATACCAAAATAACAAGCAAAACAGGCAAAACTCTTGTTTTGAGAATGAAAGATCTCTCAGTTTCAAGGTCTCAGCTTAGAGAGAAGAAGCCTTGTGATGTATTGGTCTGTCACATGCATGACCTAGTATTGGTCGGTCACATGAATGAAGCAAACGTTAAGGATGAACGAATAAGCTAAATCATGCAAATATAACTTGTCTGTATAGAAGAGATCTAACGGGACTGCCTCGGTAGAGCTCCTGATCGACAAAATTATGACAAAAGGTTTTCCTACTAATTACTTGCCTCCTACTAATTAATGCACTTTGGATGAAATCTTCATCAGCGCTCAATGACGATGCATTGAGTAGAATGTTCAGTCGGGCATCAACCCAAAACAAGCGTTCAAAACAACATTGTGACAAAACATGCAACTCATGAATAGACCTCTATACAGTGAGGGAAAAAAGTATTTGATCCCCTGCTGATTTTGTGCGTTTGCCCACTGACAAAGAAATGATCAGTCTATAATTTTAATGGGTGGTTTATTTGAACAGTGAGAGACAGAATAACAACAAAAAAATCCAGAAAAACGCATGTGAAAAATGTTATAAATTGATTTGCGTTTTAATGAGGGAAATAAGTAAAACATGACTTAGTACTTGGTGGCAAAACCCTTGTTGGCAATCCCAGAGGTCAGACGTTTCTTGTAGTTGGCCACCAGGTTTGCACACATCTCAGGAGGGATTTTGTCCCATTCCTCTTTGCAGATCTTCTCCAAGTCATTAAGGTTTCGAGGCTGACGTTTGGCAACTCGAACCTTCAGCTCCCTCCACAGATTTTCTATGGGATTAAGGTCTGGAGACTGGCTAGGTCACTCCAGGACCTTAATGTGCTTCTTCTTGAGCCACTCTTTTGTTGCCTTGGCCGTGTGTTTTGGGTCATTGTCATGCTGGAATACCCATCAACGAACCATTTTCAATGCCCTGGCTGAGGGAAGGAGGTTCTCACCCAAGATTTGACGGTACATGGCCCCGTCCATCGTCCCTTTGATGCGGTGAAGTTGTCCTGTACCCTTAGCAGAAAAACACCCCCAAAGCGTAATGTTTCCACCTCCATGTTTGACGTGGGGATGGTGTTCTTGGGGTCATAGGCAGCATTCCTCCTCCTCCAAACACGGCGAGTTGAGTTAATGCCAAAGAGCTCAATTTTGGTCTCATCTGACGACAACACTTTCACCCAGTTGTCCTCCTCTGTTTCATTGGCAAACTTCAAACTGTACAGTGGGGCAAAAAAGTATTTAGTCAGCCACCAATTGTGCAAATTCTCTCACTTAAAAAGATGAGAGAGGCCTGTAATTTTCATCATAGGTACACTTCAACTATGACAGACAAAATGAGGAAAAAAAATCCAGAAAATCACATTGTAGGATTTTTAATGAATTTATTTGCAAATTATGGTGGAAAATAAGTATTTGGTCACATACAAACAAGCAAGATTTCTGGCTCTCACAGACCTGTAACTTCTTCTTTAAGAGGCTCCTCTGTCCTCCACTCGTTACCTGTATTAATGGCACCTGTTTGAACTTGTTATCAGTATAAAAGACACCTGTCCACAACCTCAAACAGTCACACTCCAAACTCCACTATGGCCAAGACCAAAGAGCTGTCAAAGGACACCAGAAACAAAATTGTAGACCTGCACCAGGTTGGGAAGACTGAATCTGCAATAGGTAAGCAGCTTGGTTTGAAGAAATCAACTGTGGGAGCAATTATTAGGAAATGGAAGACATACAAGACCACTGATAATCTTCCTCGATCTGGGGCTCCACGCAAGATCTCACCCGTGGGGTCAAAATGATCACAAGAACGGTGAGCAAAAACCCCAGAACCACACGGGGACCTAGTGAATGACCTGCAGAGAGCTGGGACCAAAGTAACAAAGCCTACCATCAGTAACACACTACGCCGCCAGGGACTCAAATCCTGCAGTGCCAGATGTGTCCCCCTGCTTAAGCCAGTACATGTTCAGGCCCGTCTGAAGTTTGCTAGAGAGCATTTGGATGATCCAGATGAGGATTGGGAGAATGTCATATGGTCAGATGAAACCAAAATAGAACTTTTTGGTAAAAACTCAACTCGTCGTGTTTGGAGGACAAAGAATGCTGAGTTGCATCCAAAGAACACCATACCTACTGTGAAGCATGGGGGTGGAAACATCATGCTTTGGGGCTGTTTTTCTGCAAAGGGACCAGGACGACTGATCCGTGTAAAGGAAAGAATGAATGGGGCCATGTATCGTGAGATTTTGCGTGAAAACCTCCTTCCATCAGCAAGGGCATTGAAGATGAAAGCGTGGCTGGGTCTTTCAGCATGACAATGATCCCAAACACACCGCCCGAACGAAGGAGTGGCTTCGTAAGAAGCATTTCAAGGTCCTGGAGTGGCCTAGCCAGTCTCCAGATCTCAACCCCATAGAAATTCTTTGGAGGGAGTTGAAAGTCTGTGTTGTGCCAGCGACAGCCCCAAAACATCACTGCTCTAGAGGAGATCTGCATGGAGGAATGGGCCAAAATACCAGCAACAGTGTGTGAAAACCTTGTGAAGACTTACAGAAAACGTTTGACCTCTGTCATTGCCAACAAAGGGTATATAACAAAGTATTGAGATAAACTTTTGTTATTGACCAAATACTTATTTACCACCATAATTTGCAAATAAATAAATTAAAAATCCTACAATGTGATTTTCTGGATTTCTTTTTCTCATTTCGTCTGTCATAGTTGAAGTGTACCTATGATGAAAATTACAGGCCTCTCTCATCTTTTTAAGTTGGAGAACTTGCACAATTGGTGGCTGACTAAATACTTTTTTGCCCCACTGTATATGTGCTTTCTTGAGCAGGGGGACCTTGCGGGAGCTGCAGGATTTCAGTCCTTCACGGCGTAGTGTGTTACCAATTGTTTTCTTTCTGGTTCTGGGCTGACTCCTCACCGTTCTCATGATCATTGCAACTCCACGAGGTGAGATCTTGCATGGAGCCCCAGGCCGAGGGAGATTGACAGTTCTTTTGTGTTTCTTCCATTTGCGAATTATCACACCAACTGTTGTCACCTTCTCACCAAGCTGCTTGGCGATGGTCTTGTAGCCCATTCCAGCCTTGTGTAGGTCTACAATCTTGTCCCTGACATCCTTGGAGAGCTCTTTGGTATTGGCCATGGTGGAGAGTTTGGAATCTGATTGATTGCTTCTGTGGACAGGTGTCTTTTATACAGGTAACAAACTGAGATTAGGAGCACTCCCATTAAGAGTGTGCTCCTAATGTCAGCTCGTTACCTGTATAAAAGACACCTGGGAGCCAGAAATCTTTCTGATTGAGAGGGGGTCAAATACTTATTTCCCTCATTAAAATGCAAATCAATTTATAACATTTTTCACATGCGTTTTTCTGGATTTGTTTGTTGTTATTCTGTCTCTCACTGTTCAAATAAACCTACCATTAAAATTATAGACTGATCATTTCTTTGTCAGTGGGCAAACGTACAAAATCAGCAGGGGATGAAATACTTTTTTCCCTCACTGTATATGAGTGACTGTGTCCAACACACCTCCACTTATGTTGGGAACCTACTCACCCCCCAAAAATTACATGTATTGCTAAAATAATGGTTTATGTAAATACAGGCAGGCACCACATTACTACAAGACAAAACAGCTTGCTCAATCAAGCATGGTATTGTAAGTATAAAAGCAAAGCTTCCTTTCATATAATTAAAAAGATTGAAAAGGTAGTGGAATGGGATTAGTGTGGTGTGTGAAGAATCCAATACTTGAACTTGTATGCGGTACAAATTACATTATTGTGGGCACACACCCTCAAATAGTATAAATTAGGCTCTTTGAGAAGGTTTGAATCCTAAGCAACCTGCATACACATTGTTTGAAGTACAATAGACCAACATAGCACAGGAGGCTGCTGAGGGGAGGACAGCTCATAATAATGGCCGGAACGGAGCAAATCGAATGGCATCAAACGTATGGAAACCATGTGTTTGATGTCTTTGATACCAGTCCACTAATTCTGCTCCAGCCATTACAACAAACCCGTCCTCCCCAATTAAGGTGCCACCAGCCTCCTTTGCAACATAGCTACTGTAGTAGGTCAAAGCTATGTGCCGGAAAACCTTAGTGGAACATGGGTGGAGTGGTCATTGTGGTGCTCATGTGAATTTTTGGCTTCAGACAAATGCCTACTTCTCACTTAAAGCGTTGTTTTTTTGTTTTAGATTTTATGTAAAAGTGTGTCACACAGAAAAGACAAAGACAACATGACAATGACACGCTTAGTCAAACATGTATCAGTCAATGTCCTTTTATTTACATAATTGGCTGAGTATATTATGAGAATTTGGTGAACTGATCCATGCATATAGTACAGTTTGAATTTCCAACAGATCAGAACCTTCCTTATGGCAGATGACACAATAATGAAACTGTGTTCTGCGAAATGTTAAAAAACTACTGAAGAAGCGATCTTGTAATTCAACATAAAACATGAACAGATATGGTCATTTATGTACTGTAAACAGCCTTGTATTCCCACAAGGTTCAAATGTTTATCCATATATTGATCTTGAATTATAGAAACAAATGAAAACCATACATTTTTCAACTCCAATTAATACTTAAGTCTGAATTCACATAAACGTATAAACCACACAGCTTAATATGAGCATGAAAGTGTTCTAGAATATGTACACACGACTACATTTACAATAATACACTGGGTGAGAGCCAGAAATCGTTGATACTATCATCGCCAGTACAACCAGCTTGCACTTAATAGAACAAAGCACATAGAGAGAAATCACAGTCAATCTTAAAATTCAGAATTAATACGCCACTTCTGCAAGACCCATTTCAGAAAGTCTTGGAAATAATCCATTCAAATGAAAAAAATCTTGTAGTGGGAGAAAAAAATTATAATGGCTTATCATGTGAACTTGCATACGGTTGCAGCAATAGTAACGTACGAGTGCTTCAGCACTAGTTTTACAGATTTTGATTTGTCTAAATAAACTGAGCAGAGTTTGGATTTTTCATTTTCCCCATTATCATGAGAGGTTGGTGTCTGCTCTTGTCCCTGGGTCGTGTGCATTAGGGCACAGAACAGGAAATATTTTAAAATGCTCTGCAATGGAAAATGTAAATAATTGTTTCTTATTGGACAAGCCCTTGTAGTCCCTCCCCTGTTTCAGTCAGTTTTTCCCTGTTTGGTACCTAATGAACACGACGCAGGTTAAAACAGTCATACAATCTAAATGATGGATAGCAAACAATCAGATATGACTTCTGACTAAAATATGAAAGCAAGGTGATGAAACATCGATGGAGGCCTTTGGGCGGTGTGGTTGGCTGGGTGGCAGTGCTCACAGGGACGTTTCCAGGGTTACCAGGGGCATGCACAGGTTAATAGTGAGGAACCGGGTGATGGAGAGTTGGAGAGAGTGGGTAGGGGTGGTGGGGGATCTCATGGAGGACCCTCTTTCTCCCCTGTGGTTTGATGCAGTCTTTTATTGGTGGACAAGTTTGGTGCAGTCTAGTTATTGGTGGACAGGTTTGGTGCAGTCCACTTGTTGGTGGACAGGTTTGGTGTGGTCTTATTGGTGGACAGGCAGAGAGAAATGCCCCTTCTCCCCAGAGGTGCTCTTGGACCCTGTATGGGGGTCCAATCAGAGTCTGCTCTTCCTTGGGCTCTATCTTCTTTCCACTTCTCTCTTTCTTTCTCCCTCCATCTCTGTATCTCTCTGCTGTGTGTATTAATGTCTTCTCAGATTGTGCTCCTCGGTGCAGGAACCTTTTGTCAAGGTGATGTCATCCAGGGCCATCTCTCCGCTCCGGCCGCGCCCGCGCTCGCCCTTCAGGATCACCTGGGAACAACACAGCACAATAAATAAGTTATTTAGCTTATATAGCACTTTTCATTACAAACCGTAATCTCAAAGCACTTGAGAAGCAAAAACAAAACAAAAAAACAGTTACAACTAATTATCAAAATGGAATGTGAATGGTGTCTAGTCAGCTTCAAACAGGTAGTATGGAAAGGCTGTCTGCTATGGCTTGAGAGGAGGGGGGCATCGATGGTTAGCCAGGGAGAAAGGCAGTCTCTGGTATGGCTTGAGAGGAGGGGGCATCGATGGTTACCCAGGGAGAAAGGCAGTCTCTGGTATGGCTTGAGAGGAGGTTAGCCAGGGAGAAAGGCAGTCTGGTATGGCTTGAGAGAAGGGGACATCGATGGTTAGCCAGGGAGAAAGCCAGGAGCTCTTCACCAGGGCACTTCGCTATCTCCGACAATCATAGTTCCTCCATAGCGTAGTTATTGAGGACAACCATGATTCAAACACACACTCCAATAACCAATGTATCAGTTGTTGCTAAAGGTCAGTCACAGATGGCAAAGACAAGTCAAGTGTGGTGTCAGACATACTACTGTATACTGCTTTATACTTCAGGAACAGCTGCTTTTTCTATAGCATAGACTGACCATGTGAAAGCTATGATCCCTTATGGGTGTTATTAAATCCACTTCAATCATCAGTGTAAATTTTCAAGCCTTGAGACAATTGAGACACGGATTGTGTATGTGTGCCATTCAGAGGGTGAATGGGCAAGACAAAATATTTGAGTGCCTTTGTACGGGGTATGGTACTAGGTGCCAGGCACACCGGTTTGAGTGTGTCAAGAACTGCAATGCTGCTGGGGTTTTTAATCTCAACAGTTTCCCGTGTGTATCAAGAATGGTCCACCACCTAAAGGACATTCAGCCAACTTGACACAACTGTGGGAAGCATTGGAGTCAACATGTGTCAGCATCCTTGTGGAACACTTTCGGCATCTTGTAGAGTCCAAGGCTGATCTGAGGGGAAAAGGGGGTGCAACTTAATATTAAAAAGGTGTTCTGTATATATACTACTGTATACTGCTTTACACTCTCTATTCTATTATATACTGCTTTACACTCTATATACTACTGTATACTGCTTTAGACTATCTCTAATCTACTGTATACTGCTTTACACTCTCTCTATACTACTGTATACTGCTTTACACTCTCTCTATACTACTGTATACTGCTTTACACTCTCTCTATACTACTGTATACTGTTTTACACTCTCTATACTACTGTATACTGCGTTACACTCTATACTACTGTATACTGCTTTACACTCTCTATACTGTTTTACACTCTCTATACTACTGTATACTGCTTTACACTCTCTATATACTACTGTATACTGCTTTATACTCTCTATATACTACTGTATACTGCTTTACTCTCTTTATATACTACTGTATACTGTTTTACACTCTCTATATACTACTGTAACCTGTTTTACACTCTCTATATACTACTGTATACTTCCTTACACTCTCTATGTACTACTGTATACTGCTTTACACTCTCTCTATACTACTGTATACTGCGTTACACTCTCTCTATACTACTGTATACTGCTTTACACTCTCTATACTGTTTTACACTCTCTATACTACTGTATACTGTTTTACACTCTCTATATACTACTGTATACTGCTTTACACTCTCTCTATACTACTGTATACTGGTTTACACTCTCTCTATACTACTGTATACTGTTTTACACTCTCTATACTACTGTATACTGCGTTACACTCTCTCTGTACTACTGTATACTGCTTTACACTCTCTATACTGTTTTACACTCTCTATATACTACTGTATACTGCTTTATACTCTCTATATACTACTGTATACTGCTTTACTCTCTTTATATACTATTGTATACTGCTTTACTCTCTTTATATACTACTGTATACTGCTTTACACTCTCTATATACTACTGCAACCTGTTTTACACTCTCTATATACTACTGCATATTTCTTTACACTCTCTATGTACTACTGTATACTGCTTTATACTCTCTATACTACTGTATACTGCTTTATACTCTATATACTACTGTATGCTGCTTTACTCTTTATATACCACTGTATACTGCTTTACACTATATACAACTGTCAACTGTTTTACTCTCTATATACTACTGTATACTTCTTTACACTCTCTATATACTTCTGTATACTGCTTTACACACTATATACTACTGCTTTATACGGTCTATATGCTACTGTATACAGCTTTACTCTATTATTATTTTCAAAAATTACTTTACCCCCTTTTTCTACACAATTCCGTGATTTCCAATTGGTAGTTACAATCTTGTCTCAGGCGAGAAGGTCGAGAGCCATGTGTCCTCCGAAACACAACCCTGCCAAGCTGCACTGCTTTTTGACACACTGCTCGCTTAACCTGGATGCCAGCCGCACCAATGTTTTGGAGGAAACACAGTCCAACTGAAGATCGAAGTCAGCTTGCAGGTGCCAGGCCCACCACAAGGAGTCGCTAGAGCACAATGAGACAAGGAAATCCCAGCTGGCCAAACTCTCCACTAACCCAGACAATCAAGAGAATGGCAAGAGTGTGCAAAGCTGTCATCAGGGCAAAGGGTGGCTACTTGTAGAAAATAGTCAAAATAAAGAAAAACCCTGGAATGAGTAGGTGTGTCCAAACTTTTGACTGGTACTGTATAGTTACACTACCGTTCAAAAGTTTGGTGTCACTTAGAAATGTCCTTGTTTTTTAAATACAAGCAAATTTTTGTCCATTAAAAAAAACATCAAATTGATCAGAAATACAGTGTAGACATTGTTAATGTTATAAATGACTATTGTAGCTGGAAACGGCTGATTCTTTATAGAATATCTACATAGGCGTACAAATGCCCATTATCAGCAACCATCACTTCTGTATTCCAATGGCACGTTGTGTTAGCTAATCCAAGTTTATCATTTTAAAAGGCTAATTGATCATTAGAAAACCCTTTCGCAATTATGTTTGCACAGCTGGAAACTGTTGTTCTGATTAAAGAAGCAATAAAACTGGCCTTCTTTAGACTAGTTGAGTATCTGGAGCATCAGCATTTGTGGGTTTGAATTACAGGCTCAAAATGGCCAGAAGGAAAGACCTTGAAACTCGTTAGTCTATTCTTGTTCTGAGAAATTAAGGCTATTCCATGTGAGAAATTGCCAAGAAACTGAAGATCTGGTACAACGCTGTGTACTACACCCTTCACAGAACAGCGCAAACTGGTTCTAACCAGAATAGAAAGAGGAGTGGAAGGCCCCGGTGCACAACTGAGCAAGAGGCAAGTACATTAGAGTGTCTAGTTTGAGAAACAGACGCCTCACAAGTCCTCAACTGGCAGCTTCATTAAATAGTGTCCACAAAACACCAGTCTCAACGTCAACAGTGAAGAGGCGACTCCGTGATGCTGGCCTTCTAGGTAGAGTTGCAAAGAAAAAGCCATATCTCAGACTGGCCAATAAAAAGAAAAGTGGTATGGACAGACAAATCTAAGTTTGAGGTGTTCGGGTCACAAAGAAGAACATTTGTGAGACGCAGAACAAATTAAAAGATGTTGGAGGAGTGCTTGACGCCATCTGTCAAGCACGGTGGAGGCAATGTGATGGTTCTGGTGTTTCTTTGGTGGTGGTAAAGTGGGAGATTTATACAGGGTAAAGTGGATGCTGAAGAAGGTAGGCTATCACTCCATTTTGCAACGCCATGCCATACCCTGTGGACGGCGCTTAACAACTACAATGACAAAGGTCTGCAAGGCTGTAATTGCTGCAAATGGAGGATTCTTTGACGAAACCAAAGTTTGAAGGACACAATTATTATTTCAATTAAAAATCATTATTTATAACCTTGTCAACGTCTTAACTATATTTACTATTCATTTTGCAACTCTTTTCATGTATGTTTTCATGGAAAACAAGGACATTTCTAAGTGACCCCTAACTTTTGAACGGTAGTGTATATATGAACTCAGCATAAATGTCCTCTCACTATCAACTGTGTTCATTTTCAGCAAACTCAACATGTGTAAATATTTGTATGAACATAACAAGATCCAACAACTGAGACATAAACTGAACAGGTTCTAACATGTGACTAACAGAAATTGAATAATGTGTGCCTGAACAAAGGGGGGGGCCAAAGTAACAGTCAGTATCTGGTGTGGCCACCAGCTGCATTAAACACTGCAGTGCATCTCCTCCTCATGGACTGCACCAGATTTGCCAGTTCTTGCTGTGAGATGTTATCCCGGACATTTCTGGGGGGAATGGCCCTAGCCCTCACCCTCCGATCCAACAGGTCCCAGACGTGCTCAATGGGATTGAGATCCCTTCCTGAGCCTGCAGGAAGGGTACCACATGAGGGAGGAGGATGTCTTCCCTGTAACGCACAGTGCTGAGATTGCCTGCAATGACAACAAGCTCAGTCCAATGATGCTGTGACACTGCCCCAGACCATGACAGACCCTCCACCTCCAAATCGATCCCGCTCCAGAGTACAGGCCTCGGTGTAACGCTCATTCCTTCAACGATAAACGTGAATCCGACCATCAATCCTGGTGAGACAAAACCGCGACTCGTCAGTGAAGAGCACATTTTGCCAGACCTGTCTGGTCCAGCGACGGTGGGTTTGTGCCCATAGGCGACGTTGTTGCCGGTGATGTCTGGTGAGGACCTGCCTTACAACAGGCCCTACAAGCCCTCAGTCCAGCCTCTCTCAGCCTATTGCGGACAGTCTGAGCACTAATAGAGGGATTGTGCGTTCCTGGTGTAACTCGGGCAGTTGTTGTTGCCATCCTGTACAGTGAGGGAAAAATGTATTTGATCCCCTGCTGATTTTGTACGTTTGCCCACTGACAAAGAAATGATCAGTCTATAATTTTGATGGTAGGTTTATTTGAACAGTGAGAGACAGAATAACAACAAAAAAATCCAGAAAAACACATGTGAAAAATGTAATAAATTGATCTGCATTTTAATGAGGGAAATAAGTATTTGACCCCCTCTCAATCAGAAAGATTTCTGGCTCCCAGGTGTCTTTTATACAGGTAACGAGCTGAGATTAGGAGCACACTCTTAAAGGGAGTGCTCCTAATCTCAGCTTGTTACCTGTATAAAAGACACCTGTCCACAGAAGCAATCAATCAGATTCCAAACTCTACACCATGGCCAAGACCAAAGAGCTCTCCAAGGATGTAAGGGACAAGATTGTAGACCTACACAAGGCTGGAATGGGCTACAAGACCATCGCCAAGCAGCTTGGTGAGAAGGTGACAACAGTTGGTGCGATTATTCGCAAATGGAAGAAACACAAAAGAACTGTCAATCTCCCTCGGCCTGAGGCTCCATGCAAGATCTCACCTCGTGGAGTTGCAATGATCATGAGAACGGTGAGGAGTCAGCCCAGAACTACACGGGAGGATCTTGTCAATGATCTCAAGGCAGCTGGGACCATAGTCACCAAGAAAACAATTGGTAACACACTACGCCGTGAAGGACTGAAATCCTTCAGCGCCCACAAGGTCCCCCTGCTCAAGAAAGCACATATACATCCCCGTCTGAAGTTTGCCAATGAACATCTGAATGATTCAGAGGACAACTGGGTGAAAGTGTTGTGGTCAGATGAGACCAAAATAGAGCTCCTTGGCATCAACTCAACTCGCCGTGTTTGGAGGAGGAGGAATGCTGCCTATGACTCCAAGAACACCATATCCACCGTCAAACATGGAGGTGGAAACATTATGCTTTGGGGGTGTTTTTCTGCTAAGGGGACAGGACAACTTCACCGCATCAAAGGGACGATGGACGGGGCCATGTACCGTCAAATCTTGGGTGAGAACCTCCTTCCCTCAGCCAGGGCATTGAAAATGGGTCATGGATGGGTATTCCAGCATGATAATGACCCAAAACACACGGCCAAGGCAACAAAGGAGTGGCTCAAGAAGAAGCACATTAAGGTCCTGGAGTGGCCTAGCCAGTCTCCAGACCTTAATCCCATAGAAAATCTGTGGAGGGAGCTGAAGGTTCGAGTTGCCAAACGTCAGCCTCGAAACCTTAATGACTTGGAGAAGATCTGCAAAGAGGAGTGGGACAAAATCCCTCCTGAGATGTGTGCAAACCTGGTGGCCAACTACAAGAAATGTCTGGGATTTTGCCACCAAGTACTAAGTCATGTTTTTCAGAGGGGTCAAATACTTATTTCCCTCATTAAAATGCTAATCAATTGATAAAAATGTTCACATGCGTTTTTTCTGGATTTCTCTCAATGTTCAAATAAACCTACCATAAAAATTATAGACTGATCATTACTTTGTCAGTGGGCAAACGTACAAAATTAGCAGGGGATCAAATACTTTTTTCCCTCACTGTACCTGTCCCGCAGGTGTGATGTTCGGATGTACCGATCCTGTGCAGGCGTTGTTACACATGGTCTGCCACTGCGAGAACGATCAGCTGTCCGTCCTGTCTCCCTGTAGCGCTGTCTTAGGTGTCTCACAGTACAGACATTGCAATTTATTGCCCTGACCACATCTGCAGTCCTCATGCCTCCCTGCAGCATGCCTAAGGCACGTTCACGCAGATGAGCAGGGACCCTGGGCATCTGTCTTTTGGTGTTTTTCAGAGTCAGTAGAAAGGCCTCTTTAGTGTCCTAAGTTTTCATAACTGTGACCTTAATTGCCTACCATCTGTAAGCTGTTAGTGTCTTAGCAACCGTTTCAAAGGTGCATGTTAATTGTTTATGGTTTATTGAACAAGCATGGGAAACCTGTGAAGTTATTTGGATTTTTACGAATTATCTTTGAAAGACAGGTTCCTGAAAAAGGGACGTTTCATTTTTTGCTGAGTTTAAATATACAGGTGAAGTCGGAAGTTTACATACACTTATGGTGGAGTCAATAAAACCCGTTTTTCAACCACTCCACAAATTTCTAACAAACTATAGTTTTGGCAAGTCGGTTAGGACATCTACTTTGTGCATGACACAAGTCATTTTTCCAACAACTATTTACAGACAGATTATTTCACTTATAATTCACTGTATCACAATTCCAGTGGGTCAGAAGTTTACATACACTGTGCCTTTAAACAGCTTGGAAAATTCCAGAAAATGATGTCATGGCTTTAGAAGCTTCTGATAGGCTAATTGACATAATTTGAGCCAATTGGAGGTGTACCTGTGGATGTATTTCAATGCCTACCTTCAAACTCAGTGCCTCTTTGCTTGACCTTATGGGAAAATCAAAAGAAATCAGCCAAGACCTCAAAAAATGGTATACCTCCACAAGTCTGGTGGTGTGCAAATCAATCCCAGAACAACAGCAAATGACCTTGTGAAGATGCTGGAGGAAACAGGTACAAAAGTATCTATATCCACAGTAAAACGAGGCTTATATCGACATAACCTGAAAGGTCGCTCAGCAAGGAAGAAGCCACTGCTCCAAAACCGCCATAAAAAAAGCCAGACTACGGTTTGCAACTGCACATGGGGACAAAGATCGTACTTTTTGGAGAAATGTCCTCTGGTCTGATGAAACAAAATAGAACTGTTTGGCCATAATGACCATTGTTATGTTTGGAGGAAAAAGGGGAGGCTTGCAAGCCGAAGAACACCATCCCAACCATGAAGCACGGGGGTGGCAGCATCATGTTGTGGGCGTGCTTTGCTGCAGGAGGGACTGGTGCACTTCACAAAATAGATGGCATCATGAGGATGGAAATTTATGTGGATATATTGAAGCAACATCCTTAGACATCAGTCAGGAAGTTAAAGTTTGGTCGCAAATGGTCGCCTAGTGGTTAGAGTGTTGGACTAGTAACTGAAAGGTTGCAAGTTCAAATCCCAGAGCTGACAAGGTACATATCTGTCTTTCTGCCCCTGAACAGTTAACCCACTGTTCCTAGGCTGTCATTGAAAATAAGAATGTGTTCTTAAATGACTTGCCTAGTAAAATAAAGGTAAAAAAATATATACTTCCAAAGTTGTGGCAAAATGTCTTAAGGACAAAAGTCAAGGTATTGGAGTGGCCAACACAAAGCCCTGACTTCAATCCTTTAGAAAATTTGTGGGCAGAACTGAAAAAGTGTGTTACACCACAAGGTTACCAGGCTGCTCGTTCTGGCGCACACCTGTCACCATCGTTACGCTCACCTGGACTCTATCACTTCCCTGATTATCTCCCCTATATATGTCACTCCCTTTGGTTCCTTCCTTCTGTTCTGACTTTGTTTAATGTCGGTGCGCTGTTTGTGGTTCTTGTTTTGTTCATTTATTTATTAAACGTATTCACTCCCTGAACTTGCTTCCCGACTCTCAGCGCACATTGTTACAAATATTCACCCAACTTATTGTGGGAAGCTTGTGGAAGGCTACCCAAAACGTTTGACCCTAGTTAAACAATTTAAAGGCAATTCTACCAAATACCAATTGACCCACTGGGAATGTGATGAAAGAAATAAAAGCTGAAATAAATCATTCTCTCTACTATTATTCTGACATTTCACATTCTTAAAATAAAGTGGTGATCCTAACTGACCTAAAACAGGGAATTTTTATTAGGATTAAAAGTCAGGAATTGTGAAAAACTGAGTTTAAATGTATTTGGCTAAGGTGTATGTAAACTTCTGACTTCAACTGTATATACTGTATATACACTACTGTATACTCACACTCTCAAGTCCTGTGCCCCACAGTGTGATCTGGGTATGTCTCCAGCCGCTGCCCCCCCGTCCTTCCCCACACAGCCGGGCTGTACTGCTTCCCTTTCTTCACAAACACCTGGAGCATACCCACATGGTGCCCTGCCAGCTTGTGGCGGAACGACAGACACAGGTTACCGTCGTTCCAGGGAGGGGTCAACGGGAGGACCAGGCGCGCCCCTCGCCCGCTCTTCTTGTCGCTCACCTCGGGGATGGTGAGGTATTTTCCACCTGTGGAGAGGAAAGAGGAAGAGAAAGTGACATCACAATCAGGGTAGTGTTCAATAGGAGAAAACGGGGGAAAACGTTTAGAAACTAAGGAGATGCTAGAACACTGGTTTTAGTTTTCAGATGCATGTGTCACAATCAGATGGCTTCATCTTTTTGTTATCGGCAGTTCCATTTTACAGAATATTGTCCTCATTGAAATTCATGCCAAAAACTCCCCAAAATGTCCTCCTGGGACTTTAAAGTTATACTACTAAATAGTCAGACTAGGCTGAATTAAATTTGCTCTTGACATATGATTGAGTGGAACCATTGTAAAAAGAAACACATCTTGTTTTCTCTGAATCAACTGTCCGCTTGTAATCAAGTGTTTTGTTTTGAATACTGTTGAATAATGCAGTCTCTTCAAAAGGCATTTGTTTCTCAATGAATAATAACCACAGCTAGTTGCTACCAAGGATCAGACCTTCCAGTGTAAAACCAGCAACACACTTTTAGAGCCAATGTTGTAATATGAAAAGAAAACTTCTGTGCTTATCATTAAACTGTTAGTATCTGAATGCAAAAGTGAGGTTAAAGGGTTAGTCAACTTTTTTTAAGTTGACATGTATCGTATTTTCGCCTTCCCTGAGGAAATATTGTTTCCTCTGAACAGTTTGTAGCAATGTCCAGAATATTCTGCTTTGCATTAATCTGGCTAGCAAAAAGTTTAAGTCTAAAAAGTGAACTGTGGTTCTTACCAGATGGGTCCGGTGTTGTCTCCCAGTGGAGGTCGCCATCCTTGTCCCGGATCCAACCGCAAAGGCCGTTATCAAAGGAGCAGCTCAGGTAGCCAGCCTCTGAAGAGGAATTTAAACAACCTTGTTTCACATATTTCAAGTACCTTTACCCCACAAAGGCTCTCCTTGCTTGAACGTAGATCACACAAAGGCTCTCCTTGCGTGAACGTAGCTCAAATCACTCCTGCTGTGTGCCTTTGATTCCAACGGATGCAGCATCATTTCCATTCTCTCTTATGTACATGAAAGAACATTCAGAAGATGTGAAGGAAAGGTGGTGAGCACAGATTACAACAATAAATATTGATTTCTCTAGAGCGGTGGACTGAGAGCACCGTGATGGATGAAATGGGAACGAACTGATCTGAATTGTCTGAGAAGTAAGCCTTCATTTCACAAAATAAATGATAACTATGTGTGGATTTGTGTGTGCGCGTGTGTATGCTTGTGTGTTTATGTGAGTGCATTGTGCATTCGCATCTGTGCGTGCGCACGTGTTCTGTATGTGTGTGTGTGTGCATGTTAAACGAAGTGTGTCAGCCACCATATCGTTTAATTTAGCTACTCCGCATAAGCCATCAACAAATACATTGTGGTCATGACAGTGAGTAATCGAATACGAATGATCACTTCGATTTTGATTTATTTGTTTTGGACATAAGCCATAATAATTCATGCGTTGCAAGTGCAAATTGGGTCTGAGATAAAACTAGAATTCATCATTTTGACCCTGAACATAGGGTCATGAAAAGCACATAGCAAGATCATTCTCTGGGCCAATGAAAGGCCCTTCATGCCAAACCGCTGATCCGATCATGTACGGCGTGCCTAAATAGGCCCACAGTGGAATCATTAGGCAATTTAAATAGTGTTTTATTGACATCAATAAATCACATAAGCAAGCCCCAGATGTGGTGGATAACGCTCTCAAGTACAAAGAGTACACTGCTCTTCCTTATTCAAGGGTGTGTGTGTGTGTGTGTGTGTGTGTGTGCATGTGCGTCAGCGTGTGTGTGTTTGTCTAACTGCCGCATCGGTACCTGTGGAGGCTGCTGAGAGGAGGACGGCTCATAATAATGGCTGGAACCATGTGTTTTATGTTGTTGATACCATTCCACTCATTCCACTCCTGCCATTACCACGTGCCCGTCCTCCCCAATTAGGTGCCACCAACCTCCTGTGGTCGTTACATTAAACCTTCAACTCAACCAATCAATCAATCATGAAGCAATGCATTCTGGGTAGGTGTCATTAAAACAAGCAGGATGAATTGAATCTGTGCCCGTGACAGTGCATCACTATCATATCTTTCCCTTCGCAGCCTTTTTCCAAAGCGTTGCAGAACGCTGCAGAAATTAATCTGGGCTGGCGAACGTAACTCGTTCGTCATCGTTTGAGTTACGTCCTCTGTAGGAAGTGTTAGGAAGCGTGGAGATGGTTATTGTTTGACAAATGTTTCCGTTTACCTGCGTCATCCTTCGCCTCGTCGGCCGTGTTGCCCAGCTCAATGTCAAAGTCGACCCCCAAGACGGTGTTGGGATCATGGTTACGTGGAACTAGGGGAGCAAAGAGAAAAAGAGAAATCAAGAGGCATTAGGGAATTAATAAGTGTGTGTGTTTGTGTGTGCACGCTACATTGACAGAGAAAAAAAAAAACCTATTTTGTTGATAATGATAGATAGTAGGAAGAAGAGCAATATCCTCTGGGATATTTGGCTGTTAATCAGCACCCCTACCAAGCAGTTGAACACGTTCTCAGATAGGTTTGACCAACACTATATAAGAGCATGAAAATAAATAGCAACCGTCAAAGCTACAATATCATTTGGATAGAGACAAAATACATGGCACCTGAATTAGAACAAAACTATATTCATACACTGCAGTACACTGGACTACAAACGGGTTCACATATTAGGTCCAGTCTGCCTACTGTACTCAACTCTGCTAATTCAGACCCTATAATTGGTAGCCACAGAGCAAGGGGTGTGGTGGAGGTGTGTGTGTGTGTTGGGGGTGGGGGTCTTCAGCTGTTTCTGATGCAATTGCCGTGTAAACGCTGTGACGCGCGCACGCACACACAACCCTGGAGCCCCTCTCTAATGGCACAGTGACACAGCCACTACTGAAATAACCCTCAGTCTCTACTGACATAACTGGGGTCATACTGCCTTATATACTGAAATGCCAAGCCGCCCCAATTCTAAAAGGTCACAGGTCAAATGGAAACATGGGAGTTTGTGGGAGCTTAAGACTCACCTTACTCTATGTACAGTACTTCTTGTCTAGCTCAATGTTGCTCAAAGGTCTTTTGACCCGGTTTAACTTGTCAAACATGATGTTTAGATTAAGTAGCCTATGGAAAATGACAGATAAAATCTGGTGATAACACGCATGTTATCATCAAAGAAAAATAAGATTGATAAAACATAACTGCCGACATCTCAATTAGGGTACGATACACTGATACTGTTCTACAGGCGTGACACTTGACCTCTGAACTCTAACCCCTGGCTCTCCCACCCCACCTTGTGTCCTAGCATTCTACTTCATTTACCCCAGTGTTAGCTGCTAGCTTGGGCCACTCCTGACCTGACATTGATGTAGCACGTCTGTCTGTCTGTCTGTCTGTGGAATCAGGAAGCAGAGGGCTGTGCACAGATTCCCTGGCAAGACACCAGGCTCTCCAGCAATGCCAGGCATCCAGGCCATAGACGTATCCAGGCCAAGGAGGGGGGGAAAGAGGGGGAGAGGGAAGGACCTCCCTAGGAGCTACATTAGCTGAGTGTGCTACTGTACACTCTTAGAAAAAAAGGTGCAATCTAGAACTAAAAAGGGTTCTTCTGCTGTCCCCATAGGAGAACCCTTTGAAGAACCCTTTTTGGTTCCAGGTAGAACGCTTTTGGGTTCCATTTAGAACCCTTCTACATGGAACCCAAAAGAGCTCTACCTGGAACCAAAAACGGTTGTCCTATGTGGACAGACGCAAATGTTCCATACGCACAAATAGCTTATTTCTCTCAAATGCTGTGCACAAATTTGTTTACTTCCCTGTTAGTGAGTATTTCTCCAAGATAATCCATCCACCTGACAGGTGTGGCATATCAAGAAGCTGATTAAACAGCATGATCATTACAAAGGTGCACCTTGTGCTGGGGACAATAAAAGGCCACTCTTAAATGTTCAGTTTTGTCACACAACACAATGCCACAGATGTCTCAAGTTCTGAGAGAGCGTGCAATTGTCATGCTGACTTCAGGAATATCCAACAGGCCTCACAACCGCAGACCACATGTAACCACGCCAGCCAAGGACCTCCACATCCGGCTTCTTCATCTGCGGACCAGCCATCCAGACAGCTGATGAAACTGAGGAGTATTTGTCTGTAATAAAGCCCTTTTGTTGGGAAAAACTCATTCTGATTGGCTGGGCATGGCTCCCCACTGGGTGGGCCTATGCCCTCCTAGGCCTACCAATGGCTGCACCCCTGCCCAGTCATGTGAAATCCATAGAATAGGACCTAATGAATTCATTTAAATTGACTGATTTCCTTATATGTCCTGTAACTCAGTAAAATCGTTGAAATTGTTGCATGTTGTGTTATATTTTTGTTCAGAATAAAACTTGAACCCAGGTCTGCCCTACTGAAGTCCATGGCAGTTGGACACGATATTGTACAGTGCCACTTTACACTGTGAGAAACAAAGGGCTAAGTATTTCTTCAGGGAATCAGTCTCCCTCAGCCAGCAGCTGCACTCCCACGCTTAATAAATCTGATTTACTCCACTGTGTTAGCCGTCCTTGTCGCTAGCGCTCCTCTTGACCCTGTCTTGTTTAATTTTGTTGCAAATATTTGGGCAGTCGATGGGGCTAAAAGCTCAAGGGGGGGGATTTTAACATACTCTGCCAACCAAGCCAAGAACAGGCTTTGCAAATGCACAAGTTTCTTTTTTTCAATGTGTCTTAAAGGGATAATTTTCTGGATTTTTACCCAATTCATAATTGTTTTCTTACCTCAAGAGAAGTTAAGTGTTTGTATTAGAATTTAAATAAAAGCTTTATGGAAAGCCGTGTAAAGTAAAGTGAAGTAAAGTATGAACGTGTGACAACCTTTTTTGTGGGGAAACCCTTCTCTTCCAAAATCGTACTTATATTGCAATGATATCACTCCAGAATATCTGTGTTTACTCTCTTGAGGTAATAAATAAATTAAGATTGGGATAAAAACCTGGAAAATAATCCCTTTAAAGAGGATTTGATTAGCCGATGGTGACACATTTATGAAATGTTTGTGTGGGTAAGAAGAAGTTTTCCTGGGGTACCTCTTTGCTGCGACCACTTCAAGGAATGAATGGAAGTGAGGACGCATCTTCAAAAGGACTCTAACAGGGCCAAGAAAGTAGTTAGCTCTCAATCACTCTTCCTCAATGACTGACACGCGTCATCAGCTCCACCTTGACTGATCAGCACAGCCGCAACAAGACAATTACAGGGCAGATTCCCAATTCCGAGCTAAAAGTAGTACCTTTTCTTTTAATTCACTAAAAGTAAACAAACTGAAATGTACAAACAAGCTGATGCTTCCAAGTTCTGAACCACTTAAACAAATATATATTTATTTTAATATTTATTTAACTAGGCAAGTCAGTTAAGAATATGGGACTCCCATATTGGGACTCTCAATCACGGCCGGTTGTGATAAAGCCTGGAATCAAACCAGTCTGTAGTGATGCCTCTAGCACTGAGACGCAGTGCCTTACTTCGACTGCTGCCCACTCGGGAGCCCAAGTCTGATTCAAGCTTCTGCAAAGGACAACAGAAATCTGACAACAGTGTTCCTTCTGCTTTGACGATCATTCTTGTCCTCTTGAATCACAAATCCAATTAAAATATTCTATTGATATGGTCGGGGGCATCGTCCTTCCCTCTCATCTTATTCAAACAACGCATTTCAAAGACATTCTCCGAGGCTATTCAGCTGAATATATGGACGTCTTCCTCCAAATAACGCAAACTGATGTGAATGTAATCTACCCGCTATTTTTTCTATTTTCTAATTATGTGAGGCCATCTGGCTAGGTCGGTGGGAAACCCGATCCATCTCACCTCCCAGCATGCACCATGGCTGCTGCACCGCCACCCTTTCATCCTCACAGCCTATTGATGTCAGAGGGCCTTGGCGATGACTTTTAAAACAACAGCGTTCAAATGGGCAAATAAGATTTTCAGATGTTTTGTAATCCAGTATTATATTAGTCTGACTGCAGATCTGTTTGTGCTGTCGTTCCAGAACAAATCAAATCAAATCAAATGTTATCGGTCAATACACATGGTTAGCAGATGTTAATGCGAGTGTAGCGAAATGCTTGTGCTTCTAGTTCCGACCATGCAGTAATATCTAACAAGTAATCTAACAATTTCACAACAACTACCTTATACACGCAAGTGTAAAGGAATTAATAAGAATATGTACATATAAATATCTGGATGAGCGATGGCCCGAACGGCATAGGCAAGATGCAGTAGATGGTATAGTTTACAGTATATACATATGAGATGAGTAATGTAGGGTATGTAAACATTATATAAAGTGGCTAGTGATACATTTGTTACATCCAATTTTAATTATTAAAGTGGCTAGAGATTTGAGTCAGTATGTTGGCAGCAGCCACTCAATGTTAGTGATGGCTGTTTATCAGTCTGATGGCCTTGAAATAGAAGCTGTTTTTCAGTCTCTTGGTCCCAGCTTTGATGCACCTGTACTAGCCTCGCCTTCTGGATGATAGCGGGGTGAACAGGCAGTGGCTCGGGAGGTTCTTGTCCTTGATGATCTTTTTGGCCTTCTTGTGACATTGGGTGGTGTAGATGTCCTGGAGGGCAGGTAGTTTGCCCCCAATGATGAGTTGTGCAGACTTCACTACCCTCTGGAGAGCCTTACGGTTGTGGGCGGAGAAGTTGCCGTACCAGGTGGTGATACAGCCCGACAGGATGCTCTCGATTGTGCATCTGTAAAAGTTTGTGAGTGTTTTGGTGACAAGCCAAATTTCTTCACCCTCCTGAGGTTGAAGAGGCGCTGTTGCGCCTTCTTCACCACGCTGTCTGTGTGGATGGACAATTCAGATTGTCCGTGATGTGCACGCCGAGGAACTTAAAACTTTACACCTTCTCCACTACTGTCCCGTCGATGTGGATAGGGGGCTGCTCCCGCTTCTGTTTCCTGAAGTCCACGATCATCTCTTTTGTTTTGTTGACGTTGAGTGTGAGGTTATTTTCCTGACACCACACTCCAAGGGCCCTCACCTCCTCCCTGTAGGCCGTCTCGTCGTTGTTGGTAATCAAGCCTACCACTGTAGTGTCGTCTGCAAACTTGATGATTGAGTTGGAGGCGTGCATGGCCACGCAGTCATGGGTGAACAGGGAGTACAGGAGAGGGCTTAGAACGCACCCTTGTGGGGCCCCAGTGTTGAGGATCAGAGGGGTGGAGATGTTGTTTCCTACCCTCACCACCTGGGGGCGGCCCATCAGAAAGTCCAGGACCCAGTTGCACAGGGCGGGGTCGAGACCCAGGGTCTCGAGCTTAATGGCAAGTTTTGAGGGTACTTTATGACGTCACACTTACCATTGGAGCTGGCAAGACAGATCTGGTACCAGGCTAGTGTGTTATAGTGCAGGCTAACTGTGTAAGGTCAAGTCTGGTCCAATGAGGATAAAGGTGTGGGACTAGTACCAAGTCTGCATTTTTTGCAACTAGGTGAATTATTGTCAATAACTGCATAGCAAGTGGCATTGTCATATGGTGAGCTTATGCTATGACCATGAATGTTCCCCCAAAAGCAATGTTTCCATGAGCCTGTATGGTTCTCTAGCCTCTATTACCCCCCTCCCATGTACTGGCCTAGATAGATAGTGGAATATACTTTGGCAAAAGACTGTGAATCCCCCTCAGTTCAATGGCATTCAGATGTTCTCCAGTTTCTGTTGAAAATGGGTTAAGACAGAAAGACAAAGTATTTTCGTTCTATCATTGGGAATGGTTGAATGGACATATTTCACAATCATGCCTGATATATTACGAACCGGATGAAAGAAATAGGCATATGCAAATGTGGTTACATCCAGTATGCAGAAACTTGTCAAGCTTCTTATCAAGATAAATTGACCGCATAGGTGATTCGGTCTTATGTAGCAACATTTGAAATTGTGTTTTTTTACATTGGATAAAAGTAGAGACTCGGAGCTACAAAATTGTATATCACATACTGCATTTGAGGAACAATGGGAAAGTAATTCTGCTTTGAAAGTTGACCAACTTGTAAACAAACTTTTGAGAAAATGGCCTTTGAATGTTTTGCTATCTAGTGAAGAGCTTTTCTATGTCTACACCCATTCAGCATCGTTCACACCCTCTTAAGCTTTAGCCCCACCCATCTCGTTTCGCTCTCACACACTCTATGCATAACAGTCAATGTAAAGCCAAACAAAAACCAGACTTACTGTGGACGTCGCCTCTTTGTTTGGTGACCTCCTTCTCGATGGTGTTGTCCACTGGGGTGACCGGCTCTGGCTGTTTTGGGGGAGGCGGGCGGCGCGTGGGCACGTAGGGCGAGGTCCTGCGGGTGGTGGGCGGTGGAGAGGTGATGGCGGGACGCCGTGGGGGCACATAGGGCTTACGGGTGACTACAGGGGGTCCCCTGGTGGGTATGATTGGTAGTCTCGTGGGGACCACTGGCTTACGAGGGGCGGGGGGCATCGTTCTTGGAGGAGGTGGGGGTGGTGGTGGTGTGGTTGTAGAAGGTGCTCTAGTAGTAGTTGTAGTAGTAGTGGTCGTGGTCGTTGGTTTGGGAGTGGTTGTGGTTCTTTTGGGGGCGGTGGGGGCGACTCTCTTGGCGGTCATGGGCGGTCGGATCGTGGTGGTGGTCCTCTTGTGGTCTGAGTCAGGGATAATGTTGTGGTGGTTCGGGGGGAACCTGGGGGGATCGATGACCACCTTGGGAATGGCTGGAAGGGAAAAGAAAACAGGAAATGGATTGAGAGCTGAATTCTGGGTTGTGTTCATTAGGGAACACAACATAAAAAAAATGTAAAAACGTTTTGCAACGGAAAACAAATGTGCGGTTCTAATTGAAGATGTCCAGATAGTCCCTCCCTGTTTCAGTGCATTTTTTTCTTCAGTTTGGTGCTTAATGAACACAACCCTGACTGCTTCGGTGTTAATGAGGCATAAAGAAGTGGTGACTGCAGTGACCAACTGACCCTTGGAAAGAAAGGCCAGCTCTTTCATCTGCAATTACCTTACCTGAGTAAACAAGCAACCAGCTTTATATCTGTATACAAATAGCATACTCCACCTCATTGAGGGACTTTAAATATTTTATCTTTGAAACCAAATCACTCCCTTATATCAAGACAGATTTTCTAACATTCATTTCCACTTTATCCCTGATGGAGCAGTCATAGTTCTCAGTCCTGAGCTAAAGCCAGACAGCCAGCCAGCCAGCCAGCCAGCTAGCTGGTATTCATATGTGGAGTGATACCATCCACACCTATAAAAATCCCTGCACTAAGTATCACCCCCAAAGCCTCTGATGTCATGAAGGAGAGACGCGAGACCCATCTATTGTTTGTCCTCGCATTCCACAGGTCGGAGGACAGAATAGAAAAGGCATTTAGGGACGACTTGAGGAAAAAGGGCTTCATGATTGAGGACTGAAGGGGGGAGGGTAGGGGTGTGGGGCTTCTCAAAGAGTGTCTCGGCTCAAGCTTTCTCGGGTTACGGAACGGCTTTGATAAAGCATGTGACACACAAATAGGATATCGCAAATCAACTCCCTCCCCCTCGAGCCACTTCTGTATCACACCGAACGGTAAGGCGACAGATTGTTTCAAATACCAGTGTCTGGATTCTGCTAGTGCTCTAGGCGGGCAGAGAGGTTCTGTGTGCTGCTAGCTACACTGGCAGCAACCCAAACAGCAACCATTTCCCTATAAAGTGCACTACTTTTGACCAGGGCGTATAGCATTCTGGTCAAGAATAGTGTACTATATAGGGAATAGGGTGCCATGTGAGATGCAGACTCTGACTGGCGTACAGCAGTTCAGTCAAAAGATTAAACTACTGGGGATACAGTAGTTGAAGTCGGGAGTTTACATACACTTAGGTTGGAGTCAGTAAAACTTGTTTTTCAACCACTCCACAAATTTCTTGTTAACAAACTACAGTTTTGGCAAGTAGGTTAGGAGATCTACTTTGTGCATGACACAAGTCATTTTTCCAACAATTGTTTACAGACAGATTATTTCACTTATAATTCACTGTATCACAATTCCAGTGGGTCAGAAGTTTACATACACTAAGTTGACTGTGCCTTTAAACAGCTTGGAAAATTCCAGAAAATGAAATCGTGGCTTTAGAAGATTCTGATAGGCTAATTGACATCATTTGAGTCAACTGGAGGTGTAACTGTGACTCAAAGTGCCACTTTGCTTGACATCATGGGGAAATCAAAAGAAATCAGGACCTCAGAAAAAAACAAGACCTCAGAAAAAACATTGTAGACCTCCAAAAGTCTGGTTCATCCTTGGAAGCAATTTCCAAACGCCTGAAGGTACCACATTCATCTGTACAAACAATAGTACGCAAGTATAAACACCATGGGACCACGCAGCCGTCCACTCAGGAAAAAGTGAAAGTGCAAATCAGTCCCAGAACAACAGCAAAGGACCTTGTGAAGATGCTGGAGGAAACAGGTACAAAAGTATTTATATCCACAGTAAAATGAGTCCTATATAAACATAACCTGAAAGGCCGCTCAGCAAGGAAGAAGCCACTGCTCCAAAGCCCATCATAAAAAAGCCAGACTACGGTTTGTAACTGCACATGGGGACAAAGATCGTACTTTTTGGAGAAATGTTCTCTGGTCTGATGAAACAAAAATATAACTGTTTGGCCATAATGACCATCGTTATGTTTGGAGGGAAAAGGGGGAGGCTTGCAAGCCGAAGAACACCTTCACAAAATAGATGGCATCATGAGGAAGAAATTATGTGGATATATTGAAGCAACATATCAAGACATCAGTCAGGAAGTTAAGGCTTGGTCGCAAATGGGTCTTACAAATGGACAATGACACCAAGCATACTTCCAAGGTTGTGGCAAAATAGCTCAAGGACAACAAATTCAAGGTATTGGAGTGGCCATCACAAAGCCTTGACCTCAATCCTATAGAAAATTTGTGGGCAGAACTGAAAAAGTGTGTGCGAGCAAGGAAGCCTACAAACCTGACTCAGTTACACCAGCTCTGTCAGGAGAAATGGGACAAAATTTACCCAACTTATTGTGGGAAGCTTGTGGAAGGCTACCCAAAACGTTTGACCCAAGTTAAACAATTTAAAGACAATGCTACCAAATACTAATTGAGTGTATGTAAACCTCTGACCACTTGGAATGTGATGAAAGAAATAAAAGCTGAAATATATCATTCTCACCACTATTATTCTGACATTTCACATTATTAAAATAAAGTGGTGATCCTAACTGACCTAAGACAGGCAATTTTTACTAGGATTAAATGTCAGGAATTGTGTATTTGGCTAAGGTGTATGTAAACTTCCGACTTCAACTGTATATAATGATAATAGATTACTTTTCTTTTGCCATTGAGCCGCTGTGCGAACAGCAACGACAAAGACAAAAGAGACACACAGGCGTCTGAGTGGTCTATCAAGTTAGTGGAAGGAGACACTGGCCGGAGGGAGAAGAAAAATAAAAAGACATCTGACGTCTGGAAAACGTTTGACTGACCCTTTTTTTGTCTTTAAAGATATAGACGGCCACACTAGACGTTAAGGGGCAGGGTTATCTCTTTCATGAGTGACAGCCCTTACAAAGACAAGAATTTCAGCCCCTTGCTCTTAAGTTGCAGAATACTTTTCCTACCCCGTAATCTCGTCCACCCAACCAGCCTTCAAAAACACAACCAAAGAAAATAAAAACGGGGGCCCTGTCCCCTTTAAAAAGAGAGAGGAGCAGCGGGGCCATTCAGCGGCCTAGCTTACGTTTGCAGTCATGGCCCATCCCCCTGTAGCCGTCTTTGCACTTGCACTTGTAGGAACCAGGCGTGTTATAGCAGGTGGCGAAACTGCTGCAGTGGTTTTGGCCTGAGGAGCACTCATCTACATCTGAAAGACAGAATAACCACATAGCTGAGTATGAGGGAGAGAGGGAAGGGAGGGAGAGAAATACAGAAAGAAAGAAAGACAGACAGAAAGACAGAAAGAAAAGAGAGCTCTTGCATAGCACATAAACACAGTGAAAGGCAGCAGAAGTACAGCATGCTAATTGGCCAAGGTTAATTTCCCCTTCACTCAGAGAGGGAGTTCAGAGTTTATGCCAATGTCTCCTTTTATTAGGGGAAGTGCTATTTATTAGAGTGAAGAGAGAGAATATTCAGTGTAGTGGCTACTTTACGAAGAATGCTTGTTAGTTAATTAAAACCCTCACCCATTCAGATGATACATTACGAGGAGTTTAGTGAGCACTGCACAACAAGTAAATGTCGGGAAACAGTTTGGTACGAATCCTCAACTGACAGTGTTGAACTTTTGATGGTTGACACATCTCAAAGGCTTGAGAACAGAGGAGGCGTTACTGAATGATTCTCTGTTCAAGATTAAAGAGGGAATGTGATTTGTTCAGAGAAGACGCAGTAAATACTTAGAGATTTGACAGGATTTCATAATACTTAAAAGGTTATGCCGTTTTTCCTCCTTCTATCTTCCTTTCTTTCTTTCTTTCTTTCTTTCTTTCTTTCTTTCTTTCTTTCTTTCCTTCTTTCCCTCCCCGTTCTCTCTGCCCCCTCTCTTTCTTGTTATCTCTCTCTTAAAATGATGAATGTAAAAACAACACCTGCGGTCCAGACGCAATGACTCAGCGACGGGTCAAAACATCTCAACAACCTTCTGACCTTTTGACCCTTAAACCCCAGGTAAGACGTGTGGAAGCCTGGATGACCTCATCACGTACCTACGCACTGGTACTTCCCGTTGATGTATTGCAGGTCGAAGCCCTCGTGACACTTGCAGATGTAACTCCCGAAGGTGTTGATGCACTTACGGAACCGGGGACACATGGCCATGCCGGTCGCACACTCGTCCACGTCTGAAAGTCAGAACATTACAGATTAAACTGCAGTTCATAGTTTAGTCTTTATTAACACTTGGAAGGAGAGGTATTAATGCTAAGAAGGAAGGGCTGTACAATATGATGGCTCTGATTCAATACATGTAATAAATACCAACGTCTAATCAGCTAGCCCACCTTCATCAGGGTTTCAATTCTTTATTAATAAACGTATAGTTTCACCTATCCCAAAGCTGTACATATCCATGTAATTTATGGAAATATATGTATCTGCGTGTAAGCTTGGGTTGGCTAGCAACACATAGACGCACATAGGTATGAAATGAATACATCTGTAAATATAGCCAACAAGTTCATCTGCATCTTTCAAAAGAACAGCATTTCCTCTCTTTCACAGGTCTTTTCTTTTTCTCTCCTTTGGGTTTATTCAAACATGAACGAAAGCCGATTATGTATTAAATCCTATGATCACAACAATACACACCACTGTTGTGAAGGTTTAAGAGCTTATTCCGTCCGGGTAGACTCAAATCACCTCTGTAGTTACATGGGCAGGAAGACATTGAAAGGACTACAGGCTTAGGTGAGTCTTTTTCACTTAAAACCATTAGTTAATGTGCTGTAAAATGTTGCATGAGGGAAACAACTCTGACAGTTACGCCAACTTGAAACTTACCGAGTGTTATGGAGAGTCTAAGAGAAAGATGGATGCATACTATATGGTAGCCTACAACAGGCTAAAATATGTACAAGGTTTCCAATCAATCACTGCCTTTCTGTCTGAAAACCTACCCATGAAAAGAACTGGTTGCCTAGAAAGAACAGTGCTGTTCCATTCAATCACTTCATATTTAGTGTTTATCGGCTTGTATTCAGTTCTGCATAGCTGTTTTTTCTGCTGACAAACCCTTTGATTAATTGGGCATTTTTATGAGAAGGATAAATGAAATATGAAGCCGTCTAGTTTCTGGAACCATCCAAAAACCCCAGGAGTTAATCATTAATCAGCACTCATTAATCCCAGGATGACTCGTTAATCATAGCGTATTGTCCTCAACATGTTTCTCACCTCTCAATCTCCATCGCCTGTCAATAAAGGTCTAGCCCACGTCAAAGATTACAGCAAAGAAGTTTAGCATTTCAGATTTATTTACCCATTTTTTGAGGGATTTGACATGGGCTTCTTCAGTTGCCAGAGGAACAACACAAAATAACAAAGAGACTACAGTAGACTAGTAGACTGGACCAGACATAGAACTCATTCAAATCATTCTGCCCTGGAACAGCTAACTCTATCTGGTATAAGAATATTTTGAAGATAAATTCACAACGCAGAGTTTGAGAGGACAATCTCCCCCTGATTTGCTTTGGAGTTTGTGTTATTGAAGAATAACATACATTTCTAACACTGGTGACCCTTGACCTTAGTATTGATTTAAAGCAGACACCCTCTACCATAAAAAAAAAACTCCTCTTTCCGAAAAGAGTTGAAGGGGTCTCCTCAAATATTTCCAGAGCCATTGTAACGCCTGTGGGCTAGGAACCTCTCTCTCCTTCTACAACAATGATTGATGTGCCTCTGTTTTGAAGCCACACCCCCTCTGCCTCCCCTCAGTCTCAAACTGCGACTAGAGTGCATCGCCTCAGACTCAGCCAAGCCAATCGACAGAGCTCGTATTTAAGCTGAGCCAATAGACAGAGTCTGCATTTAGATGTGACATGGATTAACGGCCTCAATTTGGTGACATGTAAAAGAGAGAGAGAGAGATCCTGGTCATTTTACTCACAGTGAACTTCAGTCAGTGCATTCACCTTCATTAAGAAAGGCCATTATGCAGTCTCCACGTAGTAAAAATGTAATTAGTAGCTCAGAGAGAGAGAGAGAGAGAGAGAGAGAGAGAGAGAGAGAGAGGGAATCGCCGTTGAGGTTGTCAAGGACATTCAGAATTCCAATGGGCCAGCAAAAAGTGAAGAATTTGATTTGATTTTCTAACTCGTGTTTTCATTGTTGCCAAAGGTATTTTGTCGAGCTCTGTGGCAATCAAATTTCATTTGATGATCTCTTCAGCAAATTCAAAGGCTGACAAGACTGAAAAAAACTCACACGTCTCACGTATTTCTATTACAAGAAAAGCAGTAACGCTTCTTCTGGCGTTGAATAATTAAATAAGGCTCACACATCTGGTTGTGTGTGTGTGTGTGGATGTGCGCCTGTGTGTGCGCTTATGTGCGTGCGTGCTGATTTATTTAACACTAGAACAGAACATACCCACACAGGTTCTTCCGTCCGGCGCCAGCTGAAGCCCTGGCGACGGGCACTGACAGCGCACCTCTCCCTTCAGCACCTCACAGCCGTACTGGCAGTTGGCCATACCACAGGTACGGGTATCTGGAGGGGATACCGCAGCAGGTTATAGCTAGCTCTCTCACACACACACACACATACACATACAGACACACACACACATAAACACACACAAACATTAAGGACACACACACACACAAACACATAAACACACAAACATTAAGGACACACAAACACACACGTACACACAAACATTAAGGACACACACACACAGATCACACACACAAGCGGGTGTGTGGACACAGGAAGACACACAGTGAGGATTAATTACAGCAATATACTCTGGATCACAACCTAGGTCGAGTGGAATATTGGCACTCACAAATTACCCACCCTTCGCCCTCCCTTGTTTTTCAACCCTTTCTCACCCTCTCTTCTCTCGCCCCCCTGTTTGTCCTGAAAACACCACTCTGTAGTTCCATTCTCATTGGTCCTTCAGGAGTTCAAGCTGCTCTCCAAAATAGCATGAAATCATTTCTTTGTGTGGAGCCTCCCACCATTTCTCTTCCACAACATTTCCAACCAAAAAGGAAATGAAAGTTGCTACGTTTGTTGCTACAGCAGGGCTGATAAAACGTTAGAGTAGCCTGTTGATCAAAGACGAGGAGGACGAAGAGGAGGAGGAAAGGAGGGACGTAGCCAGGCTGATAAAACGTTAGAGCAGCCTGTTGATCAAAGAGGAGGAGGAAAGGAGGGACGCAGCCAGGCTGATAAAACGTTCGAGTAGCCTGTTGATCAAAGACGAGGAGGAGGAAGAGGAGGAGGAAAGGAGGGACGTAGCCAGGCTGATAAAACGTTAGAGCAGCCTGTTGATCAAAGACGAGGAGGAGGAAGAGATAGAGGAAGATCAACAAATACTTGAGGTAAAAAAAATACATAACTGCAAAATGAGTGGACAAAACATTATGAACACCTGCTCTTTCCATGACCAGGTGAAAGCTATGATCCCTTATTGATGTCACTTGTTGAATCCACTTCAATCCGTGTAGATGAAGGGGAGGAGAAAGGTTGAAGAAGGATTTTTAACGCTCAACAGTTTCCTGTGTGTATCAAGAATGGCCCACCACCCAAAAGCCATCCAGCCAACTTGACACAACTGTGGGAAGCATTAGAGTCAACATGGGCCAGCATCCTAGTGGAATCCTTTTGACACCTTGCAGAGTCCATGCCTCGAGGATATATTTTTATTTGTTTACCTTTAACTAGGCAAGTCAGTTAAGAACAAATTCTTATTTTCAATGACGGCCTAGGAACAGTGGGTTAACTGCCTTGTTCAGGGGCAGAACGACAGATTTTTACCTTGTCAGCTCGGGGATTCGATCTTGCAACCTTTCGGTTACTAGTCCAACGCTCTAACCATTAGGCTGCCGCCCCAATTGAAGCTGTTCTGATTGCAACGCAATTTGGAATGTGTTTTGTACACTCGCCGTATGTAGATAGAACACACATGGATATTCTGATGTTATTCTTCAACGGTATCTTGGGTTTTTGTTCCTGATGGGCAAAAGTAGTAAATAATTCTGCCGCTGCCAGAATCAAATCAGAAAAACAAAACAAAACTACCTTACCTCTCAAAGAGGGGCCCTCCACATTCCAGTGGGAACACTCAAGTGAGCGCTTCCATACTTTGATAAGGCTCTAAATAAGATTGTGTGGTTGCAAAAGGTGCAAGGAAAGGAGAAAGAAACATAGCAGCGGTTACTGGGGGGCAAGCACAGACACACTATCTCCTCTACAGGATGAGTCAGAATACCTTTAGGGCTAAGCAATAAAAATCCCATTTTATATACAAAGGTTAAAGTTCACGTCTCCTTCATATTTGACTGGGGGTGCGTCCCAAACGGCAATCTATTCTCTATGCAGAGCACTACTTTTGACCAGGGCCTATAGTCATTTAGGATGCATACTGGGGTTAGCTCCCCAGAGCCTGCCTGTAGCGGTAATGGTGAGTGGTTAGAATGGGGATGTTGACTTTATTTTCCTAAACATTTTATCACAGCAGGAGAGACTGTAGCGTTGTCAAAGGTATAAATGTGGATGTGAAAATGGACTTCATAATTGGAGAGAGAGCACAGTATCCTAATGGCTTTAAAGAGCAGCCGTTCATGTGAATACATTTGAGGTGAGGGAGAGGAAGCAGAGAGAGAGAGAGAGAGAGAGAGAGAGAGAGAGAGAGAGAGAGAGAGAGAGAGAGAGAGAGAGAGAGAGAAAAATTAACAGAGAGAGGGTGGAGAAATAGAGAGAGAGAGAGAGTAACAGAGAGGGGAAAAATGAAGAGACAACAGACTGACAGACAGAGAAATACAAATAGAGGCAAAGAAGAGAAGAGGGACAGACAGTCACACCGTTCACACCACACAGACCCACGTCATGTGACCGACCCACGTCATGTGACATTCCACTCACTTCCACAGGTCCCGTCAGGCATCAGCATATAGCCATTGAGGCAGTAGCACTTGTAGCTGCCGTATGTGTTCATGCACCTGTGTTTGCACGGCCGGGGCTTCAGACCACACTCGTTCAGGTCTGGAGGGCGAGAAAGAGAGGAATCAGAAGGAGGTAGCGTGGGGGATGGAGAGGAAGGAGATAGAGAGGGAGGAGAAAGGAAGGAAAATAGTTATTTTGTGTCTGGAGGTAGGGAGAGAGAGAGGGGGAGAGGGAAAGCGAGAGAGAGATGGATGAGAGAGAGGGGAGAGAGAGAGAGAGGGGGAGAGGGAAAGCGAGAGAGAGATGGATGAGAGAGAGGGGAGAGAGAGAGAGGGGGAGAGACTGCGGGATGAGAGAGAGAGATAGAGAGAGAGATCAAAGGGCATAGGGTCAATCTGGGTCAAGCCCAGCACATCATTTGTATGGAGTATATGCGAGGGAGTGGGGTGTGGAGGGTGGGGGCCAGTCTCAGGTAAGTGCCTAAAGGAAGTGAAGTGTTTCCGTGTTCAGACAAGCCTGGCCGCTACCTTCCCCCTCTCCTCCTCTTTTCACAGGAAGCCGCAGTTAACAGCTGTTCCAACTGACCAAGCTGCTTATTACATGCTGCAAATGGTAAAAACAAATCGCTTCCTCGTACGTAACCTTTTGAAGTTCATACCGATGGTGCCGTTACTGTTGTGTATCGCCTTGACAACTCCATCGCTGATTTCAGGGTGTTTCTTTTTGTGGCCGTAAATGTCTGGAGCTCCACCCCCCTTCCCCCAAGTCATTATCTTTATATTGGTCTGAAATACACAGACACTAACTCAAGTCATTATCTTTACATTGGTCTGAAACACACAGACACTAACTCAAGTCTGAAACACACAGACACTAACTCAAGTCATTATCTTTACATTGGTCTGAAACACACAGACACTAACTCAAGTCTGAAACACACAGACACTAACTCAAGTCATTATCTTTACATTGGTCTGAAACAAACAGACACTAACTCAAGTCTGAAACACACAGACACTAACTCAAGTCATTATCTTTACATTGGTCTGAAACACACAGACACTAACTCAAGTCTGAAACACACAGACACTAACTCAAGTCATTATCTTTACATTGGTCTGAAACACACAGACACTAACTCAAGTCTGAAACACACAGACACTAACTCAAGTCATTATCTTTACATTGGTCTGAAACACACAGACACTAACTCAAGTCTGAAACACACAGACACTAACTCAAGTCATTATCTTTACATTGGTCTGAAACACACAGACACTAACTCAAGTCATTATCTTTACATTGGTCTGAAACACACAGACACTAACTCAAGTCTGAAACACACAGACACTAACTCAAGTCATTATCTTTACATTGGTCTGAAACACACAGACACTAACTCAAGTCTGAAACACACAGACACTAACTCAAGTCATTATCTTTACATTGGTCTGAAACACACAGACACTAACTCAAGTCTGAAACACACAGACACTAACTCAAGTCATTATCTTTACATTGGTCTGAAACACACAGACACTAGCTCAAGTCTGAAACACACAGACACTAACTCAAGTCATTATCTTTACATTGGTCTGAAACACACAGACACTAACTCAAGTCTGAAACACACAGACACTAACTCAAGTCATTATCTTTACATTGGTCTGAAACACACAGACACTAACTCAAGTCTGAAACACACAGACACTAACTCAAGTCATTATCTTTACATTGGTCTGAAACACACAGACACTAACTCAAGTCTGAAACACACAGACACTAACTCAAGTCATTATCTTTACATTGGTCTGAAACACACAGACACTAACAGTGGGGTTGAGTAAGTGTTCCATAAGAGTACTGATGTCCATGGTTGAAAAATTATTCAATTCAAGGGGTTACTTTTTTGTTAATGCACTGCACCTGGAGTGGACTCCTTTTGAAGTGTGCTTGGAAGTAGGGTCCCTTGGGGGAACAGGGACCACCAGGAGTGCTTAAAGGGATACTTCAGGATTTTGGCAATGAGGCCTTTATCTACTTCCCCAGAGTCAGATGAACTATTAGCATGCTAGCAGATACCCAGAGACTTCCAGTCATTGGGCTAACGCTAGTTAGCATGGGCGCGCGAAGCTACGCCCAATAGTACCTCTAACTTCCTTCATACTGGACACAGAGACATAAAAATAGCATCCACGAGTTCATGTTCATCTGGGGAAGTAGATACAATGCATCATTCCCAAAATCCAGTATCCCTTTAAGTGTGTGTGTAAGGAGGGGGGTGACACACATATACGCACCCCCCCTCCCCACACCGTCCCAACAATATTAAAATAACATCTATCTAAGTTACCCTCCCCTTCCATGTCTAATTGAGGCACGCCATGTCAATAGATCTCCATCTCAGCTGTACATGATGGCCGGTCGTTTTAAAGCCTGAGCGGCTCCATCTTTAGCTCTGGGGCAACACGCGGAATGGGAATGCATTCTTTGGGTGCTTTGGCCGCGGGCATGCCCGTCTGTATCGGACAGATTTAAATAGATGAATGGGACCAGGAGCGGAGTGTACCTCGGTCGTATACCCCGGTATTAACGTGAATTGGCTAGCCCGCTAAGGTCATGTCAGCGCCGTGATTGGTGGCAGGGGAGAAACGGTCTGTTTAAATCCTCCGCTGTGCCATTGGGCTTAAGTCAATTTCCAATGCAGTAAATGTTAAGGGATGATTGACAGTCTGACAGAACGGGTTGGGGACGGTTTAGACTAGAACACTGTGGCCCACTAGAATCCAGTAAATGAGATACTATGATTCGTCTAGTTTTGACTTCCAATTGTCCAATTGCACTAATTCACATAAAACAGCTAAGAGAAGCTTCTCTATTGGTTTCTAAGAGAAGCTTCTCTATTGGTTTCTAAGAGAAGCTTCTCTATTGGTTTCTAAGAGAAGCTTCTCTATTGGTTTCTAAGAGAAGCTTCTCTATTGGTTTCTAAGAGAAGCTTCTCTATTGGTTTCTAAGAGAAGCTTCTCTATTGGTTTCTAAGAGAAGCTTCTCTATTGGTTTCTAAGAGAAGCTTCTCTATTGGTTTCTAAGAGAAGCTTCTCTATTGGTTTCTAAGAGAAGCTTCTCTATTGGTTTCAGTGGTTAATATAAAAACATTAAGGTTTTAGTGGATAAAACACATTCAGAAGTTGTTTTTATTGTTCCAAATGCTAAATAATTACTTTAACCCACAAGCAAATTCATCCGTTACAGTTTTATATCCGACATAGTGAATTGTGAAAAAATCGCTGTAAAAACACATCTTCTACACTTGATACCCTGAGTACTAAACGAGAAGAGATGGCGCATTTGGAGCTGTCACGACAAAGTCTTCATATTAAATATCGACATCCGCCAACACATAGCACTAGAAATCATCTACAGAATGAGAAAAACTAAAGTGCCCATTTCAGCTCTGAGATTTCGAATCAAGGCGCAATTACTTGGTAATTTGTATTATAAAAAGAAAGACTATCTCTCTCTTTGTGGAGTAACTTTGGAGAGACAATCATTAGCACCTGTCAGTGTTCTTTATCATCAAAAAGTGAATTCATACGTAGAATGGAGTGATACGAAACAATGTAATTGAGATTTACATTGGGCAATAACGACACTGGATATATTGGGTACTTAAAATGTGTTATAAAAATCCTAATCCTTTTTATCGTTAACTTCCAAGCGTAACTCAAAACTTGTTTCAAGGTCAAAGAACAATTCCAACACTTCAACTCAGTCTTGATAGCGTCATTAGCACTGTCACTACTGACATACAGTGATTGTCGCTAACTATCATTAGCATCTCCTCAGCAACATGGTCAAACACACAAACATGACAAAATGTCCTCTCGACTAGCGACAACTCCTCCCAGACGTCTCACCCTGTCTGCTATTTTGGTCGCCATCCCTGTTTTTTTATTGTCACCTTTCATTTGGCCAGTACCCTCCCTGACAGTTCAGTAATCACACACACACACACACACACACACACACACACACACACACACACACACACACACACACACACACACACACACACACACACACACACACACACACACACACACACACTTATTCAGAACCCTGGTATTTGCCAGCTATTTCTCCCACTGTCACTCCTGCTTTGTCTGCCGGAGCTCTGCCTTCATCATTAATAAGAGCTGCTGTGGAGAGAGACAAGGGTAAAAGGCAAAGAAACAGAAAAAACATTGTCCTCAATTGAAACTGGAGCAAGGAGAGAGAGAGAGAGAGAGAGAGAGAGAGAGAGAGAGAGAGACAGGTATTCGCTTGCCCAGGCAGTGACAACTGAAAACAGCTTGAAAATGTAAATGAAGAGGATGATGGGAATGGAATGGGTCACGTTCTCAGACAGCACATGTGCCGAGCAGCAACTAGCGCAGCCAAATGACATACACAGCCTGGCCTGTTCCCTGTTGGAAGATAGACAAGATAGAAGGAGACGGGAGGAGATAACGAACGAGAGACAGAGAGCGAGATGAGAGAGGAGATAACAGATTGGACTGACAGATAGGAGAGATAGAACCACCACTTGACAAGGTCTTGGGAGTCTATTGTGTGTGTCTCTGGAGTAGAACCCTTCACTGAGATATTACTATTTACTGTTAATGAACTGCCGAGATGCATCGAGAGAGGGAGAAAAAGAGAGAGAGAGAAGAGAGTGAGATAGAGGATTAGGTAGAGATATATATATATATATATATATATATATGAGAGAGAGAGAGAGAGAGAGAGAGAGAGAGAGAGAGAGAGAGAGAGAGAGAGACGTGATAGATACAGATAAAGAGAGAGAGAGGAGGAGAGAGTAGTCCAAGTGATTTATTGGGTGGACTGCTTCGAGGTATGCGTCGGCGGGCGTTTCTGACACGCCACTATCGCTTGCTAACAGATTACCCAGGGGGCTCTCTGGTCAAGAACATGCAGGTCTTGAAGTAAAACAACACGATAACGCCGGAGTGGTCCATGGTTCTAAGGTGGCTGAGAAACCATGAGAACCCATGTATGTGAGGGTTCCCCTTCCGAGCTGTCGGAATTTCAGGAAGAGTAAGAGAAGGTGGGGGGAGAAAAAGAACGAAAAACAAAAACAGAGGAAGAAATTGGGAATAGCACAGCAGCTTTCAGTGCTGATTGATGAAGGAAAAGGCCACTGCTTCAGAGGGATTTAAGGAGAACAGAGAGAGGGATGAAGGGATTCAAATAAAGACAGGAAACTGAGTTGCTGGAATAGGAGTCCAGAATAGAAAAGGGGTTTAAGTGCAAAGAGGCACAGAGTGGTGTGGCATATTGGCATCATGGCATGCTCGGCGTTCGCTCTGCCATTCCTGCTGCCAGGCCAGGCTCTGGCATCGGCTCTCCTAGAAGGAAGAGGGAAGGAGAGGAGGAAATGAGGGGGGACATTCACTCTCACTCGGCCCAAGCCATAGAGGACTGAGCCATGCAGAGGGCATACAGAGGGTGCTGGGTGTGGCGGGGAGCGGGGGGGCACCCTTCACCACCTCACGTTCCACAGTTTATCTCACCCTCCATCAACACTCCTGCTGGAGGCTGGTGGTCCACAGGAAGAAAGATAGGGGGGTGACTGTCCCATGTTAGGGGGGTTACATAGTCCAGTTCCTCTTCTTAAATAGGGGAGGGAAGGGGGAGACAAAACAGCACACAAGGAGAGAGAGTGAGAGCTCGCCGCCGGTGGGAGAAACACCCACGCACACACACAGACTCTGGGATTAGTACACCTCTGACCACGACTGCATTCCTGGAGAGCAAGAACAGCATTATGCAGCAAAGAGGATTACACATTTGCAGACTAGAATCACACCAAAAAATAGAGAGATAGAGAGAGAGAGCCTGTTTCTCCTTCTTCTCCTTCTTCTTCGGACTTCTCCTCCCTCCAGTGTCAGCGATGACATAAAACAGCGTCTCGGAGTCAGAGGGAGAAATCAGTCTGGCTTCTTATACCCCCACCTGTATATCTGGAGTTCAGAGTGTGTGTGTGTGTGTGTGTGTGTGTGTGTGTGTGTGTGTGTGTGTGTATGCTATTGAGAGAGTAGTGACTTCCTGATTGAACCAGGCAGTAATACCTGGTCTTACTACTTCCTTGCCAAATTGGTCCAGTCCAGGGCCTCTTGTCTGTCTGTCTGTCTGTCTGTCTGCCTGTCTGCCTTCCTTCCTTCCTTCCTTCCTTCCTGTCTGACTTTGCTTGCCTGCCTGCCTGCCTCCCTCCCTCCCTGTCCACTGACCATTAGGTGACCTTGATAAGACTGGAGGAGAATGGTAATTGAACAATGCAATGGCCTGGGTGACACAAGGCTAATCATATGATGACATGTAAAGTATCCTTTGTAATCCTGTGGCAGCTGCAGTGTTTGACTTTCAACTTAAAAAAAGAGAGAGAGAGAGAGAGAGAGAGAGAGAGAGAGAGAGAGAGAGAGAGAGAGAGAGAGAGAGAGAGAGAGAGAGAGGCATGCATGTGTTGTGGGTTCGATTCCCACGGGGGACCAGTACGAATCAAAAGTATGAACATGTACGTGCTCGCTACTGTAAATTGCTCTAAAATGTTAAAATAGATAGATATCTAGATAGAGTGTAAGTGCGTGCTTGGCTTCCAGATAATAAACACAGCAAAAAGCATGTGTGTTTAACTTCATCTAACTACAGAGATTTAAGGCTACTTCCAAACCTTATATGAGCTAAGGCTCTCAGAATAGAAAGCGCTTAGGATGACATGAAAGCCAAGCGGTACTCAACTTGAGGTACGTGAAGCATAATATTTGGAGAGATGCCACCGCCGCTGGCTCGCTGACACGTATACGAGAGAGAGATGGAGAGAGAGTGAGAGAGAGACAGAAAGCTAAATAAATGGAGAGAGGAGGTCGCATAATTGTACAACTCAATTACAGATCTATTAATTTTGATGTCTGAAACGGTTACATGGCGCTCGCTCCCTCACAGGACCTTTTAATAGCATCTAAACAGCGGGAGACAAGTGTTTAATTGAAACCTCCCGTAGAAAATAACCATCTTATTAAAGGGATTTTGATCTGCGGGAGTGACGGAGCGGGAGGGGGGAGAGTGTGTCTGGCACGTCGTCTCAGTGCTAACTGGATTATCTTGGTAATGAGTTTGATTTGGTGTGGTACAGCATCAGTACCCATCTGGCCCCGACACCATGGCCCCACCATGACAAGATGTTATTCTGTTAAAGGGGCAATCTGCGATTGGTAAACCCGTTGTTTGAACTGCAGAAAGTAAAGAAAAAGCGTTAACATTTGAAAACAAGCTGGATGTGATTTTGATCATAAATTGGGATGGAGCAAAACATTTTGAACATCTAGTGTTATTGCAGGGGATGTTTGATCAATGACACAGAATTAATAGCAATGTACAATGTATAACTTCATTAACTCTAATCACAACACGAAGTTGCTGCAATAACTGCTCACTGATATGAACAGATCACGGGGATACATTGGTCTAGCCATTACAGTGGTACAGGAAGAAAGAGCGACATAATGTCATGTTCCTAACCAAGCTGGATTCTAGACAGAGAGACTTTAAAGTAAGAGGGAGAGAGAATTCTCCTCAGCGATCACCTCTATGGTCCCTCTTGTTGCTGTCACAAACGTCTGCTGTGTTGTGGTGCTTTAACACTGTTGTTAAGCACAGTGCCTTGAGGATCGTTCCTCTGTCCTCACCACTCAGTTATTGTGGAAGAGGAATGCCTAGCCCCGAGTTTGCACCTTACTGCACTGTACGTGTGTGTGTGTGTGTGTGTGTGTGTGTGTGTGTGTGTGTGTGTGTGTGTGTGTGTGTGTGTGTGTGTGTGTGTGTGTGTGTGTGTGTGTGTGTGTGTGTGTGTGTGGCCTTTGTGTTATACTTGTAACTACTGCTTGTAAACATGTTTCTGTGTTTCCAACCCCAGATCACTATTTAAACCATTACAGTTCATGTCACCATCTAAGTGGGTGTCTAACCGAACATGAATTAAACATAAGATAGATCAATCGAGTATTGGCATAAAGGAAAATTAACATTCACAGTGTGTCTTCGACTGACATTAGAACGGCAAATCAACGGTTAACAGCAAATCACTACTTTGAACGGAGAAAAAAAATCCAATCGTTAGGTTTTGAATAATGAATTATGTTTCTACGGCGACGTGGAATGATGCCGCTGAAGGTTATATTAGACATGCATTATATAAGGAGATATTAGACATACATTATCTCTAAATGATCGATCGCTTGAAAAATCCCCAGATTGCCCCTTTAATGAGCTCTTCAGTCAGTCACACCAGGTGTCAAAGCCAAGTGCTTGTCTAAGGCACGGCTCTGCCAACTGAGTTTCTTGCACACTTAAGCATCTGACATACTTGAAATGATAGTTTGTCAGACAAGTCTAATTATTATTAGTACATTGATAAAAGAGCAACGTCCGTCCAAGTCAAGTAAGTAAGTTAGGGATGTGTTCATTAGAGCATAACGGAAAATGTTTAAAAACATTTTTCAGCGGAAAACTTTTTTTTTTTATTGGACCTGTCTAAGTAGTCCCTCCCAGTTTGAGTCTGTTCTCTTCCTTTGGTTACTAACGAACATGACCCATGCTTGATTATTTTGCTAGCGACTACATCAAAGTTGAGCCGTCCAGCCAACCTGCCATGGGCCACCTTAGCCTGAGACATGTACGGTGACTCATTTCTACATTCCAGAAAGGATTTCAACCCCCTATCCCCTCTCTCGCCCCCTCTCTCTCTCTCTCTCTCTCTCTCTCTCTCTCTCCTTGTTTTTAATTACATGCTATCCTATTCCTGTCTTAAGGCGTGAATTCCACAAGTAGTTTCAAGCCACTCGGATTTACCTGAAACTAACCCTCCCTGACTGAGGTGGTCATTCAATTCAATATAGAGACACAGACACACGCATGCACGCACACTCACTCACTCACTCACTGTGTTCTAACTCTCAACAGACTACACGTTGCAGTGCATTTTCAGCCTGCTCTCTGAGTTATCTCAGGACAGTAATTGAGATGTTATCTGCAGAGGGAGGTTGCACTCCAGGCTTCACTCACTGTGTGTGTGTGTGTGTGTGTGTGTGTGTGTGTGTGTGTGTGTGTGTGTGTGTGTGTGTGTGTGTGTGTGTGTGTGTGTGCTCTTACGTGTGTGTTTGTGCTCTTACTTGTGTGTGTGTGTGGCCCAGGCGCACAGCAGGCATTTCCATTTGTGCTGATTCAGGCTGTTTCTACCAGCCTCTCCTGTGCGATTATAGTATCTAACTACTATGGAGAGAGCTAGCCTGCATCATGCATCAGCTATGAATCAATGAATAAAACGGCAACATTAATACGCCTGTTCCTGTTGCTATGTCTGTGTGCATTGTAGACAATAAACAATGACTATCATGCCATCGCTCAGGGACGGGTGAAGTTTGACTTTCATTAGTTTCCTTTGGAAAATGTTAATATCAGCAGTTCTGGATGAAGGTGGATGAAAGGGGCCTGGAAGCTCTGAGTAACGGCACGCTGGCTCAGATTAGAACGACCACTAGCTCACTACGGCTCTCTCTCTCTCACTGACTCTATCTCTCACTCACTCACTCTCTCTCTCTCATCTCTCACTAAGTACCCATCCCTGTCTCTCTCTCTTTCTCACTATCTCTCTCTCTCTCTCACTCACCAACTCTCTCGCTCTCCCTCCTTATCTCTCACTAACTGCCGATCTCTCTCTCTCACTAAACTCTATCCCTCTCTCTCTCTCCCTCTTTCTCTACAGGACTACGAAAGGTACAGTGTATTTTCACACAGAAGACACCAAGTGGTCTATCCAATCTTAGCGTAGGGTGTAATCACAATGTCATTAAGCGTCATTAAGCATCACAATGTCATCACAATGTCACGATCACAAAGCCAACCCAGTTACTGGTTGGCGGTGAGGAGGACGGTCTTACCTTGATTGCAGGTTTTTCCAGTGAAGCCGGGGTGACACTTGCACTTGCTGGGTCCTACGCAGTCTCCATGCTTACACCCGTGCTGGCACAGAGCTGTTTGGGGAGGATTCCCATAGATAGGAAAGAGGCAAGTGAGAAGCGCAATTCCCCGGAACACACTCACTGCCTGTTTTCATAAAGCGTCTCAGAATAGGAGTGCTGATCTAGGATCAGGTGCCCGGTGTCTATGCAATCGTATTCATTATGATCTAAAAAGCACTCTCAGACACTGTGAATACAAGATCAGATATGAGAAGGCATTTAATCATCTGGTCTGATTTGTTCAGTTCCTTGGTGTGTATTACTGTTGATCTACTTTAGTTTATTAGATTTTTACAAAATCATTTAGAAAATATTTTCCTGCATTGTTGGTTAATGGCCTTTAAATAAGCATTTCAACGTAACCTGTTGTATTCAGCATTTCAACGTAAGGTCTACACCTGTTGTATTCGGTGCATGTGACTAATAACAGTTGCTTTGATTTGTTGATTTACTAAGTACGACAATGCAAGCACAGCGCCATGTGTGTGTCATACTTGTGTGGGATTAGGGGCGATGGGAATTGTGGTTTAACTTCTTAAGGAGCAGCTCCCGAGGTGACGGTTTTGGAGAGCCTGGCGTGCCCAAAGTAAAATGCCTCCCACTCAGGCCCAGAAAATAGGATATGCACATAATTAGTACCATTGGATAGGAAACACTCTGAAGTTTCTAAGAGTGTTAACATTTAGTCTGTGAGTATAACAGAACGGATATGGCAGGCGAAAACCCGAGGAATTCCTGTCCTGGAAAAATTGCCTCATTTTGAACCCCTCCCTTATGAAACTGCCCATATAAGGGAGTCAGATTTCAGTACCTATTGCTTCCACTGGATGTCAACAGTCTCTAGACAGTGTTTTTATTCTGTTTAGTTGCTTTAGATGGCAATAGAAGAAGAATTAGGAAGTGGTCACACAGAAGTCAACAGAAGAGAATGCGCGTTCCCGGCTTGCCCACGCTGTGGTTTTTTCCTTTCCTATCGCCCAGTTTATATTCCAGTTGAAATATTATACTAAATATACATAAAAGTGTTCCTAAGGATACATTATCAATGATGTTTGATTGTTCTTGGACAAGTTTATAGGTATAGGTTGAACGAGTTCTCTTCACGTTTCAATGGGCGAGTGGAAACTGTATTTTCTTATCATAACACACCAACCAAACGGAGATTTATGGATATAATAAATTACTTTTTCTAACGAAAGAACCATGGATTGTCTTCGTTGGACACTTGGGAAGCCCTCAGCAGAAGTTCTTCAAAAGGTAATTGATTTGTTTTCGCTGTGAAATGTGTTTTGTGTGAACCGTGATGGTTTATGAATTTATGGTAATGGTAAAATATTGGAGGTGCTACCCTCAAACAATCAAATGTAGTGCTTTCGCCGTAAAGCCTTTTTTGAAATCTGACAACGCTGTGATATTGCCAAGAAGCAGAGCTTTTGATGCCTATGCAACACTTGTATATTGATGAATGTTTAATAATTCAACTTTTGGATTTTGAATTTGGTGCCTTGCATTTCACCGGGTTGTGTCGGGAGTGGGGCGCTAGCGCGTTCCCGCATACTTCTGCCGCTCTGCCATCACTAAGTCACTAGCTAGCGCTAGCGCCCCACTGCTCCCTAAGAGGTTAACAATGTACAGAGATAACATTATCATGTGAATTCATGTTTTCATTTAACTTATAAACTGTATTCCTGTACAGCGATGGCTTATTGGGAGAGAGAACCCTCCTTGTTGATTTTTATCCATTTCAAACCGTACAAGCCCTAAGCGATTAAAACACTTGAACTTTTAGCAAGTGCTGATTTTCCACCGCACTGATATTTACGGTGGAAAACGGCCAACACAGCTCAACTAAACGAATAGCTTAATACCTCACTATTAGCACGGCGTTAAAGCACACAAAAGCAAACGCTTGCCTTGAACATTATGTTCTGCATCAGGCAGTAGAAACAACATAAAACAGAATCTTTTCTGCCTGCTGGTTGTCCATTGTGTGAAGTGTTGTTTAGGGCAGCTGAAAGCATTAGGACTTGAGGCAATAGTAAAGCTTTACAGTATCTCTGTGTGTTCTGGTGTTGGAGACGCCTGACTCGCAAATGCTACCCTATTCCCTACATAGTGCACTACTTTTGACCAGAGCTCAATTGACCCTGTTCCAAAGTAGTGCACTACATAGGGAACAGGGTGCTATTTGAGACGCAAGCACAGAGCTGGAGGCTTGCTCTGCTTTCTGATCTGTCTAACTGTACTGCTCACTGCAGCATACTAACCATGGCTGATATACAGGGGCCTCAGCCAACTGGTACTAATTTCCATTAAAAGCATCATTAAGTCTGTCATAATAGGGACCAATCAGGCTCAATAATTATGCCTACGGTTGGAGTTGGAGACGGGGGTTGGGGGGTTATATGTGTTTGTGGCGGGAAGCGGGGTGAGTGTGCGTGCGTGCATCATGATTGGACATGTCTGGGTGAGCTCACTTATCTTGTCACAGCTTTATTGTGCGCCTGATACCGTCATTATGTGAAGTACAATGTAGAGGTGCAGTGGGAAAGAGTGGAGACTCAACATCATGACTGATGCTTAGTGGCAATAGACAATGGAACTGTACAGAAGGCTAGCTGAGCATTGCTTAACTATATAGATATAAGCGAGCATGAAAAGTTTCATTTTGGCACTGCAAGTACACCCTACAGATGTAGGATCTTAATTTGATCACTCTTTTGTTGCTGAGAATTCTCCTGCACAGTATGGAACATGTAAACTTGTAGTCTATTCAAGGTTTAAAAAGTCTTCTAAAGTTTGTAATTTCCACCTTACATGTTAGTCATTTAGCAGATGGTGTTATCCAGAGCGACTTACAAAAGCAATTAGGGTTAAGTGCCTTGCTCAAGGGCACTTCGATAAGAGTTTTCACCTTTTACATTTCAGACTTGATTTTCCTTGACGACAAATGTATCTAAAATGAGTTGAATCAGGGAAACGTGTAAAACTAGTTAGGTCTAGTTCAAGTCCTTATCTGGTCAGCGATTTTGGCCAATTCATGTCGATGAAATCATTTATTAATACAGCCGACACGGCCACTGTCACGAGCTGTGAGGGGTTTTATTTTTACGTTTTTCCACAGAGGGTAGTATGAGGACAAGCATGCTCAGAAGTAACCCATCCCAGGCTGTTGGGTTCAGAGAAAGATTGGTCTTTTTAAATCTGCGGTGCGGCCCGGGGAAATACCCTGTGTTCATTAGACCACATCAAACGACATGAGGAACTAAAAATGGCCGCCGCAACCGTAGAGGAGCAACCACATGCTCCAGTTCAACGCGCTTCTCGTTCCCTGAATACTTACTTATGACACCCCTTCACACCAGTTTGCATCAGGCATTCCTCTGGCCATCCATCCCTAGAGCCCATCTAAGGATCAGGCCCCCAGTGTCCAGACTGGAGCCTGAAGTCACGAGCTCTGCTGGTCAGCTACTGCTAGCAACCTAGCGGTGCCAAAAGCCCTGGTCTGCCCTAGAAAGCCTATGTAAAATACAATCGCCAGAACGCAACCCCCTCTCCAAAGAAAATTTTGACGGCAGTTTTAGCCTCTTATATTAGTTTATTATCATCAAGTTCAATCCCCACGGTCAAACAAATCGAGGTATTTAATTAAATATTGATCCATTCTGACTACTACATTTGTCGTCACACAGGACCACGTGCTGACAGACCAATCACGGGCCGGCAGGCCACGAGGAGGCTCACACCCGGTGTAGTTGACTCTCTCAGGCAGGATGAAAATGACTACATCGACCATGATCCTTTGCTAGTTACGGCCACTTTCACCATGATCCTGAGCATTCCGCAATATGGCGTGGTTCAAATTCAAATACGTCCGGCTTCCATAGGAATACGTGGATGCCGTCAGCGCTATCACCATCTACTGGTTTGAATGTCGAAAGACAGGTTAAGATACAGTATATGATATTGTCAAAATCGTTGTATTTGGGTAGAAGAAAAGCTAGATATTTTTTTTACTGTACTGCTTGCCCCCACCCCAGACCCCCCGCCCACATTTCTAGAAAAACATTTTAGCATTCTCTTATTTGACAGCAGAGTTAATTTCCTGCAACTCTACACATTTTGCCATAGGGCAGAGAGGAAAATGAGCTATTTTACATCTAACTTCCTGTAATTCTACACATTTTGCCACAGGGTGTAGAGAGTTTGCATGCAGTTTTTAATATGATACAGTATCTGAGTAAGACTGAATAACAAAATCAATGGGGGCCCCCAGGCTGGTAATTTGACCATGATTACTAAGTTTAGATAGCTGGCCGCTAGACTAACTTACCAATCTAAAATACTTTAGCTGACATGGGCTAATTGTGTGACTGACATAACAAGAGAAAAACTGCTGATGCACAACCACATTTCTTTTCTTGCACCTTGTGTATTCTACTATTTTAACTTGCAACAGTAAATTGAGACCCCGACTGAGTCCCCGCACCCCCCAAAAAATATATAAATAAATCTAAACAATATATAATCTTTAATCACTGATGTAGGCGTACCATTTTGAAGATTGGGAAGTAATCTACGTTGAACTACAATTACTTTACATAGGCTCTTGGTTTACATAGGCTCTTGGTTGATGAGGTTTTCATGCACTAACTAGGCAGCTGTATATAGTTTATATAAGGATATCAAACTCACAGGAAATGAATAAACTAAACACTTAGACATCTGAGGGCATCACATAGTTCTCAGTCATGCTGCTGGTGTGAACGCCAAACATCTCAGTCATGCTGCTGGTGTGAACGCCAAACGGTGGCTGCAGCACCAGAGTTCTCAAGCCAGAAGGGGAGGAGATATTTCTTTGCCAAGGGGATGGGGAAGGGTGGAGGATGAGGGAGAAGGGAGAAGGGAGGTGACTATCAATAAATCAGTGAAGCCAGGATTCAGAGGATGTGTGTGCCTCACTGCCTTCAGGACCCCGTCTTGCCAAGAATTATTTTAAAGAAATATGTGGAGCAGCTAACCTTGTGGCGGACACCTTATTCTCCCGACTACTCTGTGGGTTAGAGTGAAGACGCCTGCTGCAAAACAAATGTGCAAACACAAAGAAAAGAACATTCCAGCAGGCGTTTTGTCTTGGTTGGATGAGAGAACAGAATCAAGGCATGAGAGAGCCAGAGAGCCGTGCTTGGGCCTCTTTTTGACCAGTAAAGCATTCCTGGAATGATGCACACAGCATAACAAGGAGTCACACACATTACATGGTTACAACCACAGAGAATGGGCGTCGGATGTCACTTCCCCTTCGCAACATGCAATGTAGCTAGTAGCTACATCTTGAACATGCTTACAAATTCAAGTTCAATCACATTAAATGTAAGCACAGGGGTGAATCCCAACTTTCCGTCTAGTAATGCATTGATGTCAATGGGAAACGAAGTGAAAATTCAATTTAAATGGAAGTTAGGATTAGCCCCATAGAGAATGGATGCTTCTCATCACGCAATGTTGCTAGTAGCTAATAGCTATGTTTGAAATATGTTTACAAATTGGAGTTTAGATAGTTGAATTAGTTACATTTATGGTCAAATAGTGCCGTGGTGTCCGCAGAGATTATGCGTGGCATCATGCTGGCTAATTGCATATTTGTGGAACGTTCACATCACAAGCCGAGAGAAGAAAGATAGGCGTTTTCTTCTAACACACTGACAGGCTGCAGATTCTGTGATGTTCAATTCAATTTCCTCCTCCATTCCTTTGATGGATAAAAATACCACCACCGTCACCACATTTTGAAGGAGGCCGCAGCATATTTTTCTGTCTGACAAATAATTGATACAAGTGCTTAGGTATGAACAGATTGATATTTGACACAGTATTTGAACCTTCCTAGGCCTACATTGAATTGAAACACAATCTATTGATTTCTCCCTTTCAGAATCCATGTACTTTTAATTACCTTACCTTCCCTGTCTCTTTTACCTCATGATCACTAACAGATCAAACAACATGATTAAGTTTCTATTGAATGGATTTCCCCCATCTAGCTAATATCAGATCAGTGGCCTTTACGAAAACGAGACAAAGAGAGGCTATTTAAGACTATTATAACTATTATTTAATGGGTGCTTAAATTAGTCTTATATTTGGAAATGTGTTTTTGCATATCCTAACTACCCTGAGACACCCTCAGGGTGAGGGGTCACGGCCAGGGTATTGGTTAAACTGTATCAGTTTACCCGTTTTGTCACTCACTCATTGGCTTCCATTACCAATTAAAAGTCCTCTCCTAATCCAAGCTACTTTGTACTTCGAGAGGGAAACCGACTAAACAGTCTCAGGAAACTGCACTAAAGATCGGTATCCTCTTGGATTTCTTTCCGAAACCTGGGATCAATGCAATAGACCGTAAGAGAGAGTTAATTTGGGACTTTCCATTTCGAGGAGAGCGAGAAAGGAGAAAGAGAGAGAGAGATGAAATAGGATGCAACTGAGGAGCCTTTGAGATATTTTATTAAATTCATTAAAAATCACTGTCCATCTGTGTAATTTGTTTAGTGTTGGTTTGATTAAGCGCAGCACTTTACCATAATTTTTGTCTAATCCGAGAGCTTGTTATGACTAAACGCCTAGGACGCGAGGACTAAGAGAAACTTGTTGATTTGCCAGTGGTCTATTCTCATCCTGACTGTGAGTTAAATCTGAGGGACATTCTGATGTGTATGTAATCATTGGAGATATACTGCAGATGCTTAGCAAGGCAAATGCATCTCTGTTTATGGTGGCACTTGGATAAAGTAAAGGAACGCAGCTTGTGATTTAAACCACCCAATCGCATAACATGTCAGTGTAGTACCAATGGAGCTGGCCTATAATAAATCTCTCGCTTTCTCTCGGTTCTCTCTTTCTGTCCCTCTCGCTCTCTTGCTCTCTCCTCTCCTCTCTCTTTCTCTCCCTCTCTCCACTATCCCTCTCCATCTCTCTCTTTCCCTCTCTCTGTCTATCTCCACTCATTCCCTCTCCCATCTCTCCTCTCTCTCTCTCAGTTCTGGGGACAGGGAGCTTTAAATTCGGGCCAGACCCATTCCAGTTCTCCATTCTTTGTGAGCAGTCACCCAGACCGATCACTGAACTCTTGCAGGGCTGGAGACAGCCAGAACCCGATAGCACCGCCAATCTAATCTCTGGGGCCGGCCCCAAAACTGCAGTGGTGTAATCTGTAATCCATGACGACTGGCCTCCCTCCGTCTCCGAAGTTTAAATCAGCCCTGTGGCGGCATGATGGAGTACTGATTGAGGTCTCAAGTGATTGGACTCGTGTGGTACACTCGGTCAGGAGCATTTGAAGACGTTAGCGAAAACTCTGTTTTTCTCCTATGGCATTGATTTACCACAACGTCTGAGACGGATGGCTGGCAGGAAAACGATACGGTTTCCTTCAAAAACAGGTGGTGGGTAAAAGTAGCTTTTGCCGAGAGGGGGACGACTCTCCGAGGTGAAATCGACGTTTTCTCGTACTTGACATGGAATGTGTGAGACTCCTGATGGGTACTTTGGAACAGTGTTAGAGAAAACAGCCAGATAACACACTGATGCTTAATGAACAGAAACAAGGTCCTGTCAAAGGTATCTACTCACCCAAAGGACTTTAATATGTCAATCAAACGTCAAGCGGAAACACGGCTTACTCTTCTAATCCCTGTCACTGTAGATCTTGTCTATTTCTCAATTGTCTAGAAACTCTGTCCTCTCCCTCATCTTCTCCTCCACTGCACTGATCTGAGAGAACTGACCAGGTGAAAGACAGCCGTATGATGGGTTTGATTCCACCATATTGTTTTCACCTGTCAATTCATTTCAAATCAATGCAGAGGATGGAGCTAAACCCAAACAGAATAAAACAAATATTTGGTCTGATCAATGATGTTATTTTCTGTCTACTCTAGAAACGGAGCTAACTTCCTCTACCTGTTTGATCCAACATGGACAGCTGGGAGGACCTGAGCCAAGCCCAAAATGACCAGGAAGCAACACTTATTGAGTACAGTGATTCCTGCCAACACGACAGCAGAGCGCTTAGCTAACTAGCCTAGCAACATGTTGGGGCCTTGGCTGTCACAAATAATAGCAACCACAAAAGCATCCCATTCTGCCACTTTGTCTTGAGCCTCGTCTCTTGAGTTCCCTGCCAGCACAGTCTTGGTCTGGCTCTAAGTCTGAGTCTTTATGTCATTACCATAACTTGTTTTTCTCAAGCTAGGGTCTATGTGAGAATGCAATTACCGTATTCTGTTTTTCTTTTCACCTCAAATGAGGAGCGAGGGATAAAGAGGAGAGGAGAGTCAGCTGGCGGGGAGGCAGAATGTTAATCTGACTTGGTGAGTGGGCCTACAGGCACTAAGGTTACTCAACTCAACACTAACACCCTCACCTAGGGGAGAAGGGAAGGGAACAAGGTTGACCGCCGTAACAGAGGGTCTGAAAGGAGGGCCTGATGCCAAACCTAAATCAAGTGAAGGTTATTGAGCTCAACACCCTCACCTAGGGGAGAACGAAAGGGCAATACGTGGGCCGCCATCACAGTAGCCTGGTCCAAGGCCAGTATGTACTGTCTTGCTAGCTTCTCTGGTCATTGTAGGACAACACAAACAGATCTGGGACCAGGCTACCATAACAGGGCATCCAATGGAAAGCCCAGTTCCAAACGGAAACAATAGAGCTCGAAGTGAAGTAAATACCTTTGAACAGGGACCAGCAGTGTGACATTTTAGTTTAGTCTAAAAACGACAACATGAACAAACACCAAAACATCTCGCATGATTATAGCATGAGTGACGACAAGTGATTAGCAAAAAAAAACAACAACGACAAAACAGCTCAACAAAATGCATATGAGGTGAAAGGTTACGAAGGCGATGTGAAGTGTTATAACTATGGCATGAAGCATCATAACCCCTCCCCCACCCCCAGGCTTCTGGGTTGGTAGATTAACAGAGACGGAGCCAACATGCAGCCCAGCCTCTCTCTCAGTCTACTCTCGTAAGCAAGTCTACTGTGCGTAAGCAAGCCCGTTGTGTCGCCCCGTCACACTTCCGCAGCCGAAGCAACAGCTGGACCGTCGTGTGTGCACCAAGCCATGCAGTGTATCTCCCATTTGTCAGGCTGCTCGACACTTTCAGAGCTCCCTACTAATATCAGACACACATCTCTGCAGGATATAATTACACAGTATGGCAGCAGCCAATGCTTCTCTGTTTCCATAAGAGTCAATATTTGTCCATAGGGCTAGATATTTTATTAAGGGTCAATATAATATCAGACGGTGGTATAATGTAATACTGTAGCACAAAATGTGTTAATTCTAGTAAAATTAGGTATATTGAGGCTACAGTAGGCTGATTCTAGTAAAACGAGGTATATTGAGGCTACTGTAGGCTCATTCTAGTAAAACGAGGTATGTTGAGCCTACAGTAGGTTCATTCTAGTAAAACGAGGTATATTGAGGCTACTGTAGGCTCCTTCTAGCAAAACGAGGTGTATTGAGGCTACTGTAGGCTCATTCTAGTAAAATATTTACAGTAGGGACATCCTCTGAATCCATGACTGGATTTACTCAACATGTCACTCTGCTCACTAGAGCCTTATTCTCGGCTAGAATATCTTTCCCACAACACGGAAAGCGCAACAGCAGCAGTGAAAATGTCAAGTGTATATTTCACTTTGTGTTTGTGTATGTCCACGTATGTGCCTATGAACAAGTGTGTGTGCCGTGTGCTCATTGGTAGAGTGCGTGTTTCAGAGCCCTTAGTTACTATATGTCTTCTGTACAGCACGTTGTGACATCGGCTGATGTAAAAAGGGCTTTATAAATACATTTGATTGATTCTACACTGGTGTTTAATGCTCTTTCTACATCCTAATTGTGGTTAGACCCCAGCAGCTACACCCAAGTAACCCACGGCAACCCCTGTCGGAAACCCTGGTTGCCCCGGTAAACCCTAACCCATCAGCGGGCACGGTAGAGTTGGCACTACTCACGTTGGCAATGGCCCCAGGAGCGCCGGGTCCATCCCCAGCAGCAGTCGATGCGGGCGCCGTAGCGACACAGCCCATTGGACGAGGCCATCTGCCGAGGCCACCTGTCAGGAGACAGCTCTATCAGTTCACAGCCAATTAAAATGGACGAATTTAAAAGCCAGCAGGGTCTGTTGGTTCTTGCCCACTCACCACACGAAGAGAGAGAGAGAGAGAGAGAGAGAGAGAGAGAGAGAGAGAGAGAGAGAGAGAGAGAGAGCAGTCTCATTCAAAACAAAGCCCAAGGCACTGACTGACAGACTGAATATGTGTTTGTTCATTCTTTACCCAGCACATAATTAAATGTTAATTGTTTTCCAAATGCTAAGCTACTCCCATGTCCTTCAGAATGTGTAAGGAAAGTAAACAAATGTATCTGGCACAAAAACACAGGACTTTTCCCAATCAGCATTTTGGCATTTATTGCACAGGGGAGCCATGTTGGTTGGTGTGATGTCAGAGCTGAAGCCTTACCGGTGAGACTACAGAAGAACAGGACCCAAAGTAACTAATAAGACAAGCTTCTCTCCACATCAGTGATCACTGACACTTTAATCTGTGGGGCCAAGCAGAGACTCCCATAGCTCAGAATGAAGGTGTGTGTGTTTGTGTGTGTGTGTTTAGAGATTAGGCTGCGGTGAGTTATCATTGTGACGTTCATAATGTGATCACCCATCTTCAGACTGGCAGACTGGGGTGTATTCCGTGATGTGAAACGTTCTGAACATCGCAGACAGAAATAGAATGAATAGATCTGACACAATGGCATGACAGACAGTCCTATCTGCTCTGCACAACACAGTTCTATCTGAACGTCACAGATGAACATCCCCTGCTCTGAGTGCCAATACCAAACGACGTAGAGGCGTCATGAGCATCGAATGTCCGTGTGCCAACGTCCAAACGAAACATTATCAGAAGCAGAATGTTAGAATGCCATTTGCAATTAAAGAAAGTGGGGAATGATAATGCCATCTTTCAGAAACAGGAAAGAGAACATGAGGCTAGTGCCGTTTTCATCCTGGCAATGGGCAAATACATTATGACAGTTCTTGTATGAAAACCAGCCTAAATTATGTTTCTGTGAACTGTCGCTACGTTCTGTTCTATTTCAGAGAAATAGCTTCTTGGCAGAGTAGAGTAGGATTACTTATTTATCTGTAGCGGAAGCACAGCACAACATATTTTTAAGAGGAAATAGGGAAAGATTAAGCCCATTTAAGGATGCCTCGGATGGGGACAACTATCAGAGCATGGTTGTGTTCTGTGACGTTAGCTAAATGAATCAGAGACAGTAGAAATAGATTGAACAGCGCTGACAAAATTCTTTTTCTACATGACACAGAATCATCTCCGTTCTAGACAATTAATTTCTGTCTGAACGTTTTGTAACGACAGAGAGATCAAGGTTCTGATGCTTGTTATCGAACCGAAGTAGCCAAAGGTGTCTTGAAAAAAACACTTGGCATAAGGGGGCGTCTTGCCTTGCTCGATCGTGCCTCAGCATTGAGGGCTGAGGAGACTGAGATTGATGTGGTGGTGCATGTGCGACACATCCTACCCTCCTGCTATCCCATCCAGTTAGCCTCCATTGCCCAAACTCTGGAAATGCTAATGTCTGCCCCCGCTGCCAATCACTTCACAGGAGAGAAAACCTGATGGAAGATGCTAAGTGGAAATGGCAAGCCCGGGGAAAATGTTTGTACGCAGCATGGCTGGCAAGGAGGGAGGGAGGGAGGGAGGAGAGAGAGAAAATCAGGAGCCCTGAGCACAATCCGATAGGAGACACATTGGGAATGTTAAGGAGAGAAATAGGGAGAGGAGGAGAGAAGAGAAGAGGAGAAGGGAGGAGAAGATAAAGGAGCAGAGGAGAGGGCTCTGGAATTGATTGCCAGACATGATTGTGGATTGGTGGGCCGAGAGTTACCGCACACACACAGCAGGACCACTGACCAGATGGAGCCACAGGTCACACACACACACACACACACACACACACACACACACACACACACACACACACATAATGAGCACCTGGTCAGATACAGGGATAGAGTCCCATTGCCACAGCTTGCACTGAAAACACATAAACCCTCTGCTGATGGCTAATAGCATGCCTCGCTAATAACTATCAATATTGAATGTGGATCAACGGGTGAAAAACATCATTAAAATTGCTACAGCATGCGAGCAGGCTGATTAACAAACATAATAACGAGGAGGAAGAGTTGCTGCAAATTGGTCCAACATCGTATTACTAATTTAAACATAACTCCTTGGCTGTTATTATTCAGGGGTAATTTTTATCCACCCGCGTAAAACTAATAGGTCCTAAAAGTGATATGATATTGCGGGAATAGCCTCGCCAACTGCGTGGGAGGATGATAATTGGTTTGCCTGAAGCGTTTTAGCAACACAAAAAAGTGGCAGTGTAGTCGACCCGGTGCGGCGGGCAGGCAGGGCGGCAACGCCAACGAACGGGCGATGATGCAAATGAACTTTGAGTGGCACCTCATAAAGAGATGTGTGATGCCATGCCAGTGGAACAGGAGGTGAGGTGGGAGAGAGAGAGAGAGAGAGAGAGAGAGAGAGAGAGAGAGAGAGAGAGAGAGAGAGAGAGAGAGAGAGAGAGAGAGAGAGAGAGAGAGAGCTCTCTCTGTCGCTCTCTGTCTCTGTCGCTCTCTCTCTCCTTCTCTTTCCCTCTCTCCCTCCATCTCTACCACTCTCTCCCTCCATCTCTCTCTCTCTCCCTCCCTACCACTCTCTCCCTCCATCTCTACCACTTTCTCCCTCCATATCTTTCCCTCTCTCCCTCCATCTCTACCACTCCCTCCCTCCATCTCTACCATTCTCTCCCTCCATCTCTACCACTCTCTCCATCCATATCTTTCCCTCTCTCCCTCCATCTCTACCACTCTCTCCCTCCATCTCTACCACTCTCTCCCTCTATCTCTCATAAAACTGAGCATAGCCCTCGGCTGTTGGAACACGGCGGAATCATGCACACAACTGTGCTGTTATAACACGATTTATCAAAGTAGAACTGAATTACGACTAGGTCAGTTATACACTACGGTACGTTGGAGTGATGTCCCATCAAATTCTCCATGTAAAATTAATATTGTGTTATTACTGTAATCATTCTGAACACGGTGCGCTGTAGAATAATTGTGTTGATGGCAGATCAGATAGACATGGATAAGAAGGATAAAGACATACATCGATGTATGACCTTCTGTGTATGAATAATGCATAATAATCCTTAATTGCAGTAAACTGTAAAAGGGACTGAAGCACAGAATTATCCCGTTTGACATTCCTTTGGTGCCTGGTCAGGAACACAAACCATTAGACAGGGTCTTCACAACAGACGCTGGGGGAAAGATACATGTTAGTCCATCATCAAGCCCAGCGTGTGTGTGTGTGTGATAGGCCAATCTCTGCTGTTTGACAATGAATAGGATGACATATTGCTCATATAGCAGCACCCGACATTTAAGTGGCACTAAGAGACATAATTATATTGCATGTTAATAATCCGTGTCTTAAAAGTGGCCCTCCGAATGATGAGAGTAATAACCACAATCCATCTACGGCTGCAATGTTGCTTGACAGTGACACCCACTCTGTCTCACGCGCACGCACACACACACACACACACACACACAACTTTTGCATACATATTTAATCTAAATACCTGAGGACAAGTAGCACACTCACGTGAAAGAGAGCATCGCTTCATAAATGTTCATGAAAGTGGCTCGCTTTTATTCTGAAAACAACTAGTACCACACACTTCTATAAGCACCGGTTGACAAGTATACCTTTTCACTAGTCCTGCTAAATTACCCCTCGACCAATGTCCAGGAAAATGGCTCGCTTTCACTGTATACACTTATTCAAGTATTTTAACATCAAACCCTATTGTTGAAGGTCTAATGTTGCTAGAATATACTGAGGATGTTTGGAAGTAGAGTGAGGACACGGTTTGGAGCAGTAACTTAGAGAGAGGAGGATTGGGATGTATTGGCTGGGTCTGGAGCGAAGCAATGTAGTGACATCATCATAGAGCAATAGCCTCCATGAGTAGTGGCTATTTAAAGGGGGAATCTGGATTTTTTTCCCCAACTAGGATAAGATATCTCATCCTAGCTGTTCAATGGTCTGATTAATGGTCTGACACACAAACTCAGGATTGTGGCATTACAAAAAGTGAACTAGTCTTTTAAATGTTATCTGACGTGTAGTCTTTCATCGAGGCAACGTGTTGTGACCTTACCTCAGATAGCCCGTTTCCTGATTACACTACAGAATCACTTTTAGACCACATCACAACATGATTAGCCTAGCGCCATTTTTCATTCTCGGACTAAGCATTACTGACAACAATGTTGATGAGTAATGAAAACCCCTCAACAGGGAATTACAGGTATAGTTCATCTGTAATTAATCAGGCCTGTTTTGAGCCAATTTACCACTAGGACAAAACAACCTTGCAGTGGCTGGCCAGTGAGCGGTGACGCCACCCTCGGGTGCTAGCTTAGCCCCTTAGCGCTCTCCTCCAAACAGCTAGTTCAGATAATAAATGACTTTCCTCCACAGTGTTCTCACGTGACCCTCTCCCTATGAATTTAGATTGAAGTCAGCAGGCCAGGTTTATAACTGGGGAAATAGGCCAATAATGACCCGCGTGACAAGCCGCGCTCCATCAGCGGGTGACGCTAATTACGTATGCTGCTCGTTTAATGTCAATTATCATTATGGGTTGGGCAGGGAAGGGCATCATGGGGAAATATCAGCACAACTCACCAGACTGGGACCGCGGCCCTGTCACAACACACTAGCATTACCTCACATTAGACACTGTGACCAAGAACCCGGAGTAAACATCCACAAACGCATACAATCGCTCACGCGCTCTCACCTTCACACACACACACACGCCCGGACCCGTGTTTAACGACAGACAGGTAGGGAAAGTTCAGCCCTATCAATCCCTAAGAAATATTCTATTGACTCTGAAATCTTATTTGTGTAAGGTATCAGTGAGGTATGGATTGTGCGTAGGGCTCAGTCTGTCAGACAATAATAAATGGGGGTGCAAAAGCAAATTAAAATGCTTGACTGCGTTCGCTACTGGAGTAATATCATATCTTTGAAATACTCTCCAACTCTATTTGTCTCACTCTATTGCTATTTGTAAAGAGTCCAATCCAATTAAAGTGTGAGACCCGAAACTCTATCCTATGGAGATACAGAATAAAGTTGTCTTCAATGCACCATAGGACCAGCACTCAGATTGAGGATCCAATCCGAAATGCCACCCTATTCCCTATATAGTGCACTACTTTCGACCAGGGCCCATTGGGAACCCCACAGGGAATAGGGTGCGATATAGGACGCAGCCTAGCCTTCAGTTCCTCAGTCTACTGTATCACTCTCCCAAAGGAAACAGCCTTTATGATGATGAATACTGCAAGGCAAGTGCATTTGAGCCAGTCCAGTGAAAGTGAACCTGCCTTATTAATAAACAATCTTGAAAAGGTATCCTGAAGGAATACATATCAGGAATACCACAGGACTTACTGTGTATATAGGTAGAAAAAGGTATATAGGTCATTTTATATACAATGACCTAAAATAGAATAAATGAGTATGATGTTTTTATTACTGCTTATTAAGAGCTTTTTAACATTCATTTTATGGAGAGAGAAAGAAAAGACATCTGCACCAGATAAGGTAGATGTAGATTTCAATCTCAGCAACATTCTTTAGATTGGGCACTTTTCTCCCTTCCAAATACTTCACCGGATTCGTGTTTGGACAGGAACCACCCGGCAAGGTAGGTGCTGTCACCATGATATCAGCTCATTGAGAGGGAAATCCAAGCAACTGACTTTGCCAAGAAAGTAGGCTGCTGGCTACTCGGGTTTTGCAAATGTAGGCCTAAACACCGAAACACTGTGTATTACCAAAGATGGTTAAGAAACTCTGTGGTATTCGGCCTACGTACTAACATAGACCTAGTAGATCCGCATAAAGAATGCCAAACAAAAAGCAACAGCAAAAACATTAAACATATATTAATGTTCATATATATAAATATAAAATATATATATATAAAAGTACACCATTCATTCAAGATAAACAATGATGTCTTTAAAAACTCGCTCAGTTTATGAGAGCAACACCTTCTCCACAGTCCACAATCACCAACGAGGTTTGAACATTTCTAAAAACAACATAATTGATAGAATGGAGAGAAAAAAATACCTACATGGTTTTATTGTAGCCTATTGAACAAGATGTGTAGATGTGTGCACTTACCTGCCGTCATTTTCAGCACTTGCCCCTAAACAGAAACCGTACAACACCATCAACTTTATCCATAATTCCATGGTTAGGGAAATGAGCGCACAGCGCGCTTGCACTCCTAAAATCCAAGTGAAACGTCGGACTGGACACTGTAGCGTGCAATCGTTAAAACGAAACTAAACAGCAGAGATTTGTTCCCTCCCAACGTTAAACACGCACTGGCATGAGAAGAGATTCGCCGTTGTCCTTGAAACGGACCCCGATCCTTTAAAATGTTTCGGAGGTGCAGCAAAGGGAACGGGAGAAACCAGCCCGTTGCTTCCTCGTGAAGTGACCCAGCGCGTGTGGAGCGGAGTGCACTCTACTGGTGTTAAATGGACCCCGCAGGTTTCTTCTCTCTCCGTCTCTCTATCTCTCCGCACAAGTTCACTGGGCTGCTACCCAATGAAAACGCATCAGAGCAGTCGGAGCGCGCACTGCTCGTCAGCATGACTGTTATGAATACACTGCTGCTACTTTACGCAAAGGTAGGCTGGAAATCCATAGATGACAAAAAAAAAAAGAATAATGCAAAATATCGACGGTCCATTTATTCATTCATTTGGGAGTCCCATTGAGACCAAGATCTCTTTCACAAGGGAGCCTTTCCATGTGTGATATAGGTTACACTGGCTGTGCATACTTTGGATGGCTTAATTAAATGCATAGCCTGCTCAGACACGCAGTACCATTGCCCACCCAGTAATAAGGAGTTCCAGCCTACTGCCTACACACCCTGTACAGAATTTACAGTACAAAACGTTAGGACTAACTTCTGAGGGAACCCAAAGGTATCATCATATTCGCCCATAAATGCACAGACTGTGCTTTAGAGGATAAACGTTCAAAAGGTCTCCGATAATACATCTCTGCAAATCCACCCATCCTTCAGTGACATCATCCCTGAATTGAACCCCCAGGCTAGATATTTGGCTCAACATTATAAAGATATTGAAAAAGACAGTTCAATTCACTTTTGTGCATAGTCAATCATAATTAATCACAGAGGTACATATAGTTATAAAGAATTATATACATACGATCGGGCTGAGTTAAAACCTACACTCAGAAAAAAAGGTTCTGGATAGAACCAAAAGGGTTCTATTGGTTGCTTCACGTATGGCAACCCTAAAAGGTACTATGTAGAATCCTTTTGTAGTCTTTTGGTCAGAACCCCACTGGGATCTTCTTCACTGAACCAAAATTGGTTCCATACTGAACCCTTGTGTTCCATATAGGGTTTTATATGGAACCATTTTCCATTCTATACTGAACAAAACTATAAACGCAACATGCAACAATTTCAACGATTTTACTGAGTTACAGTTCATATAAGGGAATCAGTCAATTGAAATCAATTCATTAGGCCCTAATCTATGGATTTCCCATGACTGAGCAGGGGCGCAGCCCACTGGGGAGCCAGGCCCAGCCAATCAGAATGAGTTTTTACCCATGAAAGGGCTTTATTACAGACAGAAATACTCCTCAGTTTCATCAGCTGTCCGAGGGGCTGGTCTCAGATGATCCTGCAGGTGAAGCAGCTGGATGTGGAGGTCCTGGGCTGGCATGGTTACACGTGATCTGCGGTTGTGAGGGCAAGTTGGACATACTGCCAAATTCTCTAAAACGAAGTTGGAGGCAGCTTATGGTAGAGAAATTATTCAAAACTGCACATTTTAGAGTGGCCTTTTATTGTCCCGAGCACAAGGTACGCATGTGTAATATGCCACACCTGTCAGGTGGATGTTGACAAAGGAGAAATGCTCACTAACAGGGATGTAAACAAAATTGTGCACAACATTTGAGAGAAATAGGCTTTAAGTGTGTATGGAACATTTCTGGCATCATTTCAGCTCATGAAACATTGGACCAACACTTTACATGTTGTGTTGATATTTTTGTTGAGTATATATAGAACCTTTAGGCGTGCCATATATGAAGCAAGCATAGAACCCTTTTTGGTTCTATCCAGAACCCTTTTAGGCAACAGTAAAAAAAAACTTGAAATACCCGCCAATATGACCATTACGCGCAGGACGTGCGGTGGCCGTAGATACAGTGACCTATTTCTATTTCAAAAACAACTTGTATACCTCCAATAATTAGATATTGAGATGGGCACTGTAGTAGTTACAGAAAATCTAATATATACATTGCATTCTTAAAATATTCAGACCCCTTGACTTTTTCCACATTTTGTTACATTACAGCCTAATTCTAAAATTGATTAGTTTTTTCCCCTCATCAATCTATACACAAAAACCCATAATGACAAAGGAAAAACACATTTGTATACATTTTATACATTGTAGATTAATAGTGAAGACATCAAAACTATGAAATAAGACATACGGAATCATGTAGTAACCAAAAAAGTGTTAAACAAATCAAAATATATTATATATTTGAGATTCTTCAAAGTAGCCACCCTTTGCCTTGATGACAGCTTTGCACACTCTTGGCATTCTCTCAACCAGCTTCATGAGGTAGTCACCTGGAATGCATTTCAATTAACAGGTGTGCCTTGTTAAAAGTTAATTTGTGGAATTTCTATCCTTCCTAATATGTTTGAGCCAATCAGTTGTGTTTTGATAAGGTGGGGGTGGTACACAGAAGATAGCTCTATTTGGTAAAACACCAAGTCCATATTATGGCAAGACCGGCTCAAATAAGCAAAGAGAAACAACAGTCGATCATTACTTTAAGACATGAAATGCAGTCGCAAAAACCATCAAGTGCTATGATGAAACTCATGAGGACCGCCACAGGAAAGGAAGACCCGGAGTTTCCTCTGCTGCAGAGGATAAGTTCATTAGATTTAACAGCCTCAGAAATTGCAGCCCAAATAAATGCTTCACAGTTTAAGTAACAGACACATCTCAACATCAACTGTTCAGAGGAGAATGCGTGAATCACGCCTTCATGGTCGTATTGCTGCAAAGAAACCACTACTAAAGGACACCAATAAGAAGAAGCTTGCTTGGGCCAAGAAACACTAGCCATTTATTTTTACTTCATTTAACTAGGCAAGTCAGTTAAGAACAAATTCATATTTTCAATGACGGCCTAGGAGCAGTGGGTTAACTGCCTTGTTCAGGGGCAGAACGACAGATTTTTACCTTGTCAGCTAGGGGATTTGATCTTGCAACCTTTCGGTTACTAGTCCAACGTTCTAACCACTAGGCTACCCTTGTCCTTTGGTCTGGAGTCCAAAATTGAGATTTTTGGTTCCAACCGCCGTGTCTTTGTGAGACGCAGAGTAGGTGAATGGATGATCTCTGCATGTGTATTTCCCACCATAAAGCATGGAGGAGGAGGTGTTATGGTGTGGGGGTGCTTTGCTGGTGACACAGTCTGTGATTTATTTAGAATTTAAGGCACACCTAACCAGCATGGCTACCACAGCATTCTGCAGTGATACGCCATCTCATCAGGTTTGGGCTTAGTGGGACTATTACAGGCTGACTACACCGCTCGCGTCACGTGCACGAGAGTTGCAAAATAAATGTAGAAATCTATATTATTCAATTATTGCACCCACACTGCTCGCGAGCGTCTGCGTTGCCAAGAGCTAAAATAGAAGTCAGTTCTATTTCTGACCCAGATCGCGCTGCAAGTCCTGCATCTCCCTTCTCCTCATTGGTTTATAGAAGCAGGTACCCACGCGTCATCTCCTCATTGGTTATACCCACGTGGGTGACTGAAAGACGAATGAGGTCAGTGGTGGTAATGCACCTAATTTATGAAAGTTGCAAATCGCAATATAAAGTCAAGAGAAGAAAAAGCCTGGAAGGAGGAGAGATGACTAGAAACAATTCGGTTGACCGTTTTATGTGTGGATTAATTGGCAGAGTAGAGGACCTTGTGCATTTCAGGTAAAATAACAACTCAATGTTTATATCCCAGGACAAATTAGCTAGCAACAGCAAACTAGCTAAATAGGACAAATAATCTAGAAAGTGCAAGCTAGCTAGCTAAATTGCCATAAAATGTTTAACGCTTTTCGACCTGTACCCAAATTAATATAATTGGTTCAGAGTTTGTTTTGATATTTTAACCGATATTTGATATTTTAACCGATATTTTGATCGCGTTTGGTGTGGGGGGACAAAATACATTTATGCACGATGGCGCACGCGCGCAGCCGGTTTGTGTTCCGTGTTAGGGTTGCACATTTTGGGGAATATTCAAAGGTGGAGACTTTCCGTGGGAATTAACAGGAATATGTGAATTAACGGGAATATATGGGAATTAACAGAAATATATGCAAATTAATATTAATACCATTTAAATGTAGATGTTTTTTGCATTGGATATATTTACCATATCACATGGAGACAGAAACATAAACATTTTACCTTATTATAAATAGACATAATTGCAAATGATTAAATCCTTCCAATAGAATATAGAATTTAGTTACCAATTGCAACCCTAGGGACTATAATTATATAGTTTTTTACAACAGGACAATGACCCAACACACCTCCAGGCTGTGTAAGGGCTATTTTACCAAGAAGGAGAGTGATGGAGTGCTGCATCAGATGACCTGGCCTCCCCAATCCACCGACCTCAACCAAATTGAGATGGTTTGGAATGAGTCGGACCGCAGAGTGAAGGAAAAGCAGCCAACAAGTGCTCAGCATTTGTGGGAACTCCTTTTAAAGACTGTTGGAAAAGCATTCCAGGTGAAACTGGTTGAGAGAATGCCAAGAGTGTGCAAAGCTGTCAAGGCAAAGGGTGGCTATTTGAAGAATCTCAAATATAAATATAATAATCAATGCTTGGAGTTTGTCAGAATTTGTGGGTTTTTGTTTGTCCACCCGCCTCTTGAGGATTGACCACAAGTTCTCAATGGGATTAAGGTCTGGGGAGTTTCCTGGCCATGGACCAAACATATCGATGTTTTGTTCCCCGAGCCACTTAGTTATCACTTTTGCCTTATGGTAAGGTGCTCCATCATGCTGGAAAAGGCATTGATTGTCACCAAATTGTTCCTGGATGGTTGGGAGAAGTTGCTCTCGGAGGATGTGTTGGTACCATTCTTGATTCATGGCTGTGTTCTTAGGCAAAATTGTGAGTGAGCCCACTCCCTTGGCTGAGAAGCAACCCCACACATGAATGGTCTCAAGATGCTTTACTGTTGGCATGACACAGGACTGATGGTAGCGCTCACCTTGTCTTCTCAGGACAAGCTTTCTTCTGGATGCCACAAACAATCAGAAAGGGGATTCGTCAGAGAAAATGACTTTACCCCAGTCCTCAGCAGTCTAATCCCTGTACCTTTTGCAGAATATCAGTCTGTCCCTGATGTTTTTCCTGGAGAGAAGTGGCTTCTTTGCTGCTATTCTTGACACCAGGCCATCCTCCAAAAGTCTTTGCCTCACTGTGCGTGCAGATGCACTCACACCTGCCTGCTGCCATTCCTGAGCAAGCTCTGTACTGGTGGTGCCCCGATCCTGCAGCTGAATAAACTTAAGGAGACTGGCGAATGCTGGACTTTCTTGTGCGCCCTGAGGTCTTCTCCACAACAATTGAACCGCTCTCCTTGAAGTTCTTGATGATCCGATAAATGGTTGATTTAGGTGCAATCTTACTGGCAGCAATATCCTTGCCTGTGAAGCCCTTTTTGTGCAAAGCAATGATGACGGCGTGTGTTTCCGTGCAGGTAACCATGATTGGACAGAGGAAAAACAATGATTCCAAGCACCACCCTCCTTTTGAAGCTTCCAGTCTGTTATTCGAACTCAATCAGCATGACAGAGTGATCTCCAGCCTTGTTCTCGTCAACACTCACACCTATGTTAACGAGAGAATCACTGACATGATGTCAGCTGGTCCTTTTGTGTCAGGGCTGAAATGTAGCAGATTTCTTGGGAGGGGATTCAGTTCATTTGCATGGCAAAGAGGGGCTTTGCAATTAAATGATCACTCTTCATGACATTCTGGAGTATATGCAAATTGCCATCATACAAACTGAGGCAGCAGACTTTGTGAAAATTAATACTTGTGTCATTCTCAAAACTTTTGGCCATGACTGTATGGTTTATTTTATATGAAAAAACGAATTACAAGTGACTTGAAACCGAAGCTACATGATTTATTTCTAAATTTCCCCCTTTCAGGGGTATAACACTTGCCTGCGATGGGGTGATTGAATGTTGTGCATTTCTTCGTAAAGTTACACTGGGTAGTGGGTACATCGGCCACATCCGTAATTACCATCCCACACATTGTCTAGGAAGGTGCTACTTTGCACCGGTGGAAGATCAGACCTTTGCAGGTTGTGGGTCAGTGCTCAAGATGTACCAGTGTTTATGTGGTCGAACTGTTAGCCAAGTGAGGAGTATTGAAGAAAGCAAAGGACTTGTTGGTCAGGGGGGGCGAGGAGGTTTGGGAGTGAGGCTGTCATCCTGGGTCATAGTTTTGTAACTGTCCCATGCGTCATGCAGCAAATACTCTGGGCAACCCCGTTGTCTGAAGCGCTCATCCAGACAGTACGCTTGTCATAGTCACTCTGTGTACTACAGATCCTGCATATGCAACTTTGTTGGCTGATAGGAGACTCTTTTTCAGGGGTGTAGGGTGGAAGCTATCTCCGCGTAACAGGGAATTCCTGTCCGTCGGCTTCCTGTATAGGTCCGCGCTAAAGCCACCCCCTACCTCTTTGTCAAAATGTCCACAAAACTTGTTACATCTGCATCAAAGGTGAGTGTGAATTTCAGATGCTCACTGCTTGTATTGATGAAGGAGTGGAATTGATGAAGTTCCTCTGCTGTGCCCTGGAATAGAAGGCATGTGTCATCAACAAAGCATTTCCAGAGCTTGATACAGCCCAAGAACGGACTGTTAGGGCTGAAAATAAAAATGACTCTCAAACAATCCCACATACAGATGGGCATAATTCGATGCCATTTTACGACCCATATCAGTTCCCTTCTTTTGAATGAACATTTCATTTTCAAACATGAAAAAAGTTCTCAGTCAGAATCATCTCAGCAAGTTCAACAATACAGTTAGCTTTAGGTCGTTGACTAAGTCAGTGTGCCAGAGCTTCCATAGCTTCTAGGCCTGCCTGGTGGGGGATGTTTGTATAGAGTGATTCAACATCAAAGCGAGCCATAAGCATCTCCCGATCAATATTGTCCATTGTCTTAAGGGGGTTAATCATGTCAATAGAATCACATATATATGCATCTTTTTCCACCAATTTGCAGTATGTTTCTTGGGAGGGATTTTTGTATCTTTTGACCAATCAGCGCTTACAAAAACGTACCACAGTAGTACAATGAAAAAAACACAATGGTACTATTATGGTTGTGCGTTACCATGGTAGAATGTATAATGCAGGTTAAATTGTATCCATTGTATACATGGTGAAATACCATGGGATAATTTAGGTGCTTGGCGGTACCATCATATTTCAAGGCTAAAACCATGGTACATTTCCATGGTTCAGACTACACCATGGTATACGTGAAAGTACCATTGTAGCACCATGGTACATTTTTGTATCTAGATCAGAGCTTTAGGCAATAATTGGGCAAAAGAGCAGAATTGGGCTTCTGTTTAAACAAGGTCGATGTATCCCACTATGTCATTTGAAGTCACAGGTGTTGCTCCACTGTTTTTCATATCATCATGGTTGCTTGTTAGTTTAATTATAGCCTAGGCAGCTGTTTTAAGTTATTTTATTATTTACCAAGCAATTCTATTTGACAGCCCATCATTTTGATCCAATATCAATTCCCACAAAGTGGATTTTCCCTATTGGTGCAATGTGTAGGGTGTTTGCCTTTCACACCAGCGGTTCGCTTCCCTGCCCAGACATCCGATATCAATATTGTCGTGATCCTCGCTATATGAGCCACATCACCATTCCCACCAAGTGGGTTAACCTTATTGGCTTCCCTGCCCCGCCAATTGCGACATTGGTGTCTGAAGTGGGATGGCGGCCATGAGGTAATCAGAATGCATGGCCCAGACTTTTGAAGTGGCTGAGTATTTGAAGCAAGGGACGTGCCTTCCCATTTGGGGAAGGTAAAATCGTTTTGAGACACGTTACAATTCCCACAAAGTGGGTTAAACCTATTGGCACAAAGCATATGGTGACTTCCTTTCAGCGGCCTGGGTTCGCTTCCATTCCCCGCTCGTACAGAATCATTATAGAACATCTCTTGATTATGACCCAGATAGAAAGTACCGTCAGCTGTTGTAATAACTTGATCTGTTATTCACAGAAACATTGTTGAACATGTAACCAAAACAAATGGTTGAATGTGTCTGGCTGTTCATGACATTCAAACCCAGAGAGTCTGTGTGGATGGTTCAACCATAAGGTCCAGTTAGTGGATATTATGGCCCAATGCCAAAACAACCCCTAGAGTCTAGCCCAGGGGTACTCAACTCTCTACTACAAGGTCTGGACCCTGCTGGTTTTATGTTCTACCTGAAAATTAATTGCACCCACCTGGTGTCCCAGGTCTAAATCAGTCCCTGATTAGAGGGGAACAATGAAAAAAGGCAGTGGAACTGGCTTCAAGGTCCAGAGGTGAGTTTGAAGGGTGTAGACCATATGCACTTTTGGAGATCTGAGAGGATTTGACAGGTGTATGCAATATATACAAAATGATGCAATCAGCTTGCTATTTCCACATTGATTACTAGTCCTCCACTCTCTCCCACATACACTTGTGACAAGAGATGTTTATATGTCCGTAAAGTGTGCTTCCCTCTGCATTTCGCTCGAGTTGAGGGAGTGGTTCAGGTTTTAAATCAGCTGAAGTTCCGCTGCCTCTATTTGAGAGAGCACTCATCCGTCGCTTTCTCTTTGAAGAGTTGTCTCGTCTTCTGAGCGGTGATGCAGTTACTGGTATAGCGTCTGTTTTTCAGAAGGCACATCAATAAACAAAATGTTACGAGAGAATAACAACCTCGGACTGATAGTAGAAAGGGCGCAGCTACATTCAGCATGAGATCACGAACACGTACCCCGTCCGCATCCAAACTTTCCAAGACATGAAGGTTTTAAAATGATTTCGGACTACCTCAGGTCTTATTTGTCGTAGCTATTTTTGATACATGGTAGAATTGGCCCTCTGTTGCCCCTGTCCCTGAGTAGGTCATGAATCCTCTGCCTTGCTCTAGCATACAGGAAGAAACTGAGGCACTAGGCCTCCCTGAATAAACTCCACAAAAAACAAGTGCAGTGTAGTCTGGTTACATTGAACCCAGTTGGCCTCTTTTTAATTAAGTAATCACTAGATTTCTTTTGTTTCTAGATTTCTTTTGTTTCTATTCAAAAGCAACACTCACACCTAGATAGGTTAATTACTGGTGCTGGCCTGCATTCCATAGAATAAAATATATGGACTTGTTACTTTTGAGTTTCATCCTCTAAAGATAAAAGCCTCTAAAAATAACTGCAGCTGTATGAAATGGCCATGGTTGGATTGGAACTACTTTCATGCCCATTTTAAGGGGAGCGTGTATATCAGCGTCTGCCTCTTCCTCTGTCTCTGTACGCCTGCCAGCCCAGCAGGGCCAAATAATATAATCAAGGACATCGTAAATAAAGCCCTGGTATTTGTCATAGGGGGAAATTCACAACAACAGACCAAATATGGAGCCATAAACTGTTCCACTCTCTATCATAAACAATGTGGGGTGTAATGAAATAGGGGAACGTTTATAATCGAAACTAACGGCTTCCATGCGGGGCGAATCATTTAAATTCAAATAATCAGTGGTTAATAAAATAAACTGCTAAAAGACCACTTAGTTCTAACTTCTAATATAAACAGTGTTTTCGCAACCAATTACTCAACCTTGTCGGTTATGTTGAACGGTGTGGAACGTTTTTAAAACGCCTACAGGACTTTGAAGATCCTGAACGAACCCCAGGGTGGCAGGACCTCTGCTGTATTAGAACACAATGATCTATGATGATTAATACACATCCCTTTACACCAAGCAGAGAGAGGGCCACAAACAAATAGATTGGAAATGGGAACAAAATCCTCCCAGCAGGCTCATTAACGGCAAAATAAGCTCAAGCTTCGCTTTTACCTTTACACACACACATACACGCATCAGCCAAACCACTCTCTCTGAGCTAACGCACACACGTACACATAGCCGTCAGCCAACACTCTCAATTCCCTTATGAGCGTAGTTGGCTATGGCTGGTTGCCTCTACCTGCTCGGCACTTCAGTATCCTTCCCTAATGCACCCTTAGCCTGGCCATTCCCCCCCTACTCTCTCTTGCTGCCTATATGCATTTCAGTCATGCACACTTGGGCAGAGCTGCAGGCGCTGAAGGTCGGGCAGCAGCTAGGGGAAGGAGCCGTTTCCCTTTGAAATAATCCCACTCCCCTGTATGAGAGCAGTGTCTCTAGCCGTTCACCCCGGGATAGATTGGCTCTGCTTGCGGAATTCAGATGAGGAGCTGAAGATTGAAAGCCTTGGAAGTGTCAGAACCCTTAGTGGAACAATGAGGCTGGGTGAGATTCCATTCTAGTACCTCCATGTTCTCATCTCAAGCCCTTCCAAGGAATTCAGTAATGTATCGCCACGGTGACAAGGCGTAGGCCCCGGGCACAACGAATGAGGTGCATGGACCAGAGAAGCATGGTGGGATGAGCTATAGGAGGACGGGCTCATTGTAATGGCTGGAATGGAATAAATTGAACGTTATCAAACATATGGAAACCACGTTTGATTCCGTTTCATAAATTCCATTTCAGTCATTACAATGAGCCCGTCCTTCTACAGCTCCTCCCACCAGGCTCCTCCGGCATGGACATCACATATAAACTACCAACTGCGAGAATAAACAGCTTTAGGGAGTGTATATATAATATATCATTACAACTAATGGTTTTTGTGGTTTCTCCCTCTACTAGTCTCTAGAAGTGTACTCCATCCAGCACGGTGACCTTTCCAACAGCCAAGCCTTCATTAAATATTAATAGATGCTGTCGATGTATTAAGGATATGCAAAATACGGCCTTTTTTCACTGGCACTCAGCACAAGGCGAAACAATCCTTGAGGAATCTTGCTTTGATCAAATTCGGAACGTTTATATACAAAATGAAATAGAACAAAAGAAAAGCATTGAATGTCTCACACGGACGGCCTCCAGATTAGAATGAATCATTTAAAAACTAAGCAGGACAGATGGATTTTTTTGAGCAGGTTTTCTTTCGTATTTTCTTCTTGTAATACCTGGGTTAGGAGAGACGGGAGACCGCCGAGCGCTATTACAGAATCACTATTCATACAATTAGCAAAAAACAGCACGTGGAATGATCCATTTATTTTCCCCTGTTTGAGGTAGGAACATCAATTTTACTTCATGTAAATCCTGTTTGAGCAGACAAGAATGGCCTCCACACAATTTTGGCAAAAAATTGAAATGGTAAGAAGCAGGTTTTACGAGTTAAGACACTTTTGAAACAAAACTAAATTGTCAATCCAGCTACATAATGCAGTGGCCTAAATTCATATCGAATCAACAGTTACGAGCCCTGACATGGATGAAGTAATAGAGCAAAGTAAATGGTTAAAAATAAACATTTCACCACACGTTTATACTCAAGTTCCAGTGTGTCTTAATTCAATATCCACATAATTGCCTCGCTCATTAAAACTCATTTAAGGAATAAAATAAAGACATTGCTCCGTTCCAATTCCCATAAAACCATTCCAAGAGAACTAAACACTTGGACACCTGTCCCAGATCATCATTAGGGAAAAGGGTCTGAAGGGCTTTTTCTTGATTGTAGGTCAAACATCATCATCAATTCAACCAGGGTGATTCATTCTTCTCTGATCTCAAGACAAATCCCTCAACTCTTTCAAGATTATTGATTTTAATTAGTATCTTGGTCCAGCGACTGATGCTTTTAGTTTCCTTACAGTACTGTATTCTCAGTTTGGCACTGACTGTATGTTGGGTCGTGATCATTAGGGCAAACCGTAGCAAAACATTTTTTTAACAACAAACGTAAATCTGTCTTCTTATTGGACAAGTCGAGGTAGTTCCTTTTGTTTTTTTCGACCTTCCTTTGGGTGCCAACTCAACATGCCCCTGGTTTACTGTGTGGCATAGTTGTCCCCTCCAGCCCCTCCTCCAGCCCCGCCTCCAGAAACCCCCACCAGCATGTTGTTCTTGGGGGAGCAGCTGTCTGTCTCCATTGTCATCACCCTGACAGAGTACCCATGAGTCTCTGCTGCCCAGGAGCGGTCCAGGTCCACCAGGCCCATGCACTGTTTACCTGGAGGAGAGGGGTCAAAGAGTACAGTGATGATGTCACTGATTGAACAATAATGGAGTTCATTTATATTCCACACACTGGCAACTAAGAGGTCAATTGCAGTGCCCAGATACAGTACATAACTAAAACAACTGATAGAATGTTCCCCTGTCTCACAGTAGAATTGTCTTTGTTCTAATCATTCTTAGAAGTTGCTTTCATATTACTATGGATAAACAAAGTGAGTCCTTTGTGGATAACACCCATAGGCCTCTTCTGTACTGTAGCAGCCTTTAAATCAGTGTATTGAGGCGAAATAAGAGATGAAGACATTCCACCAGGACCTGTTCATCTTTCCTTAGATGACCCTCATTCTCAGCATTCTACTGCAGACACATCCTAGACCGGCCTCTTCAGTACCAACAACTCTTATCTTGGCTATTAAGACCTTGGGATCACTTCCACTGGCACTCTCGTATCAAAGCTTGCTTGCTAACTGCATTCCACTGCTCAGTGGCTCTGAAGCAGACCCAGACAGACAACAAACGCATCTACAGCACTCAAGAGTCTGAGACGGACCGACGCTCAGATCTGACAGGCTCGGGGAATAAGGAATAAGATCAAAGGCGGTAAGTGTGAGTTGAGGAGAGGTTGAGGAAGGGGTGTCATGGTGGCGGCAGCACCCCTTCAGAGGAATCTTCTATGACAGGAAGTGTCAGGTAGGAGGGCGGTTCAAAGTGAAAACACAACGGGGAGTACCTTCACTAATTATTCACAAGTATTGAATGTGCTGGTATAGGATACGTTTTGCCTTTAAAATCACGATGAATAAGATTATATGGACAGGGGGCCCTGATCCTAGATCAGCAAGGTTACTCAGAGACACTTTTTAAATATGGACCCAGGTACTGAAGGGAGTATCAGTTTGATGGAGGTAGAGAGGGGTGCATTGTGGATGTGCATGCAGCGATTACAGGTTCCTTTGCATGGTTCATGCTCAGCGTCCACCAGTGAGGTTATGACTAGACCACGAGAAGGCCTGCATTCAATAGACTGTATCTAATAATTTCCTATTTGACTTTGCGTTCAGCATGAATCGGCGCCATTATGGAAAAAATGACATCAGGGGCCTGTTTGTAAGGTGATCATTTAATTGGGGGTCAATCACAATGTGTGTGTGTGAGTGACAGTGTGTCACCTATTAAGCGTCGTTCTGAAGGCAGCTGGACAGCCGTCTGGTCTGCGAAGCGGCAGAGGATCATGTGCTCCTAAATGGAGGGAGAACTGAGAGAGAGATGGAGGGAGAACAGAGAGATGGAGGGAGAGCACAGAGAGAGAGAGAGATGGAGGGAGAGCACAGAGAGAGAGAGATGGAGGGAGAGCACAGAGAGAGAGAGATGGAGGGAGAGCACAGAGAGAGAGAGAGATGGAGGGAGAGCACAGAGAGAGAGAGAGATGGAGGGAGAGCACAGAGAGAGAGAGAGATGGAGGGAGAGAGAGATGGAGGGAGAGCACAGAGAGAGAGAGAGGGAGGGAGAGCACAGAGAGAGAGAGAGGGAGGGAGAGCACAGAGAGAGAGAGAGGGAGGGAGAGCACAGAGAGAGAGAGATGGAGGGAGAGCACAGAGAGAGAGAGATGGAGGGAGAGCACAGAGAGAGAGAGATGGAGGGAGAGCACAGAGAGAGAGAGATGGAGGGAGAGCACAGAGAGAGAGATGGAGAGCACAGAGAGAGAGAGATGGAGGGAGAGCACAGAGAGAGAGAGATGGAGGGAGAGCAGAGAGAGAGAGATGGAGGGAGAGCAGAGAGAGAGATGGAGGGAGAGCAGAGAGAGAGAGATGGAGGGAGAGCAGAGAGAGAGAGATGGAGGGAGAGCAGAGAGAGAGATGGAGAGCAGAGAGAGATGAGGGAGAGCAGAGAGAGAGATGGAGAGAGAGAGATGGAGGGAGAGCATAGAGAGAGATGGAGGGAGAGCAGAGAGAGAGATGGAGGGAGAGCAGAGAGAGAGAGAGATGGAGGGAGAGCACAGAGAGAGATGGAGAGAGAGAGATGGAGGGAGAGCACAGAGAGAGAGCGAGAGAGATGGAGGGTGAACAGAAAGAGAGATGGAGGGAGAACACAGAGAGAGAATGTTAACTCAAACTCACACAGCTACAACTCATCAGCTGACACACCAATATATGCACACATGGCTAAGTTCCTTTGGATAAAAGCATCTGCTAAATGGCATATTTACAGACTTCAACCAACCCCAGCAGTAGAATGTTCGTTCCAGGCTTTCCTGAAGGTCTCTGTATAAAGCCATACTGTACATCATTAGAGCCTCATCTCTGACCTCTGGGAGGATGAGTCTCCTTCCTGCTCTTACCACTTTCCTCCTTTTTCTTCCCCAGAAGATAAAAACACCAAAACCCAGGGAACAATAGGCATCTTTTACACCCCTTTTTCTACAACCCTACGGTAAAAACCCCAACCCCAGGATTACACTAGTTATCCTCTAGCTCTAATTGATTCCATTCTTCACTGTGGAAGGATCAGGAGAGTACCGTCCTAGCCAAGGTTCAACCACTATGACTCAGCGCCAAGCATCAATACCTCACATCATTAGCGTTGTATTACAGCCGCGGAGTGCTATCTGTCGTGGCGCTCCGCTGTCAGTCTGTTTCAGAGCGGAAGTGAAGAGGAAATTCAGCAACTTTGAGGACAACGGAAGTTGATAAAGAATGTTCTTCATTTTGGCCTTTATCAGGGTTTTAGAGTGTAAATCACATAGTCGCAGTAATACAGCCTCTCTTCGCTAAAACCAGGAGCAAAACACTAAAGGAAGCACCAGTGACTAGATCAATAAAAAAAGTAGTCAGAGGAAACAGATGCTAAGCTACAGGACTGTTTTGCTAGCACGGACTGGAATATGTTCCGGGATTCCTCCGATGACATTGAGGAGTACACCGCATCAGTCGTTGGCTTCATCAATAAGTGCATCGATGACGTCGTCCCCACAGTGACCGTACGTACATACCCCAACCAGAAGCCATGGATTACAGGGAACATCCGCAATGAGCTAAAGGCTAGAGCTGCTGCTTTCAAAGAGTGGGACTCTAACCCGGAAGCTTATAAGAAATCCCGCTATGCCCTCTGACGAACCATCAAACAGGCAAAGTGTCAATACAGGACTAAGATCAAATCGTACTACACCGGCTCTGACGCTCGTCGGAAGTGGCAGGGCTTGCAAATCATTACAGACTACAAAGGGAAGCACAGAGAGCTGCTCAGTGACACAAGCCTACCAGAGGAGCTAAACTACTTCTATACTCGCTTCGAGGCAAATAACACAGAAACATGCACGAGAGCACCAGCTGTTCTGTTCTGGAAGACTGTGTGATCACACTCTCCGCAGCCAATGTGAGTAAGACCTTTTAAACAGGTCAACATTCACAAGGCCAGACGGATTACCAGGACGTGTACTGTGATCATGCGCTGACCAACTGGCAAGTGTCTTCACTGACATTTTTCAACCTCTCCCTGTCCGAGTCTGTAATACCAACATGTTTTAAGCAGACCACCATAGTGCCTGTGCCCAAGAACACTAAGGTAACCTGCCTAAATGACTACCGACCCGTAGCACTCACATCTGTAGCCATGAAGTTCTTTGAAAGGCTGGTCATGGCTCACATCAACACCATTATCCCAGAAACCCTAGACCCACTTCAATTTGCATACTGCCCCAACAGATACACAGATGATGCAATCTCTATTGCACTCCACACTGCCCTTTCCCACCCGGACAAAAGGAACACCTATGTGAGAATGCTATTCATTGACTACAGCTCAGAGTTCAACACCATAGTGCCCTCAAAGCTCATCAATATGCTAAGGACCATGGGACTAAACACTTCCCTCTGCAACTGGATCCTGGACTTCCTGACGAGCCGCCCCCAGGTGGTAAGGGTAGATAACAACACATCCGCCACAATGATCCTCAACACAGAGGCCCCTCAGGGGTGCGTGCTCAGTCCCCTCCTGTACTCCCTGTTAACACATGACTGCACGGCCAGGCACGACTCCAACACCATCATTAAGTTTGTCAATGACACTACAGTGGTAGGCCTGATCACCGACAACTACGAGACAGCCTATAGGGAGGAGGTCAGAGACCTGGCCGTGTGGTGCCAGGACAACAACCTCTCCCTCAACGTGATCAAGACAAAGGAGATGATTGTGGACTATAAGAAAAGGAGGACCAATTACGCCCCAATTTTCATCGATGTCGCTGTAGTGGAGCAGGTTGAGAGCTTCAAGTTCCTTGGTGTCCACATCAACAACAAACTATCATGGCCCAAACACACCAAGACAGTTGCGAAGAGGGCACGACAAAGCCTATTCCCCCTCAGGAGACTGAAAAGATTTGGCATAGGTCCTCACATCCTCAAAAAGTTATACAGCTGCACCATCAAGAGCATCACTGCCTGGTATGGCAACTGCTCGGCCTCCGACCGCAAGGCACTACAGAGGGTAGTGCGTTCGGCCCAGTACATCACTGGGGGCAAGCTACATGCCATCCAGGACCTCTATACCAGGCAGTGTCAGAGGAAGGCCCTAAGAATTGTCAAAGACTCCAGCCACCCTAGTCATAGACTGTTCTCTCTGCTACCGCACAGCAAGCGGTACTGGAGTGCCAAGTCTAGGTCCAAGGGGCTTGTAAACAGCATCTACCCAGTCATAAGACTCCTGAACACCGAATCAAATGGCTACCCAAACTATTTGCATTGACCCCCCCTCTCTTTTACACTGCTGCTACTCTCTGTTATCATCTATGCATAGTCACTTTAATAACTCTACCTACATGTACATAATACCTCAACTAACCGGTGCCCCCGCACATGGACTCTGTACCGGTAACCCCCTGTATATAGTCTCGCTATAGTTATTTTACTGCTGCCCTTTAGACACTTGTTACCTTTATTTCTTATTCTTATCCGTATTTTTTTTACTGCATTGTTAGTTAGGGGCTCGTAAGTAAGCATTCGGCGCATCTGACTAATAAAATGTGATTTGATTTGACTAAAGGAATTAGTTGAAAATTAAATAGAATCATATTGTGATGATTCGGCACAGAGGGAGGTTTAGAGAGAGAGAGAGAGCTTCACTGACGTTAACTGCCGGAAAATGAATCCGGTTGCTTAAAATGGAAAATTGATTTCTCTTTCCAGACTGCAATTACGCGATCAACTATGTGGCCAAGTTTCTTTGTCAAAGTTTCTTTCAAACTAGACAGAAAAAAAACAGAGATAAATGGCACACACGACTTTCCACCACCAAATACCATAAATTCAGTGCAAATTACACAAGCAGCATTTTAAGATGGGGAGAAAAATGATTATTTCATCTGTAAACCAAATCTGTTAAGATTGGATTTCTTGCAGAGAATAGACCATTACCAAGATATACTAGTAGTAGTCAGTTTTCAAACCCATCAACTGTCATGTTCCAGTTGTCATGGCGCTGATCATCCGCTGATTAGAGTAGTGAGTGACTGAGGCCATACATCAGGGATCATCGACTCGATTTAGTCGCGGAACAAGGCTACCCAAAACATTTGACCCAAGTTAAACAATTTAAAGGCAATGCTACCAAATACTAATTGAGTGTATGTAAACTTCTGACCCACTGGGAATGTGATGAAAGAAATAAAAGCTGAAATAAATCATTCTCTCTACTATTATTCTGACATAAGACAGGGAATTTTTACAAGGATTAAATGTCAGGAATTGTTAAAACTGAGTAAAAATGTATTTGGCTAAGGTGTATGTAAACCTTCGACTTCAACTGTATATATATAAATATAAATAAAACCTCTTGTAATTCCCGGCAAGGGAGCAACAGGTTTCAGCATGAGTGTAAATGATTGTGCTTTATAACTGAGGGGTCAAAATTGTTGTAGCCTAAAAAATCTGACTTAGTTCAATCTTCGCTGCTGATATGATGCATCCAAACAAATCATACATTGCGTGGGAAATCTAACCCTCATTTTAAATGAATTGAACCTACCTTGTAACTCACTGTCTCTAGAAACCTTTTGATGCGGCAAAAAAGAGAGAATTTAGATATTTTGGGAATAATGTTCAGAGAAAAGGCAATTAAAGTGTGAAGACTTTTCAGTAAATCTGAATGTTATGCTTTTCTGTGGGCAAACTATTTGGATTGCATTGTACTAGTGTCTACTGTTTACACTGCCACTCACATACTGAGTCCATCTTATTTTGTCTTGATAAGTCATGATATAACAAACTATCTTCTGATGATAAACTCCATACGTGACCAAAAAAAAAAAACTATGCTCATTTTGAGCAAGTTCTTTATCCGTTGTCCTGGGATACTGGCAGTTTGTTTGTGATGTTAAAGAGTAGCGAGAAAGAGCTTAAAGCTAGCTGATAATCAACATGGCACCGAAGACGTCAAAGGTCACGTCACGGGCAGTCAGACCACTCAGTTGAGGACTCGAATGTTTCACTTGGCCGGCTATAGCCTCTCGGTCACAAACTCCATAGCTAGGTATTGTAAAAGATGACATACACACATCCAAAGCCTCTGAGCAGGTGCAGAATATAAAACAACTCAGGAATTCTGCAGGTTGCACTTCAACATCTGGGAATTTGAACTTGGTATGTTGACTCTTGGTGAAAGTTTGTCTTCAGGACCATCACCTGAGGATGAACTAGTTAAGGCTGTGGTGTAGTGCAGAGTAGCATGAATACTGACACTGCTACAGGGCCAACCACATATCTAGTAACAGCCTTTAGCTATGCCAGTAGCAATGATATACCACAACCTTCAGTGCATTCTCTCTTTACAATACCATTTTTTTGTGGTCATTGAGGCCTTTGTGTAGTCAACATGTCATGTATCCTTCCTCCTAGTTCTCATACCTGCCACTTCACACACCAATCACTCAGAGTGCTGTCATGGCAACAGGAACAACAGCATAAAAAACTCGCTCGTATATTTTTCTCCCTCATGTTCATGCCCTCAAGCACAATTCACACTCTTCGGATCATACCTCAGCCTAGAAAAAATATCAAGGCATCAAACGCAGAAGTTGCTTCGGCTCGGCCCCAGAATGAAATGAGAAGAAGACATTTTCAGAGTGATCAGTGATTCGTGTTAGCCAACTTATTTGGTTATGCAATAGTTTTTTACTCTGTCATTTTGTGACAGCAGCCCGGTACTGAAAGATTCTTCCCCTACTGCTGATTGAATGGACTGAATGAGAGAGCAGGGCGACACAGAAGTCGTAGATGCTGTGGAAGAAAACATAAGCCAGAGACCAATGCAGATAGAGGAGGCAGAGAGGTACAAATGGGAGAGAGAGAGAGAGAGAGAGAGAGAGAGAGAGAGAGAGAGAGAGAGAGAGAGAGAGAGAGAGAAATGGAAGATACAGTCAATAAAGATAACAGAAGAAGACGGGTAAGGAGGCACAAGATTAAAGACAACTCAGACAGACAGGCAGATATTGAGACGGAGAGACAGGAAGGCAGGCAGAAAGACATACATTGAGACAGACAGGAAGACAGACCTCCTGGGGAAGGTGAACTTCAGTGTGTTCTGGACGAAGCCGTAGCAGCAGGGGCTGACCACGAAGGTCGCTCCCGCCTGGATACACTGCTCTACCACCATGTCTGTCGCCACGCCACACGCATGGAGGGCCACCTGGAGACACACACACACACACACACACACACAAACACACACACACACACACACACACACGTTAAAACACAGGCACACACATTCACAGGCACACACACACACAGACAAGCACACAAGTTTGTTAAAAATTACCCAATCAGAACACCCTTATTCTCTGCATCCATCACGATACGATACACCTCATTGGAAAACATCTCGGATAGCAAACCTAACCCTGAGTCAATAGGGAAAACAAACCGAACCGTTTGGAGAAGAAAAACTCACTGATTAACTAGTTAAAGAAGCCGTTTGATGCTGAACGTGTGGAGTAAACAAACTTTTGAGTCGTTTAGCAGCGGAGGCACGGAGGGACCGGGTTTCCCATTGAGCAGGTAAACCGTGCCTGATGCTCTGCATCTCAATAGACATTACCAGAGGAGTGGTTAGAGGACGCTGGCTGGAGAGAGAGCGAGAACCTCTGGGACTAGACTGTTTTCCTAATATCCTTGTCCTGGGGGCCCACTTCAAGTCGATATCCATTAGTACATTGTTAGCTGATCAGTTGACAAATTGATTTGTTAGTACTGTCTGAAATACATCAGATAAGCGGCATGGTTGGGGTACTCGAGGAGAGGTTTGGTAAACACTGGATTAGTAGATGTTGATAATTCTGAGGAGACCCTCTTCGACTGAGAGCTAAGACATTTCCATCAAAATCCCATAACATCTATGGTAGGTGGACTTGAGCACCGGAACCACATTTAGTTGGGAAGAGGTTGGACCAGACCCATGCATTTCGAGAGTTGGGCCAATGAGGTTTCTGCATTACGATGCATTTACATGACACTTCAACATTCTATGGCAGCCATGTTAGTTTTCCATTAACATTACAGAGGGAATATTTAAACAATGCTATGTAACTATCTGAATGTCGAGAATTAGAACAAAATATATAACATTCTAAAAGTTGTCCTAACTCTCTAAATATTATGGCTCTGGGTAGTACTTATCAGCCAACTGTTACTACTGGTAATTCTCAAATCAGCACCCAAGCATTGGAGCCCAGTCAGAAACACTAGCTAGCTAACTCCTAAGTATTTCTCCAACGTCATCAGCTCTGAATGGAGGATCCAAAATGAGGTGTTGGGAGAACTTCAAAAAGAAGCCCAGAGACAATGTTAGAGATAATACATGTTGATTCAGCCACGGCCATGTCCAACGGATTCTGTTCAATATGCGAGACAGCCTCTTCCCAGACTTAAGATTCGAATTATAACAAATCCCCACTAAAGAGCGATTAACGACCATTCTTTCGGGATGAACGTCCCCTAACGTTAATTTAAGTCCACATCAAATGTATCGTGGCAGGCTGACTGCTGTAATCCATCAAAGCTCTAATATATACCACCTGCTCCCTCACATCCACATCACGGCTTGGCTTTTCTCTGTGGATTCGGACATTTCTGTAACTATAAAACCGCAGACAAGTCTTTGTATACGCTCCTCTCTCGTTCTGTGGTTGCGGCAGAAAGCGTAGTGGGTGAACGTAGGTCCAGGAGGATTATATTTGTAGTAGTGGGTCTTTATAACCCCTCAGCCAGGCATTTCCAGGGATAGTTGGACGGGCTCCTGAGAAATACACTGCAGCCTAGAGATTTAAGGGACCATAATCCTCCTATTGTTATGCCGCCAATGTAGCGCCGGAGCACCTCTCCCCCGCCACCCCCGACCACACTGGGGCCCTGCAGTACCTTGGCCTGGGTTGGCTCGTCTTTAGCATGACTATCTAAAGGCATCGTTCCAGTCACGTAGGGGAACTAGAAGACAGGTACTTATAGGAGGACCAGAATGCTGGAATGTTAGATGCAACTCTTTAAGCCAGGGTTCCTTAGTCTTTTGTCCTGGAGGCATACTGTAGATTCAGGTTTTCATTCCAACAACAAGGCAGCATCTCGTTAAACCTATTATACCAGTGAAGGGAAATCCCTGTAAAATGGTGTATTGAGGTCAGTATAGGCAAAGTATCAGAAGTAGAATGGCCGACAGCAATACCACCAAGACCACCAGCGACTTCAGCGCGAGCAGCGCCAGCGGAAAAGCAAAGACTAAGAGTAGAAGCTACTAGCCACATATTGGTAACACATTCCGAGGCGTCCCTTCTGCCTTTTTATCGTCGGCCATCTTGGAAGCTAGCCCTCCTCCTTGTAGTAATGTGATAAAGATGGAAGTCCTTCCGCCAACCAGACCAGGGAATGTTGCTGTTGGCTGTTTTGCATTTCTGAAGAGGAAGCTCTGCATACAAATTCCAAATGTATTCCTTGTTCTTGAAACACTTGCAGGGTACTACTCCGTGTGCTTGGATTGGTTACTTACCCAAGAGGGAGCGCGGCAAAGGAAAACACAGACACGCCATGTGACACACCAACAAGACTAAAGAAGCAATTGGAAAACTAGACTAAAGAAAGGAACTGTCCACGTGGGGAGAGCCTGTTTTCATTAAGCCAGAGGCTTCTGTGGAGGCCGGTATCAATTATGGATTCATGCGAGCCGATAAAGGTTTGAGGATTGTTCAGGAACAAAGCACTCTTTATTAGTCTCACCCGTCTTTTGGGGGGGGGTGGAAGGAGATCTTATAGAAGATTCTGGTCCACAATATTCTTTTCCCCCTCTCATCTTTGCACGAGCACAACTTTTCTTCATAATGAATAACAACAGGCAGTGGGCTGAAATATGAGCTCTGAAACTCATTATTCACGGCTAATACACCCTGGTCCACACACACACACACAGTCTCAGTGTGAAAAACACTTCACGGTTAACCACGGCAATATATCACACCCCGTGTGCATCGGTGCTTATTACCTCTGGTATTGAATTAACATTTTTCCCCGGTATTACTTTCTACACATCATGGTTCATTTGCACTCATCAAATACTGTATCATAAATGATGTACTTGTGAGGGCTATAGGGGGCTCTGTCAGTGATGAGCAGAGATAACCTACCTACAGTACCTACCGTACAGAGCAGCTTTGCTTTGACTCCCGCTGTTCTAGTCTCCTCAGACCCTAAAACTCATCTACCCCTGCTGGGTGGAGAGGGCTAGGGAGGGGGAAGAGAGAGAGAGAGTGATGGGGAGATAGCGAGAGAGAGTGAAAGAGGAGAGAGAATGAAGGGAGAAATATAAATAGATACTGCGATAGAGAGAGGAAGAGAGAGCGAAAGAGAGAAGAGAGAGAAGATATAGGGACCACACTGAAGACTGACGCAGCTCCAGATCAGATCTTCACAGCAGTATCCAGACATTACCCTCCACTACTTTCTGTTCCTTAGAGGACCTGGGTCAATGTTTCTCCCCAAAGAGAGGAGGGGTGATGAGGTGTAGGCCTCAGCCATCACTCTAGTACAAGGAGAGGAGTAGTGAGGAGATGTAGGCCTCAGCCATCACTCTAGTACAAGGAGAGGAGTGGTGGTGAGGTGTAGGCCTCAGCCATCACTCTAGTTCAAGGAGAGGAGTGGTGGTGAGGTGTAGGCCTCAGCCATCACTCTAGTTCAAGGAGAGGAGTGGTGGTGAGGTGTAGGCCTCAGCCATCACTCTAGTTCAAGGAGAGGAGTGGTGGTGAGGTGTAGGCCTCAGCCATCACTCTAGCACAAAGAGAGGAGGGATGGTGAGATGTAGGCCTCAGCCATCACTCTAGTTCAAGGAGAGGAGTGGTGGTGAGGTGTAGGCCCCAGCCATCACTCTAGTACAAGGAGAGGAGTGGTGGTGAGGTGTAGGCCTCAGCCATCACTCTAGTTCAAGGAGAGGAGTGGTGGTGAGGTGTAGGCCTCAGCCATCACTCTAGTACAAGGAGAGGAGGGGTGGTGAGGTGTAGGCCTCAGCCATCACTCTAGTACAAGGAGAGGAGTGATACACTGGTGGAAATTCTATGAGATGAAATCTATGGGGGATAAACCCTCGTCTCCAACAGCGCAGCTCTGATGCCAAAGTGATTACACACCTGGCCTGGCACACTCCTTGCTCTTCCAGAATGAGAGAGCAAGCCTCCATGGCTAAGAATAGGGAACAACCTAATTAGCCTGAGTAAATGACTATCTAGGGCTATAAACGGAGCCATGTATAATACATACTGGGATTATTCAGCATGATGGGCTGCACCTGGGGGTGAGGGAGTGGACACTGACAGGCAGCATTAAATAACATGCTGTGCATATTCACCACGGACAGGTGCACACGCACGTACACACACCACATGGCTGAGTCCACACAGATCATGTGTTCGAAACTCTGGGCTAAGTTTGAACTCCTCTGCACAAAACCAAGGGAACTGTATCTCAATATATCTTTCTCCTTAATGCATAAACACTTGCTGAAGGTCTCTCCACCTGTGTGTGTGTGTGTGTGTGTATAGAAAAGCATTCCCTGACTACAGTAGATACCAAACACACTCCCCAACCCACACAGTACTGTGGAGAGTACATTGCTGTTGTGTTTGTTTTCGCCCCAAGTGGAGCGGGTCTCCATGAAGTGGCTGGTCTGGACCTGTAGTCAGGCACTAGTTCTAATAACATCGGGTATAAATATACCTTCTGTTGGTGCCACAGACAGAGGGATGGGAGGAGGAAGCCTTCAGCACAATATGCACAAGTATGTGGACACCCCTTCAAATTAGTGGATTCGGCTATTTCAGCCACACCTGTTGCTGACAGGTGTAAAATTGATCACACGGCCATGCAATCTCCATAGACAAACATTGGTAGTAGAATAGCCTTACTGAAGAGCTCAGTGACTTTCACTGTTTGCGCCGTCATAGGATGCCACCTTTCCAACAAGTCAGTCTGTCAAATTTCTGCCCTGCTAGAGCTGCCCCCGGTCAACTGAAAGTGCTGTTATTGTGAAGTGGAAACATCTAGAAGCTACAACGGCTCAGCCGCAAAGTGGTAGGTCACACAAGCTCACAGAACGGGGCCGCTGAGTGCTGAAGCGGTAGCGCATAGAAATCGTCTGTCATCGGTTGTAACACTCACTACCGAGTTCCAAACTGCCTCTGGAAGCAAAGTCAGCACAATAACTGTTTATCGGGAGCTTCATGTAATGGGTTTCCATGGCCCGAGCAGCCGCACACAAGCCTAAGATCCCCATGCGCAATGCTAAGCGCTGGCTGGAGTGGTGGAGAGCTCCCAGCCGTTGGACTCTGGAGCAGTGAAAACGCATTCTCTGGAGTGATGAATCACGCTTCACCATCTGGTAGTCCACGGACTAATTTGTATTTGGCGGATGTCAGGAGAATGCTATATTTCACAATGCCAACTGTAAAATTTGGTGAAGGAGGAATAATGGTCTAGGGCTGGTTTTCATGGTTCTGGCTACGCCCTTTAGTTCCACTGAAGGGAAATCTTAACGCTAAAGCATACAATGACAATCTAGACGATTCTGTGCTTGCAACTTTGTGGCAACAGTTTGAAGAAGGCTCTTTCTTGTTTCAGCATGACAATGCAACTTTGCACAAAGCGAGGTCCATACAGAAATGGTTTGTCGAGATCGGTGTGGAAGAACTTGACTGGCCTGCACAGAGCCCTGACCTCAACCCCATCAAACACAGTTGGGATGAATTGGAACGCCGACTGTGAGCCAGTCCTTATCGCCCAACATCAGTGCCCGACCTCACTAATGTTCTTGTGGCTGAATGGAAGCAAGTCCCCGCAGCAATGTTCCAACATCTAGTGGAAAGCCTTCCCAGAAGAGCAGGGGGGGACCAACTCCATATTAATGCCCATGATTTTGGAATGAGATGTTCAACAAGGTGTCCACATACTTTTGGTCATGTAGTGTACCTTCTATTGGTGCCACAGACAGAGAGATTGGAGGAGGAAACACTACGATCTGAAACTCACTACATTTACTCACCGTCTGAACACCTCGTAGCATAATGTAGCTGGGAGAATAGATGGGCATAGAATCCATTTTACATTTTGTTTTTAAAAAGGTATCACCGCAGATTTACACCTTTATTTAACTAGGCAAGTCAGTTAAGAACAAATTCTTGTTTTCAATGACGGCCTAGGAACAGTGGACTCGGGGATTCGATCTTGCAACCTTTCGGTTACTAGTCCAACGCTCTAATCACTAGGCTACCCTGCCGCCCCAAGATACTGAGACGAGCAAGACGCAAGACTTCGCTCACACACAGTAGCTGTGCGCGCGCACGCGCTCGCTTCACACATTCACAGTGGAGAAGTTGAGTCTTGCCTTTAACGCTCTTAGTTATGGAAATTCACCCACTACGCTTTCTTTCTGCGTCGACGTCATGCCACAGAGTCCACCTTCAACATCATGTTCGACCTCTTTTAGGGAGGGACCGACAGACAAATATAAACCTCCTGGACCTCAGCCCGGGGGGAAGCAGGGAGAAGCAGCAAGCCTGAAGTACAGTCCAGATTCTAGTCTGAATCTCAGCTATGATGACTCACTCTGTAGTAACATAATGTACTGGAAGGAAGGATGGCCATAACATGAATAATATTTAAACATTTATGTTTGACATATGTTAGAGACATGACATACTGCAATATTAAACCTAATAGATACTTAGTTGTCCAATCAATTATTATGAACGACGATCTGACACTTGATAGTTAAAGGTGAATGGTTTCATTGTATCTGTCCCTATCAAACGAATACATGACAAAAACCGACATTTAGCATCTAGGTTCATTTGTGCCGAGGGAGATTACTTCCTACCCTGGTAAACCCCGACTGAACTCTGAGCTCGCCATGATGAGTGAAGTGGCACGATGGTGAAGTTAGCATCCCCAAGCCGGTTTAAATCAAGCTAATGAATTCCTAAATCAAAAAAGCACCTGTTCTGTGGCCAACAACCAACACAAGCAGATCAGAATAGACCTGATAATACCGTAACTCGTTTAATTTGGGACTGATTAGCCAGTTCGGGTCGTTAGAGTGCCGCTGATGAACGTGGGCTTTTATTTGATTCTGGCAGGAGAGGAATTGAAATGCACTGCGGGAGACCCACACAAACTAAGCACACCACAACACACACAGTGTAAGTTGCAGGCTCTCATCTCATCTGGCCCACAGACTCTGTGCGGAGGAGAGAGCAAGTGAAGTAACTTAGAACTGCGGTAGCAGCGGCTCGCCGAGTGAAATAAACCGCAATCACAATTATCTAGCACAGCAAGGGGGCCTTGTGTGTGAACGAGCCACAAAAAACACACACGCGCTGGCCTATACAGACGCAAACGAGTCAACTAGCGGTGTCAGATGAGTCACGTGGTCAAAATGAGAGGTCAACGTAGCAAACGGTGCAAATAGCTGGGGAGTTGAAACATTTTGCCTTTATGATAAACACTAACTCTTCCAAACGGATATTCCTTCTAACCTCTGCCTGAATAGCACATATTGCTCCTACATCTTTTGGCAGCGTGTTTGTTTTCGCTTCACTTCAACGCTCTGCAAAGTAAGCAATTAAAAGGAAAATGTGTTTTCTTTTCAAAGTATTGGAGGAGGAGGAGGAGGAGGAGGAGGAGGCAAGGGAGAAAAAGGTACTTCTAATGAAAATGGAGCTCTGAAAAGCTTGGTCGTAATGTTCTTCTGATAGAATCCTCAGAGAAGGGATGGGCAAGGTCCCCACTTTAAATCAACTGGAGAGCAGAAGTTACCAAAATAAACTGAACAACTTTTTACTAAGGGAATGTCATCTTTGATTCCTCTCAAACATACTTATAGGGGCTAAACCTATCCCAAAATAAGTTCCAGTTCTGGGAAATCAATTCTAAATCCATCACTGAACAAAAAAGGAATCCTGCACGCTGCTCTACTCTGTGACAATGTAGATAAGACACTTTGAGAGCAGCAAGACTGTGGACGATTCCTTTCGTGTGCAAACGGAGTCTTCCCTCAAGTGTCACATTGACAACTTGAGAAGATAAGCCATCTAGAAGTACTGGTGAAATCAAACCGTTTGTTAAGCTGTCTTTGACAGTAGTACGTCTCCTGGTGTTCAGTAAGTACGTCAAGTAAAAAGAGATGGAATGAGCTTCTATATTCATGTCTGTGTAGTGAATATGAATGTCTCAGTGGGTTAGACTAGCATGGTTCTGGCAACACCCGTGGTGTGGGTTTGATTTCCTTATAGGACACACAAACTGCATGTACGTGCCACTGTCAATGTCGACAGTCCTGTAAGTTCCATTAGACAAAAGCCTCTTTTAAATGACCATATTACATTATATCAAAAAAACAAAGTTCTAACATAATATTCATCTGTACTCACCCCTATGTAGAAGGGTACAGGGAAGTAGTCCAGGTTGGCCTGGATGAAGCCTATGTTGATCAGGCCGGGTTCAGCACTCCTCACCTTCCCCCTAAGCAGAGACTCCTCCTTGTTCTCTATCAGGATCACCTACAGTTAACCACACAAGATGACCTCTTTCTTTTAGCTAATCAACTCTGGTCCTCTGTTGCTCAGTTGGTAGAGCATTGCTCTTGTTACGGCAAAACAAATGGATTCCCGGGACCACCACGCATGACTAATTCCCTTTGGATAAAAGTGTGTGCTAAATGGCATGTTATTTATTTATATATTATTATCTCTTACACTAATCTAACATTACTCTTAGTTGACTCTTACCTCCTAGGTTATGAATAGCTTACCTGACAGCTATAGGCTAAAAGTCTAAGATTTCTTTGGGGAAAAAATACAATTCTACAGTGTAAAATAATTAAATTATCCTACTAAGACTGTTATTTGCAAATAAATTAATGAGATACAACATGCTCGAATTTCAAAATTCTCTGGAAAAACACAACATGAATGTGTAACTCTGTATCAACTATGTCAAGCCACCCTAATGCGAGAAAATGGCGAGCTTGTTTCAACTTCCAACCTACCTGGCAGTCGGGCAGCGTGTGAGCCAGAACGATCCCGACGTGGCCCTGGAAAAACACAACACGGAAAAAGACGAGACATAAATATATACGGAGGAAAAACAAGGCTCAAAGACGAGCCGAGCACATCAAAGGGGTTGTGTGATCAGTAGCGGCCTACTGCTGTCCATTCCAATATTGACCCATTACCCACCCAGTCAGTGCTACTGCTGTGAAGTGTACTGTACACTCCCTTCATCACTCCACTCACTCACTCTCCTCTCTCTCCTGTCTGTCTGTCTGTCTGTGCATGGAATAACAAGGGTTTTCAAAAAGAGAGGGAAAGAAGAGAAGAGAAGAAAAGCAGCCTTTCATCCTAATTTCTGACAGACAGACTAATGAGGACAGACAGACAGAGAGGGATTGACGGACGGACAGAGGAGGAGGTGGAAGGATAGAGAGATGGACCGAAGGACTGACGGACGCACCCCTCCGCTGCCGAAATCCACCACTGTGTCCGACGGCCGGGCCAGCTCCGTCACCATGGTGACCAGGTTGTTCAGCTGCTGCCGTTTCCTTGTGGCGCGGACGTCAGACATCTTCCCTGCAGACAGAGCTGAAGATTCAGTCAAAAGGAATGTTGTGCTTATGTTATAATATATGCCATTCATCAGATGCTTTCATATTGGTGTCCCCAGCGGGAATCGACCCCACGAGCCTTCACTAACTTATGCAAGTCTTACATAAGTGAAATAAGAAGGTATTGGATGTAATGGTAATATCATCATCTTCATATCTGTACAATACCAGAAGTATTTGCTTAGTTTCAATATTTGACTGGAAGATGAATCAACATTATCCAATCGCAGCACGGTCAATTCAGGCGGGACATATTTCCCGTTCTCCTTCAAAGACGTTTGAATTGCTTTATTTCTTCAATCCTTTCTTTCTGTCTTTTCGTTTCAGGAAGGAACCTTCATAAAATGCCTTTTGTTACCCAGGAATATCCTCTCTTTTCTTCATTAGAATGCAGAAGTGCCAGACAGCGTTCCTATTTCATGTGTCCCTGCTTTGAAGTGCAGAACATTGTGTCACACTGTGTTTTACAGGCACAGAGCTATGATGATACAGTACATGCTGTATCCAGCTACAAGGGCCACTCATCATCATCCCTCATCAACAACAGTTTCTACCAACCGAGTGCAAAAATCCATTCCCTCTGCAACTGGATCCTGGACTTCCACCGCCCCCCAGGTGGTGAGGGTAGGTAGCAACACATCTGCCACGCTGATCCTCAACACTGGAGCCCCCCAGGGGTGCGTGCTCAGTCCTCTCCTGTACTCCCTGTTCACCCACGACTGCATGGCCAGGCATGACTCCAACACCATCATTAAGTTTGCGACAACGACGAGACAGCCTATAGAGAGAAGGTCAGAGACCTGACCGGGTGGTGCCAGAACAACAACAACCTATCCCTCAACGTAACCAAGACTAAGGAGATTATTGTGGACTACAGCAAAAAGAGGACCGAGCACGCCCCCATTCTCATCGACGGGGCTGCAGTGGAGCAGGTTGAGAGCTTCAAGTTCCTTGGTGTCCACATCACCAACAAACTAGAATGGTCCAAACACACCAAGACAGTCGTGAAGAGGGCACGACAAAGCCTATTCCCCCTCAGGAAACTAAAAAGATTTGGCATGGGTCCTGAGATCCTCAAAAGGTTCTACAGCTGCACCATTGAGAGCATCCTGACTGGTTGCATCACAATTGCTCGGCCTCCGACCGCAAGGCACTACAGAGGGTAGTGCGTACCGCCCAGTACATCACTGGGGCTAAGCTGCCTGCCATCTAGGACCTCTACACAAGGCGGTGTCAGAGGAAGGCCCTAAAAATTGACCCCAGCCACTCCAGTCATAGACTGTTCTCTCTACTACCGCATGGCAAGCGGTACCGGAGTGCCAAGTCTAGGACAAAAAGGCATCTCAACAGTATTTACCCCCAAGCCATAAGACTCCTGAACAGGTAATAAAATGGCTACCCAGACTATTTGCATTGTATGCATCATATATATATATATATATATATATATCATATATGCATAGTCACTAACCATATCTACATGTACATACTACCTCAATCAGCCTGACTAACCGGTGTCTGTATGTAGCCTCGCTATTTTTATAGCCTCGCTACTGTTATTTTCACTGTCTTTTTACTGGTGTTTTTATTTCTTTAGTTACCTATTGTTCACCTAATACCTTTTCTGCACTGTTGGTTAGAGCCTGTAAGTAAGCATTTCACTGTAAGGTCTACACCTGTTGTATTCGGCGCACGTGACATATAAACTTTGATTTGAAACAAAACAAGCAACAGAGCCTAAATGGAGGAGTGGAAACTTTTCTGCTACTGCAAAGAAACAGAGCCACTTTAGTGGTATGCAGCTGCACAGGTTGTACGTGATTAACTCAATGCACATTTTTATCCCAGTGTTCCTCCTCCTCCAACTCCTGTCTTTCGTTGGTGGCGGTGAGCCAAGCGTGGCGTGCGTCTGCTGTACCGTTTCTGGCCCATAAATCTTGAGTGATGATTGTTTTGTTTACCCCGGTGCCATGCTATGATACCCGCTGGAATATCAGAAACACATTAATGGTGCCCTTCCCTTCTCTCCCCAGATCACTGCCGCCTCCGCAAATTGATATACGGGCGACGCGCACACACACACAGGCCGGGTGGCGGGCTGAGAGAGAAGCGACGACAGTAGCGCCGGGGTACGCCTATATTCTCGTCACGCTAATACAAATAAGGAATTTCACAGCCCTTGCCCTCGCCATCGTTATTTACCTCGCACCGCTTCATATTAAACCGGCTCCCAGGAGTGCAAGAGAATGGAAAAGGCAAAGAGAGGAGCACGTCCAAAACCATGGGGTGGTATTGACCAGGTAGCAGCAGCAACTTTTCATTTAGATGAGTTATTCAGATCCACGTCTGTTCTCCGCTAAATAGCCCGGCCTCCTGTGAGGCCTACTGTTGAGCGCTTTTATGCTGTCTGATTTGAGGAGCGCTTCCGGGTCTTAATTGACAATTGCCTCGCGCGGTGGGATGACGGCCGAAACAAAACGCGCTGAAAGCCGAATGATAAACCTGGGACGTGGCGAGTGGTACAATGCAGAGAGATGAGATGGAGGCAGGGTGAGTGCGAGAGATTCGCCAGGGGCCAAAGCCCAACAATAAGGCTGACATGAATGATACAGTGTTTTATGAGATGCCGAGTACAAAGTAGAAACAACAGAGACGTGGCTCTGGGGCCAGTTCAGGGGGATTCAAGACTACACCGTTTTCAGATAGAAATGCATCGTGTAGAAGAGACATGCCTCTCGGTCATGTAGAATCATGTTAACTCTACACAAGACATTTCTATCACCACTATTTGGGTAAGGACCTGTGGGATGGATGAGTGGGATGGTAGGAGAGGTCATTTCGTGGCTCACCAACAACCACTCCACTGTAATCATGAAAGCCTTGATGAAGAGGGGGCAGCACTAGACGGAAGTAGAGAGGCTATTGTCCAGTACAGACAGAGAACAGGACCTGGGTCTTTCATCCTTCTTCATCCTTCTCTCATCTGCAGCAGAGAAGAGTGACAGTGACCCACACAGCCCTGGCTGAATAGCCGTAATTGTGCAACCAGCAATTTCCATTCTGCAACACCCAGCAATTTCCACACAGCGAACCGAACGAGAATAGAAACCGAAAAACTTTACAAGTAGGACAAATATAGTATGAAATAGCAGTGAGTGTATAATAACGTAGTTATTACACTGTAGTTTGGCTTAAGTTGTGATTGTGTTTTTGCCTTATACAGTAGTTATGGCTGATGAAGCTGTGATTGTGTTTTTGCCTTATACAGTAGTTATTATACTTCATCAGCCAAACTACATTGTATAATAACTACTGTATAAGGCAAAAACACAATCACAACTTCATCAGCCAAACTACATTGTATAATGTGTTTTTGCCTTATACAGTAGTTATTATACACTGTAGTTTGGCTGATGAAGTTGTGATTGTGTTTTTGCCTTATACAGTAGTTATTATACTTCATCAGCTTATCTATTACACTGTTCTGTGGCTGGTTTCCTATCCTACACTGTCAGCATGTATCACCGAGATCATTCACACACACACACACGCACACGCACACACAGGCAGACACACACTTCATGCACCCGGAGGATATAACCTAACAACTCTTATAAGCTTACCCATTATTCTCCCCAATCAAGTGTTAATTAAAATCCTCAGCTTGTAAGGAAGCACTAGTCCTATCATTTATTTAATTAACTCTGAACTACCGGTACTCCAGTCAGGTTGCATGGTTCACCTGGTAGCCTGAAGTGATTGGCTAAGGACAGAGTGTCTGTCAATCTGCACTACTGTCTATCAGTGCTGGAAAGATGTAATATCATATCAGCATGATGTCAAGTGCTATCACTCAGCAGCATGTACTCGGTGCTATACCAATGGCATGTCTCCCAGGAACTGCGTGTGTGTGTGTGTGTGTGTGTGTGTACTCTCTGTCATCATCAGCTCCAGTTCTAACCCCACAGGGGATTATGCTACTCTGTTACAGGGAGAAGAGACTTCCGATACGGAACACCACAAGATTCCCAGTGCTCCGGATGGAGATTACGACAACAGGGCAGGGAAAGGTAAGGTAAGGTAAGGCAGGGTAAGGTAAGATAAGGCAGGGTATGGTAAGGCAGGGTAAGGCAGGGTAAGGCAGGGTAAGGCAGGGTAAGGTAAGATAAGGCAGGGTATGGTAAGGCAGGGTAAGGCAAGGCAGGGTAAGGTAAGGTAAGATAAGGCAGGGTAAGGTAAGGCAGGGTATGGTAAGGCAGGGTATGGTAAGGCAGGGTACGGCTAGGCAGGGTAGGATGAGGCAGGGTAGGGTGAGGCAGGGTAAGGCTAGGCAGGGTAAGGCTAGGCAGGGTAAGGCTAGGCAGGGTAAGGCTAGGCAGGGTATGGCATGGGAAGATCCCCTTAGTTTGTTTTAGGAAGAGGACCGTTGGGAAGGTGTGAAGAGGGTTGTTTCATTTCAGCAAGCCATGACACCCACCATCTCAGATTGCAGTGAAATGGTTTCTGTAGTTAGAAACAGATAAGACAATATGATTTATCTTTCAACAAAATAATGTTTCAGGAATACTAATCTTTCTAACTACAGAAATGATTTCAGAGCAATCTGAGATGGTTGGTGTTGAAATCGTCTTTCTAGTGCTATTTGAGGTGGAACAACTCAAGGGCAAAGCACCCTGGGACGGGCAAAGCGCCAGCACTATTTATAACTATCCAGGACCTCAGGCGTTTTCCTGGTTTTCATTCGTCCCTTTGTTGACAGAGGCTTTTTGGGTATGCGTGAGCACACTTGAAACATTCTGCATGGAGTTGGAGACTGCAGAGAGAGGGTGTATAATTAATTTTATAATGACGGTTGTAACATCATGGCTGCATCCCATTCACGCCCTGAGAATCTTAAATGGGAGTTTTTCATTTAAGGTTTCCGGATCTAATAACCACTATACAACGGCTGCTCGCACTAATTGCGGTTGCTTGGCTGCCTACTTAAGACTAACAAGTGGCACAATAACCTTATACACCTGGAGTTACAATGCTCTCTCCCTTGTAGTTGTACACCCCAAAACAAGTTATTCCTTATCAGTTAATTCCTTCAATCTTTGTCTGATGTAGCCTACAGTCTTCAGCCATAAATCCAATCAAGTACTGCTTCTAATAAAATAGAATACAATATTCCTGGTGCTCTGGTTTAGTGTGATAACTCGTTGTTGTTTTCCTGTCGTTTTCCCAGCAGGCACCAAGTCATGATTAGTGCACATGCTGGACTGGACTGTAGTACACCCAGCCAAGACGTCTCCTTTCCCATGAAATGAGCCAAACCCCATCCCACACTCTCTTCCAACTCCCCCCTCATCTCTGAAATTAAAGCTAGACATTTCACTCTTTTCTTGGTTTGGCACACACTCGGGGCCAGGCTGGGCCTCTTACGTCTGCTCTGAAAAATGGGGCAGGATTTGGACTCCCATCTTGACTAAAAGCCTCACAAACTCGTTTTCAAAGTCCGGAAAGCTCATGAATAGGAATGTCTGTTTTAAAAAGGGTGGCCCCGGGACCGCATCTCATAAAACCCATCGATTAAGATGATAAATAATACTTGTATAAATCAGCTGTAATAGCAGGCCTCTCCTGTGATCTGAGCTACCTGTTTTGTTGCAAAGGATTTACTCATAGCCTAGTCAGAGATAAACATCACATTGACACAAAATATGACACAATACTGATTACTGCTACTGCCTTGCAAGGAGAGCTCTGCTAATACTGTGGAAGTATAGGTTTCGTCAGCCAGTACATGTTATATGGATTTCCCATGTACAAACCCCCCTAGCAGACAATAGGAATGTATGCAGGCTTTATGTTGACTACAGATCCCAGCATGCTGCATAACTATGATGATTCATGCTGCTTAATCTGAATGAGGGCAACCAAAGGTGACGAATACCTGAGGGCTGCATCACGTCAGACTATGTTGCCAAATAAGATTGGGTGTCGGTTGCCAGGTTGGGTTGGCGTTGTCAGGTTGGGTTCAGTTTGCCAGTTTGGGTTGGGGTTGCCAGGTTGGGTATAGGTTATTAGGTTGAGGGCAACCTCCAAAGTGAAAACATGTCTGGACTGTAAAATACTGTAGTTCTGGTTTCTCTGTCTATGCAAGATGGTTTAGTAGAAGCCCTAATAATATGGTGGATCTTGAAAACAACGGTAGGTTACTCAACCATCTTCCTTGTAATTCAGGAGGGATTGTAGAGTGAAAGGATGACAATCTACATATTGATTTATGCACTCCCCCCACAGCTACATTCCTATTTGGTTTAAAATTCAGAGCCAATTTATAAACCAGTCACAGCGACAACAGTGAAGTATGTCATCAACAGCCTGCGACTGTCCTCAGGCGAGGGCTCAAAACAAGCCAAAAGCCGACACCTGTGTGACAGGTGGACCGCATCCCACAATCTACCACTGACTTCATCTCTATCATTATCATCCATCTTATGGACACAAGGACAGAAGAAAAGACAGCGAAAGAAAAACAAGCACTGCAGTGACTGCGAAACACAATCTTACGGTCGGAACAGACGTTCTCATTTAGACTCACCGAAGAGGCATTTATGGTAGGTGCGTTCTTTGGGGAAAGAAACAACTGCTACCATTGTAAACAGAGTGACAGACAGGAGACAGATTATTAAACTAGCATAAGTCAGTCGTAGTACAGGAGCTAGCCTATAGCATAGAGCCACTAGCATAAGTCAGTCGTAGTACAGGAGCTAGCCTATAGTATAGAGCCACTACCATAAGTCAAAGCTGTAGTACAGGAGCTAGCCTATAGCATAGAGCCACTAGCATAAGTCAAAGTCGTAGCACAGGAGCTAGCCTATAGCACAGAGCCACTAGCATGTCAAAGTCGTAGTTTAGGAGCTAGCCTATAGCCACTAACATAAGTCAGCCGTAGCACAGGAGGTAGCCTATAGCATAAAGCCACTAGCATAAGTCAAAGTTGTAGTACAGGAGCTAGCCTACAGCATAGAGCCACTAGCATAAGTCAAAGTCATAGTACAGGAGCTAGCCTATAGCATAGAGCCACTAGCATAAGTCAAAGTCGCAGTACAGGAGCTAGCCTATAGCATAGAGCCACTAGCATAAGTCAAAGTCGCAGTACAGGAGCTAGCCTATAGCATAGAGCCACTAGCATAAGTCAAAGTCGCAGTACAGGAGCTAGCCTATAGCATAGAGCCACTAGCATAAGTCAAAGTCGCAGTACAGGAGCTAGCCTATAGCATAGAGCCACTAGCATAAGTCAAAGTCGCAGTACAGGAGCTAGCCTATAGCATAGAGCCACTAGCATAAGTCATAGTCGTAGTACAGGAGCTAGCCTATAGCATAGAGCCACTAGCATAAGTCAAAGTCGTAGTACAGGAGCTAGCCTATAGCATAGAGCCACTAGCATAAGTCAAAGTCGTAGTACAGGAGCTAGCCTATAGCATAGAGCCACTAACATAAGTCAGTCGTAGTACAGGAGCTAGCCTATAGCCACTAACATAAGTCAGTCGTAGTACAGGAGCTAGCCTATAGCCACTAACATAAGTCAGTCGTAGTACAGGAGCTAGCCTATAGCCACTAGCATAAGTCAGTCGTAGTACAGGAGCTAGCCTATAGCCACTAACATAAGTCAGTCGTAGTACAGGAGCTAGCCTATAGCCACTAACATAAGTCAGTCGTAGTACAGGAGCTAGCCTATAGCCACTAACATAAGTCAGTCGTAGTACAGGAGCTAGCCTATAGCCACTAGCATAAGTCAGTCGTAGTACAGGAGCTAGCCTATAGCCACTAGCATAAGTCAGTCGTAGTACAGGAGCTAGCCTATAGCCACTAACATAAGTCAGTCGTAGTACAGGAGCTAGCCTATAGCCACTAACATAAGTCAGTCGTAGTACAGGAGCTAGCCTATAGCCACTAACATAAGTCAGTCGTAGTACAGGAGCTAGCCTATAGCCACTAACATAAGTCAGTCGTAGTACAGGAGCTAGCCTATAGCCACTAACATAAGTCAGTCGTAGTACAGGAGCTAGCCTATAGCCACTAACATAAGTCAGTCGTAGTACAGGAGCTAGCCTATAGCCACTAACATAAGTCAGTCGTAGTACAGGAGCTAGCCTATAGCATAGAACAATCTGTTGAGCAGAGTGTGTTGTGCAGCCAAAACAACAGTGGAGGAGATAAGGAGGACAAGGGCAGCCAACCAGAAGCCACTGGTCGCCGCAACATACTACCCATAAGCCCTTTCATCTCTAGTGGAGCAAGATGGAGGTCATCCAACGGCGAGGAGCGCGGTCAGTCAGTCAGGTACGCTCGGAGGCAGTGGAGACGGATGTATGTGTGTGTGTGGCCACCCACAGAGAGCCACCACTTTGTTTATTGTTGCTGCTGTATGAAATGCTAAGTCATTCCCTGTCTTCCTCCCCATTGACTTGACCCCCTAGACGTCATTCTGCTCACATAGTGGGTTAGCTAGTACACCGTTTTGGTAAGTCTGATGGGATCTGATGGCGGTTTTCTTTCTGAAAGACGACCCTGTTGTTTAACCTGAGTTCTGCTCTGTGAGCGGACTAGCTGAGCAGTAACAGAGTTGCTGGTGGTGTCTGTGTTGTGTGTGTTTGCGAAAGAGAACTTTGCCAGTTTGCCACATATCTGTTCTTGTAGGTGATAATGACAACTGGGCAGGCAGCCAGAGGCCAAGGTGAGGCCTAGGGGATTCTTAGCCTGGGATGGATGCCAGGGGTCACATTTTCCAGTCAGGTCCGGGGTAGGGCCACCCTGTTAGCTAGTCAGGCGAGCCTGGGGATCCATGGGGCCGGCCTCTGGGTAGACACACTGACAGGAGAGCAGGATCCCTGCTGTCGTTTTTTCCTGGCACAGAGCCTTTATTTCTTCCTTTTCTGATTCCGCAGCGCTGTGACGGGCCTATGAGATGCAGCGGAACTCTGACGGGGCCCTATCAGATTGATCAGAACGTAAACAGTGGGTAGCATCGCTAGGGGGCCCTGTGTTTAGATCCCAGGGATCTGGATGAGCGCTCCCACAGCTACCGTCAGAGAGAGGAGGATGCTGGTTCAAAGACAAAACAGTGTTGAACACAGACTGGGCTGACATAAGTATGCATACATAAATAATCTAAGTAGGCTAACAATGCATATGGGCTATACTATTCCTTCTAGGTAGCCTATTCATATTCATCAGCACTGATCACGTCAATGTAAAAACAGGAAGCATGTAGCACAACCATATGTAATCGCATAAAAGCAGCATACATCAAAGTAAGCTTTAAATAAACTAAACATTGGCTATATTCCATTAATATATTATTTGCAAGCACTAGGCCTAATGATCAAGTCAGTGTTCGACAGGAAGCACACATTATACCCCTGAGTAAAATTACACTTTAAAGTGTAAAGTTGTTCTATCAACTTGGCTAAGTGATATTTCAGGCTTTAGAGAGAAGCCTTTAAAACATTGTCACGCTCAATACCCTAGAACAGATTTTTCACACCACACAACCACTTAAGTCAAGGCTAACAAGCAGAAGAGAGTACTACGCCGACATTAACAGAGGCAGAAAAACTGAAAAGCTCACAGTGGGAGGCTTGGGCGGTATACCGTATATACCGGGGGATTTGGAAAAAGCCATGGGATGGTTTTTCAATACTGTCAAAACTCTGAAGTTTTTCAATACAGTAGGAGCCGGTGAGTTCATAGCATTCTATATCTATCGGCGAGTCTGTTGTGCGGCGCACATGAGGTGATGAAGTTACACTTGTATGCAATTCACTACTAAATTATATCTTATAATGGCTTTCTGCCAGAAGTCATTGAGAGCTCTGGATGAGTTCTGTACAGCTGCCAATTTCTCTCCTCCATTCTTCTCCCATCTGCTCCATGTACACATGCTGCTCTTCCTTCAGAAAGGCATGCATCACAACTTTGTTCATTTGCACAATTTATCTCCTTCATTTTCGCTTGTAGATGTCCACACTCACCGCAAACGACATTCGGTAGCTACTAGCTATGCTTGTATAACTTTATAAGCTGGATTTGCCTGTTTTTGCAATTTGTTTGTGTTCGTTTTCACTTTTCTTTGCTCGCTAACATTTAGCTAACAGCATCTATGTGGTTTCGCAATTAGTTTGTGACAATTTTGTTAGCATTCTGTTAAAAGAGGCCTAATGGGCTTTCTTGCATTTTAGCGCCCCCTTGTGTGCTATGGCAAAAATACCGTAAATCCCAGGATAAGAGAAAGACGGTAATACGATGTGAAAATCTGGATTCCGCCCAAGCCTACACAGGGGTAAAGGGAGGACTGCTTCATCCAAAATCGAGGATTAAGAATTTAACAAGCCGAGGGTGAGGCCTTGCATTAATTTCCTGCCTGTTAGCAACACATGTGCGTAGCCATTAAGATGGAGTTTCGATCGCCTTGTAAAAAAGCCACATTCGCAAACTCAGTGATGGAAATAACAGACTGCTCATAAAAGACGTACAGGAACAGCATGCATGTAATCCAACAGTTAAAACGCACCTCAGACTTGCTCCTAAAAAGGCATTGGCCAATTTTGGTGTTTGTGAGAGACCGTTGCGAATTTGTCATGCTAATTGTTGAGCGAAAACCCTGAGAAGGGTGGAGATAATCCATTTAAGAACGGTGGAGTCAAAACTGAAATAGTCAAGCCAAGGCTTGTTTCATTGTATATTCACAACTAGTAGCTTGACAAAATGTCTTTGTGCAACAGGTGCGCTTGTCTCCCAAACACCGTGTCGCAGGCCCATGCTCAAATAAATTACTTTACATGTATTAACATTCCAGAGCTGAAGCAAGCAAGAGCCTCCTTGAAAAAGCAGAGAAAAAATCTCACAATACATAGCCTGCTGGAGGAAGTTTGTGAATGACCTACGCTATCCAAGGAGCAAAAGCTTTTACGTAACAGTCACAAGGATTCTGTGAATTGTGTGGAAAACAAGCTTGAGCACAACTATCGCTGACAGAATAGTCACTGCCTGCTAGATTTCTTTAGCCTACACGCTATGACAAAACATTTTCCATAAAACCCTGTTCCCACACCAGTATGAAGTCAACCAAGTTTAGGCCTAATTACGTAATACAAACTTAAATTACACCCAAATTATCTCCATTCATTGTAATTCAAGATCCCCCACCCCCCCCCCTACATTTCAAAGCAGTCAGTCAGGCATATTTTCCTTGTTTGTTTAGCTTGGGTGGCGATGGCAGCAGAAGCCGCTCGGGCTTGCTGCCTGTAGAAATAATAACCGTCGCTGAGCAGAGGCAGATAAGGACTTGTTAAAGAGAGTTGCACTGTTTTTAAAAGACACCTTCAACATCCCGTTATATGACAAGTCCCTGACAGACGCCCAATGTTTCCTTTAATGGACGCCACAATATCTAGTTGGCAGCTACTGATTATTACCTTGGCATTCCCACAAAACTCTTCCCTCTCTCTACTCCTCAGCCATTTGAGATTTGAAATGGCTTGCTTAGTGAATATTGACGTGTATTTTTGATGTGTATGCAGGACTCACCTGAGAAAGAGGCCTTGGTCTCAGCATGACTGCATGTCAAAACGAAGGTTAAATAAATTGTGTTGGCAAAGTAAAAACGCTAGCCATGGGAGCGAAGACGCTCACTTACCTACAGCCATATGGTCGTCATTAGGAGAATCTTGGTCAAACTCGAGGGTGTGTTGACGGCAATCTATGGCAGCGAGGAAGTACGTTTTCATAGCACTCTTCTGGGAAAGTGTGATGTTTTAACCAGAATCATTCTACACTACGAGGGACACCATAATGGGTAGTGGTGATACAGTCCAGTACATATTGGAGATGTGGAAATCTGACTATGGACAGTCACAAACCCACAGACCTTAGCACAGCAATCAATAGTCGTGCAGAACTACGTTTTCACAGCATTCCTCTGGGAAAGTGAGTTTTAACAAGAATCACAAACATAAACTCCCAGAAACCCCTAGTCTGAGGGACACCATAATGGGTGTTGTGGTGATTCAGTACATACTGTAGATATATACTGTAGCAATGGGAAGTCCACTATGGGAAGCCACAAACCCACAGACCTTAACTGCACTTGGGCTTCTGAGGCATGTGAAACAGCTTAAATAACAATTTAAGTATTAGCTATGATTTAGCTAATGGGTAAAGACCCTGTTAATTGTTGATGAGCACAATCAGAGAAAAGATGATAATTCCTGCTCGGAAAAGCTAAAACTGTTGACAAGTTGTCATCGGAAAATGTTTGCTTTTGCACACATGCTTTAGTCAGTGAAATCTTTCAGTGCAGTAGGATGAGAAAGTGGTGACAAGAAAACAAAAAGGTAAATGAAGTAAAAGACCAGGAGAAAAACTTCTCACCGCGCATCTCTCAACAGCTTTGGAATGTCTGTCAAAATACACACGGTTCGGTTCAGCTTTAGCCAATGGCACCGTTGAAAAGAAACATTTTACCATCTACACTTGACACAAGTGTAGGGAAACAAATCCTCTGTGTCCCAGACTTTGTATGTGGCAAAACAATACTTTGGGTAGCACAAATGTCTTGTTAAAACACAAGAAAATGTCAAGTCTGTGACATACGATTAAAATATGGAAAAAGGGATTGCACTTAAAAACATTTATGGATATCGCTTCTTCATGAGCAAGATTACAAAAGATTAAAGGATAACAAGAATGGATTGAAATGCGAGTTGAGAAATCGAAGATATGCTCGAGAGGAGAAGTCAAAATAATACAATAAAAAATGACTGACACAATCCCATCTGTTCCAAACAACACGCTCACTAACAGCTAATCATCCAAAACTGAAATGAGCTGCTAGCTAAATCTGGAACGATGTATATTTTCTCAAGTTTACTGAGGCTGTTTTTGTTGTACATTGTCCCTGCTCAAATAACCTCTATAAATAAATTCAATAGATAAAACTCAATAAATAAATAAAACCCTGCATCCCATCAATGCCCACCCAAACCTGGGAAAGACGTCATTACCCACAGATCCTGTCAGCTTCACTACAGTAACCCCTGTGTGTTTTGTTTGGGGTACATTCATCCTTTAGCCATCTTTGGCTCTGTTCTTCACCGCCCTAGATGTCAGTCAATGAGTAAGTGGCGCGATGCTGCAGTCTTCAAAGAGACCATGTCATTGTCTTTTGGCCAGTAACCTTTGGGAAACTCCGAAAACCCCAGGCAGCCGGTGGAGGCTGTGCTGAGCTAAGCTCTAACCCCAGGATCAGAGAAGGCTGGCTGGGCTCCAGACCCTGTCCTCCTCCCCTCCCTCCACTGGCTGGTTCTCAGATGGGAAAGGCCATGGCAGGGCTGCTAGATCCAGAGCCCCTCTGCTGGGAGAGATAAAGGGATTCTGCCACCGCCTCCGTGGTCATTAAACCACCCATCAGGAGGAGACACGGTGCCCAAAGTCAAAGACAGACAAAGACGGAGTGAGCTTTAGGAAGAAAATGTTGCTCAGGCCGGCCTGGCTCTCTCCATCTCTCCATCTCTCCCCTCTGTCCCTGAAGTCTTGAGGGGAGTCACTCTGGCAGGCCTCTTCTACTCTACCTCCCGTCAGGCTCTCTCCCTCGCTCCTTCTCTTTGCTCTCCCTCTCTCTGCCTGAATTCATTAGTCCTTTAGCATCATCTGCGACACCCACATTTGACACCAGGGAATGAGCCACTTTGTCTGGATATCGACCGACTTCCTTATTAGGAACCTACATTTCCAAATGTCTCGGCGACGTCTGAATATAATTTGATTTTAAGGCAAGCCAGCCGGGGATAATGGCCGATTGGTCACAAATGCTACATGGTGCCCTTTCAATAATTATAGAAAGGGGATTTGGATGAATCAGTATTCCATTACAATGTGTCGCCAGCATACAAAAGAGGAGAACTCCGTCCATAAATGAGTTGCCATCTTTCTCAACTGGTTCCTGTTGGAAACAAAATGGCCGCCAACATTAAATCTCAGTGCAACAGAAGGAAACCAGCCAACTTCCTGAAAAGGAAGTCCCTTAGTTAGAGAATGTTCTATCCAAATTGAAGCTGTGTAGCCAATCACCTTTCACGCCTGTTGCTGTTATGGAGACGAAGGTTCTAGCAGCTCCATGGAGAAGTGACATCTGTTTTTTCTTCAGATCCACTGAGCCGCATGCAGACGTAAACCTGTTTCACACTCCTAGAACAAACCAACAGGTATCTATTTACACACACACACACCTTGTGAAAACACACCCCTATCAGTGCCTCATCGGGACAGCAGTGTGGAGGCGTGAAGGAAGACCAAACTCATCAAGGGGAAGTGAAGGTGTGGATATAACACACACACACACACACACATACCTCAGACATGAATGAGAGAACATCCACACACAGCCCATTGTTCCAGCCTCTTTACTGTGCCTAGTATGGGGGCGCCAGCAACCCATCAACCGCAAAAACCCATCTAACCACGTTTTTGAAACCGTAAAACACTGTCATAGAGCCTTTAGCACCACCGAAGTTTGAACCCAAGACATTCAACACACATCACCTGTTGCATCGTTCTCCTTGCCCGTCTATGTTTGAACCCAAGACATTCAACACACATCACCTGTTGCATCGTTCTCCTTGCCCGTCTATGCGATTCACAATAACAACGCTGTAAGTTTAACCCTGTTAAATAATGTGAGGAAGGCTAGAGACGACACCAGGTTGTGGACGGGTGAGAGATGGAGAGAGGAAGGGAGTGAGAGAACTGCTGACGCCAGTTAGAAGGGGAGAGCAAGCACAGCATCGAGACAAGGAGTAATAATGCATGGTGTGGTTGGTGCAGTGTGTCAGAGCAACATATGTGGCCTGCTAGAGAGGAGGGAAGGAGAGAGACAGCGAGTAAGAGACAGGGGTGTAGAGAGAGAGATTGACAAGAGGAGACCGAAAACATTCTCCCCTTGCTCTTTTTCGCTCTCTCGCTTTCACACACACACACACACACACTTTCTTGCTGCAGTGTGCCATACTGTGAACCTGCTGAACTCACACAAACCCCTACTGCTGGTCTGTGACATAAATACTGTAAGTAACGTAAATAAGGATAACTGTTGCTACAGTTACCAAGGAATAAGAGTCTTAAACAACAGCACTTCTTGAGTGTTTCAGCTTTACCTCAAACAGGCGTCTACAGTTCTCTTTTGTGTGACATAAGGCCTCTACCAGACACGTAGGCCTACTCAAGCTTGCATTGGGATTCCACTAGGGATGGAATTATGACAGCGGCCTGGCTTGAGTTGGGCCTTGGAGAAATGTCCACAGACTGGTGGCATTTATTTCCATAGGTATCTCATTTTTATGTCTCTGCGTCCAGTTTGAAGGAAGTTGAAGCTAGCTATGCCGGTAAACTTCTAGTCATTTCGCTAACGCTAGTTAGCAATGGCTTGCGAAACTTCCTTCAAACTGCACGCAGACATAAAAATTGTATCTTTGAGTTCATCCAAGTCTGGGTAAGCAAAAAAGGGCTTAATTGACCAAATCTCGCACTATCCCTTTAAAGCTACAGCACCAGTCAAAAGTTTGGACCCACCTACTCATTCAAAGGTTTTTCTTTATTTTTACTACTTTCTACATTGTAGAATAATAGTGACGACATCAAAACTATGAAATAACACATATGGAATCATGTGGTAACCAAAAAAAAGTGTTAAACAAATCAAAATATATTTTAGATTATTCAAAGTAGCCACCCTTTTCCTTTGCACACTCTTGGCATTCTCTCAACCAGCTTCATGGGAATGCTTTTCCAACAGTCTTGAAGGAGTTCCCACATATGCTGAGCACATGTTGGCTGCTTTTCCTTCACTCTGTGGTCCAACTCATCCCAAACCATCTCAATTGGGTTGAGGTCGTGTGATTGTGGAGGCCAGGTCATCTGATGCCGCACTCCATCACTCTCCTTCTTGGTCAAATAGCTCCTACACAGCCTGGAGGTGTGTTGGGTCATTGTCCTGTTGAAAAACAAATGATTGTCCCACTAAGCCCAAACCAGATGGGATAGCGTATCGCTGCAGAATGCTGTGGTAGCCATGCTGGTTAAGTGTGCCTTTAACACTAAATAAATCACTGACAGTGTCACCAGCAAAGCACCCCCATACCATCACACCTCCTCCTCCATGCTTCACGGTGGGAACCACACATGCGGAGATCATACCTTCTCGTACTCTGTGTCTCATAAAGATGCAGCGGTTGGAACCAGAAATCTCACATTTTGACTCATCAGACCAAAAGGACAAATATCCACTGGTCTGATGTCCATTGCTTGTGTCTCTTGGCCCAAGCAAGTCTCTTCATCTCATTAGTGTCCTTTAGTAGTGGTTTCTTTGCAGCAATTCGACCATGAAGGCCTGATTCAAGCAGTCTCCTCTGAACAGTTGATGTTGAGATGTGTCTGTTACTTGAACTCCGTAAAGCATTTATTTGAGCTGCAATCGGAGTTGCAGTTAACTCTAATGAACTTATCCTCTGCAGCAGAGGTAACTCTGGGTCTTCCTTTCCTTTGGTGGTTTTAAATAAAAGCCAGTTTCATCATAGCGCTTGATGGATTTTGCGACTGCACTTGAAGAAACTTTGACATTTTCCAGATTGACTGACCTTCATGTCTTAAAGTAATGATGGACAGTTGTTTACCTTTGCTTATTTGAGCGGTTCTTGCCATAATATAGACTTGGTATTTTACCAAATAGGGCTATCTTCTGTATACCATCCCTACCTTATCACAACACAACTGATTGGCTAAATTAAGAAAGAAAGAAATTCCACAAATTAACTTTTAACAAGGCACACCTGTTAATTCAAATGCAATCCAGGTGACCTCCTCATGAAGCTGGTTGAGAGAATGCCAAGAGTGTGAAAAGCTGTCATCAAGGAAAAGGGTGGCTACTTTAAAGAATCTCAAATATAACTTATTTTGATTTGTTTAACACTTTTTTGGTTACTACATGATTCCATATGTGTTATTACATAGTTTTGATGTCGTCACTATTATTCTGCAATGTAGAAAATAGTAATAATAAAGAAAAAACCCTTGAATGAGTAGGTGTGTCCAAACTGTTGAGAGGCAGTCAAGTTTTCAAGAAGCAAAGTGTCACCGGCCACATCCTTATGATGATGCAAAATGCATGATTCATTTGAAATAAATACCAAAAGATAGTGTACTTTCCCTTTAAATAAGAGAACTTTAGCGATTGTCTGTTTCACGTAACGACTACTGTACAATGCGATTGATGTCATCATGGAAATTTGTACAATGAGCACAAATTATACAAAACAGACTCAAAGCCTCTCTTATGTTCTTTGGAATCCTCTGTTGGGTGGAGAAGAATCGTCTGCTTTGAAACTATAAAAGACAGACGGAACGAAAGAAAGGGATAAGAAAGGTGTCTCTTCTGGGTTAATGCCTCTGAGTCACTCACTCAGAGTCGCAGCGGGTGTCCAGACAACCTTGGAGAATTCTTAATCAAGCAAATAAATGGTTATGTGAGCTAGGAATTATGGGTAGAGAGAGCCAGAGTGTGACCACAACAGAGAAGACCTATAGTTATGGAGCTGAGCCACAATGGTCCCACCTCTGCATTATATGCCACCACAGTGGTGCCACTGGTACCCCCATTAAAATAGGAGGCTGACAGGTCTTAAAAAGGGGACAGAGAAGTCTTGGTGTGAGGAAAGGGCAGCGCCCTTCTGTGTGACCTTCTGTAATGAGCAGAATGACAGAATTTATTCACACATTCTGACACACAATTATTATTATCCCTTTTAGAATCTGTGAGGGACATCGTTTTCTTTTAAAATGAAGAGATCTGCATTGCATTGCTTATGGCCTCTGCATTAAAAACAAAGAGAGTTGAGTCACTGTGTTTGTCCACCATTAACAGAGGGGCTTGATTGTCATGGTCAGAACAAGTGACAGGTCTGAAGAGAGGAGAGAGAGGTCTTGGCATAAGGAGAGAGAGGTCTTGGCATAAGGAGAGAGAGGAGAGAGAGGTCTTGGCATAAGGGGAGAGAGGAGAGCGAGGTCTTGGCATAATGTGAGAGAGGAGAGAGAGGTCTTGGCATAATGTGAGAGAGGAGAGAGAGGTCTTGGCATAATGTGAGAGAGGAGAGAGAGGTCTTGGCATAATGTGAGAGAGGAGAGAGAGGTCTTGGCATACGGGGAGAGAGGAGAGAGAGGTCTTGGCATACGGGGAGAGAGAGGTCTTGGCATACGGGGAGAGAGAGGTCTTGGCATAAGGAGAGGAGAGAGAGGTCTTGGCATAAGGAGAGGAGAGAGAGGTCTTGGCATAAGGAGAGGAGAGAGAGGTCTTGGCATAAGGAGAGGAGAGAGAGGTCTTGGCATAAGGAGAGGAGAGAGAGGTCTTGGCATAAGGAGAGGAGAGAGAGGTCTTGGCATAAGGAGAGGAGAGAGAGGTCTTGGCATAAGGAGAGGAGAGAGAGGTCTTGGCATAAGGAGAGAGAGGAGAGAGAGGACTTGGCATAAGGAGAGAGAGGAGAGAGGACTTGGTATGAGGTGAGAGAGGAGAGAGAGGACTTGAGAGGGCAGCACCTTTCTGTGTGACCTAATGAGCAGAATGACAGCATTTATTCACACATTCTGACACACAATTATAATTATCTTTATGGAGTCTATGAGAGACATACTGTATTTGTTTTCTTCAAATGAAAGTGATCTACAGTTCCATTGCTTCTGGCATACGGCTTATGATGCTTCAGCTTACAGATGCCACTTCTAAATCACAACAAAAAGGACTGAGGCATCACCTGGAACCACTTTAGGGTGCTGACTGTTTAGTGAAATCGTTCTCTTTCAACATTTCTTTCTCTGGCAAATGCCATTTATATGATCACTTTAAAGACATTAGGCAAAACCACTCGTATTGCTCATTTCAGCTGGCTTACTTTCTAGGGGAGAGTGTCTCTGTATATCCTACAGCTCACATTCTCGACATGCGACAATTGGAAGTAATTCATTAATCATGAGTCTAGACTTGTGAGAACAGAGTAAACTAAACCCTCTGAAAGCTTAGGGGAGCTCCAAGCAGTTTTCCTCTCCATCACTGCGAAGAACAAGTGCTTATTGAGCAAAACAAAAAAACTGGGAATCGGAAAGAGGATGAATATTCATGACATGACATTCGCAGGGAGCAGACGATGATTCCAAAACACACGCAACGCGTGGTGCTGCATTCAAATGTAACCGTCGACTCAAACCTCAAAACGGTTTCAGCAAACAGTGAAATTCGGTTGAAATACCCCTGAAATCCCCCTCAAGGGAACCGGTTGTGTTTGAACTGTAATCACAGAAATAAAATGCCAATTATCCACCTAATTGGGCGTAACAAACCTCGAAGCCTCTTGTTGCTAGGCCCTAGTTGTATTGTATTGGGATCTTTAAATAGCCAATTTAAAGGCATATAATGAGTTTAATTAATTGAATATGGGTAAGAAAATTGACCTTTTCCCATTTACCTCTGAGCCTGGTTTGGCAGGAGACGCCTGGGGACGAGCACCTTTCCCCAACTATCTGCCATGTAGGCAGACAGTTCCTCCTCTACCTCCCTCTCACCCTGTTCCCTTGTCACTCACATCCAGAAAGAACCCCCACATCCCATCCACCGCACACCACACACACATATGCACCGATGCACACGCACAAACTCAACACACACACGGGTAGATAGAATTATACACACACACACGGACATGCGTGCAGGCCCACACACCTTCTGACAGGGGAGTCATTGTACGTTCCCAACAACAGGTCTCCCAGTGAGACAGACTTCACCCCAGGGCCCTCAGACAGACACCTCTCTGACAAGTGATTATCAGACAAACTCCTCTACTCTCAGGCTGGCTGAGCCTTACACCAACTGCGTAGCAGCACAATATACAGAAGAGTGTGTGTGTCTACCCATTGCAAAGATTAAGATAGAAATGTACAATTTCTCAGCCAATGTGCATTAGGCAAGTTTTAATGGTGGTGGAAATTGTCTGTGAAAACAAGCGATAATACAGTATATCCAGAAGAGATATAATCTACATATACAGTCTGTTGGTGGTTGCTGCTAACATCTCCGTCAAACTGACAGCACCTCAGCCCATTCTAAATACGGACTTCTCAAAGAAACGTATTCATTCTATATCAACTGTCAGACAGTCTTCCCTCAGACAATTCCCATATGTGACTACCTAGACAGCACCTAAACTCCCACCTGTTTATGTTCTATAGGTTTTATGCTCAAAACAGAGATGAATAGGATATTGATATTGCCTTGGGATATCAATAAGAAGCATCCAACCGCAGCAGCAAGCAAGTGTTCATTTCTGGCCGGTCTATCCCAATACATTGCCTTTGATGTGTCTTCCTGCGACACACATAACAAGGAGGTCCTAATAGCGATACCGTAGGACTAGCTTGGTAGCTCATATCACAAGTGGATCAGGTGAGCATCCCAGATGTGAAAATACTCATCGGGTCCTTCACTTATTCTCTCAGCATGTATTGGACTAGATGTGAAAGCGTGGGCTAAGACAAGTCTACTGTTCTGGAGCTCAAATGACAAAACAGAGGATGTTTTTATATGTGAGGGTGGAAGGCAATTTTGCTGAGATGAAACATTTTGGTGGAATATTGAGTCAAATACTGTCCCATCTCAGGTCCAGCTGTTAGAGACATGGGACTGTTTATATATAACCTACGGACTAAAAACTGTAGCGATCAGCTCAAGAGTGGTACTGTTATGGTCGTTCCACATTGGAGTCCCTTTTGGGTAGTGTGTAGAGGTCGACCGATTATGATTTTTCAAAGCCGATACCGATAATTGGAGGACCAAAAAAAGCCGATACCGATTAAATCGGACGGTTTTTATGTATATAAACTCAGCAAAAAATAAATGTCCCTTTTTCAGGACCCTGTCTTTCAAAGATAATTAGTAAAAATCCAAATAACTTCACAGATCTTCATTGTAAAGGGTTTAAACACTGTTTCCCATCCTTGTTCAATTAACCATAAACAATTAACATGCACCTGTGGAACGGTTGTTAAGACACTAACAGCTTACAGACGGTAAGCAATTAGAGTCACAGTTATGAAAACTTAGGACACTAAAGAGGCCTTTCTACTGACTCTAAAAAACACCAAAATAAAGATGCCGAGGGTCCCTGCTCATCTGCGTGAACGTGCCTTAGGCATGCCGCAAGAAGGCGTGAGGACTGCAGATGTGGCCAGGGCAATAAATTGTCCGTACTGTGAGACGCCTAAGACAGCGCTACAGGGAGACAGGACGGACAGCTGATCGTCCTCGCAGTGGCAGACCACGTGTAACAACACCTGCACAGGATCGGTACATCTGAACATCACACCTGTGGGACAGGTACAGGATGGCAACAACTGCCCGAGTTACACCAGGAACGCACAATCCCTTCATCAGTGCTCGGACTGTCCGCAATAGGCTGAGAGAGGCTGGACTGAGGGCTTGTAGGCCTGTTGTAAGGCAGGTCCTCTCCAGACGTTTATCGTTGAAGGAATGAGCGTTACACCGAGGCCTGTACTCTGGAACGGAATCGATTTGGAGGTGGAGGGTCCGTCACGGTCTGGGGCGGTGTGTCACAGCATCATCGGACTGAGCTTGTTGAAATTGCAGGCAATCTCAACGCTGTGCGTTACAGGGAAGACATCCTCCTCCCTCATGTGGTACCCTTCCTGCAGGCTCATCCTGACATGACCCTCCAGCATGACAATGCCACCAGCCATACTGCTAGTTTTGTGTGTTGATTTCCTGCAAGATGTCAGTGTTCAGCCATGGCCAACGAAGAGCCCGGATCTCAATCCCACTGAGCACGTCTGGGACCTGTTGGATCGGAGGGTGAGGGCTAGGGCCATTCCCCCCCAGAAATGTCCGGGAACTTGCAGGTGCCTTGTTGGAAGAGGACATATGATGTCCACCATTGTTCCTGTACCCAAGAAAGTGAAGGTAACTGAACTAAATGACTAGCACCCTGTGGCACTCATTTCTGTCATCATGAAGTGCTTTGGGAGGCTAGTTAAGGATCATATCACCTCTACCTTACCTGACACCCTAGACCCACTTCAATTTGCTTAACGCCCCAATAGATCCACATCTGGACACGAGGAATACCCATGTAAGAATGCTGTTCATTGAGTATAGCTCAGCATTCAACACCCTCCAAGCTCATCATTAAGCTCAGGGCCCTGGGATCTGAACCCCACTCTGTGCAACTGGGTCCTGGACTTCCTGACGGGCCGCACCCAGGTAGTGAAAGTAGGAAACAACATCTCCACTTCGCTGATCCTCAACACTTGAGCCCCACAAGGGTGCGTATTCAGCCCCCTCCTGTACTCCCTGTTCACCCACGACTGCATGGCCACGCATGGCTCCAACCCAATCATCAAGTTTGCAGACGACACAACTGTAGTAGGCCTGATTACCAACAATGACGAGACAGCCGACAGGAAGGACGTGAAGGCAGAGTGGTGCCAGGAAAATAACCTCTCCCTCAACAAAACGATGGAGCTAATCGTGGACTTCAGGAAACACCCTCCTATCCACATCGATGGGACCGCAGTGGAGAAGGTGAAAAAGCTTCAAGTTCCTTGGCGTACACATCACTGAAAATCGGAAATGGTCCACCCACACAGACAGTGTGGTGAAGAAGGGGCAACCTCAGGAGGCTGAGGAAATGTGTCTTGGCCCCTAAGACCCTCACAAACTTTTACAGATGCACAATCGAGAGCATCCTGTCAGGCTGTATCATCGCCTGGTACGGAAACTGCACCGCCCCGCAACCGCAGGTCTCTCCAGAGGGTGTTGCAGTCTGCCCAACGCATCACCGGGGTCACACTGCCTGCCCTCCAGGACACCTACAGCACCCATTGTCACAGGAAAGCCAAAAAGATCATCAAGGACATCAACCGAGCCACAGCCTGTTCACCCCGCTATCATCCAGAAGGTGAGGTCAGTACAGGTGCATCAAAGCTGTTAAACAGCCATCACTAGCCGGCTACCACCCGGTTACTCACCCTGCACCTTAGAGGCTGCTGCCCTATATACAGAGACATGGAAATCACTGGCCACTTTAATAAAGTTTACATAGTGCTTAACTCATTTCATATGTACATACTGTATTAGAAAATGGGTGGTTTGAGCCCTGAATGCTAATTGGATGATAGCCATGGTATATCAGACCATATACCACAGGTACGACAAAACATTTGGTAACCAGTTTATAGTAGCAATAAGGCACCTTTGGGGCTTGTGGTATATGGCCAATATACCCACGGCTAAGGGCTGTGTCCAGGCACTCCGCGTTGCGCCGTGCTTAAGAACAGCCCTTATACGTGGTATATTGCTCATATATCACACCCCCTCGGGCCTTATTGCTTAATTCTAGTCATTGCCACTCCAACATTGTTCGTCCTAATATTTATACATTTCTTAATTCCATTCTTTTACTTTTAGTTTGTGTGTATTGTTAGATACTACTGCACTGTTGGAGCTAGGGACACAAACATTTTGCTACACCCGCAATGACATCTGCTAAATATGTGTATGTGACCAATAACATTTGATTTGATGCATGGCTGCAGTGACGCCACCTCCCTGCTCATTTTTCTGATGCCTCCTTGTGAGGTGGTGGTAGAAGGATGGGTGTGTTTGGTGAGGCGCTGACAGACGTTGAAGGCCCAGTCACTACAGGTCCATGACAAATTGTCTGTCTCATCTCCACTCTGACTAATTACCCTGACTCAGGAACACAGAGGGCACCTACCTACCTACACTACAGCCAGCAGCAGCAGTCACACGGATCTCTTTAGAGCCTCTGTTCATCAACTAGAGTACCCAACAACATCAAGTTTCTCTATGATTCACCCACTCAGAACGGTCACACTGCCCACACTACTTAGCTCTGTTTAGCAGTGTATAGGAGCAGGGAAAGAGAGCGAGACCGAGAGACACGGAGAGAGAGAGAGACACACCGAGAGAGAAAGAGAGAGAGAGAGAGACACCGAGAGAGAAAGAGAGAGACACCGAGACACACCGAGAGAGAAAGAGACACCGAGAGAGAAAGAGAGAGAGAGAGACACCGAGAGAGAAAGAGAGACACACCGAGAGAGAAAGAGACACCGAGAGAGAGAGAGAGAGAGAGAGACACCGAGAGAGAAAGAGAGACACACCGAGAGAGAAAGAGAGAGAGAGACACCGAGAGAGAAAGAGAGAGACACCGAGAGAGAAAGAGAGAGAGACAGACACCGAGAGAGAAAGAGAGAGAGAGAGAGAGACACCGAGAGAGAAAGAGAGAGAGAGAGAGAGACACCGAGAGAGAAAGAGAGAGAGAGAGACCGAGAGAGAAAGAGACACCGAGAGAGAAAGAGACACCGAGAGAGAAAAGAGAGAGACCGAGAGAGAAAGAGAGAGAGAGACACCGAGAGAGAAAGAGAGAGAGACACCGAGAGAGAAAGAGAGAGAGACACCGAGAAAGAGAGAGAGAGAGAGACACACCGAGAGAGAAAGAGAGAGAGACACCGAAAGAGAGAGAATGTGGGTATGCTTGAGTGCCAGTATAGCAAATGTCTGGACTGGAGTGTATATGAAGAGATAGCATGTCGGGGTGATAAGGAATGCATGACTGGAAAGGGAAGGACAAGTGGAATACTGCCAATGTCTGCACAGTTCTGTACAATGTTGGAGGTAACTAACATAGCTACATGATCCAGAGCCGGTTGATTTCAAGATTCTGTGTTAAACTACTTCTGAATGAGAACATGTTTTGTCCTCGATATTGTCTGCTGAATTCATTGGAAAGAAACCGGACGGTTGTCGGAATACCTCCCAAATCCGCCCACTGGCCGGAACCACACAACGAAAAAGGAAGGGAAATTCTTATAACAGACAACAGTGACCAAAGCAACATGTACCTTCACTCCCACACAACATCCTTGTTTGAAATCCAAGATTCAGTTAGACAGAAACCACAGGAACAACCTGAGATAACAATCCTGCCATTTTATCACAGACAGTTCGGGACACCTCAATAGTTTGAAGGTGCTTCTTCGCCTTCTCTCCTTTACACAAGTAAAGGACATGACGCCACTGTAGTGTATTGAAAAGAGCTCAGTGTAAGGTGGGAGGCATTTCCTCACTCTATTATCCACTGAACTGAACCCACTGGGGTGTGTGTTTGTGTGTGTGTGTTCTTGCTATCTGTACATACACATTCCTCTATAATGACCTTGATGTACTCCAGCTGCTTTAATGCACGTTAAGATGAGCCGTAAGCATGACACACATGTGAATGTGCACACACACGCACACACGTAATGGAACGCCTTCACGCTGCGATAGAATAACACTAGCATCTATCATCCTCATTGAGACACACACAGAGACACACACACACACACACACACACACAGAGACACACACACAGACACACAGACAGACACACACACACACACAGAGACACACACACACAGAGACACACACACACACACACACACACACACACAGAGACACACACACACAGAGAGACACACACACACAGACACACACACACACACAGAGAGACACACACACACACACAGAGAGACACACACACACACACACACACAGACAGAGACACACACACACAGAGACACACACAGAGACACACACAGAGACACACACACAGAGACACACACACACGTCTCATTTATTAGGCCTTCTCAGGGTATAATAAACACACTAATAAGGACAGTGCTCGCTCGTCGCCCCCGCCACCTCCAAGGAGAGACTAATTTCTCTGCTTGACTCGCGACACCTGGGACTGCAATCAACCCTGCTTCGACCGCCCATCCGTCAGACATGGCTGCCACGGCAACAGAGCCGCCACTGTGTTCCCGACAACGGCTCTACGGTCCGAGGAGTGTGTCCCTGTCCCGGTGACAGGCCTGTTTCTCACTTAGCCCCAACCACACTGGGAGAATACATCTCAGCAAGGTACCGCTTCAGAATTCATTAGGGTGCGCTCCTTGGAGAACGCATTACGTCTCGAAAGGCTCGGCCGGTCACACTGACTGAGTGTTTTTGTTTGAAAGGGGACGACTCGTTGATGGAACTCACCAAGCCAAAGTAGTAGTGATGTTTTATGCAAACATTTATGCAGCGTGTACCGGGATGCTCCCGCACATATCAATGGTGTTTGATATGGCTTTCTGGCTCAGCAAGGGGGATTGGATGAGGGATAAGGAAGGAGAAAAGGATGAAGAGATGGATGAACAAAAGACGACAGCAAAGGAGTAAGGGAAGGGATGGAGAGGAGAGAGGGATGGAGGTAGTACCTTCAGTGGGGCTGACGGCCTCCGGTAAGCTGTCCCAGGGAAGGGTCCAGGAGGGGCAAGGATGAGGTGAGAAGACGGCCTCAATACCGCTCTCCTGCGGGGAACGCCCACACACGGACACACACACACCATCAAGGTTACCATAGAAACTTCTCTCTCAGAGCCCTACAGGGTCTTTCCGGTCTCAACCAGCAGTAATGAAGTGGTTTACAGAGAGTAGGGAGGGCTCCTCCACCCTGACAGCCGTTAACCCTGTTCCAATCAGAAGAACCACCTGAGGACAAGATCGTTTTTTCTTTTCAATCCTTTTCCCCCTCTCTCGTTCTCTCCCTGTAGAGAAACACGCTGTCTGTTAAGTTGGCCTTGTTACCCGGCTCATTGGGGGATGGAGGTGTTTTCCAGAACTGAAGAGCTACATATTACAGGTAAAGAGCTACGGATAGGGACAAACACTGCATCTTTGAACACTGGCCTTCGGATACTGGTCGAAAGCGTTATAAAAGCTTAGTTCCCAAAGAACATTCCTCATAAAAAGTCCGCAAGATAGTAGAAGTAGTATTATAGAGAATTGCCTTTTATCTTTCATTGGTACAAAACACTGCCCTCTTTCTTCAGGCATAAAAGGCAGTTGTTTTCTAAATGGCATGTTAAATCACCAAGGACATTCTTCATCGAAATCAAAAGCTTTGAGCTAACCTTTCTTGGCAGTTTTTATTTGTATTTCTTTTCATTTCTTTTTCCATTAAAACAATGGACTTTATGGAAATAAAATGAAAATAAGGGTATTTGCTGTATGCCTGAGGCAGTCATTCAGAGGGAAAATATCAAACTATAAAAATGACCTTGAAAAGGCTGCCTGTTTTGTGTCGTTGTTGTTGGGTAGCAAAAATAAAATGGCCTCTTGAACCAGTTCTAAGCTGGTGCACAACAGCGTAGGAGACAGTAGGTACATACTGCAGAGATACATTTGGAAACTGTCACTCTTATTTCTCAGTGCACCTGTCAAGAAGCTGCAGGAAAGAGGCTATGACTGACAGACATCACTGGGTGGGTCAATCTTCTCCCTCACTAGAGTGTGTGTGTGTGTGTGTGAGTGAAATGGGAAGACACGGTGAACCAGCTCTGTATACAATTCTATTCTCAGCTTCACAGTAGGAGGTGATTCAGACTGTTTGTGTGGTGGACAGATGAGATATAGTGCTGGCTTTGGTAAGCAGCAGTGAGGGATTGCACGTCACACTGTTGGAGCATAGCCCTCTCTCTTTCTGTCTGTCTCGTTCCCCCTCTCTTTTCTCTCTCTGGCCTCTACACACACAGGCCCCTTGGCTCCACCAAGGCCCAGACCGTACAACAGCTGCACTCCAGTCCTACCGGTGACAACCACACAAACACACAAAGCCAACCAGCATCGCAATCCGTCTGGGCAGGCGAGGGACGGCAGTATACGTGTGTGGGCAGTATATGTGTGTGTATGTTCCTATGTCAGTGCATGTTCCAACTGTGTGCACCTGTGTCTACTCCGTAAATCGACCAGGGTTGAATATCACATTCTAAGAGAGCAACTTGTTATCAACATTGATGATTGGCTGATGCACTTCCTGCCGTAGTTGGATATCATATGTCTGTGGCCGGCAAGAATTCTCCGATTTATAATTGGGACAAGCCGTGCCAGAGAACATGAGGGTGTTCAGGGTTAGGAAGGTTTTAGCCAGCTGCCTTGACAGCTGTGTCTGTTTATGTCCCACTGAAACCGCTACTCCATAACGTGTTCCAGGCAACCATTTGGAGTCCAGCGTTAACCGTGCTAACAGTGCTAGCAATTACACCCTGAGAGGCTGTAGTCTATAATGAGAGTGTGGTGTAATTAGGCTAGCGGGTGTGTACTCTGAACAGTGGAGGTATTCTTTGGCAATTACTAAAAGCAGGATAGTCTGGCCATAAAATTGTAATATTTTTGTACTGGATTCAGTGTTTTTATTCAAATCAAAGTCTGAGGGGAAAGTGAAAGATGTGCACTATAGTGGAAAGTGGTGGAAAATATAAAAGTGGCCTATGGGACGAAAATGTAGACTTCAATTTGATTACCTGTGGTTCTCTCAACACTATATACTGTTGGAGAAAGGATCAAATCATTGCTTATCCTCAACTGTTCTCCATTACATTGAAATTATGAACGAAAATCAATTCAATTTATGAGAAATGCCCGGGAAAGTATTAGATTTAAAGTCTATAATATGTATAAGTATGATTTATACTTCAAAAACAGCTATGAATATTTAGAACGTACAGATAAAAAGAAAATCCGCAAATAAATTCAGTTAGTGAGATGAAGTAGCCAATATAGATATACAGAATCAAACAATTTCACAGCAAAATCACTATTAAAGACGGTTTATGCTTGGTCTAATGACATGTCTGTAGACAATTAGAATGCGCCAAGTGTAGCTGGTCAAAAGGACATTTGATGTATACTCATGTGGAATGTCTGTAGACCATCGCTGCGACTGTCGGTTCCCTTGTTGCACAGACATTTAAGAAGTTCATGTCTCTACGACAGTCGCAACGTCTGTTGTCGTGGTTACTGGGCTGCTACAGCAACACATCCGTCTGTGGCGAGACGTTGCGGGACTTCTAAAATAAATCCTCAGAACAGAATGACCTACTTTTATTTCGTCACACTATTTTACCTTGCAAGTAATGATGCTGTTGTGTTGGGTTTATTTCCCTCAATTAATACAAAAGTAGCTAGCGTAAGTTCAGACGTCGTCAGCTAAACTCGTTATTGTCACTGGCTAGCCAGCTAGCTATTTAGCCAACAAGCTAAGTTAGCAACGAACCAACACATTGTTTAGAAAGTACCTTTTAGTTGCCTGGCTGTCGTTTTGTGTTTTTCTTTTTCATAACGACAACGTCAAGTTTGATGTTGGACGAAAAATATCGTGTCCATGATGTCACCGCGACAACAGTCCACAAGCATGTCGATAGACCAACTGCAAACCAGCCTTTAAAGTAACAGAATGCAACAGCAAGGCCGCAATAATATGCGAGAAAGCCTTCAATTATAGGAAGCCGGACAATTTTACAACCATTTGGAGTGCATAAATCCTTTATCGCTGCAGCTCAAGGTTACAGTCAGTAGGAAGAGGGAGTACTATATTGTGGCAGTTCTGTGTGTGTGTGTGTGTGTGTGGTGTGTGTGTGTGTGTGTGTGTGTGTGTGTGTGGTGGGCCTAGAGGCATTCAAGGGAGAGAAAGGCACTGCTGCTAGAGAGCATGCAAGTTTTTACCACTGACAGCTTTCCTGAAACCTTCAATGTACCTCATCTAATCCTCCCAAAAAGAGATGGTGGGAAGGCATGAGGGGAGAGTTGATAGAGGGAGTGGGAGAGAGATTAAAAATATTCAATTACTTTGAGTTTAGTCATCGTGGGCCTTGGGCCTCCAACGAAGTGCACCTCCTTCGTTGTCTCCAGGCTTTCCTGATTAGCTTGGCTGGGCTGTTGTGGTTGGGGGGCCGGTAGTGAGGGCCTTGGGGGTGGAGAGGGCCATCCCACAGGCCTGGGACCCCCAGGACTTCCTGGACCTGGAGGTACCAGCGCAGCAAGAGAGGCAGCTGGGACAGCGCGCTGGCGTCGTGGCTCTGGAGGGAGTTCTGTGGAGGAGGAGGAGGAGGAGGAGGAGGAGGAGGGGAAAGTGAAGACGGGAGCCTGACTCAGCTAAGTGATTCATCAGAAGTGTCATCTCCACTGAACCAAGAGCCCAGGTTCCACCAGGCTGATCCCCTCCAGGCTCATCACCCCTCTAGAGATGGAGGAGAGAGACAGGCACTGAGAAAGGCAAGGTTGGGAGAGAGAGAGAGAGATGGACAGCTGTAGAGGGTGTGTGTGTGTGTGTTAGTTATTCTATCCTTGTGGGGACCTAAAATCCCCACAAGGATAGTAAAAAGAAAATGTCTCCCTCTTGGGGACATTTCCCACATTCCCATAAGGACAAAGGATATTTTAAGTTTAGGGGTTAGGTTTAGGGTTACAATTAAGGTAAGGGTTAGAATTAGGGTAAGGGGCTAGTGGTTAGGGTTAGTGTTATGGTAAGGTTTAGGGGTTGTGGAAAATAGGATTTTGAATGGAAATGAATTGAAGGTTCCCACGAGGATAGAAAAACATAACGTGTGTGTGTGTGTGTTTCCAAGAGAGAGAGCGAGAAGAGAGAGAAAGAAAGAGAAACCGACAGAGCATAGAAAGAGGTGACAGTAGATAAAGCCAAGGGTCTTTTCTCTGGCTCTCTGTCCTGTGGATCTGTGGATAGACAGCGGTGGCTGTGTGGGAGAAGTGAGGAGACATGCTAGGCTGAGTGTGAAACTGGAAACCACTGGAGCACAGCTGACCCCTAAGAGCCTCATTGTGAGAACTTCACTTCATTCCAATCCCAGTCTATACAGCTATGAGAACAGGAGGAGAGATGGAAGAGAAGAGGAGAGAGGTGTGCAGAGGAGACCCTGTTGACCGCTTGGCTCCGAGGCATAATAGATCAATAACTAACAACCCGTGGTGGCATCTCATAAAAACCCCAAAACAACACTAAACAAAATATGGGAAATCTATAGGCAAATAGTTCCCAGGAAAATTACTCTAGGGGCAGATGGGTTATACATCACTGATATGAAGCTGCATCTATTTTCCAAGTGAAAATAACTTTCTTTTACAAACTAACTTGATGATGAACTTCAGTAAGTGGTCGGCAGCAGATCCCATCCTTTCAACACCACTCTCGCAGCCTAATTTCTTCATAGCCTAATTTCAGATCTGTCTCCATGACAATGACATCATTTTAAAATCAGCACGTCGAACCAAGCATGATCCCAAAGCCGGTTCATTGAAATGCGTATCAACCAACAACATTTAAATAGACCCATTTGTCATTGTGGTGTTATCACCCACAGCCAGGTGGACCACCTTTGAGAATAGAATATGTGCCACACACACACACACACATTTCAAACATACAGTCTTAGGAAGGCACTGTTCTGCCTGGTTTCCACTGTATAAAGCCTCTTTGGGTGTACAGGTACCACCTGATGAGACATTCAACGTAGAAGGGCGTCATGCATCATTTCAGAGGCCTTCATAATACGGTCGGCCTGGCAACAGGTGTAAAATACTCAAATGAGGCAGCAGGTGATGACAGGGGACAATAGCGTAATATGCTCCTGTTAAAATAAAAAATGTGCCACACACTCAGCTACCACTTGTCTAAAACTAGCATGGAGACCTGACGGGCCTGGGAAATGCAAGTTGCAGAAAGATTGAAGAAACATGATTGCAAGAGAAGTGCTGGTAGTTTACATATTTAGTGACCAGCAGAAGGGAGGCTCGGTCCGTGGAATATAAATCAAGTGCATAAAGCAAGAACTCTGTAGCCCAAGTCCCAGATCTGTTTGTGCCGTTTTGCCGGTGACAGCAATGGAGTTGGAAAGACAGCACAAACAGATCTAGGACTCAGGCTAGGAGTTCTAGACTAACTTCCCTTCAAACATATATAACTAACAGATAACTTCCAAGGGCCTTCCTTACCAGGTATTGATGGATACAAGGCAGCAACACCACATCAGTCAGAGTGAAGTACAGCCCCTCTGCAAACATATGCTACAGCGGTGGCAGCTCTGTGGTCTTCACTTTCCTGATGTCAGAGCTCTCCCTAGTGGTCGTGGACGGAACTGCACCACTATCCACATACTGCGTCCCCAGGGGTGCTTGGAGTTCTAGCCCGTCGGCGGACTGCGAATCCTGGGTCTGGGTGACATCTGTCCCTTGGTCCTCCTGGAGGTCCTGAGAAACTTTCTTCTGGTTCTTCTTCTTCTGCTGCTGGAGCTTCTGCTGGCGGATCTTGTTATTGTTGTGCACCTTGACGGGCTCGTCTAGTGTCTTTTCGAGGTTGAGGGGGCAGAGGAGAGGTGCAGGGAGGAGTTAGCGGGCTGCCGGAGGTGGGCCTCTACAGCCGAGGGGATACTGAGCTCACACAGCCTGGTCCACTGGCTCACCTATAAGGGAGAGGAGGAACATGCATTCATTTTGACTAATATTTGTGGCATTGGTGTAATGTAGAGTTGTATTTTTATACAGCAGTACTGTGTGTCCAAGAAAACTAGTAGACAGGTTTATCCCATCTTATTCACTAGCTCATAAATCCCTTTGGGAGAATATAAGATTCACTTGGTTTTCCAATGGGAAAGCTCCTACGGATTTGTGACAATTTACAGTTGAAGTCGGAAGTTTACATACACCTTAGCCAAATACATTTAAACTCAGTTTTTCACAATTCCTGACATTTAATCCTAGTAAAATTATCTGTCTTAGGTCAGTTAGGATCACCACTTTATTTTAAGAATGTGAAATGTCAGTATAATAGTAAAGAGAATTATTTATTTCAGCTTTTATTTCTTTCATCACATTCCCAGTGGGTCAGAAGTTTACATACACTCAATTAGTATTTGGTAGCATTGCCTTTAAATTGTTTAACTTGGGTCAAATGTTTACGGTAGCCTTCCACAAGCTTCCCACAATAAGTTGGGTGAATTTTGGCCCATTCCCCCTGACAGAGCTGGTGTAACTGAGTCAGGTTTGTAGGCTTCCTAGCTCGCACACGCTTTTTCAGTTCTACTCAGACACATTTTCTATAGGATTGAGGTCAGGGCTTTGTGATGGCCACTTGTCCCTTAAGCCAAATTTATTTGTCACCACAAATTTAGCAGATGCTAATGCGAGTGTAGCGAAATGCTTGTGCTTCTAGTTCCGGCCATGCAGGGCTTTGTGATGGCCACTCCAATACCTTGAATTTGTTTCATCAGACCAGAGGACATTTCTCAAAAATGTACGATCTTTGTCCCCATGTGCATGTACAAACCGTAGTCTGGCTTTTTTATGGCGGTTTTGGAGCAGTGGCTTCTTCCTTGCTGAGCGGCCTTTAGGTTATGTCGATATAAGACTTGTTTAACTGTGGATATAGATACTTTTGTACCCGTTTCCTCCAGCATCTTCACACGGTCCTTTTCTGTTGTTCTGGGATTGATTTTCACTTTTCGCACCAAAGTACGTTCATCTCTAGGAGACTGAACACGTCTCCTTCCTGAGCAGCATGATGGCTACGTGGTCCCATGATAGTGGTACCTTCAGGCGTTTGGAAATTGCTCCCAAGGATGAACCAGACTTGTGGAGGTCTACAATTTTTTTTCCTGAGATCTTGGCTGATTTCTTTTCATTTTCCCACGATGTCAAGCAAAGAGGCACTGAGTTTGAAGGTAGGCCTTGAAATACATCCACAGGTACACCTCCAATAGACTCAAATGATGTCAATTAGCCTATCAGAAGATTCCAAAGCCTTTCTGGAATTTTCCAAGCTGTTTAAAGGCACAGTCAATTTAGTGTATGTAACGTCTGACCCACTGGATATGTGATACAGTGAGTTATAAGTTAAATAATCTGTCTGTAAACAATTGTTGGAAAAATTACTTGTGTCATGCACAGAGTAGATGTCCTAACTGACTGGCCAAAACTATAGTTTGTTAACAAGAAATGTGTGGATTGGTTGAAAAATGAGTTTTAAACTTCCGACTTCAACTGTAATTATGCCTTAAAACAACAGAAACAAAAACACTAATGTCATGTATACACAAACAGAAGCATTCATAGTTTTGCCAATGGCACTGCATGCATATCATAATAACGGAGTGTTGCCCCTTACCTCAGCGTAGACCTTCAGACAGGTCTTCTTGAACCCTAGCAGTGATGCTGCATCCTTCCTACTGGTGTCTGCCTCACAGGTCCTATCATATAATATGCCTGAGCACCACAGCCAGCCCGGCCCTGCAGTACCTCCCAGTCTCATCCAATACGGCGGAGAGACGGCAGCCCCTCACCAACACAGGCAAGTCCTTGACATGGACCATCGAGACAGCTAAAGACTTTGGTACCTGTCAAAGCAATATTGTTGTTACACATATTGATGTTGACATGTATTCATTCACCTTCACTATATTGTGTACTATAGTTGACTGAAACATGCTCAGTGAAGTTTTTCCCAACTTCTTTGTCCGTCTTTACTGTCTACAACGCAAAGCATATTGACAATGACAAACCTGTGACCTCCAGGATTGTGAGCTTTGAGTGTCAGACTTGGCAGAGGTGAGGAAGACTTTGAATGACGTGCACTCGCAGTAAGACAGGAGGAAGAGCGAGATGGAGGTGTGTAGGGGAACAGAGGGCTGCTCGTTTTGGGAGGATAATTCCAGGTAGAGACACTCTGGCTGCTGCTCCTGGTGTGGGTCTGTCTGCGTCATTGTGACAGGAGGTACTGAATAGGTTGAATATTGGTGACAATCAAACCTGTAAACACGACAAATGGTATTGTGGCAACAAACTGTGACCAAAGTTAACTGACTAAAGTCAACTCAGTTAGCCCACGCCTCGTTTCTGTTTAGGTTCTGACTATCAAGGAAACTATGGTACATTGAAATTAGCTACTTTACAGTTAATGTGAAGCTCACTGTTCCGCGTTGTTACGGTAAGCACGTCACTTCCTCTAGTAAGTTTCCACGTGTTACAGTCAAAACAGAACGACCTGATCAACGATACATACATTCAAATTCATACCTCAATAAAATGTAAACATTGTATTACAAAATGATTTACACTCTATATAGTTATAGTGGCGTATTTTAAATACAGTCTAGATAATCAAAACATGCTGCGGGTAACGGTCGAGGTCCGTGCAACAAAATTAGCTTGCTTGCTTCTTCGGATGTATTTAGTGGATGGACAAGAATGCCGCTAGGAAATAAAGGCGTTTCAGCTATAGTAGCTCATGTGCCACTTGTCAAGTTACTGTAAATATTTACGTGTCATAATAACCACATTGGTGTGAGAAATACACGTTAAAGATATTTGAGAGTAAGGTAAGGTAATCAAACATGACGAATCTCAACTAACCTTTGCTAGCTTACTAGCTAGCTAGCTACTTGAGCTAGCTAGCAGGTTTCCCAACCAAGGCTAACGTTAACTTAGCTACTTGGTATAGCTAGATAGCCAACTGAACACCTTGCTAGACAGCTTCAGAAGCTGACAGCCACGTACAAGTCAGTATTTCTTACCTAACATTACGTACATGCAAGTTAGTGTAGAAGCAGTTGACCTTTGTGTCAATAGTAACTAGTTGATTATGTTTTCTGTCTAGCATTTCCATCCAACAATATCACTAAAGTTACTCACTAGCTGTCAGATGACCAATTAGCCAGTACTATATTTATCAACTGGATGAGGCCAAAAACAGGTAGGGCCTATAGTCAAAGCATATGCCATATTCTACATATCCTTTATATCTACAGCTCAGTGTGACCATGGCTGCATCAGTGAGTCTGGAGTTGGACCCTGTCTTCCTAAAGGGACTGGGATACCTGCACTCAAAGAGCAAAGACTCTGTGGATAAACTCCGAGCTCTGCTGGACGAGTCTCTATCTGGCAGAGGGAGTGATTCCTCTTACCGCTCATCACTAAAGGTATGGACTACTGTAGCTTAGTTGGTAGAGCATGGTGCTTGCAATGACAGGATTGTAGGATCGATTCCCAGGACCACCCATACGTACAAAAATGTATGTACACATGACTAAGTGGCTTAGGATAAAAGGGTCTGCTAAATGGCATATATTTCTATTATACTATATGGCATTCATTCACCTCTCTTCAGAACATGATGTTGTCATCATTTTACAGGCTGGCACGATTATATTCTAATGATGTCATCATATGGGGTTTTGACTGTAGTCCAAAGGGAATCCATAGACATACGTGATTAAGGTGTAAAATATGAAAACTTATCTAGGCACCTGTGTCTTGCTTTACCCGTGTCACCCGTTATCATTGCACACATCCCTTCGCTGCCGCTTCTCTCTAGTTCTTTCAGTCACTCCCAACATTTGTATCCTGGAGAAGTAGCTCTGAAGCCTCGTGTTTAAAAAAAAAACTTTATTTGTCACATGCGCCGAATACAACAAGTGTAGACCTTGTATCTATCAACAGGAGGTGGAGGTGACAAAGGTGTCGGTGTCCAAGATGAGCATAAATAAACAGGACTCTAAGTCCTCCTCCAGCTCCTCCTCTTCATCTAGCAGCAGCAGCAGCAAGTCCAACAGCTCAGAGAAGAGCAAGAAGGAGGTGGAGAAGAGGCCTTCAGAAAAGGTACGAAATGGAATGGATGCTGTGCCTGAGTAGGGGATATGGATTTATTCATGATCTAGGCTAGTTTGTTCCAGAACCAAACCAGTACTGCAAATCATGGAAAACACAACAACAAAAAACATGTGTAATCTCGTCATACATAATGTTATTACATAATGTTATTATTAATTTTAAGATGTTCATCCATATTCCAGTAATTCCATTCCTTTTGTTGAGACAATCTAGAACCAAACATGCATACACAATTATCCACTGTACATACATAATGTTATACATTGGATACATAATTGGAGTAATTTGTTCAGTGTGACATATCTTCAGTTTGTCGAGATGAGACAGAACGTAAACTGTCACGTAAAGGTCATACGTCAACATTTTAGTATGAAATCCCTATTTGTCGAGGTTGAAATTTAAACCGTCATACCACCTACATATCAACTTTATAAACCTTCATAACACCTTTATATAACCTTCCTAACACCTTTATTAACTCTTATAGCACCTTCCCGTTGTCTTCCAGGTGAGGGTAGAGCCAGGTGAAGGACCTGAACCGTCTAAGAAGCCTCGCCTGGAGGCCAAGCAGCAGGAGAACCGTTCGTCCCCCGTCACAGTCCAGCCCTTCAAAGACATACCTCTGCCTGACTTCTCCAACTTCGACGCGGAGACCAACGCTGACGACTTCGCCATGGAGATGGGGCTGGCCTGTGTGGTTTGCAGGTACGAACCCGGACGTTTTTGAATGTCACCTGGGTCGCAACTGAAAACGAAAAAGTCTATGTAGTCTTTTCCCGTTTGTCCTTTTGTTCCATTTGGTGCCTACTAAACACTACGTCTAACTGTTTTAGTGATGAATGACTGTATGTACTGTGTGTAATGTAATTTCATTGACAAATAAAATCAATAAATTAGTTTCATTTTGATGACCTCAGGCAGATGACGGTGACGTCGGGCAACCAGCTAGTGGAGTGCCAGGAGTGCCACAACCTCTACCACCAGGACTGCCACAAGCCCCAAGTGACGGACAAGGACGTCAACGACCCGCGCCTGGTGTGGTACTGCGCCCGCTGCACCCGGCAGATGAAACGCATGGTAAGAAATGGATAGACGACCAAGTCATCCTGGCTGAGTCTGAATTAGCACCCTGTTTCTTACGTAGTGCGCTACTTTTGACCAGATCCCTATGTGCGCTGGTCAGAAGTAGTGCACTATATAGAGAATAGAGTGCCATTTTGGATGCAAACCATGTGACCAATACTTATAACAAGGGGTGTATTCAGTGAGTTGAGACCTTCTGAACGTTGCAGATATAAATGTAATTAACAGAGCTGAAATGATTCCTTACTCTACCTGACAGACAATCATCTATTGTTATTATGCTGTTGTTGTTGTTCCTGCCAGGCCCAGAAGCCCCAGAAGCCTTCACAGAAGCCGACACCAGCCGTTGTGTCAGCAGCCCCCCGTGGTGAAGGACCCTCTGGTGAAGAAACCGGAACTCAAGGTCAAACCCGACACATCCAGCACCTTTCAGGCCTTCAAACGAACTGAGGTGAAGGTAAGCATTTCAACACCAGAGCTGCATATTTGAAACACAAGTCATATTTAGGTTCAATGACATATTTCAGTAAGATACACCTTGTCTAATGCAACCTGATCATGTAATACCCAGACATTATACAACATTACATGGCATGCAGTGCAATAGCCTTTTCAAAGATGGCAGACATTTAGGTTGAATGTGAAGATAAAATGTATATATGTTGTCATGCAAACTGACCATGTGTGTAATACCTGGACATTATACTAGGAGGAAAGGATCACAGTCATTTGGATGTGCTTAGGAGTATTGCATCTGTAACGCATGTTTCCTTCCCTCCTAGGCGTCTGCAGCAGTATCTGCCAACCCCTCCAGTAGCAGCGGCTCCTTGCAGTCGGGCAGCGGCCTCACAGGGTGGGCCGCCTTCGGGGCCAAGACCTCCGCTGGCCCTGGCGCCAGCACCAAACCTGGCTCCTCAGGGCCAAGCGGAAGTAGCAAGACCTCCTCCACCACGACCCCCCCTGGCCAGAAACCTGCCGGACTCTCTGGGCTGGTCAGCTCTAAGTCGGGCGGAGGACTGGGCGGCAGTGGCTCCAAGATGGCGACCGGAGGAGGAAATGGAAATAACGGTGATGGTGGAAACGGCTCCAGCTCTGTGCCTCTGAAGCCTCCTCCACCTCTTACCCTGGGGAAGCAGACCCTGAACCGGTCCTCCAGTGGGGAGAACCAGGGGAGGGGGACAAGTCCTGGGTCTTCCCCAGTGGGTCTCAGCCCAGCCTGGGAGGGAACGGCGGAGGGTCTGGGGGCAATGGAGCAGGGAATGGGAACGGTAACGGGTCGAAGGCGGTGGCTGAAGCGCCAGGGGGTGGCAAGGCGCCCACGTCCCAGGAGTCTCAGCTCAACGCCATGAAACGCCTGCAGATGGTGAAGAAGAAAGCGGCTCAGAAGAAGCTGAAGAAATGAATGGAATGAGAGGAGTAGTGAGGGAAGGAAGGGAAGGAAAGAGAGAAGTGTGTAAGTAAGATGTTAGAGGTGGTGGTTATGAATGGGAGTGAGTGCCAGTGCATTGAATTAACTGTAACATGGATGTAACCTAATCCAATTGAATACTTGAATTTCATTGATGTATGAAATACTGCTGGAGATACTGTTAGTGGCTATAATGTGCCTCTTCGTACTGTCCAAACTCACAGAATTATAATTATTTTATTTTTATTATTTTAGGGGGGGCAAAACGTAATAAAATGTATTATTTTTATGACATAGTAGAATTGTCTTTTTTTTGTGAGGATAAATCTCAAAAGTCGGAAAAGGACATCAGGTCATCAAATGAACAAGCCGTTAATTGAACAGGATCACACACCACTGATAAAGACTCTTTATTCACCACTGATGAGTGATCTAAAATATACACATTACATGGAGGAACTGTATAACTCTAAAATGCATTATCTCTTTCAAAATATATTAGAATAAATCATTATTTTCATTGGGACAACACACATTCACAATATAAATTCATCAACACTGCAGGTGGCAATACTAAGTGCTCAGCACAATGATAGCTTCATTCTTAGTGCAAAATGCATATATGCAATAGTCTTAAGTCATGATCTTTTGATAATGACTTTTCTGGTCAATAACATTTTTTTTATAGACAGACAGATTACAGTAAAACCCTATCCCAAATCGACCCTACGCCTGTGGAGATTTGAGAGGATATGGTAATAAATCGACCTTGTCCTGATATGCTAGACGGAATGTTCACCATGTTGCTACGGTACAACTATCAAATGCTCTCAAGTCTCCACAAGGCCATAGGGACAGTTTCCTGAACAGAGATTTGGCCTAGTCCTTGGGAGTCTCTATTAAAATTGCATTTTAGTCCAAGACTAGGCATATTCTGTGTCTGGGAAACCTGCCTGTAGGGGCTAGGAGTCCATTTGGGATTGGGCCTTCTTAATCCCAATCTATTCCTTTATGCGTATGACATTTTCCCGAGGTAGTTGGCTGGGACGTAGCCCTTCTGTCCGTTGGCCTCGGCCAACCACCAGTCCTTGTTGCCTCCCAGGTCGCTGAACTTGAGGATCCTCACATGCTGGTTCTCCTGCATGGTCAGCTCCTGGTCACAGCGTGCCTGGAACCCGTACACCGCATAAAACTGGAGAAACAGACAGAACATTCACGATAGAGCAGTTATTGTACCATACATACAGTACACAGGAGGCTGATGAGGGTAGAACGGCTCATAACAACATCTGGAACAGAGCAAATGGAATGGAATCAAACGCCTGGAAACCATGTGTTTTATTTATTTGTTACCATTCCACTAATTCCGCTCCAGTCATTAGAATGAGCCTGTTCTCCCCAATTAAGGTGCCACCAGCCTGTGTGGTGTAGTGGAGAAAATGTGGGTTCATGTTCCTCAGAATCTGACCCCAAACTAATTGGTCAAGTGCCCCAACATAGTGCCCCAACATTATTTACTAAATTAATTTGCAATACAATCTGATGAAATGTTTAAATCCAAAACGTGTCAAGGTATTGGTGTAATTGCGATAGCACAGCGTATTCCGTTGGCAAAATTTGCTGTACAGTCTCTACTGAATTCAGTGTGGTATTACCTTAATTCACCAGTCGGTGTCACTGTTAATCCATACAGAAGAAGATACAGACCCCATCACAACTGTAGTCCCCAACCCAAACCCACCATCACCAATATCCATTTACAATCTATATTAACCACCTCATATTCTGATGGAGGTCAAAAGCGTTCTCCCAGGTCGCAGCAAACCAAGACATAGTCAGAACAAAGCCTGCCTAGCGGCTGCTAAAGGGACTAGTGTTGAGTGACAGCTCTGGTGTCGTATAAATGTTATTCACTCCATATAATCTCTATGCGAGATGGAAGTGTGACCCTAAACCTATCAGAGCCAGACCTAACAAGCACAAACACACACCGCCCCAAGGCTTCCACCAGGCCTAACAGAGTGGGCTTTCAAATCATCTGCACTATAAACCAGCACACTTAACTTTTTACTGCTCCATGCAATAACCACCCTCATATTTCATACCACGACTCTGTCATACCACGGCTGTCAAACCACGGCTCTGAGGAGGCCTTTTACAGGCATCTCTATAAGCTAGTAAAGATACATTGCTTGCTTAGTTAATTCCTTTTTGTAGATTGTTATATTAGCTTGTGATCTATGTATTTCCTGTGCTTTGCTTTCAATGTAATCTTTATTGTTTGTAAATTACAGTGGAGCCTGTATATCAAATAGTACATTTTGAGCTGTCGTTCAGCGAATGGAGTTTGCCATTCATTCTATTGAGATAGTTGACATAACAATGTAAAGCCTGCTGAAAGGCACACCTAAGCCCTCTGTTTACTCTGAGGCCTGACAACTGAACCAGGATCGGTCCTCCCATTTCATAATGCACCTGTCACGTAGCCACATATTATAGAAGTTTATAAATTGCCTGGCTGGGCTGATGACACAGTGGATTGTGCAGTCAGAACAGAGTAAATAGGTATTTTAACGTCATAGATTTAGCCGGTGGTAACTTGAGAAATAGACACTGGCTGGAATGCGGATTTAACCAATCAGCATTCAGAATTAGAACCACCCGTTGTATAAAGATATATTATGCTACATAGTGCACCACTTTTGACCAGTGCCTGTATAAAGAGTAGGGTCCATAAAGGTTCAGAACGACCCTCTTTAACCTAGTGTTACCCCACCTGCTGGTTGTCTGGCTCTGTGTCCACATCCTGGCGGATGTCTGGCTCTGTGTCGCCCTGTAGGCTGGACGGGGTGGAGCATCTGTCAAGCGAGGTACTGGAGGTGTTGTAGAGGCTGAAGTTAGGTATGCTGCTCCGGCTCCGTATGCTGTTGTTCCTCCCGCTGCCCGACACAAACAGGCTGAGGTTGTCAAAGTCCTCGTCCAGCACCACGATGGGCTGCTGGGGCTCTGTGGTCCCCGTACCCTGACCTGCTCGACCCTGATCCCTGTTGGGGTTGTACTGCTTCAGGAAGGATGAGTACACGTAGCCCTGGGTACCTGGGAGAGAAGGAGAACAGAGGGATGTTTGTGTCTGTCAGACATATCTGAGTTCAAATAGTACCTGAAATCTTCCAGGTGCTGTGATGAATGTGGGCTTGAGCCTGCCTGGAGTGGAGTGCCAGATGGGCAGGGTTTTCACTTTAGGAACTATTCCATTGATTCACATAAAGCATTTGAAAGAAAAGAATGTAGGCTGCTATTCAAATCAAATGTTATTTGTCACATGCTTCGTAGACAACAGGTGTGGACCAACAGTGAAATGCTTACTTACAGGTCAACAATGCAGAGTTAAAGATAAGGGAAAAAGAAGTCTGTGAGAGAGCTAGGTGCAAGGAGGCTCAACAAATGCACAGGTGGCTGGGTTGCATGTGAATAGGGTTCTTTGTGAGACTGGATGTACTGTGGATAAGTCACAGGGAGATCGGTGTCACTGTCACGGAATGAAGGATGAAAGAAAGAATTGTGTGGTGTATAAACTGCCTATAAAACGAAGGTTTCCTTAAACCGGGCGTATTGTTGCAATGGGAAATAGTAGTTTTGTTTACTGCATTGGTAGCATTAATATCGACCATATAATAAACAGCTTCTTATGAAGACTAGTAGTCCCAGGTGGATGAAACAAATCTGTGAAGTAGTTTCAGAATGCAGTCGGTACCGAGAAACACACACACACACACACACACACACACACACACACACACACACACACACACACACACACACACACACACACACACACACACACACACACACACACACACACACACACACACACACACACACACACACACACACACACACACACACACACACAAACCTTTCTACAACTCCTTGCAAAAACTTGGCTGATTTGAGCCTTGTTATTCTGGAGTACAGAGAAGCGCGGCAGGCATCTCCTTTCTCTTCCTCAGCCTGTGTTTCTCAATGCCCCCAGGGAGAGGCTTTGTACTCTAAGTAACTCTGCTTACAGCGAAAGGCGGCTCGCCGCAAACAACTGGCAGGCACTCAGTGCTAGATGACGCGCGGTGCGGAAAATACATGGTAACAAACTCTTTGAGTTGGCCTTGTTGTGAGGCAGCAACTCTCTAGAGAGAGAAAGAGACAGAGAGAGTCGGTGAGGTTAGTTTGTTCTAAGTATCACTGTGACATCACAGTCAGAGGCCTCTGGGAATTTCCCCACTAGGCTGGCTGACTTGTCAGCTGTGGTAGGTTAGTAATCAGGAAGTGAGATGTGTATCTATCTACAAAACACGCCACAGGACAGAAGAGCTAGGAGTTTAGTTCCACAGTAGTGAGGGGGATGTTTGTCTAGAGTTAGGACAGGTACTGTGGGCTCCAAAATTACTGGCACCCCTGACTGGCAATGCACAAACAATACTAAAAAAATATAAACAATATAATTGTAGAGATAAACTCAAAATACCAACATGTGAGAAATACTGTACTTTATTCATGTTTCAATGGAACCAACCAAAATCATACAATTATTTAATACAAAATAAAGTTAACCAAAATAAAGGTTTCATAATTATTGGCACTCCTCATTTAGTACTTAGTGCAACCACCTCTGGCAAGGATAACAGCATGGAGTCTTTTCCTGTAATGTTTGACAAGGTTAAGGAACACATTTGGAGGGATTTTGGACCATTCCTCTATGCAGATCCTTTCAAGATCCTTCACATTCTTGGGTTTGCACTTATCAACTGCCCTCTTCAACTCGATTGGATTGAGGTCCGGCGACTGAGATGGCCATGGCAGAACATTGATTTTGTTGTCACAGAACCATTGCTGTGTGGATCTTAACGTATGTTTCGGATTATTATCTTGTTAGAAAGTCCACCTATGGCCAAGTCCCAGCGTTCTGGCAGAGGCAACCAGATTGTCAGCCAAAATTGCCTGATACTTGGTGGAATTCATTATGCCATCAATCTTAAACAGTGCCCTTGGACCTCTGGAATTAAAACAGCCCCAAAACATCACTGACCCCCCCCCTCCATATTTCACCGTGGATATGAGGTGCCTCTCCTTGTATGCATCTCTGTTTCGACGCCAAACATGCCGATGCTGTATCTGACCAAAACGTTCAATGTTGGTCTCATCTGACCAGAGCACCTTCTTTCAGTCATAATTTAAATGACGTTTGGCAAACTCCAAGCACTTGCGTCTGTCTTGGGGTCAAAAAGGGCTTTCTTCTGGCAACCCTTCCAAAGAGCCTGTGGTTGTGGAGGTGGGGTCTGATGGTGCTTTTTGAAACCTGGTGACCCCAAGACGCCACCAAGACCTGAAATTTTGTTGCTTCTCTCACCATCTTCTTCCCTATCCTGGGGGGCAAAATGCATTTGCGTCCTCTACCCGTGAGGTTTTCAACTGTTCCATATCTTTAGAATATTTTTATAATTGCCCTGACAGTGCTCAGTGGTATATTCAATCGTTTGTGGATCTTCTTGTAGCCATTACCAGATTTATGAAGGTCTACGACCATCTGTCTCTTTTGAACTGCCAGTTCTTTTGTTTTCTTCATGGTGTTGGATGACAAAGGGATATTGCATGCGTGTTACCTCATTTGTATACCCTAGTGAAACAGGAAGTGATGTAATGGCTCAATATAGTTCCTTAAGACTTAGATAAATAAGTGGAATTGAATTTGTGGTTGGATGTAGATGTTATTTACAATAATCTTGTAGATGTAGATGTTATTTACAATAATCTTTAAGGGTGCCATTAATTGTGAAACCTTGATTTGGAGGACATAGATTTTTAATTAAATCAATAAATTATTTTGGTTGGTTCCATTGAAACATTAATAAAGTACAGTATTTCTCACATGTTGGTATTTTGAGTTTATCTCTATAATTATATTGTTTATATTTGTTTAAGCATTATTTGTGCAGTCAGGGACCTGTAGGATGATGTACTACAGTACCCATAATGCAAAAGACACACCTGTATAACGGACATAAACTGAGAGCATTATGTCTACATTACATAGACCTGAACGGTTGAAGTAGTGAATGAAACATCCTCTATTTGGGCGGTCTATCACCGCTAGTTTAGACAAAAGTGCAATTACAATGTTCTCATACAGAACAAACATTAGGGCTGTGACGATACCTGTATTGCAATATTTGTTCCATGGCAAAAACGAAAACACGAAGCGCATCAAACTCTATGGTCCTTTTAAAAACCCGCTGTATGTCAAATAAATACACGTGACTCTAAATGACAATGTAATGTTTGTTTCCAGCATTAGGGCTGTTTTCTAAAGAAGTCCAATCCGCTTTGTGTTTTGTTTCCTTGCCACAATAGTAGCGAGTATCACGATACTGGCCTCGTCCGGCCCTAACAAAAATCGCACACATCCAAAAACTAAGCCACTGTAGCAACATGAGACAGGATGATCCAACAGCGTCACGTCACATAATCCAACCGGTGACAATGAACTTACTGCCAGTGTCAACCAGCCAGCGGCCCCGGCTCCCCAGGGGGTCTGTGTCCTCCAGCAGGCCCACCAGCTCCCCCTCCAGCAGGCTGACATCCTGCTCCTGACACCCGTTACAGTTCCTCTTCAGCTGGTACAGCCTGTCAGCTGGATACTCGTCCAGCAGCCTGGCCCTGTTGCCCTCTGTCTGACGCTGGATCTCTGGGACCTGTGGAGGGGGAGAAGGGAGTTAGGGTGATACGAGCCGAGGCGTCAGTGTCCCAATGGGGGGAGTGGGGGAATGATCGCTAACGAGCCCCCTTGGGTTGGTGGGGGTGGGTGGGGATGGGTCTCAGGAGGGGCAGGTGGTTAGAAACCGATCCAAAGGAGTCTTGCGCTGTTCAGATACAAGCACATGTAAGCATACGCACGCACGCATGTGGAAGCTCACAGACTCTCTCTCTCGTACACACAAGCACACAGTTTGTCTTGGGGGAGTAATAACTGGAGTAGCGCTGGGGTTGCCAGGCGCTCTATTTAATCCCAACCCAGAGAGCTCGGCAGAGTCTGGTGGCTCCGATAACTTCTCCAACATTGTTCTTTCATTGACTTTTAATTGGTTCAATTAAACAAGTAAGGAGCCAATCCTGGAATAGGTGGTGAGGCTGTGGGGTAATGCTGCTTTTACCTAGAGCCTACTGGCATTACTACATATAGCTGGCACAGTGAGGATGCTCCAATATGTGTTTGTGCTGTCTTACCAACTCCTATTGTCATTGGCATGACAACAGCTATACAGCACAAACAGATCTGGGACCAGGCTAGCCTTTAATTACCTTAGCTTATCACATACTGTAGTAATAATGGGGGATACATTGAGGCAGGTCCTTCCATCTTTCAACCATGTTTTCTTCCCAAACTTACAGCTAAAATTTTCTTTGTTTTCTCGAAGCTGACTTTGCGTTCTATTAGAGTCTGTGCGTTGTCCTTGACGACAGTCAGGTTGTTGAGCTCTTCCATGATGCTGCCTTGGACTTCATTGATGTTGGACAAAGGAGCCTGGACAAATAAAAAATGTAATCATACTTTATCATACTTCAATGTGTGGTATTTTGCATCAACTCACAACACACAGTGTCCACCACAAACCCTTTCCCTTTCATACTACAAAATATATCGCTGTTCAATTAAAGTCCGCCCCTCTATTTCACCACACAAAACTCCACATAAACCACCTATCGGCAAAATACACCTCTGCTGTTCTACTCTCTCCCTCCCTCCCTCAATCTCCCTTACTCCCCCCTCCCGTCCTCACCGGTAGTTGCTGTATGGAGGGTGCGTGGTGACAGGCCGTGTCCATCAGGCCTTTGAGCAGGGTCACCAGGCAGAGGACACAGTTGGACAAGATAGTATGGGCGGCCATGTTGAATCTCTGCAGCTCCTCCACCAGCTGAGCATTGAGGGCTGCGTAGTCCCGCCGAGCCGCAACCTGGGCCTGTAGAAACAAACAGATTTAAACATTTTAGCAAAGACCTTTATAGAATTCTGAAATTGTCGTATTTATTTAACATTTATGATTTTTTTATTGTAACATCTAAAATAATAATATAATGCTAAAAGACCAATAAACTAAACTCTCAATAGCAAAATCATTTTAGGTTTTATTATTGTCGTTAAAATACTATAATCCCTACAAAATGAGCAATTTCAATATAACATTTAGGTATGTTCATTCAAATTGTTTAAAGGAAATTGCTAGGTAACATTATTGCTACAAACGGAATTCTTGTTGAACTCACCTGGTCCTCGGATACAGGCGATGGAGAGGAGGAAGAGGAAGAGGCAGGAGACGTGGAGGAGGAGGAGGAGGGAGAGCGCTCCAGGCGGCTGCAGTAGTCCAATAGTTTGTCGTAGCGTTTCTGGATGAGTTTCTGCGGGGCGGCGAACATGCCTTGGAGTGAGGAGAGGGGTGCCAGGACCAGATGTGCCATCCTCTCTTTCTGGAGGGGTCATACAGGGAAGCAATGATGGAGAATGTGTTTTTACATACATTACACGAATCTTGCCCTGGAGACAGCTCTGCAGAGTGGTCACTAGCTGACACAGCCACAAAGTAATAAAATCTGATTTGAAACCTAACCTTAACCCTAACCTTAACCACACTGCTAACCCTAATGCCTAACCCTAGCCTTGAAGACCGAAAAGCTATTTATTTTTTTCATACTTTTTTACATTATAGCCAATTTTGACTTTGTAGCTAGTGGAAATCGCGGAAATCGCTCAGTTCTGCCTCGAGGGCAAGATTCATGACAATAAACATCAACCTGCTTTTTTGGTGTGAGATCACACAAACATACAGGGAATCTAAATACTGTAGGGCATTTATTTAGCATAGATTACAAAATAGAGGCCCTTGTCTCATTATATATGATTGTGGCTGTGGGAATCAATCAAATGAGGCACGAAATGGCCTACAAATTGGTCTGTCGCAAATAGTTCTGCCATCTGCACTTTCGTTTGTATAATCTCCTCTGAAAACATCTTGCCTTGCACAATTCAAATAATGATGTGCCTATTTCGAATAGTAACAAAAAGGCATCATAATGAAACTCGTTGATACAAAAGAGCACCCTTATTCTCCACCCAGAGGGCAGGTGCGTTGCCGTTTCAGAGGCTAGTTGCTGCATGAGCTGTACTGAGCTATTAGCGCTGTTAGCTATTAGCGCTCATTAAAGTCTCTGTGGCACCCTCGAGTGGCTCCTCATCCTTCACTGAGAGCACCAAATAACACAAAGAACTCTATTCAAAATGCTCGTTATCTCGGAATGAGCAACAGAGCTATCCCCACAGAAAGGAGGGCAGACGGCAGAAGAGAGAGATGGTGGGGGGCGGGGGGGTATTAAGCGGGTAAGTGAGACAGAGGAGTGTGAGGAGAGTGCCGTTTTAGAGGGGTAGAGGGAGAGATTAAATGTTTCACCAGGCGTGAGTGGAAGCCGAAAGGTTGACTGACAGATCACTCACTCACTCTGACGGAGGAGTGGAGAGAGAGAGAGGGAGCCGTGTAAGCGCAGGAGGGCACACCTAGGGCAAGCAGGGCCCACAAGTGAACAGTGTCCACGGTAGAAAGGATAGACAGGCTGACAAGCAGGAGAGAGAAGAGAGGAGGCCGGTGGCCTGAGAGAGATGGAAGACGGAAGAAAGGAACAAATAGTTAAGTTCTCAAAGAACACACGGCCTCTCGACAGGAACTAGTTTGCATTTACTGTGAGAATAGGGTATCCAAGTGTAGAGTCAAACTTACAAAGTGCTTGTATGGGTCGTTGCCGTTCTTCAGGTGCTGAGTACCGTTTGTGTCTATTTTGTCTGGATCCTTCATGATGTCCACCAGGTCTGTAGCGTTCTGGACCGCGACACCTACCATCTCCTACACAACGTGTAAAAGACACAGTCACTATTGCTTTCCATGGATATTACTCCCCGTATGTCAATATTATTCACTGGAACATTGAGATTGTCTACACCACCTTATTTGTTTTGAATATTAGGACATTTTCAATACATCCATCCATCCATCCATCAATCCATCAATCAATCCATCAATCCATCAATCCATCAATCCATCCATCAATCCATCAATCAATCCATCCATCCATCATCCATCCATCCATTCATCCATTCATCCATTCATCCATCCATCCATCCATCCATCCATCAATTCATCCATCAATCCATCAATTCATCCATCAATCCATCAATCAATCCATCAATCCATCAATCCATACATACATCCATCCATCCATCAATCAATCCATCAATCCATCCATCCATCAATCCATTCATACATCCATCCATCAATCCATCCATCCATCCATCCATCCATCCATCAATACATCAATTCATCCATCAATCCATCCATCAATCCATCAATCCATCCATCAATCCATCAATCCATACATCCATCATCCATCCATCCGTCCATCCATCCATCCATTCATCCATTCATCCATCAATCCATCCATCAATCCATCAATCCATACATACATACATCCATCAATCCATCCATCAATCCATCCATCAATCCATCAATCCATCAATCCATACATACATCCATCAATCCATCCATCAATCAATCCATCAATCAATCAATCCATCAATCCATACATACATCCGTCCGTCAGTTCGTCTGTCAGTCAGTCCGTCCGTCCATCAATCCGTCAGTCCATCAATCCGTCCATCCGTCCGTCAATCCGTCAATCCATCAGTTCATCCATCAATCCATCCATCCATCCATCCATCAATCCATACATCCATCCATCAATCAACCCATCCATCCATCCATCCACCAATCCATCAATCCATCAATCCTTCAATCCATCCATCCATCAATCCATCCATCCATCCATCTCACCATCCATCCATCCATCCATCATCCATCCATCCATTCATCCATTCATCCATTCATCCATCAATCCATCCATCCATCAATCCATCAATCCATACATACATCCATCCATCAATCCATCCATCCATCAATCAATCCATCAATCCATCAATCCATACATACATCCATCCATCAATTCATCCATCAATCAATCCATCCATCCATCAATCCATCCATCCATCCATCCATCAATCCATCAATCCATCAATACATCAATTCGTCCATCAATCCATCCATCAATCCATCCATCCATCCATCAATCAACCCATCCATCCATCCATCCATCCACCAATCCATCAATCCATCAATCCTTCAATCCATCCATCCATCCATCCATCTCACCATCCATCCATCCATCCATCATCCATCCATCAATCAACCATCAATCCATCCATCAAACCATCCATCCATCAAACCATCCATCAATCCATCCATCCATCCATCAAACCATCCATCAATCCATCCATCCATCAATCAATCAATGGCTGGTACATTATTACCTGTATGTATATCAGGTAACAGTGGACGTTCTTGACTAGTTGTCTCACTGCTTTCTCCAGACTCCTGAACAGCTTCTCCTCCTTGTCGAACACCTCATCTCTCACCTAGAGAAGAGGGAGGGAGAGAGAGACAGAGAGAGAGAGGGAAGGAGTACCATTTAACCACTCCCTTGGTTTACACAGTGGTTCAGATAATATTGACCTATCCAACTCCTTAGACTAGTATTTACTTTTTAATGAAGGCAGGTTGTTCTATTGATAACCTCAAGACAAAAATAGTTATTACACAAATGTCCCCAAGTTGTGGTTGTGTCATTAACACATGAAGTGTATTTACTCACATTCATTTTATAGAACTTAGTGTAGAGTGGGAGAGGTGTAAGCAGGTAGTTATTTACCTGTGGCTCCACACCTGTGAGGATCTTGAGGTATCCTGTGAGCCTGTCAGACTTCTTCCTGATAGAGTGGATGCTGAACTTGTTCAGTTTACCCATCAGTGTCCCTCCATCCTCCTCGGTCCTCTTGTACTTCATCACTACAGTATGACAGAGAATCATAGGTAAAGGACAAGACCAGGTTGGAGCCACACTGTACAAATAGGAATTAGAATACTAATGTTAAATAGAACTTAATAGGATCTCTATGGTTGAAGCACTAAAGGGGTCCTGACATTTAGTAATGGGATGTATAGCATGGTAATAACTGCCATACAGTAAAATACTTTAATTGCTTCCAATCTTAACTACAATGTTCTGTGTTCTATAAATGTTCAATGTATCAATGATTTCTGTCAGTTCTCCACATTTCTCAGACAGTGCATTGAGAGTGTGTGTAGGTGATATCGACATCACACATTTTTCTCCATCTCCGACTGTAGCATATTTAGAGCTGTACCGATGTCCTTCCTCCTCTTGAACTCGTTGATGTTGACGTTGATGATCTTGGCGGCGGTCAGGGCCTCCTGGAGGGGCCTGTTGTCCGGGTGGTCGCTGGGTGTGGCCTGACACAGCTCCCCCAGCAGCAGAGGGTACTTCATGACCCGCTGGACCGGCTTGATGAGCAGAGAACCCATGTCCAGCAGGTTGGGTTTACCCCTGAAGACCACCACACAGCTTGATGTTAATAATAATGTGACTACACTAGAGGCAAAAAATAAAAGCTTTCCGCACAATACAGCTGATTTTCAGCAGAAATTGCCACGGGAAAATGGAAAAAATCCCAGCAGATTTGTTTGGGTTACACATTATTACACAGTTAATAACACATGCTAGAACAGTTAACATGTTAGAGCATGGCGCTTGTAACGTCAGGATTGTGAGTTCGATTCCCGGGGCCACCCATACATTAAAAGTATGCATCCCATGACTAAGTGGCTTTGGATAAAAGCGTCTGCTAAATGGCATATATTACTATTATGATTCCACTATCAATAACACAGGATGATACAGTTCGTTACACATAATTAGTCTGTCAACAACACAGGAGGATACGGTTAGTTATACATAATTAGTCTGTCAATTAGATTATACATTTAATAACATTGTTATACTTAATACTCATTTAAAGCACTGAAAATCAATATGGATATGAGGTACATTTTGATATTATAGTGTAAATTATTCCAAAATGTTCTGACAGGAACGATGATACAAATCTGGTGTACTTACTCTTGGTCGTATATCCGCCTGCAACGAGACAAAGCCATTGGTTTAATAAAAGTAGTTATGGCCAACAGTATAAATGCCTCTTTGGGAGGAAATGCTTAGTTAAAGATTGAGGGGGAAGTATCAAGCCGCGACTCACTTCAGCGACAACACACAGGTGATGAAATGTTGCTTTATTCCTTCCTCTTTCTCATAGGACTTGAGTAAAGAGTTGGCGTCGTCGTGGTGATAGCAGTAGATTTTATAGACGTCCTCCAGCGCTGCTTTGGCCTGAATGAACACCTCCCCTATGGTGGGAAAACGATACATTTGAAATAACCCGTATTAAATCAGTCAAACCTGAGTGGCTTATTTCGAAATGTGGCATATTATAATGGCAGTATGGTCAAAACAAGGGTCGTGTTCATTAAGTCACTCAATGGAAAACGATTTTTAAAGTTTTGAAAACAAGAATTTGCCTTTCTTATTGGACCAGGTAAGTCCAGGTAGTCCCCTCCCTGTTTCAATCCATTTTACTCACTAAGTTTCCCTGATGAACATGACTCAGGTGACTTGACAACAGAGGAGGCTGGTGGGAGGACTGAAAGGAACTTTATAATATCTTCACATTACAATTCTACCTGTGATTACAAAAGTACAATGATTAACGCTTCGCTTGAGCTTGAGATGAAGAATCAGGGATAGACTGTGCAAGTGCGTGAAAAGGTTAAACAGAAGGTCAGAGGTCACCTACCTATGACTTGAGCCTCAGGGTCTGGCTCAGCTGTGGCCTCCTGCAGCCGGTGGAGCAGCGCGGCCGACACCTCACACACTGTCTCCATGTTAGTAAACAGACGATCCACGTCCACCACCTGGAGACACACAGAGAGAGAGACCTTTTAGACCTATAGCCAGTCATACGTATACTTCAATGTTCTGTAACAACCCTATAGCCTATGTTAGCCTGGCATGATCTCCCCCATGTGTAGATATCCCTATTGGGGCAGTGGCTAGCTTGGGAAGAGCACACACCTGATATTCGCTACACTGGCGCCAGAAGTGGGCCGTGTGCAGTTCAAACACCATGCATCATCTTTTGAAAATCACTCCATAAACCAACTCTGCCTGAATAACGAACAATACAACATTCACTACCAAGCAAGGTGACACAAGGTAACCACTCCTCTGTATCTCTGTAAGCAGATGATATCACCCACTGAGTACTCTGTCTACTTCCTCGTTACCTGTTTGTCTCTGAGGGGCTTGACCACCTCCCTGATGCAGAGCTCCAGGTCGGTGAGGAAGTCCCTCTCCGTCTGCACCAGCTCCTGGATGACCTTTGACCTGCGGCTCATCTTCCTCAGGCGGACTTCCGCTGGGTCGAGGGCCGGGGAGGCCAGGATCGACGAGAGGGGAGACAGGGGCGCCATTTTCTCTTAAGACGGGCACAGGGATAAGTTTAGGATGTGTGTTGGATGGCAAGGTTTTCTTCTATACAGAATATACCCACTGGGCACAGAAGTCAATTGACTGTCTAGTCTATGTTGCTTCAAAGTAATTTCATTGAAATGACGTGGAAATAACATTGATTCAACCAACGTGTGCCTATTGGATAGTCTCTGTCGGAACAGATAATGTCCAAAATATGACATAACACAATAACATGGTGAGATATGACCATTGACCATTGACACAATAAACGTGTTAACTACACATCATATATCTACACATCAATTAAAATGTGAGATCTGTTTAAATAGAGCCCTCTGCATGAAGTTGTATTTACATACAGTGGGGAAAAAAAGTATTTAGTCAGCCACCAATTGTGCAAGTTCTCTCACTTAAAAAGATGTGAGAGGCCTGTAATTTTCATCATAGGTACACTTCAACTATGACGGACAAAATGAGGGAAAAAAATCCAGAAAATCACATTGTAGGATTTGTAATGAATTTATTTGCAAATTATGGTGGAAAATAAGTATTTGGTCACATACAAACAAGCAAGATTTCTGGCTCTCACAGACCTGTAACTTCTTCTTTAAGAGGCTCCTCTGTCCTCCACTCGTTACCTGTATTAATGGCACCTGTTTGAACTTGTTATCAGTATAAAAGACACCTGTCCACAACTTCAAACAGTCACACTCCAAACTCCACTATGGCCAAGACCAAAGAGCTGTCAAAGGACACCAGAAACAAAATTGTAGACCTGCACCAGGTTGGGAAGACTGAATCTGCAATAGGTAAGCAGCTTGGTTTGAAGAAATCAACTGTGGGAGCAATTATTAGGAAATGGAAGACATACAAGACCACTGATAATCTTCCTTGATCTGGGGCTCCACGCAAGATCTCACCCGTGGGGTCAAAATGATCACAAGAACGGTGAGCAAAAATCCCAGAACCACAGGGGACCTAGTGAATGACCTGCAGAGAGCTGGGACCAAAGTAACAAAGCCTACCATCAGTAACACACTACGCTGCCAGGGACTCAAATCCTGCAGTGCCAGACGTGTCCCCCTGCTTAAGCCAGTACATGTTCAGGCCCGTCTAAAGTTTGCTAGAGAGCATTTGGATGATCCAGATGAGGATTGGGAGAATGTCAGATGAAACCAAAATAGAACTTTTTGGTAAAAACTCAACTCGTCGTGTTTGGAGGACAAAGAATGCTGAGTTGCATCCAAAGAACACCATACCTACTGTGAATCATGGGGGTGGAAACATCATGCTTTGGGGCTGTTTTTCTGCAAAGGGACCAGGACTACTGATCCGTGTAAAGGAAAGAATGAATGGGGCCATGTATCGTGAGATTTTGAGTGAAAACCTCCTTCCATCAGCAAGGGCATTGAAGATGAAACGTGGCTGGGTCTTTCAGCATGACAATGATCCCAAACACACCGCCCGAACCGAAGGAGTGGCTTCGTAGAAGCATTTCAAAGTCCTGGAGTGGCCTAGCCAGTCTCCAGATCTCAACCCCATAGAAAATCTTTGAAAGTCCGTGTTGCCCAGCGACAGCCCCAAAACATCACTGCTCTAGAGGAGATCTGCATGGAGGAATGGGCCAAAATACCAGCAACAGTGTGTGAAAACCTTGTGAAGACTTACAGAAAACGTTTGACCTCTGTCATTGCCAACAAAGGGTATATAACAAAGTATTGAGATAAACTTTTGTTATTGACCAAATACTTATTTTCCACCATAATTTGCAAATAAATTCATAAAAAATCCTACAATGTGATTTTCTGGATTTCTTTTCCTCATTTTGTCTGTCATAGTTGAAGTGTACCTATGATGAAAATTACAGGCCTCTCTCATCTTTTTAAGTGAGAGAACATGCACAATTGGTGGCTGACTAAATACTTTTTTTCCCCACTGTACATGGGCACAGTATGCAATGCATGAGAAAACATCCATCTCTCCCAACACCGTCGCCTGACTTCAACCCTCCCAACCCTCTGCCAGTGTTTCACGCTGATCTAATTGTTTTGACCGACCAGCCCCCATTAGCATGCCCGTCAGGTTCCTCTCCTCTTTTTTCATCCTTTCTTTTTCTCTCTTTTTTTCTCTCCCTGCTCCCCCTAATCAGTCCCTAGCTGGCGGTGCTTTGCATGGCGTGTGAGGAGAGAGTGTGTGTGAGGAGAGTGTGTGTGTGTGTGTGTGTGTGTGTGTGTGTGTGTGTGTGTGTGTGTGTGTGTGTGTGTGTGTGTGTGTGTGTGTGTGTGTGTGTGTGTGTGTGTGTGTGTGAAGAGGAGTGAAGCGTGTGTTCTGGGAAGGAAGATGTTTCTTTTCCACGTCTGCTGCCTAATCGACCTCAACACACCACTTCCCCCTCTCCGGGAGAGAGATAGAGAGGGAGAGAGAGAGATTGAGAGGGAGGAGAGAGAGAGAGAGATTGAGAGGGAGGGAGAGAGAGAGAGAGATTGAGAGAGTGAAGAGGGAAGAGGGAAGAGAAAAAGAGGGGAGAGAGAGAGAAGAAAAGAGAGAGAGTGTGGGTGGAAAGAGAGATGGAGAGAGAGAGAGAGAGAGAGAGAGAGAGAGAGAGAGAGAGAGAGAGAGAGAGAGAGAGAGAGAAAGCAACTGAGAAAGAGACAGAGTGGAAAGAGGAAGAGAGAGCTGTGTCAGGTTACTGAACTAATTGTCTCGCTGATGTAATGCCACGGCGTGTGCAGGCATTCCATCTGCTCCAGCTGGGGTGAAGCACCTGACACACACACACGCCATCCCGCTACACAACCCCACCCCAAGCACACATCAGGACAGTAAACAAAAATCTGACGCACAAACACCCACACACCACACCACACTCATACATGCATATGCATACACATTACACACCCAACACCCATCCTATCCCCTCACAACACACCCTTGCCCCCTCTTCCCCACCTCTCAGTCTCACACTCCTACCAGTGCATTCATGTCAACACACCCCTGGCATTCTCTTGTATACATGCGGTATTAAAACGGAACATTCAAAAGCTTTGCCATTGGAGAGCTATTTGACCATTTTTCACAGAGAGGTGGAATGAGGATATGATGGTGTCATGTCCTTGGAAGGGCAGGAGAAAAGACAAATACCATGTCAAGCCCTCTAAAGCTGCAAAAAGCTAAATGGACACCTTCATCCCTCCTGGCTATCAGGTTCCAATGGCCCCTCCTAAAAAATATAATATATAATATAATTCTCCCTAAAAGAATGATGGTCAATTACTATATTTTGGGGTGGCAGGTAGCCTAGTGGTTAGAGTGTTGGGCCAGTAACCGAAAGGTTGCTAGATCAAATCCCAGAGCTGACAAGGTAAAAATACTGTATGTTGTTCTGCCCCTGGACAAGGCAGTTAACCCACTGTTCCTAGGCCGTCATTGTAAACAAGAATTTGTTCTTAACTGACTTGCATAGTTAAACACAGGTTCAATAAAAAAAATAATAGAACATAAATTGTCGTAGCAATTAAAATGACATCACGCAAAAGAGAAGCATGTTAATTCATTAAAATAAAGTGTTCAAATTCAAACAATGTGAATGAAACGTGTGTCGCATTAAAACATAACGCCTGACATACAGTATAATGGCTATTCAAGAGACTCTGCTGCAAGGGAAAAGAAAGTGCAGATTCAGTGGCAGGGCTGAGTACCTTCTAGCCTAGCTCCCTGCCTGGGTAAGACCCGGAGACCTTCTAGCCTAGCTCCCTGCCTTGGTAAGACCTGAGACCTTCTAGCCTAGCTCCCTGCCTTGGTAAGAGCTGAGACATTCTAGCCTAGCTCCCTGCCTGGGTAAGACCTGAGACCTCCTAGCCTAGCTCCCTGCCTGGGTAAGACCTGAGACCTCCTAGCCTAGCTCCCTGCCTGGGTAAGACCTGAGACCTCCTAACCTAGCTCCCTGCCTGGGTAAGACCTGAGTTATTGAAATAAAACAGGTCCACAAAAGAGGACCAGTATATTGTTAAATTAAGAACTTCTATCACAATATAGTCATATCATGGGTCAGTGTTTGATAGAGCCATAATGTAATGGTCTATGTCGTCCCATTGGCCACCATTATGCTACTGTATTATGCTGGTGTGGTTGCAGGTGCATGAGTCCCCATGAAAGAGGACACGGCAGCCTTTTCACCAGGCTTGGCCATTGAAAACGATCGAACATACGGAAGGCCTTGGAACACAAGGCCCCTGACGGATCACGTATCGCCACGAGGAAAAATGACACGTCAGATGCCCCGGTCACCCCCTGCAGAATACAATAGAGGATTGAGAATGTCGTTGAAGAAAGGACTGAGTTCAAGTACATTAAGGGAATAGAGGTGGAGCCTCATAGGAAGGACGAAAGGGCCGATGCTAACGGCTGAAGCAGTTATTAAACCACTGCCGTTGGGTTCAGCATTGGGTTTGTATAGGATCTCTCACTGAGTTGTGCTTTGCTCCAGTCATCTCTCCTAATGGCCCACAGGGAGAGCTGGGCCTGAGGACAGTAGCTAGGTTGATAGGGGCTCTTTGTCCCCGTAGTAAGGACACACTATCTGATGCAATAACAAAACACAAAAGGCCCTTGTTGAGGTCAATTCACACACACACACACACACACACATGCATGTACACACGCACGCACAACACAACACAACACACACACAACACACACACACAGGTCATGCATACCAATTGACCAATTTGTCTTATGAATATTTAGATACTTAGTAGTGGATGCTTGTTCACAGCTTTCAATAACTCACTATAAACTGAGGAGGTGAATTACCGTATGACACTAGCCAGCGTGCAATGTCATATCAGGGTGGCAACGCTTTGTGACTGACCATAACTTCTGGTTGCTATGGACCTTGAGGCCAGGCTTGATCAACCTGTTTCACAGCAGACAGAATGATAGACGAGAACTCAGTGTTCAGGAACAACTCGCACACTTCCCCATGTAGATGGTGACGCCACCATTATGTCAATATTTGCAACGTACCTGTACACTTATACTCAAGGCAGCTTGTTTAGCGTGATGGAGAAACCCTGTAAAGTGGGCGGTGGCGGTGACGATCAGTTTACTGAAAACAATCAGCTGTTTGACAACTGAGTTGTGACGCTGGTCCTTGGGCACAAGTCAAGAAAACAGAAAGTGATGATAGGCAACGAGTGCCTGTGTTTCAGGTAAACAGTGGATGTGCTGACAGGACAAGGAGTGTCCTACATCACACCCTGTTCACTACTTTTGACCAGATCCCTATGGGCGCTGGTCAAAATCAGTCCACTATATAGTGAATAGGATGTCTCAGTGTTTCAGGTCAACAGTAGGTGTGCTGATAGGTCAAGTGTGTCCTATTCAGCACGTCATTATAATACGAAAGAGTTTAAATGGCTATTTTGCTTGGTTAGATGGGAGATTGACGGTATTGTTTAATTGTGTAAACTAATGCCCCTAATTGACATTAGCAGGAGTGTGGGTGTCCATTGTTCCCTTGTTGAGGAAACCTACAGAACTAGTGGCACAACAATCTCTACATAGTTAACCTCTTATTTTCTGTAAGGCTGCCAGTGACTACTTGGCTGGTTGGCATTTATTAGGATGGCTCATGTACTGGAGGCAGCTCTGCAGGGTAATCACTAGCTGGCACAGCCACAAAGTCTTAAAATCGGATTTTAAACCTACCCCTAACCACACTGCTAACGTTATGATTAACCCTAACCTTAAAATAAGTTTTTAAAAAGGCATGACTTTTTACAATATATAGTCCATTTTGCAGCCCTGCCTCCAGGACAAGATTTATCCCAATAAACGTCAACCTGCGCCTGAAGGTCTACATTCCAAGTGCGTGATAACACCTGATGTAATGCAGTAGAGGAAGGACAGGTGAGGTGAGTTTTCCTGAACTGCTGATGAGACACACTGACTGGGAAAAGTGAGAGAGGCTAAAAGGACACTGCTTACCTGCAAAATGACAAACAAAAAAGAACCCTTACCTTAACCCTAACCTTAACCCTGACCTTAACCCATAACCCTGACCTTAACCTAATTTGAACCAATTCTGAAATTAAATATTGGTTTGCAGGTCAGGAGTGTATCTGTATAGCTTTTTGGGGAAAAGCTATGTCAGCCATTATAACGACCAGTAATGATACTTTAGTTCATTTTTGAACCCAGATTGTGTTAAAATAAAAACAATCTTACGATAAATGGATAAGAATTTGACTTTAGAGAACATCAAGGCTGACCATGTCGTGACAAACACCTAGACATTGTTGAGGCTGTAGTAGCACGGTAGTAACACTGGTGTTGACACGTGTCCATATATCTGGATGTTCACACTTCCCCTTTAAAGTCCCAGAGACCACACACTGGTTTAATAATTAAATGCTTCAGTCAGTGATAGAAGACCTGTTGTAGTTCACTCATAATAGGTTTACTTATCTTGTTTAATACTGGGCCTGTAGCTACAGTATAGCCCCTCCTCCGTGCTGTCAGGCTACTGTGGCTCGGTTGGAGCACGGTTTGCATATGTGACCTCATCCCTGCGGGAATAGCTTGGTGTGCTCCCTCAGTCACATAACAACACAACAGGGGCTCGGCAGAAGCATCCATAGCTACAGTGCCCTTCGCCTATCTGGCTTTCACCCTCGAGTCACACGTGTTCCTCTGGAATCTATGACACTACGGTTGATTTGCTGAACGTCTCTAAACGCTTCCCTGTTGAAAGTCAACAGACATGTCTTACTGATAGTTGGCTGAGTATCCATCTGCAGATGGAATATCCAAGTAAAGTGTCAGAACTCACTATCGTTCAAGTCAACAGGAAGTTATGAGATGTTAAAACCTGAGCTATAGCTAACCTAGTTGCCATAGTTATGACCTCAGGGGATCCAATTACCTTTAAGTTTGGCACTGTACTCCGTCTTGTCCGACTGACTCCTCCGCACCAGGGTCCCAAGGTTGATGTCGGCGGTGTCATCGTTGGCCACCACGATGGTGTCCGTCTTCCTCCTCTCCAAGTGCATGTAGCGCAGGAAGTTAGGCCTGGTTCTCCTCTTGATCACTTTCTCTTTTTCCTTCTCTTTCTCACTGCCGTTGTTGGCCTCCTTGTTGGGATCCATGTCGACCAAGAAGCCCTCTTCTTCTCCCCCGGGCTCTCTGTCCAGCCAAGGAGAAAGAGAGAGGGAGAGAGGGACGGAGGAAGAGAGAGCCTGAGAAGTGCAACAGGTGTACTGTAGTGCACTGCTGCCAACGCCACACAGGTACTGTGGCCCCTCCCTCTCCCAGGCACCTGCCCTCCCATACCTGTCACAGGAAAGCTCTGTGGCCCCTCCCTCTCCCAGGCTCCTGCCCTCCCGTACCTGTCACAGAAGAGCTCTGTGGTCCCTCCCCTTCCCAGGCTACTGCCCTCCCATACCTGTCACAGGAGAGCTCTTTGGTCATGCCCCCTCCACTGTTGTACTTTATGGCTCTGCACCCTCCACTGCTGTGCAATGCAACGTCCCCGGGAACACCTGCATCTCTAGAGAGAGATAGAGGGATGAGCTATGACCACTAACAAATTTATTATTTTGGTTTTACTAAAGAGAAAGGTGTCAAGGGACAACATGCAAAGCGAAACAATGCATGGACAACTCTAGGTATTACATTGGCTACAGTATGCGTCAAGACAATGAGCCAGCGTTTGTACATTTTATTTGTAATGTAAATGATGGTTATTGTTTCTTTTCCATTTGAAGAACCTGGGGTCTATATCTAAAGGTACACCAAATATATAACCAATAGATAACCTTTATTTGTGAGAGCTCAAGGAATCCCACATCCATGTTCATTATTTCCCACCAACTGTAAAATTAGATGCATGAATTCAACAAGTGGGTTGCTGTGGGGAAAAGTCTGTTCAAATGTCACTTAAGTGATTCATTGGAGCAGATGCTGCACTTTAGGCAGATAAGTATTGAAGGATAAAAACAGAATGCACAGAATCCACTTATAAAGAAAAGAAAATGTTCACAAACATACAGAAGATTCTTCATAATAGAGAAATGTTGAAGATGAAGCTTAAAGTGGGTCCAGGAGGCTACAAGCTATAACTATGGCCCAGAGTTTTTCCTGGTGAGGTCACTTGGTCAAGTAAAAAACCTGGTCCTAACCATATTGTATATTAACAACGAAGAAAAGGTGGTTGGAAAAAGTTACTTGCTTACCTTTATAGGTCGAATCTCTTCTAAACTACAACAAAGTAAATAGGGGATTAAAAACGAGAGCACAAAGCAACAGGTCAAAGTGCACAGTGAGGAGGGAGGAACTCATCTGCGTACAGCATTGGACCTGTGTTGACCATTCCTCATCGGCTGGGCTAGCCAATGCGTCAGCTTATGTAGTTAAGACAAGCTACGGCAAACATTGAAAGCGGTCAACAGTCATGAAGCACTGACTGCACTTGAGAGAAAGAGAGAGGGGCATAATAGTGTAATTTAAACATCATGTACTGAATAAATGACTGGGCCAATCTGAAAAACACATTTTATTGAACCTACAAATGATTTGATCACAGTAACACAATATTACACACGGTTCTCACTCTGCTGATAAAACCGCCATACGTCAAGTTTCAATGTCACATGCACAAGTACAGTCAAGTGCCTTTCTTGCAAACTCAAAACCCAACAACGCAACAATGCATTATCTTTCATACTTCAGCCAGATCTGGTTCAACGGGTATATTGGCCATACAACAATAAGCTACTACAATGATTTCTAGACAGGTAGTGCATTTCATGGTGAGAGGACAATGAATGGAGGCATCATTTCCCTCCCCACTGAAGCACAGGGCAATAAAGGCCCATATTATGTTTCCAGCTCACTGTGTAGTGTGTTGTAGGACACCTGTTAGTCCTCCATTAGACTGTGGTTCTCCCTGTAAAACATCTTGTCGCCTCCAAAGATACTCAACTCCAACTCCATCTTCTTGACAATTTAGAGACAGCGTAGAGACTGTTTGTACCTCTGAATTACATTTGCCTCTCATACGTGTCTCCCCCCTCCAAAAAGAATATATGCAGCTTTTACAAAAGTCCAAAAACTAAGGCACATGCATGATAAATAAATAATAAAATTACAAAATGCACTGTAACATTGACTCAGAGTATTCAAATACAAATAGTAAACATTACACATCAGGTTGAATGACGTCATCCTGATTTTTTTTTTATTACAGAATAATACTTTCCCCTTGTGTGCCAAGCCTCAGTCTGCTGAAGTTCATATGCCCTGGGGGAGCTTGTGGAAGTTAGATAACCATGGGTGTGGACTGATGTTCCGGCTTGGCATGGGGCTGCTATGCTGCTCAAAGATAGACTGGCTACAATGACTTCACACATGACAGAAAGGGATTGTCAACAAGTGAGTCACATGTCCCTATACAAACAAACTCAAGATAAAAACACACAATAGACGCGGTAAAGAGGTCAATGGAACTCGACCAGAACAAAAAATGCCATGGAAACGCATGGGGGAAAGATCCTACATCTCCTCATTGCCCCCCAGCAAAATTTGCCTACATTTAGGCTATTGTTTACATGTGTATTTCACACTATATTGAGGTAAGAATCTGAGTATAATGGTTGTATGGATGTCAACCCCAATACATGTTCATGTCATCGTCACCAATGAACTGCATTACAGTTAAAAACGACTTTGAGTACCACCACCGATTTCTCTATGTTAGCTATGCTACCGGCTTATACGAACAGGAGTTAGCATTTAGCAGTCACTTCTTCTTGTCGAAGTTCTCCGTGATGCCGGTAAGGCAGAGTCAGGCGCAGGACAATGAATATGAGTTTTCAAATGGGTGGGGAAAAAACCAACCACTTGAAAACACGGCACAAAGAAACACAAACAATCACGCACAAAAAACATGAGGGGAACAGAGGGTTAAATATGGAACATGTAATTATGGGATAGAAACCAGGTGTGTATAATGAAGACAAAAAAAAAACATAGAAAATGAAAAGTAGATCGGCGGTAGCTAGAAGACCGGTGACTTCGACCGCCGAAAGCCACCCGAGCAAGGAGAGGGACCAACTTCGGCTGAAGTCGTGACACTTCTAAACCTGAAAAGGGACTACTTCTAAATGTTCAACATGGTCTCAGAGTATTTTGTACTATTCTGTACGTCCAAGATTCTCCGTTTAGTATGATATGTTACGTTTCGTATGGTATGTTACGAATTATAAACTGAGTGGTTCGAGCACTGAATGCTGATTGGCTAACAGCCGTGCTATATCAGATCGTATACCACAGGTATGACACAACATTTATTTTCACTGCTCTAATTACATTGGTAACCAGTTTATAATAGTAATAAGGCACCTCATGGGGGCACGTCGAGCCTAAGAACAGCCCTTAGCGGTGGTATATTAGCCATATACCACACCTCCTTGTGCCTTACTGCTTAATTGTAATTTGCACAATATGTTACAAATTGGCAAAACGTACAATGTTACGAATTTGCAAAACGTATGGGCTCCCGAGTGGCACAGCGGTCTAGGGCACTGGATCTATGTGTCACTACAGACCCTGGTTTGATTCCAGGCTGTATCACTACCAGCTGTGATTGAGAGTCCTATAGGGCATCGCACAATTGGCCCAGTGCCGTTAGGGTTTGACCGGGGTAGGCCGTCATTGTAAATAACAATTTGTTCTTAACTGACTTGCCTAGTTAAATAAAGGTTCAATATTTGTTTTTTTTTAAGTATATGTTATGAATTCTAATTTGTTGTGGCTAACAATAGCTAGCTCTAGGGATTACGAGTTAAGGTGATTACGAGTTAAGGTTAGGGGTTAGCTAAAAGGGTTAGGGGAATGGTTAGCTAACATACTAAGTAGCTGCAAAATAGCAGGTAGTTGCTAATTAGTTAAAACGTTGTCCATGATAAGATTCGAACATGCAACCTTTGGGTTCAATCATGAGTCATTGGACAAATATCCACTTTGTTAGATCACATTTGTTGAATGTGCGCCAATCCGGCATGATTAAAGAACAGTGCCTTCAGAAAGTATTCACACACCTTGGTTTTTTCCAAATGTTGTGTTATAGCCTGAATTTAAAATTGATTATTGTAGTTATTTTTTAATCACAGGCCTACACACACACACACACACACACACAATACCCCATAATGTCAAAGTGGAATTGTGTTTGTAGAAAGTTTTACAAATGAATTACAAATTAAAAGCTGAAATATCTTGAGTCAATAAGTATTCAACCCCTTTGTTATGGCGAGCCTGAATACGTTCAGGAGTAAAAATGTGCTTAAAAAGTCACATAAGTTGCATGGACTGTGTGCAATAATAGTGTGATTTTTGAATGACGACCTCATCTCTGCACTTCGGAAAGTATTCAGAGCCCTTGACGTTTCCCACATTTTGTTAGTTTACAGCTTTATTCTAAAATGGATTCAATTGTTTTTCCCCCTCAATCTGCACACAATACCCCATAATGACAAAGTAAAAACAGGATTTTAGAACTGTTTGCTAATTTATTACAAATAAAAAATGAAATATCACATTTACATACGTATACAGACCCTTTACTCAGTACTTTGTTGAAGCACCTTTGGCAGCAAGTACAGCCTTGAGTCTTCTTGGGTGTGACGCTACAGGCTTGGCACACCTGTATTTGGGGAGTTTCTCCCATTCTTCTCTGCAGATTCTCTCAAGCTTGGATGGGGAGCGTTGCGGCACAGTTATTTTCAGGTCTCTCCAGAGATGTCCGGGCTCTGGCTGAGAAACTCAAGGACTTTCAGAGACTTGTCCCAAAACCCCTCCTGCGTTGTCTTGGCTGTGTGCTTAGGGTTGTTGTCCTGTTGGACGGTGAACCTTCGCCTCAGTCTGAGGTCCTGAGCGCTCTGGAGCAGAGTTTCATCAAGGATTTCTCTGTACTTTGCTCCGTTCATCTTTGCCTCTATCCTCACTAGTCTCCCAGTCCCTGCCCCTGAAAAACATACCCACAGCATAATGCTGCCACCACCATGCTTCACCGTAGGGATGGTGCCAGTTTTCCTCCAGAAGTGTCGCTTGGCATTCAGGCCAAAGAGTTCAATCTTGGTTTCATTTGACCAGAGAATCTAGTTTCTCATGGTCTGAGAGTCTTTATATGTCTTTTGGCAAACTCCAAGCGGGCTATCAAGTGCCTTTTACTGAAGAGTGGTTTCCATCTGGCCACTACCATAAAGGCCTGATTAATAAAGTGCTACAGAGATGGTTGTCCTTCTGGAAGCTTCTCCCATCTCTACAGAGGAACTCTAGAGCTCTGTCAGGGTGACCATCAACTTCTTGGTAACATCCCTGACCAAGGCCCTTCTCCCCTGACTGCTCAGTTTGGCCAGGAGGCTAGCTCTAGGAAGAGTCTGGGTGGTTCCAAACTTCTTCCATTTAAGAATGATGGAGGCCACTGTGTTCTTGGGGACCTTCAATGCTGCATACATTTTTTGGCACCCTTGCCTTGACACAATCCTGTGTTGGAGCGCTACAGACAATTCCTTCGACCTCATGGCTTGGTTTTTTCTCTGACATTCACTGTCAACCGTGGGACCTTATATAGACAGGTGTGTGCCTTTCCAAATCATGTCCAATCAATTGAATTTATCACAGGTGGCAGTGGAGGTTCTAGACCCTTTCAACTGGGGGGGCCAAGCTGGGGCCAGTTGTACTGTTAGAGGGGCCAGTTACATTAGACGTTATTGTTGTCATATCGTTTTCTTCACTTCATTGCAGGCATTAGCAGGCAAAAGACCATGTCCCTCTAGTAAACGTGTGGGGTTAATTAGTGTTCCGTTGCCACTGTCTAATAATGGATGTAAAAAGAACGATAGCAAAAATGTGTTATGAAAAATTATTTCATACTCCACATTTAGGGGGCCACAAGGGTCCAAAATTGTTGTCACAGGGGCACTGGCCCCCCCTGGCCCCCCCCTAGAACCGCCAGTGACAGGTGGACTCCAATCAAGTCGTAAAAACATCTCAAGGATGATCAATGGAAACAGGATGCACCTGAGCTAAATTTCGAGTCTCATAGCAAAGGGTCTGAATGCCGTTGTAAATAAGGTATTTCTGTTTCTTTTTTATAAATGATAAAAACCTGTTTTCACTTTGTCATTATGGGATATTGTGTGTAGATTGCTGAGGATCTTTTATTTTTTAAATCCATTTTAGAATAAGGCTGTAACGTAACAAAATGTGGAAAAAGTCAATGGGTCTGAATACTTTCCAAAGGCACTGTACAATTATCTGTAAGGTCCCTCAGTCGAGCAGTGAATTTCAAACACAGATTCAACCAAAAAGACCAAGGAGGTTTTCCAATTCCTTGCAGAGAAAGGCAACTATTGGTAGATGGGTAAAAATTAAAAAGCAGACATTGAATATCCCTTTGAGCATAGACTTAAAAAACTCAGTCTGGCTTCCAACTTACTCTTGAAATGTTAATAGTAGAATGCACTAGCAGAATCTTCTTGTTACAGTGTCATCATTTCATACCTTAGAGAGCTATTTATAACTTGTCGGAAATGTCCAGATCAACTAGCCCATGTCAGCTAACATTTTTAGCTACTGTAGGCTTTTTATCCCAAAGATTTTGTTGTAATGTTTGAGTCACTGAAATATCACATGAATACACATTAGACATAGCAAAATGTATGGAATTGCAAGACAATTTGCTTTAATACTGCAAAATGTTCTCTGTACCTCATGACAAAATGTGTAGAACTGCAGGGAATAAGCTCTAAAACCTGCAAAGCAATGTCCATATCTGTGTATGTATGTGTGTGATTGTGTTTGTGTACATCAATAGTCTATTTATGAACATGGATACACTTTGAGATTTCAAACCAAGGACGGGTGCAGCTTAGCCTACCACCCGCTGGTGTTTATAGCACTGATGTGTGCATCTTTTGTTTGAACAACCTGCGAGGCAATATGACAATAAAAGAAGACCGAGGGGAGGGAGAAACACTGAAATGGCTGGTGTGGGTGTTTGTTTATCGAAGAACGCTAGCTGGGCACAAAAACAGCAGATAAAGACTTTGGTCTCTGTGGCTTCGCCAGCTTAATTACTAGCTTCCAGAACCATTTCACCATTCAGGATGTGCTAGAGATGAGACACACAAAAGCTAGGGCACTTCAAAGCCAGATAGGGCCGTTACTATGGTGGCCATAAGGAGGGCTCAGTCGTTTGAAGGAGGTTCAGAAACTAGTGGACAGATTAGACAGCTAGAAGATTGGCTGCTGGGGATTTGAAGGTCTAGAGTTGTGAGTGTCACAGTTTTAAGGACAACTGGACACTAGCCTACAATATAGCCTAAGAAACTACCATTGTGAAATGAAATGGTATGAATGTGTTATTTAAGCAATAAGGCATGAGAGGGTGTGGTATATGGCCAATATACCACAGCTAAGGGCTGTTGTTACGCACAACGCAATGCAGAGTGCCTGGATACAGCCCTTAGCCGTGGTATATAGGCCATATACCACAAACCCCCGAGGTGCCTTACTGCTATTGTGGCTTTCAGCGAATCAGCATTCAGTTTATAATGTGTAATTAGTAGCCTAATTATGAAAAAACAAATGTTTTTTTCTACAGAATCGGCGTAATGAATAGAACCCATGTCTGTAATTGTAGTTTTTATTGTACTTTTATGTTTTTTCAAGCCCATATATTTTTTCCAAGGTGGCGGTGAACAGGGCCAACCTGCATAACGTTTTCATGCTGCTGATGCTGGAACCCCTCCTGGCACGGAACCCTTCCTGGTGCTCCACGTGCAGGAACAACTTCATAAGCTCGCCATCTACTCTGACGTCGACCTCAAGAAGCCCCCCAAGGCCAGAGTTCAGCACCTCTCAAAGGTCATGTAGTGTGTCATAAATAGTCCTATTTTCTTTTAGGGAGATCTTTGTAATCAAAGAAAAATAAGGTAATACCACCAATCATCAATTGTTTGTCAATGGCTGCACATATCACTTGAGGATGAGAAAGTGATTGCTAGAGCATTTGGACCCAATTAGTGCCCGTGTCTGTAATGTTGAACAGGGGTTGTCTTGGCTGCACTATATTCACTCTTACAAACAAAAATGGGATTCAACACATCAACAGACAGAGCCACATCGACCAGCACAGTCAGTAACACAAGACACGTCTACATTCTCCCATTGATGGAAGTCAGCCATTTTCTTTAGGCAAAGGTCTCCTGCGTCTTCCATGTTCCTCCTTCCCTTGAGGAATGACCTTGGCTGAAGACAGGGGGCGGTAAACGATAAGGTACGAACACATTCAGGAGCAACGCAGCAACCGACGCGGGGAAATACTCAACGGGAAGCAGGAACTAAATGAAAAGAAGCCGCTATAATGCGTTTGCTTCTGCGCTCCCCGCTATGGTACACATCGGCATTTCTTGGTTCGCATACTGCCTTTAAAAGCGAGCTTGTCACACAAGCAACTACCTCATATCTGATAAAAACGATGCATTATCAAACCGAAGAGCGAGGACGACCGAACTCCTCTGACTACAGGATATATTTTAGTAAGTTATTAGCCTTCCACCGTGCAAAAGACACGGTAGCTCGTTCATCCACCGGTTACCAAAACGTGGGCGTTAGTTCGGGTAAATGGTACGGTATTACCTAAGGATACATATTTCACAGCTAGTTTGGTAACTTAACAATTATGGCCGCGTTGCATTCGACACATTTCAAGTGTGAGCCGTGTTCTGACCAAACATCCATAATAATAGGTGTAACATGTTGTGTTGGATTAAAAACGCTACATTTGAAATATTATGAGTTGCAACACTTTAAATTCACAGAGCTCTTGAATTTTGAAAGGACATTTGTTGGGGGCTACAATGTTGCCGTTCCCTTTAACCTTTGTCACGTGTTCTGTCATTGGTGAATAAAAGTCATCCGTTTTCGCTTTTTAAACGGTCTGGCTGGTAGGCTGTCACGTGACAAGTACAGGACTGATATATAATTAAGTCAAATTTGAAATACTATTTTCTTTCTATGGGTGTGTATGGGTTGTTAAACTGTGCTCCAGTGTGACATTAACAATGGCAGGTTTAAAGACAGGTCCCAATTGAATGTTTTCATTGCAGAAGACCTTGATGGGGTATTCAGTTTTAAATTTGCTTTGTGGACCTCGGTCAATATAGGTCAGTGTCACCCGTCTGACAGTTACAACCATTGAGGGGGTAGGGCACGTTGTCTTTAGTGTGCGGCAGGTAGCCTAGTGGTTAGACCGAAAGGTTGCAAGATCGAATCCCCGAGCTGACAAGGTGCCCCTGAACTGTTCCATTGAAAATAAGAATTTGTTCTTAACTGACTTGCCTAGTTAAATAAAGGTAAAATAAGAAATGCACTCATTTATAGAGAGAGGGCGAGTCTGGTCACACCTATTTGTTTAAAATGCTTCGATTATTGTTATCAGGATGATGTAGAAAATTGTGTAAAGTCTGGCAAATGCCCAGATCAATGCCCTTTGCCTGAGGGATTTAACTCCATAGATTGTGATTTAATGGCACCTATGCATTTTGCTTCTTAGAAAAACATTGCCCTAATCCAGATCAATGGGTTGGGGTTAACATCAAATTTTATTTGTCACATACACGTGGTTAGCAGATGTTAATGCGAGTGTAGCGAAATGCTTGTGCTTCTAGTTCCGACCATGCAGTAGTATCTAACAAGTAATCTAACAATTTCACAACAACTACCTTATACACACAAGGGTAAAGGAATGAATAAGAATATGTACATATAAATATATGGGTGAGCGATGGCTGAACAGCATAGGCAAGATGCAGTAGATGGTATAGAGTACAGTATATACAAATGAGATGAGTAATGTAGGGTATGTAAACATTATATAAAGTGGCATTGTTTAAAGTGGCTAGTTATACATTTATTTCATCCAATTGTTTATTATTAAAGTGGCTAGAGATTTGAGTCAGTATGTTGGCAGCAGCCACTCATTGCTAGTGATGGCTGTTTAACAGTCTGATGGCCTTGAGATAGAAGCTGTTTTTCAGTCTCTCGGTCCCAGATTTGATGCACCTGTACTGACCTCGCCTTCTGGATGATAGCGGGGTGAACAGGCAGTGGCTCGGGTTATTGTTGTTCTTGATGATCTTTTTGGCCTTCCTGTGACATCGGGTGGTGTAGGTGTCCTGGAGGGCAGGTAGTTTACCCCCGGTGATGCGTTGTGCGGACCTCACTACCCTCTGGAGAGCCTTACGGTTGTGGGTGGAGCAGTTGTCATACCAGGCGGTGATACAGCCCGACAGGATGCTCTCGATTGTGCATCTGTAGAAGTTTGTGAGTGTTTTTGGTGACAAGCCAAATTTCTTCAGCCTCCTGAGGTTGAAGAGGCGCTGTTGTGCCTTCTTCACCACGCTGTCTGTGTGGGTGGACCATTTCAGTTTGTCCGTGATGTGTACGCCGAGGAACTTAAAACTTTCCACCTTCTCCACTACTGTCCTGTCGATGTGGATAGGGGGATGCTCCCTCTGCTAGGTTTTGATGGGTGCCAGATTAGTTACTTAAACTGTCAATTCTGCCATTTTCAACATCTCCATCACCAAACTAGTTTCTACATGTGAAAACAGCGTGTTACTATGACCTGTGCTTAAAAAGGTAAGAAGGAAAGGTCCTAAAAAGATGCATCTCTGTGACATCACAGGGTAGGATTTAAAAGTAAAGTGGTTTTCCAATAGAGGATATTTTATTGCTCCTCACAGCACCGCAAATATTCACTTTTGATCATGTCATTGGGTAGAACTTCAACTTTTTTTTCTTTCTACAAAATGTAGAAATATATCAGTGTCACACGTTGACACTGATATTGTGCCGGAGATAATGAAAATGTGGTTGAAAAAGGGTGGAGTTAACCTTTTTTGAATAGATAAAGTGGAACACTTGCTTGTGACTGAAAATGCTACATTTTTCTGTGTAGGGGCCTTACATTTTCTGTACCTACCAGTGGAAGCTCCTCAGGGGAGGACCATCCTCAGTGAATTTCAATAAAAATAGTGAAACATTAAAGTTATCAATTTTTAGATAAAACTATGCTAAATATATTCACGTCACCAAATAATTGACTTCAAACACAGTTTTACAATAAAGGTCTATAGTAGCCTCAGCAGCTAGTTCACATCCTCTGTGTACATGGGGTACATCTGCCAGTGTAACTGCTTTCTGACTGTACACTGTACGGCATGATTGTAGCTAGCAGGTTTACTAACACGTTAGTTCTAGTAGCTATGTTGACTATGACATGACAAGGATGTAGCCTGTGTGTAGCGATTATAGTGGTCATGATATGAAAGTTTGGCTTGGAAAGATTTTTTCGCCTGGTCACAGACTGATGTGTTGTGCACTGAAGTTCATAAGCAAAGGGATAAGATGAGAGGAGGAGAGCGCGTAGATAGTTGCGAGAAGGAATTATATATATATATCACACAACAGCAAAGGGATCATGCTGTTTTTATGTGGGTGCTATGAAAGTGAACTGTTTCTGTGTGATCGGGTGTATTCATTACGCCGATTCTGTTGAATCATTTCTTAAACGGAAGCAAACTAGGTTGTAGCATCCTCATGATGGTCACAGGGAATGTTTGAGTCATGTATAGCCTAAACTTATCAATGTTACATTGAGCTGGGTGAATGGAATATGAATGACAGTCATCCAACACGCTGTAATAGAAAAGGCCATGTTCATGATAAAAAAAATTAAAAATAATCATCCTCCAAACATGTTAGGCTCCCGAGTGGCGCAGCGGTCTAAGGTACTGCATCTCAGTGCTAGAGGCGTCACTACAGACCCTGGTTCGATTCCAGGCTGTATCACATCCGGCCGTGATTGGTAGTCCCATAGGGCGGCGCACAATTGGCCCAGCGTCGTTAGGGTTTGGCCCGGGGTAGGCCATCATTGTAAATAAGAAATTGTTATTAACTGACTTGCCTAGATAAATACAAATCCTCCCTCATCTTAAATGGCACCGACCGCTACTGGCGCCTAGTAACCCTAGAAATGTTGCATCAAGCACTTGCGGTATACCAACAGTACCAGAAAGGTTTGAGAATGAATACATTACTAATACAGTACATCAGTCAATTTACTTTGCATGCCTTTCTGTTTTCTTCTAGAAACCTCTGACGGGAAATACATCTCTCCCTTTCATGATATTCCACTTATTGCCGATGGAGATCAGGTATGCTCTCGATGGTGCTACACATTTTGTTCTCACTTAATGTTGTAGCTTTTATGAAACCGGTCTATGTGATGCAAGGAACGAGTCAATGTTTCCATATTTCCTTTTTGCATGTGGAAATTATAATGGGTGTGAGTATAGAACCTTTTAGGCAGGCATTTTCAAACAGAAGCCACATACATTGTCATTGATTTTTGGTGCGTTCAAGTGCTAAGACCACGTGTCAAACTCATTCCACAGAGGGCTGAGTGTCAGCGTGTTTTTGCTCCACCCTTGTACTTGATTGATGAATTAAGGTCACTGATTAGTAAGGAACTCCCCTCATCTGGTTGTCTAGGTCTTAACTGAAAGGAAAAAACAAAAACCCGCAGACACTCGGCCCTCCATGGAATGAGTTTGACACCCCTGGCATAGACAGAAAGTCTTTGAAAAAGCATGATTTTATCTGACAAGGAGATGTGTTTATTGAATATGTAAAGGTTACGCATTGTTCTCAGCGGGTTTGTCAATAGTAAGGTGACATGCAAATGTCTAGCCATTTTGTAGCACCTCGCTTGCTGGTTATTTTTCTGTCAGACAGTCTACGATTAGTGTCTGGAACCTCGTACATGATGATGTCAGATATTGTGTAGGTCTACCAAATATGTCTTTATTGTTATTGTAATTTGTGTCTTACTGAAGGAAAATAATGTGCCATCTAAAAAACTGAAGAAGAATGACAATGAGGTATTTGCTCATGCTGACATCTCCACCACAAACAAAGCAAAACAATTGAATATCTTTAATGAATGCTGAACGCCTTGATTAGATTATCTTTGATGTAGTTCATATTTTGTTTTACAGGTTCTGTATAACATGGTTGTGGAGGTACCTCGATGGTCCAATGCCAAAATGGAGGCAAGTATTGTTTTGGGAGCCTGTCAATGTTACTTTAAGTATTAAACTAATACTATGGTGTGTCCATATACAAGAATTTGAGACAACCACCGAGATAAAGGCGGTCGACTTTTGTCCGAAGACGTTTGCCGTCCCTCGTTGGCCGAGCTCTATTTTGACTGATCCAAACATCGCTGAATGCTTTCTGACGTGCCAGCACACTGGTCTTTGACTAGAAACAGCCAGACAGTAGATTAATAAAGCATTTGCCTTTAAAAAGAAAGGTCCTATAAATATCTTCCCTTAATTTATAATGATGTCCTTGCACCAGGCAACTTGTTAATGATATTTAAGCACTTCAGGCAGAGGGAGAGAGAGCTGGAGCTGTATGAACTTTGAAAGTTGATGGAAAGGTCATCTCACAGTCTCCAGCAGTGGCAGCTAATGGAATAGTAGAGGAGAATGAGAGTGCAAACTGGGTTTGTGGTTACTATTTATTTTATGAGGATTTTAAAATGGACGCCCTTCTGATTTCACTCTCTCTTAAGATGGTAAACTGCTGACCCAAGTTTAGACTGTCATCGTGTGTTAATTATGCATCTTTCTTTTAGATTGCGACCAAGGAACCACTGAACCCGATCAAGCAGGATGTGAAGAAGGGCAAACTCCGATACGTGGCCAACGTGTTTCCTCATAAAGGTTACATCTGGAACTACGGAGCGCTCCCACAGGTGAGACCTCTGTCACCTCGGAGTTGATCATCCCGCTGTTTGCGTTACGGTGTTCTATTGTTACGGAGTTGATCGTCCTTCTGTCGTGTTACGTATTTCACCGTCCCTCTGTTTTCTTCCGGAGTTGGACAAAATCAACAACTGGAGAGATTCTAACTGGACCTCTATCCCATTGTTAACCCAATTCGCTAGTCCTTCAGCGGAAAACACTAGAACGTCTCAGTGAAACTCAACTGCCAGTAATGCATTTCTTCTTTCGTCCTCTGGCAGCATTGATTTGGCCAAAGTGAATGACTAATACCGGCGGATACATGGAAAAACACTTCACGATTCATGAAATGGGTCTTGTTGGTGAAATCCACAGCGTGTGGCCCTGAGCGTTTTCGTGTAGGAGTGCATTAAGCAGCCTGCCTGGACATCATTGATTTGCCCATTACTTATTATTATTATTGTCTGCTGCCCTCCCCACTGGCTGAGAAAGATGCACTGTGGTGGGCTCGACAAATTTGACAGTATACAAACAAAGGGTTTACAGGGCTAATGTTGTTACCGCTGTCTCTTCTCGTGTTGAAACAGACATGGGAAGACCCGAACCACACAGACAAGGACACCAAGTGCTGCGGTGACAACGACCCCATAGATGTCTGCGAAATCGGCACGCTGGTAAGACTGTCTAGACTTTGGCTAAATCATATCCAAGAATAATAACATTACTTGTATGTATGAAAGTTAATTTAGTTAGTTAATAGTTAATTTACAAACAATACGTGTCTAGACATATTATAATTAAGCAATAAGGCCAGAGTAGGTGTCGTATTTGGCCAATATACCACGGCCAAGGGCGGTCCTTATGCACGACGCAACGCAGAGTGCCTGTATACAGCCCTGAGCCGTGATATATTGGCCATATACAACAACCCCCCGAGGTGCCTTATTGATATTATAAACTGGTTACCAATCTAATAAGAGCAGTAAGAATAAATGTTTTGTCATACCCATGGTATACAGTCTGATATACCACGGCTGTCAGCCAATCAGTATTCAGAGCTTAAACCACCCAATTTATAATATTGATTATAATATGTATATAAAGTAACTTGTGGGATGTATAATGTAATACATGTTAATGTATAACATGTCATGTATATTGTACTTTTCCCTGAGGAGTTGTCTGTCTGCTTACCTGTGTTCTGCAGGTGTGTTCCCCAGGTCAGGTGATCCAGGTGAAAGTGCTGGGGGTCCTTGCCATGATTGACGAGGGAGAGACGGACTGGAAGCTGATAGCCATCAACGCTGACGACCCAGAGGCCCCCAGCCTTAACAGTCAGTCTTAGGAACTTGTTACAGTACTTCAAAGTGTCACTGTAGTAGTAGACATTTTCAACACGTTGTACACATATTATGCTCCGTTTACACAGGCAGCCAAATTCAATCAATTAGTGATAAAACAGATCTGGTCTTTTGACCAATCCGATATGAAAATGATCTGATGTGTAAAGATTGGATCTGACTGGTCAAACTACCAATTAGTGGAAAGATTAACAGAATTGGCCTGCCTGTGTAAACCCAGCCTTAGACACATTATCCGTAGCACAGTATCCATTAACCTAGTGTGTTTGATCTCAGTATTTTACATTTTTGTAAGTTAGCAGACGTTGTTATCCAGAGTGACTTACGGTAGTGAGTGCACACATTTGTCATCCGTGGGAATCGAACCCACAACACTGGCGTTGCAAGCACCATGCTCTACCAACTGAGTTTAGAATCACAATGTGCTCTCTTGTATTCTCCTCAGGTATCGAGGATGTCCGCAAGACCAGGTCAGGTCATTTGGAGGCCACGGTCGACTGGTTTAAAAAATACAAGGTGCCAGACGGCAAGCCAGAAAACCAGTTTGCGTTCAATGGACAGTTCAAAGACAAGGTTCATAGAGTTTCTCCATTAGGGCCACATACTATATATTAAAGCATAATAGCTGGTATATATCGTACTATTTTCTTGAAAGAGTTCCAGTCCAGTGCCATGGTAGTTACTTTAATAGGAGGGACTCTGATGGTGTGTTCCCTTCCCCAGGGATAGCAAATGATTTGTTTCTTTTATATTGTCCTTTATCTCCCTCCATTCCTCCTCCTCTTTAGGACTTTGCTGTGGAGGTCATTAAGTCCACTCACGAGCACTGGAGGGCACTGGTGCAGAAGCAGACTAATGGTGGCGAGATAGATTGGTGAGGAGCGTGTGTGTGTTATCCCAGCAGGGTGTGTTAGCCCACCAGGGGGGGTGTGTGTTTCAGTTTCATCCTACGTTACACATAATACACTGCTCATGTGGTCGGTTGGCTAATAGCCGTCCAGCACCCCTTATGAAATTACAATAAGCCTGCGATATGTTGTTGATTTTTCTGTGTTGCTAGATAATGACCTAAGTTTCTTCTTTAACAACAGTAAAAACATATCTGTCTGCGAGAGCCCTTTCAGATTCACTGGGGAGGACGCCTGCAATGTGGTCAAGTCGGTGAGACTATCAATTCAGCTCTGTGTGTTGTAACTATAACTAAGCTTTGTGTTTTCAAGCAATGTCGTCAGGAACATTCTCAGTATCGCGTTTGGATCTGATAGTCTTGTGACATCACATCCTGTGCTTCCTCTTTTAGGCTCCTGCTGGTGGCGAGGCACTTCCTGTATCTCCAGAAGGTATGTATCAAGTGACTGACTTGCTTGACAATGAGACCCATTTTAGCCACATGATTGAATTGACAAGAAATAAGAAATACATATATTCATATTGTAAATGTGTATATATTACTTTCCCTTTTTTAATGTAACATTGATATCCACTATCGTCTGTTACAGTGGACAAGTGGCATTTCCTTTCCAAGTGATTCTGGACTGAAGTCCTGCGATGTGAAAAGCTGAAAACCTTTGTCCAATATTCAAATGAAGCACTTCAAGTACTGTATTTTTTCTATTGTTACTGCAAATGTTTTAGTATTCAGCTGATTTGGTTATTCCCATCTAAATTTGTAATTGATTATATCATATATTTTATTGCATTATGTTTGAGACTGATGCCCTTGTACAGACAGACAGGCCTATTGTATTTAAAAGTGCCTAAATGCATTTCAGTAAGGGGTTGTATGCTATTGAAATAAGAACGCATTCTTTGATATTTGATATTCATAATTTCTCAATTCGAAAACTACATTGGCCCAGTTTTCTTTGTAAGGTATCCAATGGTTCCATCCACCTTCTTTTGATAAATAAAAGCATCCAGGTGTAAGAAGCGCGGTGTGCCTTCGATTGACATCAACAACATTTCCACACACAAACATGCAGACCAAAATAAATATTTGAACCACTCAAATTCAAATGACAACTAGATGTGACACTTAAAACGTGCTTTAAATAAATATAAATTTTATTAAAAACACCCACATCTCAGCAATATCAGGAATGATATCATAAACAGCTTTCAAATAAACTGCATTCAGTACATTACAATACTTACAGCATTATAACATTCTTAATTCCATTTTTAGCATACCAACCTTAAAGGGGAACAAGGGAAGCAGTAACAAAAAAAGGAGGCAGAAAATAACAAAACGTTTTAAAAACTTTAGTGTCTCGAACTGCAAAATACCAACACGTGTACATTAAACTGCTAGCTTAACATAAGAGCTGTGCACTCTCGTGCGTTAGTCAAGCTCAAAGTCATTCAAGTAATGCTGAATCACACTCCAACACTCTGAAGCTTTTCAAGTATGGCTATGCTCGTCACCCGCTATGTCTCAGACACTCCTTTTCACAACCTGCTACTGTCGCTGGGTCCTGTACACTGAAATTCAACATTAACATGTTCTATTCTTTATTTTCACAGAAACTGCAATCCTTTACAAAAACTATTAAGTGACTTTAGCTAACAGGAACCTAAGAGCTGTAAACATTGCTGTGTTTTGACAGTGAGTGTGGCAATCTACAAAACCCAGGGACATTATCTAACTGAGCGTCCCGTGAACCTGGAAAAGACTAAAAGATAGATTTGAAAGAAGATTGCTGATAGAAACATGGGCCGTGGGTACATTTGACAAAATTACAAGAAACCTACAGCTTTTAACATATTACAATAGTAGGTTGTTATTAAAAATCAACAATTGCATTTCCGTAATACAAACACATGGTATGTACAATGTGGCATAATTTATTTTAAACACATTTACAATAATCTACTGATTTTTATTATCTTAAATAAAATGTTTTGTAATATTTTATTACATTGTTTTTTCTTCTGAAAAAGAAAGGAAGTGCTTTGGGAAAACGATAGTATAAATGTTAGAGTGGTGGGGGTGGGGGTTGTCACTCAGAAATAACCGTTGACTCATCATATATCATTCAAATCAAATGGAGAGAAAGATAATCGTAATATAATTGTTTAGTGGTTATAAATACATTTCACTATTAAACTATACACAGGCACACAAATGTGCGTCGTCATCTAGCATCAACTGCCCTGGTCTTGCCTCACAGTAAAAGCGAACGCATCGCTCTTTACCTTGTCAATGCCATACTTTCCCTTTAGTCAATTCAGTGCATATTATATGTTCAAATATACTTCAAAAGTATACCACCAATCTACTAGCTAAAGCATAAGTACAACAAAAAAAACGCAGGTCGTCAATTCCATCTTTTTGCTGATGAAGTTTTTTTTTTCTTTTTTTTTTTTTAAGTGTATTTATGAGGGGGGAAAAAGAAACCCACACACTGCTCTTGCTAGTGTCACTGCTCTTTACGTATCAGCCTCAAGGCCTTCATCAGATGGCTCTGACAAAAGCTCTGACAAGCCTTGAGGCCGATACGTAAAGCTTAATAAAGAGTAGTGACACTAGCAAGAGCAGTGTGTGGGTTTCTTATTTTTTCTCATCTCAACTGCACTTGCAAACAAAGATAGCTCAGATGTGAGTAATGTGAGTAACCTTTTTTAAGGGTGTGTGTATACAGTACCAGTCAAAAGTTTGTACACACCTACTCATTCAAGGGTTTTTCTTTATTTTTGACTGTTTTCTACATTGTAGACTAATAGTGAAGATTTCAAAACTATGAAATAACACATCATGTAATCATGTAGTAACCAAAAAATTGTTAAACAAATCAAAATATATTTTAGATTCTTCAAAGTAGCCACCCTTTGGCTCGATGACAGCTTTGCACACTCTTGGCATTCTCTCAACCAGCTTCACCTGGAATGCTTTTCCAACAGTCTTGAAGGAGTTCCCACATATGCTGAGCCATTGTTGGCTGCTTTTCCTTCACTCTGGGGTCCAACCCATCCCAAACCATCTCAATTGGGTTGAGGTCGGGTGGAGGCCAGGTCATCTGATGCAGCACTCCATCACTCTCCTTCTTGGTAAAATAGCCCTTACACCGCCTGGAGGTGTGTTGTCATTGTCCTGTTGGAAAACAAATGATAGTCCCACTAAGCCCAAACCAGATGGGATGGTGTATCACTACAGAATTCTGTGGTAGCCATGCTGGTTAAGTATGCCTTGAATTCTAAGAAAATCACAGACAGTGTCACCAGCAAAGCACCCCCACATCATCACACCACCTCCTCCATGCTTCACGGTGGGAACCACACATGCAGAGATCCTCCATTCACCTACTCTTTGTCTCACAAAGACACGGTGGTTGGAACCCAAAATATCAAATTTGGACTCATCAGACTAAAGGACCGATTTCCATTGGTCTAATGTCCATTGCTCGTGTTTCTTGGCCCAAGCAAGTCTCTTCTTATTATTGGTGTCCATTAGTAGTGGTTTCTTTGCAGCAATTCGATCATGAAGGCCTGATTTGTGTGGAAATATGGAAACTCTGTACAGTATTTTTGGGGGACTGCAATCTGAGGCTGGCAACTCTAATGAACTTATCCTCTGCAGCAGAGGTAACTCTGGGTCTTCCTTTCCTGTGGCGGTCCTCTTGAGAGCCAGTTTCATCATAGCACTTGATGGTTTTTGCGACTGCACTTTCCGGATTGTTTAAAAGTAATGATGGACTGTCATTTTTCTTTGCTTATTTGAGCTGTTCTTGTCATAATATGGAAATTCCACAAATTATCTTTTCACAAGGCACACCTGTTATTTGAAATGCATTCCAGGTGAATACCTCATGAAGCTGGTTGAGAGAATGCCAAGAGTGTGCAAAGCTGTCATCAAGGCAAAGGGTGGCTATATAAAATATATTTTGATTTGTTTCACACTTTTTTGGGTTACTACATGATTCCATATGTGTTATTTAATTGTTTTGATGTCTTCACTATTATTCTACAATGTAGAATATAGTAAAAAATAAAGAAAAACCCTTGAATGAGTAGGTGTGTCCAGACTTTTGACTGGTACTGTAAGTAAATCATTGGGATTCAAGATGGTGGCAAATCGCTGAATGAGAGGAAAACTAGATGAATGTACAGAAATGAGATGAAATATCCCTGATTTTGCTATTATATCAAAGCTTAAAGTTCAAGTAATTCTCCCTAGTAGATCGAGCATGAAGAAAGCAGTAAGCAATGAACTCAGCCTTGGTGGTGGCCTGAAGTCTGTTATTGAAGTTAACTTTTTGAAAGTGACAACAAAGGAAGGAGAAAGAAATGCCTTTGTATCGTGCTCCTGTGGTATTGCCAAACTAGTTCTGAGGTATATGGCAAGTAGGTACTTTAACTGTACGTCATTCATTAGCCTTCTCAACACCCCTAGGGTCTCACATTATATGTTCGCATAGCAGGTTGAGTAGCACCATATGTAATAAAAATCAGTTCAAACCCAAAGAAATATAACTTTTCTTTACAACACTAAAATCCTAAAGCGTTAAAAAAAAAGAGTAATTAATTTACTGTACAAATCTAATCTTTTATCATACAACTAGATTACAAGTATTTAAAGATGAACCACAGCAAGCCAGCTGCCTTTGAAACCGTGATACTGACGTTTGAGCTAACCCTGTTTCGTGTCCTACACCAAAGGAAGGTAAGGAACATGTTCACAAAACACAACAGTCGCATGACAACACGTAATATATCCACAATTCAGGTTTTTTCTGTGAACCTGTGGTCAAGAACTCTGAAACAGTTGCTGACAAAGTAAATAACCCTTAAGAGAAAATGCGAGAATCACATTTTTGTTGAAACATTACCATCTAAAAATGCACCTTTTTAGAATGGCTCGATTTACAATGTAAAGGACATGATAACAATTGTGAAACTGAAAGCACCAGAAAGTAAAATGTAAAAATTCGATTAGCATGATATTCTTACTGTTTTACAGGTAGGCTACAGTAATTTAAATCAATTTCATGTCTAGAAAATAATTCCTTTATTGTAACTGTAGATATTTTTGCACCAATCATCTGATCTGAAGGTCTTATCAAAATATTTCACCTTCAATATCAAAAGTGATTTTTTTTTTGCTGATGATATTTTGTCGATTTTGTACAGTATTTCAGTTTCATCCATTTTCACACATCATTTGGAGAAACGCGTTTATCTATGCAAACTTATTTGGTTCAAACATGAAGACATTTGAACTAAACTGTATAATAAAGACACGCTCCACTTTTAGCACCGTTATTGTGGTGTGTCCACAAAGTTCAGTGTTTTTTACAGTATGTCAAGATTATATATAAAAAATAATGTTTAAACGCTTAATTAGAAAATTAAAGCCACCAAAAAGAAACATTGTTTCCAGTAAATATAGAAGTCCTGATGTATTGGACCTGCAAAGCACCCGAGAAATGTTAACAGTGTGTATCTTGTAAAAGTAACCAGATAATAAATACTTCCTTAGTAGAGGGGGGTCAACCAACCAATCGGTAAAGTCCGAACTTTCAAGAGGTGACAGACCTGATGTACTCTATAATGTGGTACAACTTCCAATTGATCAAGTTCCTTCTCCACCCACGCTGTGTGTTCTTCTGACTCTGTCGCTCACCGTCGGGAGAGAGTGGACGCTCTGTGTTTTGAGGCTAGTGGTGCTTCAGCTTGAGGTTTTTAGTATAGCACCGTCAGTATAGAACCATGAGTTTTAATTCTCAGTGTTATTCCTCATGAGTGAACCCTACAGAACAGTATGAATGTCTCTTGTCTAAATGAAGCGGCTGTACGGCCCTGTGACCTTGGTAAAAGCGTAGGGCGACGTGTTGACGTAGGTGTTTGTGGTGCACGACATGGACCTCTCCATGAGGGTCTGGATGAAGCGCTTGTACGGAGGCTCCCCTTGCTGATGCGACAGCTCTGGTTGCTCCCTCTTCGCTCCCTTCTTAGTGCTCTTGCTGGGCGTCACCATGGCGCCCTCGGCCCCGTTCCTCTCGGCGTCCTCATCCTTCTCCCGTTGCTTCTCGGCCATCTTGGCCTCCCACAGCGCCAGGCCATGCTTCGCTTCGTTCATGTTCTTGTGCTGGTAAAACACCAGGGAGATGCGAGCGGGGTGGTTGCGTTTGGGGTTTTTTAGCGGCGTGGTGGCATGCATCTCCCGCTTGGCACACTCAATGAGGATGGAGCCATGGCTGGGCGCCACAGCCACCCCGCCGATCTCCGGATCCAGGAAGTTGTGCTCGTTGTCGGACCACATGGCCGGCTTCTCCTTGGGTGTGGTGGGCGTTGCGAACCTGACCCGGGCTCCTGCTTGATCATGGGGGAACCCCCGTGGAGGTGTTCATTGGGGAGCCCTAGGAACCCTGGTTGCATGGGTGTCATGCACGGGCTTTGGAGACCCATCTCGGTCTTGACTTGCATACGGAAGGGGTCCTGGGGGCCACCCGGGGGGAACATTTTGGTGCTCTGGGAGAGGTAGGGGTTGGGGTACCCACCAAACTGATTGCCTTTGCTTACTGCTGCTGCATAGTCCAGCCCTGGGTGGTGGGCTGAGGGCGGCCTGGAGAGGGCATCCAGGTATTGGGCGTCGGGGGCTCCGCTGGGACCGTATGAGGGGGGACCGTAGGGGCTCATGGGGTGGATGCCGGACCTCATGCTGCTACAGTTGCTGTAACCATTGATCTGTAAACCGGGCTCACCATACCGCGGAGGGTAGTTGACCCCATAGCGTTGGTGCGCACCATACTGCTGCTGCATGTCGGGGTAAAGCGCTCCTGGCCTCTGTTGCCGGTACATGTCCAGGTGCTTTGGGTTCGAGGTGTAGTAAGGGTGGTAGTTGTCTAAGGGCGTACCTCCGTTACACTGGTAACCCGGGTAGGGGCTACCTGGAGTCATGGGGCTGGGATAAGAGCTTGGTGGATTCGACCCATTCATGTAAGAGGTAGGTACGTGCAAAGAGGAGGGGTAAGGGCTTGCTGAGGCTGGTGGCTGGGGGTACATGCTACCTGGCTTGGAAGTGCTTTGAAAAGGGCTGGGGTGGTTGGGGAAGCGGGTGTAGGGACTGGCTGGATGGGGGGAGCCAGGGAAGGCGTGAAGGGCGTTCTGGTGCTGCTGTTGCTGGAGTTGCTGGAGGTGGGCACCAAGGGGTGACCTGGTGGCTGACCTGGTGGCTGGGGGGTCGTTCCCATGGCGCCTGGATTTGGACCTGGGAGATGAGAGAGATGGAAACATGTCTTAGAAACAGGCAGCATAACTATGGCCCTCTGTTTTGGGCGATCATGTCACATGACCTAGATGATGCCATGGATGCATGTTGATCTATAAATATTCAATCTATTACAGGCTGATGGAATGCTAGAAAGTGCCGGAGGAGAACAGCAGTATCGTCTGTGTCTTCTATTCTAAAATATCACTAGTCCTCCTACATTAGCGTCTTGTGTCTGAACCCTACTACACTGTGTACAACTCCACCCACCTGTCCCAGGAGTGCTCTGAGCTATGCTCTCATAAGTGCTACTAGATTTCAGCTTGGCCTTCGAAGGTGTGTCCGGTCCCCCGGCGTTCTTGTTTGAGGCAGCCCGCTTGGCGTCCAGCTTCTTCTGCCGGCAGGACTTGGCGGGCTCGGAGAGCATGCGGATCTGGCGGCGGAAGGCATTGAGCACCTGGATGGCGCCCGTCTTGATCTTCTCCTGCTGGCCCTCTGCACTGCCAAATTCGTCCGTTGGCGAGGCCTTGTAAAGGGGCAGCACATGGAGCTGCTCGTCCTCCGGAATCTTCCCGATCTGGCGGTTGTCCTCCTTGGTTAGCGTGCACACCTGGGATAGATGGTGGGTGGGAAGAGACAAGCTTGAGTGTTCTGTTTGCTTTTTACAAATGTTTTGCCTAGTGTTATTTAATTTACATCTGAATATCCACTGGGACGAGGCATCTTCTGTTTATTGCAGTATATTTTTTTTTTTTTTTTTTTTTTTAGCAAATTCAAACATTTGATACTGTATTGGCATTTTGCTCTGTCATATTTAGATGTTGGCTTACCACAGTGCTGCCCCCCTGCATGTTGTGGAGGTCTCTGTGAGCGTGAGCGCAGAAGTCCATACAGGCGGTGACTCCGGAAAAAGGTCGCCCCTCCCCCTTTCCCAGACGGCAGTCCGGCGCCCTTTGCTCATGTTCCACCTGTGGATGAACAATATGGGAGTTAGTCACTGTCTGCAGACAGGTGGCGTCATTCCCCAGGCGAGTCGCTGCATTAGTGTACAGTCATGGCCAAAAGTTTTGAGAATGACACAAATATTAATTTACACAAAGTTTGCTGCTTCAGTGTCTTTAAATATTTTTGTCAGATGTTACTATGGAATACTGAAGTATAATTACACGCATTTCATAAGTGTCAAAGGCTTTTTATTGACAATTACATGAAATTGATGCAAAGAGTCAATATTTGCAGTGTTGACCCTTCTTTTTCAAGACCTCTGCAATCCGCCCTGGCATGCTGTCAATTAACTTCTGGGCCACATCCTGACTGACGGCAGCCCATTCTTGCATAATCAATGCTTGGAGTTTGTATGAATTTGTGGGTTTTTGTTTGTCCACCCGCCTCTTGAGGATTGACCACAAGTTCTCAATGGGATTAAGGTCTGGGGAGTTTCCTGGCCATGGACCAAACATATCGATGTTTTGTTCCCCGAGCCACTTAGTTATCACTTTTGCCTTATGGTAAGGTGCTCCATCATGCTGGAAAAGGCATTGATTGTCACCAAATTGTTCCTGGATGGATGGGAGAAGTTGCTCTCGGAGGATGTGTTGGTACCATTCTTGATTCATGGCTGTGTTCTTAGGCAAAATTGTGAGTGAGCCCACTCCCTTGGCTGAGAAGCAACCCCACACATGAATGGTCTCAAGATGCTTTACTGTTGGCATGACACAGGACTGATGGTAGCGCTCACCTTGTCTTCTCAGGACAAGCTTTCTTCTGGATGCCACAAACAATCAGAAAGGGGATTCACAGAGAAAATGACTTTACCCCAGTCCTCAGCAGTCTAATCCCTGTACCTTTTGCAGAATATCAGTCTGTCCCTGATGTTTTTCCTGGAGAGAAGTGGCTTCTTTGCTGCCCTTCTTGACACCAGGCCATCCTCCAAAAGTATTCGCCTCACTGTGCGTGCAGATGCACTCACACCTGCCTGCTGCCATGTACTGGTGGTGCCCCGATCCCACAGCTGAATCAACTTTAGGAGACAGTCCTGACGCTTGCTGGACTTTCTTGGGCGCCCTGAAGCCTTCTTCACAACAATTGAACCACTCTCCTTGAAGTTCTTGATGATCCGATAAATGGTTGATTTAGGTGCAATCTTACTGGCAGCAATATCCTTGCCTGTGAAGCCCTTTTTGTGCAAAGCAATGATGACGGCACGTGTTTCCTTGCAGGTAACCATGGTTGACAGAGGAAGAACAATGATTCCAAGCACCACCCTCCTTTTGAAGCTTCCAGTCTGTTATTCGAACTCAATCAGCATGACAGAATGATCTCCAGCCTTGTCCTCGTCAACACTCACACCTGTGTTAACAAGAGAATCACTGACATGATGTCAGCTGGTCCTTTTGTGGCAGGGCTGAAATGCAGTGGAAATGTATTTTTGGGATTCAGTTCATTTGCAATTAATTGCAATTCATCTGATCACTCTTCATGACATTCTGGAGTATATGTAAATTGGCATCATACAAACTGAGGCAGCAGACTTTGAAAATTAATATTTGTGTCATTCTCAAAACTTTTGGCCACGACTGTAGATAAGTGGTTCTGTCTGGCGTTAAGAGAATGTGGGTTACTGGGTTAAGTACCAGTATGTCACAGAAATATCAGGGTTGTGTTCAGTTGAAAATGTTTTGAAACATAGAGACAAATGAACTTGAACTTGTCCAATGAACACACAGATTTTCATCTGCGGTTGCAAAACATTTTGCTATTGCGTGCTCCACTGAACACAACCCTCAGTGCAAAGAGAAGACATGGATGCCCATAGGGTTTATGTTACGAGCATAAAAATCAGTCTCACTAAATGAAACTTATCACTGTTCAAGCAAATAAATAATTTCATTTAAAGGCTCCTGTTGGGGATGTAGCCCCCTTTAAATTAATCAAGGGTAGGATTTTTTTTAAAGCTAGTGTTGAGTTGTTGATTTAATGCTATACATGTAAAATGTCTGGCAGTACTGTACATGGAGGCTGCCCAGAAATCCTTACCTGGTTTTGATAGGCATCCGGTGCCAGGGTTTTGTATGTGGGGGCCATTAGGGTTGCCAGATTCTGAAGGTTCTGCTCCAGCCTTTCTTCCTGATAGAGAAGCAAAACACATTATTTCAGTGTAGCTTTGTTTTGATAACTGGCAATGCATAATTAGAGTAACACTAAATAAATATGTTTATTAATACAGATACACTATGTACTGTATGTTTCACCTCTTTCGGGTCGTCCCCAGTTATCTTGAATTTGCGTGGGATTTTGCTCCTGGCAAACTTGCAGCCGTTGTAGTACATGCTCCAGGAACAGCCGAAAGAGAAGGAAGCGCCACAGGCCTCTGGGTCCAGCCCCTGGCACGCACACGTCCTCCTAAACAACAAAGATGAGAGGAATAACTCTGTTTCATAATTATACAAAAATATAAAAGCAACATGCAACCATTTAAACAATTTTACTGAGTTATAGTTCATATAAAGAAATCAGTCAATTGAAATAAATAAATTAGATCCTAATCTATGAATTTCACATGACTGGGCACGGGTGCGGTCATGGGTGGGCCCGGAGGGCATAGGCCCACAAATTTGGGAGCCAGGCCCAGCCAATCAGAATGTTTTCCCCACAAAAGGGCTTTAATACAGACAGAAATTCTCCTCAGTTTCATCAGCTGCCTGGCTGGCTGGCCTCAGATGATACTGCAAGTGAAGAAGTGGGATGTGGAGGTCCTGGGCTGGCATGGTTACACGTGGTCTGTGGTTGTGTGGCATTGTGTTGTGTGGCAAAGCTGCACATTTAGAGTGGCATTTTATTGTCCCCAGAACAAGGTACACCTGTGTCAAGATAATGCTGTTTATTAAGCTTCTTAATTCATCCTTTAGGTGGGGCATATCATCTTCGCAAAGGAGAAATGCTCACTAACGGGGATGTGAAAAAAACATTGCTATTATTTTTGAGAAATACGATTTTTGTACATATGGAACATGTCTGGGATCTTTTATTTCAGCTCATGAAACCAACACTTTACATTTAAAATTTGTTCAGTATATTTGGTGGGAGCTTATATTTGTCCTATTTCACACAAACAAGTGTGTATAGGAAATGTGTTTTTTTGCATATGCCAATTCTCCCTGAGACATCCTAAGAGAGTGGGGTCATGGCCAAGGTCTGCCATTATCAACCACGATCTTAGAGCAATTAAGCTTAAGTGCCGTGCCTAAAGGCACACATCAACAGATTGTTCTCCTTGTCGACTCTGGGATTCCAACTAGCGACGTTATGGTTATTGGCCCAACGCTCTAACCAATAGGCTACCTGCCATGCTATTATACAAAAATATAAACGCAACATGTAAAGTGTTGGCCCCATGTTTCATGAGCTGAAATAAATCATCCCAGAAATGTTCCATATGCACAAAAAGCTTATTTCTCTCAAATGTTTTTTTAATCTCTGTTAGTGAGCATTTCTCCTTTGCCAAGATAATTCATCCACCTGACAGGTGTGGCATATCAAGAAGCTGATTAAACAGCATGATCATTACACAGGTGCACCTTATGCTCGGGACAATAAAAGGACAATCTAAAATGTGCAGTTTTGTCACACAACACAATGCCACAGATGTCTCAAGTTGAGGGAGTGTGTAATTGGCATGCTGACTGCAGGAATGTCAAACAGAGCTGTTTCCACAGAATTGAATGTTCATTTCTCTTGAATGTTGATATCTCTACCATAAACCGCCTCCAATGTCGTTTTAGAGATTTTGGCAGTACGTCCAACCGTCCTCACAGCCGCAGAACACGTGTAACCACGCCAGCCCAGGACCTCCACAACCGGCTTCTTCACCTGCGGTATCATCTGAGGGTGGGGTGTATCTCTGTCTGGTTCTGGCTCCCCAGTGGGTGGTTCTGGCTCTGTCTGGTTCTGGCTCCCCACCCTTGCCTGCGCCCGTTACCCAGTCATGTGAAATCCATAGATTAGGGCCTAAGGAATTTATTTGAATTGACTGATTTCCTTCTGTGAACTGTAACCCAGTAAAATCTTTGAAATTGTTGCATGTTGCATTTATACCCCTGGCACTCACACGTCCTCCTTAACAAGGACGAGAGGACGTATACTCCCAATATCTTAAATCAAATGTAATTGTAATTGCGAATACGTAAGTATGGAGAATTGAGATTTATGTAGGAGCTAATCATCGCTTCCCTGTGGGAAAGTGTTGTTTCGAGCACACAAAGCAACTCCTATTACTATTTCTTATGAGTCAGCCTAGCAGTGAAAAACTATATTGGAAGCCTGCAGTTAAGCCTGTCCGTCTTATGTCCCATGCCTATGTGAATAACATGGTAAAAGGAAAATAACATGTCCATTTTTGGCTAGCAGGGTGTGCCTTCATAGTATACTATCGGCAGTTGTTTGGTGACATGGTGAATGACATTACATCATGCTGAAACGGCACGCTACACCATTACACATGCGCTCCTGTAGAGTGCAGACATTACACCTCCTGTTTGAGCGGTTGAGACAGATGCTGCCAGTAGAATAGTTAATGCAGTCATTGTGTGCCTTGACTAGAACAAGCTGTTCTACCTGACAGAATGTAGCCACGTGCAGCGCTTTGGAGAACTAAATTAGTTAGCTATGTTAAACATGGAATAGCCTGGTCCCAGATCTGTTTGTGCTGTCTTGGCAACTCCTGTGAATGGTCATTGTCATGCCAACAAATGACCATAGGAGTTAGCAAAGGGATAAGGCATTAGAATGTCTAACTGACTGAGCGTAGGATGATTCTGATGGACCAGCTTTGGCCAAACTTTGTCACAAGCAACGCTAAGACATGGTAAGTGTGATCACTTCCTCTCCTCACGGGTTGGGTTGAATAGCCTTCAACAATCAGTAATTCACCAGCAGGTAACTCATCCCAGATAGGGTTTAGGGTTTTGTAAAGTACCCAGGAGACAACAGAAGGGTGTGCGTGAATGAGCTGTTCTGTTCATTGGTATCGGGACCTAGACAAGCTGGCCTTTGATATTATGGTGTATCAACTGACCAAATGCCCAGCTAGTGTGTGTCATGCCTGGTCATCAGTTAAACAGGTATTGTTATTATGTATCCCCTATCATAACTCTACTGCCTTAGTTTGTTTTCAGGTATTATATTACATTTGAAGTTGTTGTACATTGAACAAAAAAATTAACGCAATATGCAACAATTTCTAGGATTTTACAGAGTTACAGTTCATATAAGGAAATCAGTAAATTGAAATAAACTATGGATTTGACATGACTGGGAATACATATATGCATCTGTTAGACACAGATAGTCCTACCTTAATTTTAAACTTGTTGTACATTTGAATTATATACTTATTCTCCTGAGGCAGACTTTCCTGTTTTGAGTGTACTATTTTGCAGTGTATTGTATTTGCATAGCAATGAGTAGCACAATGTGGTTGCAGTCCCCCCTCAGTAATGTATTGGATTATTGCACTTTGTCCGTGTCAAATAAATAATATGACTAAAATTAGAAAAGGTGAAGAAAATGTGTGCTCTTGGTTCAGCTGTCTAAACACATGTATGGTATGATTATAAGCAAGGACACAACTTTGGTGGGCGGTACATAATTTATATTTAAAAATTTTGCCAGACGGATAAACTCTCCAAACAGTGTAACGACCGCTCGGAGGCGTCCGCATGGTCCTAAAGCACACCATTGCCTCGTTTAGGATCACATTCCAATGCTAAAACTGGGGGGCAAAAATGCAAATTCAGAATGTGGGGGGACACCCGTCCCCAGTGAAAGTTGCGCCCCTGATTAGAAGTTACGATTTTAGAGGCAAAGGCCCTTACTCCTCATTGATGGCACATCGTCGCTGGGTGAGGGCTCCATGTCTCGTCAGCGTGTCGCTGAGCTCCATGTAGAGCTGGTCGGCCATGGTGGTGGGGATGCCTTCCCAGATCAGGATGATCACCACGATGCACGCCGTCTCGCACTTGTGACGCTCCCGCTCACGCACCAGCACCAGGAGCTTCTCGTCCACGCTGCCGCGCCGGATCACCTGGAACACACCAATGTCTTGATTTATTTGATTTGATTGTAAATCTCATTGAGATGAAGAGCCTTTTTCCCTCCCAGAGGCATCTGCTCTGAGATCGCAGCGAGATAGTACAGTAAAGTTTCCCTTCAAATTACAGTATGATGCGTTTTCACAATTGACAATTATCTCTAAATACCAATCCTCGATTCTAATTTCGGCTATCCCAACTGGGTGGCAGGTAGCCTAGCGTTTAAAGCGTTGGGCCAGTAACCGAAAGGTTGCTTGTTCGAATACCATAGCCGACAACGTGAACAATCTGTCGATGTGCCCTTGATGAAAGAAAGGGAACATCTTAATAAGATGCCACCACCACCCATGACTTCAACTCTATTCTTAAACCAATACTGGCTAATCAGTGATCACCAAAATATGGAAGGTAAACATTACAGCAGCCCAAATTCAGAGTTATTCCTCCATATATTTAGATTTTAGTACCCTAATTTGCTCCAGATGCGCTGTACTATTATGGCTGACATTGTAAAACAACACATTTCCCTGCACCTATCCGGTGTGTGATAATAAAAAAATACGCATTTCCGAGACATTGTCATACTTCATTCACACTTACCCATTTAGCTATGGGGCATCCCTGTGTACTCTTCCCTTCTTTGCCTGTGTACACCACTTTTTCAATCCTGATGGCACTGCCAGTTAGCCCAGATCTTCAAAAGCAAGAATGATAGTTACAGTAGATGCATGTGATATAATAACAGAAGAGTGTACGGCAATAAAATGAGGATATGAACAACGTTTGTTAAGTGTGGGTGTAAATATGGGGTCTGTTCAGAAGTGTACAATGTTACAGAGCGTTCTGATTGTAACGTCTCCACATTAAATGTGATATATATGATATATGTAATGATATATATATATATATACATACACTTGATGACTGACAGGGGACTCTGTGTTGAAACAACAGTGCCTCCATCTTGGCACTCTCCCACCATTGTAAATAATATTTTGGAAGCTTTAGAAATGTATTTATTAATGTCCCCCCAAATTTTTGCCACGTGTATTCTATTACAGACACATTAATGCATACTTTTAAATTATACTATGTGACCTAAACATACAAAAAAGAAATATACAAATTTCCTTGTATTATAATTTTTAGAGATTACTAATGTTACTGTCCCCACTACAACAACAAAATACATGTAATTTTGTCCTTGAAACACCGGTAGAATTCCAATCAGTCCTAACACAGCCTGCTCCTACTGGGGAGTGCCAATATGGCTTCAAAGCCTCTCAATAGCAATCAGCAATCCAGGGCTATTATACATCATTGGATATATTTGCCATTTAGCAGACGCTGTTATCCAAAGCAGCGTACATTCATGCGTGCATACATTTTACGTACGGGTGGCCTCAGGAATCGAACCCATTATCCTGGCGTTGCAAGCGCCATGCTCTACCAACTGAGCTACAGAGGACCACAGTCACACAGCTACAGAGGATCACAAATGTAAAACGAATGGAACAAATACAAACTTGATGCTCGTATTCCCAGGTTAAATACTAATGGAATGTCTATGTGTAATATCCATGTCATGATTTATATGCCACCATGTTGAATTCTGGTCAGTGGTCAAATCATGAACCTGTCACTCTAAGTACGGAGGTCATGGTGACCAGAAAGTGATCCTATAATGGCTCTGGTGTGAGAAAGCTTGAGTTGAAATGTTTGTTTGAAGCCATGAAAAGTTCAGTAATTGTGCATAGAAATACCTGTTCCTATGGTTTATTTGCATGTGAGAAAGCAACCGTTAAAATGTTTGGTTGAAACTTTGAAAAGTTATACATTCAGTAATTGTGCATAGAAAAACCTGTTCCATTGTAATTATGTGGGATGACGCGGGATAAAACTACCCACCTTGTTTCCATGATGTCACGGATGGCCTTGATATTCGGAGCGGAGCCCAGGTGAGTGTAATACGGCCCTTCGTCCTTCTCACTGATTGACTCTGTATCAAAACAACGAAAGGGACAACCCCCATACCCAAATTAGACATCAACCGACAAATAATCTGTGTGTAAAGACATGAAATGTGACTCACCCACGCAGTGGCAGGAAGGGATATCATACTGGGTCTTGATAGGAGTATCCAATAGGTTTTTAATGGGAGTATCCAAGAGTTTCATGGGGAATTCATAAAACTCTGGAGCAGGGGTTCCTGCTTGGGGGTGAAGTCTAGGTGGGGTCTTTTCAGCGCATTGGAGCCAGGGCGCCCCATCCCCATGTCCTCCATCCCACCTGACCCACCGTCCAGGTCTGCGTGGGTCGAGAGCACCGTCACAGCACCAGACTGCTCCACCTTGACCTTGTTGGGTGACCTGATGACGAGGGACTTCCTGTCAAAGACTGGCGAAAGCTGATACTGTCTGAGAGTCTGCTCCATGGTGGCTAGGATGCTCCGCTGGGAGCTGCTCTGGCTCCGCTCGCCGCCGCACGACGTCTGGGGCTGTGGGTTGTACTCCTGCTTGACCTGGATGCCCCCGCTACCATACCCATCTCCCGGCCCTGCTGTTGATGCTGCATCAACGGCGGCGGTCCAGGCCCTTGGTGGTGAGGGTGTTCGAACCGCGGCCCATTCTCCATCTTGATGGGCCGGAGGCCGTGCTTGAAGTCTACAGGGGTCTGTGGATGAGGGGGACCCAGAGACCCCCGCTCCGACTGCCTCTGTAGAAGATGCATCCGCAGGGCTGCGTGCCTCTGGAAGTCCCCCTGGGGGCCCCCGTGTCCCAGGGGTGGAGGCCCCCTCTGGAACTGGCCGCAAGACTCCTGCTGATTCTGCTCCATTTTAGGATACATCTGCTGTTGCTGTGCAGACACCTGCTGGTTTAAAGCACCGTGTGGTAAGTGAGGTAGCGGTTGTGGGGGGGTCTGGGTAAGGGGGAAGTCCATGTGGTTGGGGTGTGGTTGTCGGAGGTGGGGCGGTGGCTGCTGCTGGTGGGAGCATTGCTTGGGTCCGGGGCTTGGAGTGTACTGCCTCTGCTGTTGTTGTTGGTGCTGCTGTTGTTGTTGCTGCTTCATCTCCAGCTCCATCTCCATCTCCATGGTATTACTGCTGCTGTGTCTCCATGACGCCTGCTGGGACTGCTGTGCGTCGTTGGGCTGAGAGGGGTCTACAGGATTGTACCCAGGGTTGTTTCTCATCATAGACTGGATCTGCTGCTGGTGCCCAGGCTGGGGTTGACCACCTTGACATCTGTAGCCTCCACCATGGGATTTCAGCTTCTTCTCTAGCCTGATGTAGTCCTCCAGCTTGAGTTTGTTCTGCAGCTGTTGACTGTCCATCGTGCCCTGGTTGGGGTCCTGCGACTGGGGTGCGTTGACTGACTGCTGTCCGTCGTACTGAGACGGATGGGACTGTGGCGCTGCTGCTGCTGTTGATGTTGTGGACGTTGTGGCGGCTGCAAAAATCTAGGTGATAGTATTTCCTCTAGATCTGGGTCGCCTTCGCATAAGTGCTCTGGCTGCATGGGGGCTCGAAAACAATTCCCCCCTTGCTGCTGCTGTTGAGGAGGAGGAAGATTACACTGCTGCTGGTGCATGTGTTGTGTATGTGGCTGCTGTTGAGGAGGAAGATTACACTGTTGTTGGTGCATGTGAGAAGGGCCTTTAGAGTCGGCCTGCTGCTGCCACTCTGGGGCAGTGTTGTGTTGGGCAGGAGGCGCTTGGTGAGGCGACTGGGCCGGCCGCGGCTGCTGTTGCTGGTAGGCCCCTCCAGTAGGTCCTACGTCGAAGCTTTGTCCCCCCGTCTGGAACCTCCGTGCTGAGTCGAGCTCCAGCATCTGGCCCCGGGAGTTCAGGTCTATCCAGCCCATCTGGGAATTAGGGCAGCCGGGATCCGCTTCTCCTCTCTGCTGCTGCTGGGTTGTGTCTTTCATCATCCCGTTTTGATGGGAGTGTTGGGGTCCAGGCTCGCTGCCACCGTGCAGGGAAGCTGGGCCCATGGAGCCCTGGGGGCCCGTAGAGTCAGCTCCACAGGGGTTCCCCGTCTGCTGTTGCTGCTGCTGCATCCCATACTGTTGCTGCTGGCGCCTCTCCTCATTCTGCCCCATGCCTGGGCTGGGGAAAGGGCCAGGGCTGAACCCAATGGCCTCCTCTGTCTGCAGCGGAGTGCTCTGCTCTAGAGGGGTCAGGAAAGAGTTCTGATGGTTAAACTCCTGGTTAGGTTTCCTGTAAATGCCCTCTGTGTTGTTCTGATGTTGCGAGCCATCAGCATGCTGCTGTTGCTGGTGCTCTCCTCTGTAACTGTTAGAATACCCATTCACCATACACGGGGCGGCTGAGTTGTTATATACATTGCTGCCTTGCCCTTTAGGGGCTGCTACCCCAGTCTGCTGCTGTTTCTCAGAGGCAGGCATCTGGGCTGAAATGGGAGGGAACCCTGAGGTAAGAGAGGTAGGTGACTGCGTCGTGGCTTGTTCGGGCAGTTCAGGGAGTTCGTTGGTGAGTGAGCTAATGTCATCGACCAACCCCACCTCCGGGTGAAACTCCTGCGTGCCTGTCTGTGCTGCGATGGACACTTGTTCTGGGTAATACTGAGACAGAGTTTTCTCTAGAAGGTCACCAGGTGTGCCTTCAATGGAATTGGGGCTCACTGTAGCACCGTTAGCTATTTGCTTGTTCCTTGATAGTGAGAAAATATCCCCTCCATTTGAGAAAGTATTACAATTTCTCTTATCCAGTCTTGTCCCATCACAGTCAAACTCCCCAGGCTTTGTCAACTCCGGGAAATTGTCCATGATGTCCCCACCATCCTTTTTGTCCCACATCTCCTCTCCATCCCCTCCATTAATCTCCAAATCCGATCTGAGTTTCTTGGCCTGGTGAAGGCCCAGTAAGGACTGGTCACAGAGCGCATTCTTCAGATCCCCGCCATTGATCATGTTATAAGAGCCTTGGTCGAACAGTCCCTGCACTCCGGCAGGACTGCTGCAGTTCTCCCTGTGTCTCTTCATTGGGTTGACGACCCCCGCCACGGCCTTGTTGTAAAGGTTCCAGTTTCCATCCCCGTTGATCTGCTGATGGGCTCCTTCCGGCGACTGGGTGCCATTTTGGAGCTTGGCGGTGATCAGGTTGTCTGGTTGAGTGGCGGCGCTGAGTTGTGCTAGTATCAGACTTTCTTCCGTCTCCTGGCTGGCCTTTTCTGTTTCCATCTGGCCTGCTCTGAGTCCATCCACAGGGCTGCCCTCTGTGCGTCCTGCAGGAGAGACGAGAGAGAGAGAGAGAGAGAGAGAGAGAGAGAGAGAGAGAGAGAGAGAGAGAGAGAGAGAGAGAGATATTACTAACCATGAAATACAGAAACAACAGACAGTGATAAGGTGTGATTACAAATTTAAACAATAATGTGAATGGTGCACATACCACTGATTTTGAATTAAGGTGGAAATTGCTATTATATGATGATAGACTATTTTTACACAACCATCCTATGATTCCTCAAATGTCATCGCTAGTTTCCACTTTCCCATAACATCACATTTGTTTGAAATGAAAGGGAAAAACACACATTCTCTCCAAAATTTTATGGAATTTGATTTATTTATAAACACTGAGGACAAAACACATGTGGGCTGCGACACTTTGTATTGGGGGCGGCAGATGGCCTAGCGGTTAGAGCATTGGGCCAGAAACCAAAAGGTTGCTGGATCGAATCACTGTGCTGACAAGGTAAAAATGTGTGTTTCTGCCCCTGAACAAGGCAGTTAACCCACTGTTCCTAGGCCATCATTGTAAAAAATAATTTGTTCTTAACTGACTTGCCTCGTTAAATAAAGTGGTGGGAAACATTAAATGAGTTTGAAATCATTGCCAGCCTGGGTCACAGAGTTGAGTCAGGGGAGTAAAATGTTTACACTTGGCTCTGAGTGGATATCAGTTATGTAATATGAAGGAAGAGTCACAGAATAGGATTATCCTCAACTGGGTGGCAAGCAGGGAGAGAAATAAGAATGCTGGGGGAAGGTTATCCCAGGACAACATGCCGGGTCAGCATGGAGTGACACACACACACACAGTGTGGGAACCAGCGCGGTTGAACATGTTTTACTTATGAAAAAGGTCAGACTTTCTGTAATCCTGCCCTGTGAGTTTCTGCCTTTATGAAATCAAAGATGGTGAAACACAATCAGCTCCATTTCCCTTAGAAGTGCATTAAGTCAACCGAGGTAAATGTAAAAATACCACGAGACCAGATGCATAATATTCCCAGTCTGCATCCATCATGCTGTACCTGATGGGAGAAACGCCAGTGAAGTTGAGGAATATATCTTCTGAATGTGCTGCTCTTTTTAGACATGCACGAACCCATTGGCACTCAGATTCTCACGAACCCATTGGCACTCAGATTCTCACGAACCCATTGGCACTCAGATTCTCACAAATCCATTGGCAGCCAGAGCAGTATGAATGCTTCTCTGAGACAGACTCTCTCAGGCAAAACATTATTGGGTAGACAAAACATGACCAAATTATGCACATCCCCCCCCCCCCACTGTCTCTGTCCCGATATAGAGAGACAGCTCCAGGAAGGAAGGGGTCCCAATAAAGAAAGAAAAGCCAGAGGCAGCTTGCAGCATTATTTGCGTGCGCAGAATATTCACAACACAGCACACAGCTCCGAACCTGAGCAGCTGTCTTTGGGCCTCAGCTTGGCGAGTGAGGCTTCACTCCACAGCTAGAAGCAGCCGAGCATGTTTACAGAAGAGTGGAGAGAGAGAGAGAGAGAGAGAGAGAGAGAGAGAGAGAGAGAGAGAGAGAGAGAGAGAGAGAGAGAGAGAGAGAGAGAGAGAGAGAGAGAGAGAGAGAGAGAGAGAGAGAGAGAGAGAGAGAGAGGAGACATACCAACGACTCCTCTACTCCTCCACCATGCCTCTTTCTTCTCAGGCAGATGCTGCTTGTATCAAACAAAGGGGTGCATGTGTCTGATCACATGGCTAGACACTGACCTCATTCCATTAACTGCTACACGCTGGGAGTTTATGCTATGGAATGACTTGTAATACTTGCTGGAGGAAAAGATGACACTGCCCTTTTCTTGAAGGAGAGGGTGGGAAATAGGTTTTGTTCAATTTTTGCTTGGGACTGGTACCTTTTTCATACAATATGGAAGAAAAATGTATATTTGTTCAAAGAGATTGAATGGGATCTAAAGCATTTACAAATTTGTAACTTATTGTACGAATTGGAATTCGTACCATATCATACAAAAACTATTTTTGGCTCATGAGCGCTAATTTAAAAACTACTGGCTGAAATTATACAAAACCTCTGTATCATCACTTTAAAGGTATATTAAATATATTTGTTACAGGTATAGTAAATATGTATATACACTGAACAAAAATATAAATGCAATATGTAAATTGTTGGTCCATCTTTCATGAGCTGAAATAAAAGATCCCAGAAATGTTATATACGCCCAAAAATGTCATATAGAACATTTGAATTTATTTCAAGTGACTGGTTTCTTCATATGAACTATAACTTAGTAAAATCTTTGAAATTGTTGCACATTGGGCTTATATTTTTGTTCAGTATATATTCATTACATCAGTACTGGGTTCCATTTTTCAAACTGTTGAAACATGACTGAGGCTGCATCATGTAACAACGATATTCTCCTTCTGTAATGTCGACGTTTGAGACAGGCGGGGAAAGGAGGCTGGTAATATTACAGATGGTAGATGGGAAAAGAGCTTTGCTATGCGTCTGCTGTTTAGCACTGCTATTCCTCACCTTCTGCCCCATTGTAATGTACAGGTAACTGCCAAAATAAAGGAAACACTTGAGTAAATGAGCCCCATTAAGACAGTATGTTGGCGTTTCCTTTATTTTGGCAGTTACCTGTATGGGGTGGAGGAGGCCAACTATCTTATAGGAAACTTGGCTTTATTCCCCCATATTGTCATGTCAGTAATGCCATACTGTGGATAATATAACCCTGGTTCCACAGAGGTGTGAGTCCCTGGTAGCCAAGACAGGCAGTCTACTCTGTCCTACACTGTAGTTATGAATTTATCATATGGGTTTCTAGGTATAGAGTTAATGCAAAACTCCTAGAGGACACCTAGAGGGACAATTGGGCAGTCGCAGATATTGAATTACATTATGGATTTGATTTAGTTTTACGCTTATCAAATCCATGATCTTTGGTTTGGCAGTTGTGACAGACAGTCAACTAAGTTCACACTCTGGCCTGTCTATTGTTCACAAGGTCAAGCGATGACATCACGGCGGAGTCACGATCGGATAACACTGGATAGGCAGGAAATAAGATGCCTGATTCTTATATTGTAATATGAGTCGGCCCCCACGGTGCTCACACGCCACATCTCACCCCCTTTGAGTCATTCTGGTCTGTTGTGACTTGATAGCAATACTGACAATACTGTCCTGCCATTGCACCGCAATATCACCATCTTAGTCAATATCAACACAGCCAAGTCTTTGTCGAATTTTCAGCAGGAAAATTATGCTGATGTAGCATATTTACAGTATGTCCTTGTGTGGAGATATTTCAGAGAAGGGTTTCAGAGCTACTGCACACCAACGGGCCTATCGTAGCTAGGTGAGAAGCAAGTTGAAGGCTGTTGAGGGTTGTATCACATTGTGATGCAGGGAGGCATCTCTCTCCAAGAAGAGAGAGTGAAATACCAATACTGTGAACACTCACTCTTCTCCTTTCCCCTCCATCCCCCCCTCAGGGAAGCAAGTATAGATTCCAGCGATGGCATTGATTTCTGTCTGCCACACGGCATTATTAATGCATGTAACATCCGCAGCATCTGCGAAACAATTACAGCGCGCCGGGGCCAGAATCCAGCCACAGTCTAATCCATCATAATTATGAGCAACTCCTCTGCAGATGTCCCAAGGAGGAGCTGGCCGCGGCTCAAAACGGAAAGGACTTTTCTGTAAAATATCACTGAAAGAGAGAGAGTTTCGGTGGTTGGTTTGACGCGGTGGGCTTCTAATGTTTGTCGACAGCGCCATTAAGCCAGGAGAGAGGGCGTTGTCATCCCGCCGTTGAGATTCATGCCGTATCGCATTAGTGGAAACCAAGACTGTTCTCAGGGCAGGTCTGCTTGCTTTTGACTAGAGCGTTGTCATCCCGCCGCTGAGATGTATGGGCCAAGGAAGACGAGGGGTGGTCGTGTATGGTGTGGTGGCGCCGGGCCGTATCTCAGAGGTCTAAGATGGCTTCCTTTTCTCTTTCTTTCCGCATCTTCTTTCCCTTCCTCATTGATGATTGGAGGCCCGGGCCGTGCCTCAATAGTCTAACATTGAGACAGGGCATTGAAATGGAAACTTCCTCAGATCTCTGTTCTCTTAGGGACCACACACGGCACGGAATGATGATCCGCTGTTTGTCTGCAGTTTGTTGGGCACGGTGTGTTTCAGGGACCACCCGCTGGTGGACGTCTGACTGATGACATTTTAGTCCCATTCTACATGTAGAATCAGTTGGTAAATTACGACTGGCACTATTCAGAGGTGCTAACTACTCTTGGCTGGCAAACGCTACCGGTATGTCCGTGACTTTTAAAGCCAAAATGTGTGTTTGAGGGCCACTAAATCATGTCCTTTCGTGCATGGAGCTCAGTGAGGGGGCCTCTATAATGAAACCGCCAAACCGCCATGGTCCGATAAGAAAAACATGGTCCCCAACCTTTGAAAAACATTATTGGATCCAGCTTTAGATTCCCATGAAAACTCTCTCCTTCCCTTAAAGCGCGTTCAGCTCTATACGAAGCCGAGGACTGGTGTAGAAAAAATAGGGAGATTTAATAATAAATAGCAGTGGCCATGTGGTATGTTTCATTTGGCACAGTGCGTATGTGCGTGTCTGTGTGTGTTTGTGCACGTGCACACTAAGTCACTGGGGTTGATGATCTGGAGGCCATTACAGTTGCTTATTATCATGCAAGAGAAGATGTCACCTTCAAACTGCACACTCAGTCTCTCTCTCTCTCTCTCTCTCTCTCTCTCTCTCTCTCTCTCTCTCTCTCTCTCTCTCTCTCTCTCTCTCTCTTTCTCTCTCTCTCCTTCCAAGCCTGTACTCCATTAGGGCAAGAGAAGACTAAAAACAACGATGAGAAACAGTTGTGTGTGCATACTGTATGTCTGTGCATCAAAAAGCTACTAATGCACATATTGATGTATGGAGAGCTATCTATTTATCGGTCTAAAATAGTAGTAGATACGGTGTGCTGGCTACAGCTCAGTACAGACTAGGTTGAGGTCGAGAGGAGAAAGGGATATGAGTGTATGTAGAAAAAGCTCATATGTAAACGATTCAGCTCCACATGTGCTGTATTCCATGTGTCTGGCAGGGCAGGGAGTGCATGGGGTACAGGTCAGTTTGTATGCGTTTCTGAGAGGGAAGAATTTAAATGGGGCACCTGCTGGGGCAGACTGACAGGAAAACGTAATTCATCATACCCGAAGTCTAGATGGAAAGTTATTTTGACTTCTATGTCGAGGGTCATAAGGTTCACACTGTAGTGTGCTTCCAGCACTCCCAATGTTTTACCCTTTAGAGAGAATGAATATGTTTTATTATCACATACACAGGATAGGTGCAGTGAAATGTTGTTTTGCAAATGAGGGTTAAGGGGCTTGCTCAAGGGCACATCGACAGGTTTTTCACCTTGTCGGCTGAGGTATTCATTTAACTGGCCTAACCTGCTGCCCTCTACTCCTACAGTTTCTGTTAGTCACAATACAGAGACATTTCTTTACAGAAAAGGTTACTTGTCCTCTAACTTGAGGCAATCAGTTCAAGCCATTATGGCTCATGTTTGCCCCCTCCAGCTATCTAGTTGCATTGTCTGTTGGGAAACAACAATAAACTCAGAGAAAACTGTTGAGGCCAAACTCAGGGCAGGCTGGCTGGCTGGGCATTAACAATGTCCCACCCTGAGACTGTGTGTCATCCCTCCAGGACATTAACCACCTCAGCACCAGACCCCCAGTGTTAGAGTGATAAATCACACACTAACGAGCTAGCCTGCAAGGCCAAAACGGGGTGCTGCTCTCCCTGTCACAACAGAGGTGACAGACCAACTGGAGGAGGAGTGAGAGGTAGGGCAATGGGAATTCTTAGGTTAACATCCAATCCACTCTGGTGGTGTCTCTTGTGACGTGAACATGCCCCCCAAGTTCTGATGTTGGATCTGTCTCACGTGACGTGAAAATCCCCCGAGCTGAGCTCCGAGTTTGAGTATAAAGTTGTTGTTGTGAGTAAGATGTCTATTGTCTACTCTAAGACTGAGTATGTCTCAGGATCAGGTCGACAATGAAAATAAAATGATAACGGAGAGTGGTGGAACGTTCTATATATTATAGCTATTCGTGAAACAGTCCATTTTGCGAGTTACAATTACTTAATTTCCAAAAACGTTTCCAGTAAACTATCAATAAACAATCAATATCTATTAAGACTTGAGTAAGTAAGTATGGTTTGGACAAGTAAGCTTTGTTCGAGCCTGAATGGCCCATAGACTTATTCTCATGCATAATAGAGAGACACGTGATCGTATACAAATGTAAGCAAGGTTTGAAATGATTATGTTTTAGTCAAATATTATATCTGTTTGGGTTTCTTGCGGGCAATTTGCAGTCTACGGAATTATTTGCAATTATTTTCTAGCTCCCTGACCATCCTCTCAAGATAAATCGTCCCATGGCTGTATGTAGTTGATGATCCCTGGTATAGACCATCTATTCTAGAGTGCATGTCCATAGTTTTGATGCTGGAAACACATGGAGAAAGATTAGCCATTAGTAAAGCTGAACTAACTAATGTAGTTCCACTCAGACTGAGGAGATATTGGGACCCTTAAAGACGACGAGTCTTCCAGCAAGCTGCTGGTGTGTGTGTGTGCGTGTGTGCGTGCGTATTGCTGAGCTAATCCCTTTCAGACACAGCTGGATGTACTGTGCTATGGGCGTCCCCTCTCACCCTCCGCCATCATAATCAGAAGTGACAACGTACCTTTGTCCAACATGGGGAACCCTCTTTGTTAGATAGCTTCACATATGGGCTCCACAATACGTCAACATACCCAGACTGAGAATTAATGAATGCCTAATAGATATTGTCTTTTCACAAACCCAAAAGACAAGACTTGGACTTAGACACAAAATATGGTCCACTTGACAAAATATAAACTACTGTCCCATGTGACTTTGTTTTGTTTAGTCTCCCTCTCCCACTCCCTCTATGGAGTTAGTGTGTAAATCAGTAACTAAGTCAGAGGTAAAGCACTATCAGCGATCGGCACCCAGCCCATGGCGTCCAGCCTCCCACTGGGCCAAGTCAGTGTGCGGCTCCGCTCCGGATCCTCGGGGACTCCGCGCTCCAAAGTTTAGTGTTTGCCGAGCAGAGCTGAGCAGCTTGTCACAGTTGGATACACCCACACCGACAACACAAAAAACTCTCTCTCTGAGAACACAGATAACAAAGCCAGCGATCCTAGCTGAGTGCTGTACAATCGCACATGCACACACACACTGAGAAAAATGTCCAATGTTGACTGTGCCTGGCTCCAAAACAATAGGGACAGATTGGCTGCATTCTGTGTACTGCTTATTAAAAGGAATGATTAACAGTCTTCCTATTTTAGCTCAGGAGTCTTCTGCATAATATGAGAAACCAGTGTCCACAACAAACATATGTTTCTATTGGGATCCATTGTGTTACAGGGCTTCACTGAAGATGCCTGACAGAACTTCACATTACTTATGCGGTTGATCTATTTTAAGTTTCCCTCTCCAGTTACTAATACCCACCAGGGAAAAGCTAGGTTTGTTATTCATTAAATGACTCCATTGCTTTAAAGGTAGACTCAGCAATATAATGTTGATGCAGAAAGCAAACAGCGTAGTGGGTCAATTTCCGCAACATCTAAGAGCGTTAAAGCGCGAGGCTCAACTTCTCCTCTGTTTTGGTCCCGTGGCTACCATGCAGCAACAGCCTGAACGAACCTGTGCACCGTCCACCACAGATACTGTGTGTGACTGTGTGAGAACGAAGCGTTGCATCTCGCTCATCTCAATATCTGCGGTGCTGCTCGTGGCAACATAATCTACCTTTAAAATGTAATTAATATTGAACTAGGTCCCTGTGTCCCTCCAAAGGTGTGTGCCCTTTGTTTTAATATTTTTGCTTGTGTGCTGGGTTTTCTAGTGTATGCTAGAGTACCTGTAGACTTCCAGTTATTGCGCTAACGCTAGTTAGCATTGGCTCACAAAACAACCCGAATCTTGCCAGAATCTTGCAGTATCCCTTTAAGCCTGAGGGTAAGGGGTTTGATACTGGCAACAGTCGGTTATTGCTGTTAGACAATGTAGACAGTGTGTGCACCAGTGCCACTTAAGGACACTGGCAAAGGGACGAGCGTGCAACTCGCATGAACAAGACATTTTAAGCACTAAATGTAAGGATTGTGTGACTTTTTCCGACCGGAGAAGATTTGCAGATGTTGTACTATTCATGTATGAGCCATACATTGACACATGGAGTCCAAAACGTGAAGGTTTAAAAAATACTGACGTAGTTTTCAAGGTCCCATTTCAATCTCGTTAAATGAATGGAAGGCTATGAATGGTCTTGGGGGTACTGTACTAGGCCTACTGACTGTATGTTTTGTCATGGTCAACAGATGACTTAAAGCAGCATTCAGCAGTTGAAACAATTACAAAGTGTCCTCCCCGCTCCTGTTTCGGTAAAAAGCTGAAGGATGGGACTGGAGAAATGTAACCACTCTCAAATCTGTAGACAGAGCTATATAAGCAAGGTCTGACCATCCAAAATGATAGTTTTAACCATATTATAGGGCTATAAAGTGTTTGTTTTCGTTCATTTAGTTTACAAACATTGGAGTAAAAAAACATAAATTTTGGGTTCTGATGGGGTAAACAGTTGAACTAAGTTTGAGGCATTTCTAAGTTAAATTCTATAAGAATCGATGGGTACATATAATGAATTTATATATCCACAAATGTAGCAACTGCGGTTTCCCCCTTTAACAGAAGGTGTCGGTTTCCCTTAGTAGCCTATTCAATAAACAGAGTGATTCATTTTGGAATGAACTGACACAAAAACTCTCCAAAAGACGGTCGACAGACATTTATCTCGACCCTAATGCTCTTTCGTTACGTCATAATCTCAACATTTCCCTCCAAGAAATAATCCATGTATCTTTCAACTAGAGTTAAGTGCAGCAAAGTGCATTGCAGTGAACCCACACTGTGTTTTTGTTGTTTCAGGGAGAGAGAGGGAGAGAGAGGAGCAGCAGCAGTAGGAGAGGTGCGTTAGTAGACAGGGTCTATTGGCAGCCGACTTGGCAGCTGTACGTGACATTCACGGATAATGACAGCCGCTAGAAGGACCATGTCTCAGTTGGTCTCAGGTTCAGACTTGGGCAATAGTGGGGGTCAGAGACGGACTCACCAGATGGGCTGGTCCATCTTTAGCCCAGTGGGCCTGTCTAAAGTGGGGTTTTAGCGCGGAAATATAATTATTATTGGCTAATAATGGGGCCCTTGAGGAAAAGAATGGGCCGGTTTGTTATACACTGGTGGGGTAGAAGGACCTGCTCTGGGTCTGTATACATAGTGTCTCAGAGTGCTGATCCAGGAACAGTTTAGCCTTTTAGATCATAATTTATATTATTATATGGACAGAGGCGACCTGATCCTAGATTAGCACTCCTTCTCTGAAAGGCATTGTGAATACAGACCCAGAGCTGGAGATATTCAAGAAGGCCTCGTAAATCAGATGCACACCCGGCCGTCAAGCCCCTTTTCGTTGTCCCAGAATGGTCCCAAAAATAAGCCATTATCTCAAGTGTATGTTTCCCCTTTTCGCCAATAGCTGCTTAACTATGTTCCTGTCTGGCGATACGAATGGGGAGCACGCTTCCATAGAGGCTGTAAATTCTGGGGAAACGTTTGAGTCACTCCCAACCTTGTTAAAATGGATAACAAATCCAGCACTTCCAAAGTAACTTTTCTTAGTGTTTTATTGTCTTGTGTTTTTATGATTTCCACTTGATTTCCTCATTTAAATGTGCCAAACACCTAAATAGTGAAATGCTATGCCAGGCCATGTGGTTAAAAACACATTGGGGTGAACACATGTGGAGTGTTTGTCTGTCTGCCCAGTTTTAGATTTTCTGTTGTCAAGTTTTCCTTCAGTCAATGTAGTGATTGAGGTTTAAGATACATGTGTTGTAGAGTATCAGTTGAGGTGGACATTTAAAAAGACTAGAGAATTAACACATGCCATTTTGGACTGTAGATGTTGTATTTGTAACCCAGATGTTTCAAGCGTTCAAGTCTCTGCATGCATTGTCTCTCTCTCTCTCTCTTTATTTTCTCTTTCTTTCTCTCTGTCTCGTTCTCTCTTTCTTTCGCTCTTCACCCTAATGCTTTCTAATTATTGGGGGTCACAAGGTAGACCACTGACCAGCCCAGGGCACTTTTGAAACAGCCTGCCAACATCTCAGTCACTATAGGACCTTTGTTAACTCATTAATATAGTACTACAGCCCTGTCTGGTTCAAACTACACTGGGCCGTATGTTTATCAAGCACTTTAGCTAGTTCACATATTTACATGTGGTGTTTATTTGAACAACATGGTCTCTATGCAGCATTACCACAGTGGAGTCCAATTAGAAGTTGTCTCAACATGGTCTCTATGCACCATTACCACGATGGAGTCCAATTAGAAGTTGTCTCAATGTGGTCTCTATGCACCATTACCACACAATAGAATCCAATTAGAAGTTGTCTCAACATGGTCTCTATGCAGCATTACCACAATGGAGTCCAATTAGAAGTTGTCTCAACATGGTCTCTATGCACCATACCACAGTGGAGTCCAATTAGAAGTTGTCTCAATGTGGTCTCTATGCACCATTACCACAATGGAGTCCAATTAGAAGTTTTCTCAATGTGGTCTCTATGCACCATTACCACAATGGAGTCCAATTAGAAGTTGTCTCAACATGGACTCTATGCACCATTACTACAATGGAATCCAATTAGAAGTCTCAACATGGTCTCTATGCACCATTACCACAATGGAGTCCAATTAGAAGTTGTCTCAATGTGGTCTCTATGCGCCATTACCACAATGGAGTCCAATTAGAAGTTGTCTCAATGTGGTCTCTATGCACCATTACTACAATGGAGTCCAATTAGAAGTTGTCTCAATGTGGTCTCTATGCACCATTACCACAATGGAATCCAATTAGAAGTTGTCTCAACATGGTCCCTATGCAGCATTACCACAATGGAGTCCAATTAGAAGTTGTCTCAACATGGTCTCTATGCAGCATTACCACAATGGAGTCCAATTAGAAGTTGTCTCAACATGGTCTCTATGCACCATTACCACAATGGAATCCAATTAGAAGTTGTCTCAATGTTTAGAGTGGGACTGACCTCTCACCTCATACTGAACCGAAGCAACATACACACACAAATGCATGCACACACACTTTTGACAATTTACTGTATATCTGACAGTCTAACATTGAAATTTAGTCTTTGCCTAATGCAAATGTTTCATCTTTTCAAAAAGAGATGTTCTGTTATTTCACCAATACACCACTGTGAATAAGAGCCTGGCTCTACTGTATCTGTCTTCCCTCTGGTCTAGCCAGGCAGCGCTGGACTGGTTTCAAGCTGCACACTAGCTGTAGGACTTGAGTGACACCAAATCATTGGCTTCCCATCCGAGCTGTTATTGAGTCAAATGACTGGCGTGCTACAGCGGTTTAAATCTCTCACATAAATATAGAGCTAGAAGACTAGCTTGCTATGCTGCTCTCCCCGCACGACCCAACCCCCTTCTCGCTACATTACTCCAGAGTCCAACTAACTCTTCCTCATGTAAACAACCAAGTGAGTGATCAAGAGTCCTCATATGTTGATTACTTTACATTAAGTTGCTGTAATGTAAAGTAACACTTTACAATAAGTTGCTGTAAGGCAAAGTGACACTTTACAATAGTTTGATGTACTGTAAAGTAATACTTTACAATGAGCTCGTATGGCTCTGTAGTAACACTGCAGTTACTACAGTAACAGCATAGTTATTTGTTAGTATTACGACTACTACAAGTATTACAGCAGCGTAATGTCAAGTGTACTGAGTTGATTCGGTCCATGGGGTAGTGCCTCAATGGTAATCCGCTCTGGATCCCTGAACCTAAACACCGTAATACGGTGTTGGTAATAAGAGAACTCATGTTTCCTTGTATGACAGAGCTCAGCTATGTCTTTAAACAAATAAAAATGACAAGCATTTCATTGTATCCTGACGAATAAACATTGAGTTGATTTTGATTTTGATCAGCACTCTGAGACACTTTATAAAATACAGGACCTGGACGATTAATGGAAAAAATGTATTCTAAGTTTTATTCTAAGTTGAAAAATAATAATAATTGAATTGAGATTTGTGTCATTGATCTACACACAATACCCCATAAGGTCAAAGTGTTTGTAGGGAATTTGAGAAATGTATTTAAAAAAAAATACTGAAATGTTTTTAGTCAATAACTATTCAACTCCATTGTTATGGCAAGCCTAAATACGTTCAGGAGTAAAAATGTGCTTAACAAATCGTATAAGTTGCTTGGACTCATTCCATGTTCAATAATAGTGGTTAACATGATTTTTGAATGACTACCCCATCTCTGTACCCCACACATACAATTCTCTGTAAGGTTCCTATATTGAGCAGTGAATTTAAAGAACAGATTCAACAACAAAGAGCATGGAGGTTTTTCAATGACTCTTTGAGCATGGTGAAGTTATTAATTACACTTTGGATGATGTATCAATACACCCAGTCACTACAAAGATAAAGGTGTCCTTCCTAACTCAGTTGCTGGAGAACAAGGAAACTGCTCAGGGATTTCACCATGAGGTCATTGGTCATCGTTTCAGAGTTTAATAGTTGTGATATGAGAACTGAGGATGGACCAACAAAACTGTGGTTACTCCACAATACTAACCTAAATGACAGAGTGGAAAGACGGAAATATTCCAAAACATGCATTCTGTTTGCAACAAGGCACTAAAGTAATATTGCAAAAAGTTTGGCAAAGAAATTCACTTTTTGTCCTGAATACAAAGTGTTATGTTTGGGGCAAGCACAACACGTCACTGGGTACCACTCTTCATATTTTCAAGCACGTGGTGGCTGCATCATGTTATGAGTGTGCTTGTCATCGGCAAGGACTAGGGAGTTTTTTAGGATAAAAATAAATGGTAAACAGCTATAAGCACAGTCAAAATCCAAGAGGAAAACCTGGTTCAGTCTGCTTTCCAACAGACACTGGGAGACAAAAGTACCTTTCAGCAGGACAATAACCTAAAACACAATGGAAAATCTAAACTGGAGTTGCTTACCAAGGCTACATTAAATGTTCCTGAGTGGCCTAGTTACAGTTTTGACTTAAACTGGCTTGAAAATCTATGGCAAGACTTGAAAATGGCTGACTAGAAATGATCAGCAATCAACTTGACAGAGTTTGAAGAATTTTCTAAAGAATAATGGGCAAATATTGTACAATCCAGGTGTGCAAAGCTCTTAGACTTACCCAAAAAGACTCACAGCTGTAATCACTGCCTAAAGTGCTTCTACAAGGTATTGACTCGGGGATGTGAATACTTATGTACATTAGATATTTCTGTATTTCATTCTCAAAAACACATTATTGGGTATTGTGTGTAGATGAGTGAAAAAACAAAAATGTAATCCAATTTGAATTCTGGCTGTAACATCAAAATGTGGAATAAGTCAAGGGGTATGAATACTTTCTGAAGGCACTGTAATCAAGTAAAAAGGGAATAGTGACCTGCTGAGCAGCAAGATAGAGTGTAGGCCAGTGAAGGTAGAGTGTAGGCCAGTGAAGGTAGAGTGTAGGCCAGTGAAGGTAGAGTGTAGGCCAGGACTGTGTGTAGACCAGGACACTACTTCTTCCTGACTGTAGAATGCTGAAAAAGCTAATTCATGGTATTACATAATAGCAGGTGTGTGTGTGTGTGTGTGTGTGTGTGTGTGTGTGTGTGTGTGTGTGTGTGTGTGTGTGTGTGTGTGTGTGTGTGTGTGTGTGTGTGTAAGTGCGTGTGTAAGTGCGTGTGTCTGCGTGTGTGTGTGTGTTGAAGTGTGTGTGTGTAAGTGCGTGTGTCTGCGTGTGTGTGTGTGTTGAAGTGGGTGTGCAGAGAGTCAGTGCTAGCAGACTTAAGGTGCAGGTGGTTGGCAGGTAGGTTGGAAGCCAGGGGTTAGTTGTTCAGCAGTCTTATGGCCTAGAGGCAGACACTGTCTCTGTCTCTGAACCTGTTTGTCCAAGCCCTGACGCTCCAATACCGCCTGCCAGGATACGTTTAACCTTTAAGATCATAATGACTAAAATAACACGGACAGGAGGATCGATCTGAGATCAGCTCTACGGAATCTCTTCATGAATATGGGCCCAGTGTGCTGGAGGTTTTGGGGGACAGATGTTCATTCACACATGGCCATCTCACTGTGTGACCGATAAACCACCTCACACTTGTGATTTGTGTCACATGTGCTCGTCGCAGAATCCCATAATGCACCTCAGATGGTCACACATGCCTCCTCTCTCTCTCTCAACATGTGACGCTCTCGACGCAACTCTGGCTGGCTCATCCAACAAAAGGCTTCTGTGTCTGCAGCACTCCGCAGTTAGTCTGCCTTCTTCCCCCTCCCCCAAAACATTTGTATGCTGCATGGAATATTGCAATGTTCTTTTTTTCTCCAAATGAAATGCCTGCAACTCATTGAATCTGAAATGAAAAAGGTTAGGAAGCGTTTCAGGGCATTCACTGGAAGATCTGAAAGTACAGTGTACAAGTCTCTCTCTCTCTCTCTCTCTCTCTCTCTCTCTCTCTCTCTCTCAAGCAGAATCATGCAGACTCACTGCTGGTACCTGTTGGAGGCTCCCACTGTGTCCTTCAAGCACAAACTTCATGCTCAGGACACTGTGAATGTCCGTGTAGGCAGGCTCTGGCCCAACCCATCGGTTTCTGGGACCAATGAGAACGTTCAGAATGTGTTCGCATTCTACAAGACGTCGGGGAGGAAAGCAAATCCAGACTCAATATGAAGAGGAAATGGTAGTGGACGTGGCGTTTGGCTGGAGCCATGTGGCTGGCTAGTCAGGCTAAAGGACCTGACTTTAATATGCAAACATATAAAAGATGAATGTATATTCTTGGTATACATTTTCCACAAACCCCCCTAGAAATCGAACAAAAAGCGATGGAATGGATAGTCCATTCAAGAACAGTACATCTACTCTCTGTGGCTGCAATTCCCCTTCAGTTCACAACCATTTCACCAAGCACGTTTACAAGGAGAAACTCATTTGGATATGAACTGAAATACATTTGAAAATCTTCCCAAGGAAAAGCTGCTGAGCTAAGCTGCTGTGTCTGTGTCTTTACCCCGTGTCCCCTATCTTTAGATCAGGTGTCCCAGCGACCGGAGGCCATTGCTGATTCCTATCTGTTGTTGGGTAATTGTCTCTGCTCTCGCCCTCTCAACGTTTCACCTTTTCTGATGTTACAGACGGTACATCAACATTTGAATAGAGGAGAAAGGGAAAGTTCCTCACTGGTACTAATTGGTGTTTGTCTCAAGTCACCATGTGGGCCATTCATGGGGGCTATCGAGCGAGCCTGTCTCCTTTCTCCAACCTGGAGAAATTATAATGTTGTAATTTGATTTGATATAAAATGTTTGCAACAAGGAAAGTCCATGTGGGCATCTAGCTCCTTCCTGAAACCTGCAGAAATAAAATTGTCAAACTACACTATATATACAAAAGTATGTGTACTCCCCTTCAAATTAGTGGATTAGGCTATTTCAGCAACATCCGTTGCTGACAGGTGTATAAAATCGAGCACACAGCCATGCAATTTCCATAGACAAACATTGGCAGTAGAATGGCCTTACTGAAGAGCTCAGTGACTTTCAACGTGGCACCGTCATAGGATGCCACCTTTCCAACAAGTCAGTTCATCAAATTTCTGCCCTGCTAGAGCTGCCCTGGTCAACTGGAAGTGCTGTTATTTTGAAGTGGAAATGCCGTGAAGTGGTAGGCCACATAAGCTCACCGAACGGGACCGCCGAGTGCTGAAGCGCGTAGCGCATAAAAATCGTCTGTCCTCGGTTGAAACACTCCGAGTTCCAAACTGCAACGTCAGTAAAATAACTGTTTGTCGGGAGCTTCATGAAATGGGTTTCCATGGCCATGCGCAATGCCAGTCATCAACTGGAGTGGTGTAAAGCTCTGTGCCATTGGACTCTGGAAACGCTTTCTCTGGAGTGATGAGTCACGCTTCACCATCTGGCAGTCCCACAGACAAATCTGGGCTTGGTGGATGCCAGGAAAACGCTACCTGCCCGAATGCATGGTGCCAACTGTAAAGTTTGGTGGAGGAGGAATAATGGTCTGGGGCTGTTTTTCATGGTTCGGGGCTAGACCCCTTAGTTCCAGTAAAGGGAAATCTTAACGCTACAGCTTCCAATGACGTTCTAGATTATTCTGTGCTTCCAACTTTGTGGAAAAAGTTTGTGCAAAGCCCTTTCCTGTTTCAGCTTCACAAAGCCCCCGTGCACAAAGCGAAGTCCGTACAGAAATGGTTTATCGAGATCGATGTGGAAGAACTTGACTGGCCTGCACAGAGCTCTTGACCTCAATCCCATCGAATACCTTTGGGATGAATTGGAACGCTGACTGTGAGCCAGGCTTAATCGCCCAACCTCACTAATACTCTAGTGGCTGAAGCAAGTCCCCGCAGCAATGTTCCAACATCTAGTGGAAAGCCTTCCCAGAAGAGTGGAGGCTGTTATAGCAGCAAAGGGGGGACCAACTCCATATTAATGCCCGTGATTTTGGAATGAGATGTTCAACGAGCAGGTGTCCACATACTTTTGGTTATGTAGTGTAAATCCTGCAGAATTCTGCAAAATGTATGTATTAGTTGCCTTACACCAAAAATGTATGGCCTTAAAAGGTTTATTGATATAAAGCTCTCAAACTCAACTCTGGACCTCGAAGCCCGTTCCACTGCTTTTTTCCCATTGTTCCCCTCTAATCAGGGACTGATTTAAACATGGTACACCAGGTGTGTGCAATTAATGATCAGGTAGAACAGAAAACCAGCAGGTTCCGGACTTCGTAGGGTAAGAGTTGAATTACACCAGTTTAATGAGACGGTTGATACTCCTGCAGTACATTTGGATCAGAGTACAGATAAGTAGGATCTTAATTAGACCTATATTGTCACAGCAAAATAATCTTGCAACAACAGGATTTGATGTAATGTCCGTAATGTTTCTTGATCGTTGGTTTGGCTATTTTGTCAGGCTACATGAAAAGTGCAATACTGTTAATAAATCAAATCAAATTGTATTTGTCTCATGCTTAGTAAACACCAGGTAAAGACTAACAGTGAAATGCTTACTTATTGGTCCTTTGCCAACAATGCATTAAAAGATAAAAAAAAATGTAACATAGAAATAGTGACACAAGCAATAAATACACAGTGAATAACAAATAAGTTGTATTAATGTGTTGTGGTTTTTCAGGGAATTTATGTAAATCACAAAGCTAATCTGCATTTCCTGCGGCACAGGGAAATTCTCAGCAACAAAAGAGTAATCAAATTAAAGCGTGTATTAGCAGTTTAAACAATAACAAAAAAGTTGTCCTTGCCCGTTTCGGTAAAAAGTTGAGTGATGGGGCTGGAGAAATGTAACCACTCTCAATAGTGAGTTAGAGAAGTTAATGTCTAAAGTTGAATCAAAAGGGCTTCATTGCTGGCAAAGTTATCACATTTATTTGGAGAAATAACAGTTGTGTGGTATTTTATATAATGAGTATAATAGTTTCTATTATTTTCTGGAAAATGAATATCTCGAAACTTAAGCAGTTCTCTCTAGCTTTCTCTCTCGTGTCTCTGGTAGGAGGTGGGTTCGTTTTGACATTCTCCTCTATAACAGTGCGGTTTCCCTGTCTGAAGTGAAAGAGTCTAGAAACGTCATAACGAGAAGCTCAAACGTGTACAGTCTAGCTCGTCAGCTCTAGCTCCTGTCTCTGGTTTGGTTTAGATGGGTTAGATTTAACATTCCCCTCTGCAACAGAACAGCTTCCTGTCGGTGCCTGCTGTCCAGACCTAATCACCAGATTATGACACGATAAAGGCAGTGTGTGTCACATGACTTGCCTGGAGCCCTACACCACTGAACTCCCTCTCTCTGTGTCTCTCCCTCTCTCTGTTGTCACTCAGTGATCAACTGGCTGTGGAATCCATTTCTGTTTCTGCAGACTGGGCAATCTCATTTCCCAATGCAAATAAGTATACAAACTTTGCACATTTTCATGCACTTTAAAAAATCCTCAGAAATTTTAGGAGTTTGTTATATATACTGTAATATTCAGTAGAATTAAAGGGACACATCATGGCATCTTTAAACTAGGCTAAACTGTAACCTAGTTTAAAGGCAGCCTGTTTGTATGTAATACCATTGCACATACTTTGTCTCAAATGACATCAACATACACGGTAATACCCTTCCTAAAATGTTTTCTTTGGATCTATATTAATAGATGACCTCAAACACACTTCATCCACTCCTGTTTGTAATTTCATCCCAGAAACCCCCAACCTGCCTCTGCACCACACACCCCCAACCCCTAAATGAGGGGCCTGAGCTTGGTCCTGCCTCTGCACAATTCACATAGTCTAATTGAAGGCAGATGTGGCACTCTGTTTCTCTGTTGTACCGATTCACATTGAGGTATTTGTGCTCCCTCTCTCTATCTGTAGTGTACAGTGGGAGTCAATGGGCGGTCTCTGTTACCTCCACAGCTGTGCTTTGACATCTATTCATCAGCGTTTCGTCCACATGATGTGTTTCAAGTTCGACTTCAGCGGTGCGCTTAGTGAATGAATAGCGATCATTTGAATATCTGTAGAGACAGAGCAATGCAACGAGACATCTGAAGTCCAACTTTGTCAGACTTGGTAAGGTCGGCTCGGTTTCAGTACGATTATTAAAAAAGTATCACAGTTTCGATTACTTGGGTTGAATGCTGTAACAACACAGAATAAAACAATTAATAAAAGTCCAATGATGGTCGTGACTGTCCATTACTGCTTATCACTTATTAACTATAATTTATTCATTACTTCAATAAAATATTTCAGTAGTATATATTACATTTGTTTTATTTGAAGACTTTATTTAATTCCAAGTCATCTCATTTCTATAGAGCTGCTGTCTGACAAAATATTTGAGTAGTTCTTCAAAGTCAATAAGGCATACTTTTATGACTGCTGAATACCAACTATCAATCTCTTTGATTCTGCATTTCCAGGTAGAGATGCCTCACAAATCAACTGCTGCTCTCTGCATCCCCTCACGATAGTGCACTCTTGTCTCTTTTGTAGCAGATGTAAAATAAACACAGGCCGGACAAGTAGATGCACAATGGATTATGGTCACTGCAGTTATTTACCACGTTTTATGTGCTAAACTATAGAATATTGGCCTGATGGAAACTACAACTCCCTACCATATCGCACAGTCCAGGCTGGATCGGATTTATTGCTAGAGAAACTGTGCAATGTGCGTTGAGCTCACAGAAAAAAAAACCGAACGAAATGGAATTCAACTAGTTGAACCGATATTGGTCAATTAGTTGTTTAATTAAAAAACCAAAAATAACCAAAGTTGCAGTTAGTCGCTACAGCACTATAAGTCAGACTTTGTTGATCCTGGGGTAGAAAAAAGATATATACTGATGCCTCAAATTTGGATTGAAATATGAGCGTCACTCCGGTGACTGTGATGAATGTGAAAAGGCGCTATAGCTACTTTTTCATCAAATACCTGGTTATACTGGTTGAGTCCTAAATGGCACCCTATTCCCTATATAGGGCACTACTTTTGACCAGAGCCCTATGGGGCACTACATAAGGAATAAGGTTCCATTCTGGACGCAAACACTGACACAGATGTCAACCTGTTTGACTGGCTTTTTCTCTGGTTGTGGGTTGGGTCCATCCTTTCCCTTCCTCCTCTGCCCTGATCTCACACAACTCGCTCAGCAGGAAGTGTGACTGGGTCATTTGCAAGCCCTGCACACACAAACTGCCACAAGTCATTATACAACGCCCATACTATTAGCTGTGTGGTGTGCTCACAGTTAGATCTGCTTCGCTAGCATTAGTCTTGTTTATTCTGTAGCAACATACCTTTTGAGATTATCCAAACAGTCAAGCCCCACTACGCTACCTTGCCTTTCACTGTTGTCTTCCTATCAGGGAAAAGTGGTGCGTTTCATTTGGATTGACTCTTGCTGAGTGGCTTATGTCAGAGTTTCTTATTGCTAATGGCAGCAACCAAACCCAAGCCTTAGATTTGATCCGGAAACACAGTTATCATTTTCTGTTAATACTGCAACCAATGTTAGTGGTACCATCTCTTTGCTGGTTTTCAATGGTGTCAATATGCATTGACTGCATGGCCCTGTCCTCCCATATCCAGATCTACAGAGGTCAGTGCTGATTGGGGTTGATCATTAGCCCAGACTGGACTGGAAATGTGTAACCTTGGGGTTTACCCCTATGAACCAACTGACCCCGGATCATGAGAGACTCAGTCAGCCTGGACTGGCCCTGACCCTTTAGATACTGTAGCATGTGTTATTGACCTGTGCACACCAAGCTGCTATACAGATAAAGCCCTGTGTCCTTCTTTGTGTGTGTGTGTGTGTGTTGCATATGAACCCAAACGCACAGCAACCCAAACACATGCAACCGTGCAAACCGGCATCATGCTTCACAACCCACTCAACCTCACGCAACACACTCGCCAACCCCTCTGCCTCCCTCTACACCAACCATCCACCATTCCCTTTGTCTCTGCGCCACAGTCAATATATCTGACTAAACTTGATGAACTGTTGTGCGCCGCAAAGTTAATTTCTTTTCCGAGTGCACGGTAGCCATGGCGACCACCTTATTAGTGTGCTGAAGCCATCTGCTCTAAACATTAGCCGGAGTGCGGCTGAATGGACAAAAGCAGCACTGGCAGGGAGTACATGTGCTTTACGCATTGATCCTACTCAGAGGGGATCGATAGAAAGCCACATTTGTGGTTGTTGCTGCTATGGTAGTGTTCGGCCATTTTGATTGTCTGTTTTCTCAAAACCAGACTTCTTTTAGTTGCTTTTTTTGGCTTGCAGGAGCTTGGAGCTGCATGAACTGTTTTGGTGAATGTAGTTTGTTTCATGTCCAATATACTGAGGCGTTGTACGACCAGATATACTACATCTCAAAAGCAGTGCTGCAGTGAAACTCCATATTTAGATGGTGGTTCAGTATTACCTATGCTGCCTTGCACTGTAACCCTTTTGGTGCCGCTTTTGTGAGCAAATTGCTGTTAATGATTTAAATAAAAATGGAACTGATTAGGGTTGATTTGAATACCTTATATGATTGGTCTGTTACACTTGACTGAAAGCATCTTTACACACTGACCCAAGACTCATCTATCATGAGGCGAAAGATTTATGTAATTTTCAGGCCAATTGATGAGGGATCCCAATGTTTCTATTCTGCAAGCCCCCAGATCTTGCAGTATACTTAGCTCACCTCACTGGAACATTTACTTAGCAAATGCTTTGTTTCTGTTTGAATGATCCAGAACCAACCCAGGGTGCCTGTAACCAGGAAGGGGAGGTGCCTTTAAACAGGAAGGGGAAGTGAACAGTAAACGGGGTGCAGGGAAACATATGAAAGGAAATCACAACATTAGTCACACATAGCAGTGGCTGGAATCCAAAACCCAAAACGCCTTCTCAACAGATCTCATCATGAAATAGAATCTGTCTGAAAGACACATGAGAACTGAGGGCCTATCTAAAATATGTAGTAGTTGCACACAAAACAACCACATCAGTCATTTTACATCTCTTCTCTTGGTAACATTTAACCTTAAGTTGCTCTTGTGTAGTAATAACAATGTGTTACACAAAACTTTAGTAATATAATTTAAATTATAGGCATTCTGTTAGGTTATGTTCAAAGCATGAATGCAGTGCCTGCCTCTGGACTTAAGTGAATGAGAAATATTAGTGATGTTCTCCACCGTTTGATCTCAGCTGGCAAAATATTGATATCCTTCCACTGCATTGGTTTCCAAGCAGCCTGACCTAAGCGACTGTTGCTATGGTCCCTCTTTTCCCTCCACTCAACTGACATGAGGCACGTGACTCCCTCTCCTTATATGGAAGCAGCAGGATCACAAATCACTCTGAGTGAGGTATGCATTCAACAAAGTAAGGTTCCCAGAGAAGGACATTGAGTCACCACTAATCAAGTGGCAGATTAATTATTTTCCTACCGTGCCATCTTACACCCATATACGCCCATTCATTTAAATGACTCATAGAGCTATATGAATCATTAATCATGTTGCACTACTATCAGGCAGTTTAGTAGGTTACTGTGCATAGCTGTACATATAGACTGGTAGGCCTATAGTCAAACACATCTGGAAGACTAAGCAAAGGACTGTGGTGTGGTGTAGATAAGGGTAGATTATTCAATCAGTGGAGCAGGGGATCGGAGGACTGCAAACCTGTTAGGACACAACAATTCGCTCCACCAAGGGAATCCAAAAACCCGCTGCTAAAACCTCCAAAACCTGCTGAGCCAGACTTTTTCCGCAATTCGCAATGTAAATACGCACGTCTGCATGAAAAAGAGACAGCCTTGACATTGAGATGGGGAAGGGATTGAAAGGAGAAGCACCAGCTGCCGCACCGGTCACATTCCACTGAGGAAACCTCATATCTGAGGCTGGGCTAGGCTGCTCGCTATGAGCCTTCAGAAGAAGTTAGTGATGTCATTCGATGCAACCTATGGCCTTGGGTAAGGGTCATGCTCTTGAATGACATTCAGGACCAGTTGTCTTTGTGTGCTCCATGCTGCTCCCTGTGTAGACAACAGGGGAGCCAGTTGGAGCCCTAGTAACCTTTTCAATGACAGCTCCTGGAGTTGGAGGGAGAAGCCACTTTACCTGACATTCATTTTAGCAGGGCGTGTGAAATGCCAGGCACCTCACAATGCGATATTATCACGATACTTAGGTGCCGACACGATATGTATTGCGATTCTCACGATTCTATATGTATTGCGATTTCGATACTGCGATTTGATGTTCCAAACATATTGATCCGTATACTGTATGTCTGCTGCAGAGAGACGAGAGAGCATGAGAAAATGTGTTTTTAATCAGTCAGTCATTTGCTAACTATTTAAAAAGAAGATGGAGAACAAGTAATAGGATGAAAAATACCAGAGTTGTAGCGCAGGTACAGCCGACTACCTCTAGCTAACGCTATGTACAGTAGCATTTTATTTATTTTTAAAACCTATTCTTGGAGTCAAATATAACAATAATAATATTCAGTACATTTTAGACGAAGGCAAACAGTCTCAGAAGAAGCAGTTGTTTATATGTGGTCCCTGTGTGGATTCCTCAATCTGGGGGGAGGATTGGGTTTCTCTCCAAATCATGCGACTCACAATTTTTTTTTATTTTTTTTTATTTTACCTTTATTTAACTAGGCAAGTCAGTTTAAGAACAAATTCTTACTTTCAATGACGGCCTAGTGGGTTAACTGCCTGGTTCAGGGGCAGAACGACAGATTTTTACCTCGTCAGCTCGGGGATTCGTTCATGCTACCTTTCGGCCCACCCCAGACTCACTAATGAAGGCATTAGTTATGGAGATACATTTTCAGATCTTAACCTTTTAAAAAAAAGTGTGTGTGTGTGTGTGTGTGTGTGTGTGTGTGTGTGTGTGTGTGTGTGTGTGTGTGTGTGTGTGTGTGTGTGTACTGCCGCTCTCCACACACGTGTTTTAAACCACAGCTAGTAGTCAACCATGCTGTATCAGACAGCTAGTAGTCAACCGTACTGTATCAGACAGCTAGTAGTCAACCATACACTATCAGACAGCTAGTAGTCAACCATACTGTACCAGACAGCTAGTAGTCAACCATACTGTATCAGACAGCTAGTAGTCAACCATACTGTATCAGACAGCTAGTAGTCAACCATACTGTATCAGACAGCTAGTAGTCAACCATACACTATCAGACAGCTAGTAGTCAACCATACTGTATCAGATAGCTAGTAGTCAACCATACTGTATCAGACAGCTAGTAGTCAACCATGCTGTATCAGACAGCTAGTAGTCAACCATACTGTATCAGACAGCTAGTAGTCAACCATACTGTATCAGATAGCTAGTAGTCAACCATGCTATATCAGACAGCTAGTAGTCAACCATACACTATCAGACAGCTAGTAGTCAACCATACACTATCAGACAGCTAGTAGTCAACCATGCTGTTTCAGACAGCTAGTAGTCAACCATGCTGTATCAGACAGCTAGTAGTCAACCATACTGTATCAGACAGCTAGTAGTCAACCATACACTATCATACAGCTAGTAGTCTACCATGCTGTATCAGACAGCTAGTAGTCAACCATACTGTATCAGACAGCTAGTAGTCAACCATACACTATCATATAGCTAGTAGTCAACCATGCTGTATCACCACCACAACAGCCTTGCCGAGTTACACCGGATCAATCTTACACATGCACGCGTACACACAGATGCATACACACACACACACACACACACACACGTACCATATTAACATGTTTGATTTGGAGTTTTAAGTGTTTTACCTCATGAGAATTACAGTCTAAAATCAGTTTTTGATGAAAACAAATTCCCCTGGTGCTGTTTAATATCTGTATTGGATTTAGACACTGTAGTGTAGTGCTCAGTTGTTTTATCTAACCCTGAACTCTCTGAACTTTGCTAACCCGGCCTAGTCAGAACTCTACCCAGCTTGGCTGTATTTGGAGTTGTAAGGCAATGCTAGGGCAACTCCACTCACTCAGTCACCTGGTGGTTTTGACTTACTCTACACTCTTGACAAAGGGAACATTTACTCGTTTGCCATTTGCACAGCTGGTAACAGTAAATAACCCCCAGATTTTAGAAAACCACATTTGCCAATGAATTGACACCTCTTCAAATAGTCTGCCTCATCAAAAGGCAACATAGAGGAAACCAACACGACAGATTCTCGGAAGGGGAGATATTAAAGTGTATCAAATCTAAATGCCTTCAGAGGTGTGTGTTTGATACTCCAATATTCCGCTTTTTTGGGTTTCATTTCTGCTATGACTTCAGCCACAGTAAACTTATTTCCTTTATTCATCTGAGAAAGGCTCAACCAGTCAAAGTTACAACCAGTTTGTAATTACAAGAAAAGCACCTAGTCATTCCACGTGCTGGGCATGGCAGGGTAGCCTAGTGGTTAGAGCGTTGGACTAGTAACCTAAAGGTTGCAAGTTCAAATCCCTGAGCTGACAAGGTACAAATCTGCCGTTCTGCCCCTGAACAGGCAGTTAACCCACTGTTCCTAGGCCGTCATTGAAAATAAGAATTTGTTCTTAACTGACTTGCCTAGTAAAATAAAGGTAAAAAAACTGAATACCTGTTTCTCATAACTTTTGTTTGACCTTTGGACTGAATATTGCAACACGATATGAAAACAGATAGCATGCTTCTAGTTCAATTACTAGCTTGGAGCCAGCCGTACTAGTGTGTAGGCTTATTTAGGCGTTCACGTGCTCTGGAGTCTCTGCTGTCAGCGTGGCGGGAGGTCAGATAGACGCTGACGCTGTCTTTAGCGTTGCCATGTTCTGCTTTCCAGACACTACCTTGGCCAGCCTCAATCGTCGTCTCTCGCTCACTCGCTTCACCTCTCCGCCTACCCCTCTCCTTTCGCTTGTGGTGGTGTCGGGGACCGATGGCAGCGTTCAAATATCTTGAGAGCGGAGAGGAGCGGAGAGGAGCGGCCGAGTGGCGGGAACGGGGAAGAGATGCTGCTCGCTTTCTGAGTTGTTACGTAACGAGGTCTACTCTGGAATGCCTGGATGGTGTTTGTAAACAGTGGCGGCCATGTGCTCACACTCACGTGGAGACCGGAAAGGGAGTTCTGTCCTAGTCGTGCCCTCACCGGCAAGTCTCCTCACCCCTGAGGTAAACCCCAACCGGCTGACATCGATACACACCTCAAGGGCCAAAAGAACACTCCCTCCGGTCGACCCGTGCCACTTAGTCTCAACGAGACAGCCTTATCACTCCGAGCCGTAGCCATAATTAAAACACAGACAGACGAATGGAAGGGCCAAGGCCTCTTCGAGAGATAGAGAGAGAGAGTTACAACACTGTATATAGACATGAGTGTAATGTTTACTGTACATTTTTATTGTTTATTTCACTTTGTTTATTATCTACTTAATTTTCTTTGGCAATGTTAACATATGTTTCCCATGCCAATAACGCCCTTAAATTAGAGAGAGAGAGAGAGAGAGAGAGAGAGAGAGAGAGAGAGAGAGAGAGAGAGAGAGAGAGAGAGAGAGAGAGAGAGAGAGAGAGAGAGAGAGAGAGAAAGGTGTTGTGTAGTGGGTAGAGATACAAGGTGTTGCTTAATCGCAGGAAGAAGATAATTGTGTTATTCTAGCGATGAGTAACAACCAGGGCAGGGCAAAAAGAACAACTGGTTTCTATACCAACAGTCAAATGCCAAACGAGGACAGAAATGCTGGGTGATCTTTTGGGAAATGAAACTCTTTCATAATGTTGTTTAGAAACGCACACCATAGAAGCTGAAAAGCTAGAAGTGACTCATTTGAACACAACCTAAAAGCCTTGTGATGAGACAATCTACAGAGGTTCTAATGTAAATCATAGAGTAGACTATCTGGACAACATGCACGTTGAAAGTAAAGGCCATGCACATTGAATGACCTTCTAAAGAAATTGCATCCAATACACTCATGTAATAAGGCAGTAATAACCGATTGCAAGTTTTACCACGGTTCTTCAACTATCGAGGCTGGGAGCAGCAGAGAGCTGCGTCAGTATCTCCAGAGGTCAATACGAGACACAGTATGTCGCCATTTAGTCTGAGGAGGAGGAACGGGATCAACAGAGCCAGGTTGGTAGCTACACAGAAGCAATGCATTTTAAAATGTCTCTTAACCTGTTCCACTGTGTCATCTCTGCAGCAGGGTTACCATGGCCTCTGGGGTCGAAATGTGATGCGGGGCCTGTCGTTGGAGGTCAGAGGTCAAACCCAGCCCATTGTGAATGGACAGCATTGTTGCAGAAACCATGGAGACTGAAACCACTGGACATTCTTACCCCCAAAGCTTGATATTGTCTTTTCTCCCTTAGATAACATAAAGGGAAGAAGCAAGAGGAGTAGTCCATCCATGCCCAGCTTTATCAGTGGGTGTGGATTGATGAGAACAGCCATGTCCATTCTTGTGATTGATCTTTCTGACTGGACTGACCCCCACTCCTCTAGCCACCATGTGTTGACGTTCTCCCTATTAGGATCTGTGGCGTAGATATGGTGCCTTTTTCCAATGCTGATGCAACAGCACATGTGGTGCTAATGAAAACAGCACAAAGGGAAAATGGAGGTTGTGTGTTCAAGACAATATCTTGGCTTGCCAAGTGACTCCTGTCTTGTGTAAAGACCTCCTTCTGGGCTAAAAGTACACAATCTAGTCCTTGCTTGGGGCACAATATTTTACCCATAAATGAAGTATCAACTCTGACTTTTTTGTCTTGCTTTATATGTGTACTTATGATAGCACACTCTTCTCTCTTGATAGAAGTTGAGAAACAAACTATTGCATAGCAATCTTGCTGTCTGGTATCATCTAATATATCCATTTAAATAAAAATGTCTTCCTCAACTAACATTCTGCAGTATCAATGATGTAAGCAGTGCAATGTGCACTGCATTCAGTCTACCTACTGAGAAATTCAGTCAACAACTCAAGGAAGACACACTAAACTCAAAGACAACGTCCATGCATCCTCCAATATAGGCTTGCAGCTGTTTGATCCAGTACAAAATCAAGCTAGTCTTATCCTTTAGCTTAGGATAAGCATACAGCTTCAATATGAGTCAATTAGAATTATTTTCACTCAAGACCTATTGCTCTACATTATCTTATCTGGGGCAAATGAGCCTCAAATAGCACAATTAGTTTCAAAACATAAAAAACAATATACTACCTCATCCAGTCAAAACAAACTTCACGAGAAATATGGAGTACTACGGTGCACTCCCCTAGTTACGTTACAAGATAGGTGGACGCTGCGCAGTCATTGACCATGCTTACCAAATCAAAACAGAGCCGGAGCTACGCTGCCATTTTTGCATCGAAGGCACTTGATGCCCTCTTCAAAATACAATTAAACTGTACATATTTAAATATTGCTCTCTGTTCTCTGATATCACGGAGTAGCATTTTAGTTTGTCGATAGTTCTGTGGTCAACTGTTCAAATAGCTAGATAAGCTTTGACGGTTGTCCTCGAGGCCCCTTTGACAAGCAACTGACATTTTTGCTTAACATAACTGCAGTTCCCTCCAATACGTTTCACCCCGTTAGGCTAGCTTTAGCCTAATACATTCACCCTGGCATTCCAAGCTATCACAGGTGATATTAGTTTGTAGCACTTGGCTGAGATTCCTTCATTGTTCTAGCATTAGCATATGTTAGCCTCAGCACCGTGCACCTCCCCTTGGCTGTGGTGTTTATTTACAACAGCTCATTAGTGGCCACTTGTTGTGCTGTGCTCCCCCTGGGCAGGCATGCCTTACTTTGCATTTCACACAAACTACTACTGCTAGCTGCTATTGTGGGATGACCCCCCAATTGAAAGTGCATGCAGGGCCAGCGCAATACACAAGCCCAAATACACAAATAAGGGCAAAAGATAGCAGGCCTTTATCTGTGTAATATTCTAGTAGGTCATTATGATGCTAATCCTAAATGTGGCCTGTTAGCAAATTCAGCAAAGATAACAGAAAAACAACACGCTCCATTAGCAACTAATTTCTTCAAGGGAAGAGAGGTGTTGGGCTAGTAAAACCAGTCATCTTGGTTAGTGTAGCTTGGATGTGTGTAGGAATCCCTATTATTCGTTAGTACTGTATCTGACAGCTAGCATAGCATAGCTACGTATTGATGTCTAGCTAGCTAATGATGGTTTCTTTTCTTTTCAATTCAAGTAAATTCATGTTAAATAAATACAAAATATGGCAAATTGTGACAAAAACAAATGTCAACAACATTGAATCCTTTCTGTTCATCAGTAAAACATAAATGCAAATTGAGATGCAAAATGCTAGAAACACCTCCATTACTGCCTTTGTATTGACAACAATCTGTTTATTAAAGGTGCTGTCTGCTGCTGCCTTGCATGGCAGTGCATATGGTTTGTCTAGACACATTATCTCAGACTCTCACAAAGATGACATATATCATTTTATGTGCTAAATGATTAATATGTAAAACAGTAGAAAACTGTTTGCATAATGCAAAGTTACCATGTCCTAATATGTTCTATTATATTGTAGTTGTTGTTCAATTGCTGGATTCTTAACATTTTCATGGTGACTTCATGGTGTAACAGAACTGAGTCAACTTCTGGGAGACATATTTGTTGGGGTCTAGTTGGGGAAAAAATCTATTTCAGCCTTTGGAAAAGACCTGCTTCCAGGATTCCAATTCTTGTGTCGTTCAGCTAATGGTGTGGTCTGATTGAGTTTCAATTTCCTTTAAAGCTTCTGACCTCATCATCCCTCTGCTATCCACCACAATTCTCTTCTCTCTTTTCCACTCCTTGGACTGCGCTGGCCTGCCTTTGTGTCTGCTTGTCATTCACCGGTGAATGCAAGGAAAGCTGATTCACAGGATGCACAAAGCCAGAAGCTAGCTACACTCTCCCCCGCTCCCATCTCTCTTTCCCAGGCACTATAGTCTTAGTGATGGACTCGAGGCATAGTGCTGTTCTAAATTAGACCCAATCCATCTTTTTAGCTTGAACACAGCAGAAAGTAGTCAACACAAGAACACAACAGCGAGACTACAAAGAAAAAAGACTGCATGAATGATTTCTGGTTAAAGAGTCCTTCTCTATGATAGATTTGCAGAAGAAAATGATACATATTTCCCCTGTAAACAAAGCACTCAAACAAAACATCAAAATAAGGACAATGACCATTTTCGAGATGAGATATATTTTTCACCTGGGCGCTAGCTGCTTCTCTGTTGCACTGAACCTCAGAGGGATTTGCCTCATAATGCCTCAAGAAAAGTACTGAACAAGGTCTCCATTTTCTACACTAGACACATTCCTAAGGCTACTTGAGTGTCCACTGACCAACATTAGATGCAAAAAAACCCGGAGATATCTCTCTATTTCAACTAGCAAAAAAAGAAAAAAGAAAATTGTCAGCCGTGTTGGAAGGAGAAGCTTTATCTAATATCCCCCACCTTATTAATTTAGCTAGCTCATGCTTTTGCTGAGGGAACATTAGCATGCCTTGTACTAAGCCACAGAGCCACCTAAAAGACCTAAAAGACCTAAAAGACCTAAAAGACCAACAAAAAGGACAACGAGTGCAAAAAACAAACGGAGCTGAGTCTCACCTCTTTTTACGTCCCTCCACTTTGTAGAAATTCCAACAAACCGTCTGGATCTCCTCTTTAACAAATCCTAAAGGGCCGCCATCTTGCTTCCTTCTGTTCTTCTATGAAGCGGACTATCCTCCAACATCAATATTCATGGGGCCAGTCTCTGACGTCAACGTCGACTCTTATCATCAGGAGGAGAAGCCCGGTCGGTCGGTGGTGTGTCCCTGTTGGCCACTCTGAGTGCCACACATATGTAACTGGCAGAGAAGCAGCCAGCCAGCACGCCGTGTGGACAAGTTGTGTGTGTGTGTGTGTTCGTGTTCGGTGTGTATGTGTGTGTGTCAGTGGTAGAGTCTTGCCTTGCCTTGCCTTGCCTTGCTGGCAAAGCTGAAGTAATGAGAAAACCTCTCTCCTGGTGAGTCCCTCCACCACACAAAGGGCCTGGGCTTTCTTTCCCCCCTTTTTTTCCCTTCTTCTCCTTCAGCCGCACACAATAGTGCACACTATGACTACGGCTGGCCCCAAGCACCGGACTGGATCTGCACAGTGACAGGACATGGGTTACGCTCCGCCGTCCAATCCCTTTAAACTGACTACAAGCTCTCTGGGCTTATCTGTCTTGTCTGAGAAACAGAGGATTGGGCAGTAGGAGGGAGGCGCACTCCCCCCTTCCTTTAGTCAGGCAGGAAGAGTGTGTGTGTGTGTGTGTGTGTGTGTGTGTGTGACTCAAGGAAACTCATGCCGAGCTCTGGGGGATTTTTCCCCCACCCCTCTCTCCGTCTTGACTTCCTGGTTCTTCTTTCGGTTTCGTCAGTTTCTCTCAAGCTGTCATAGGTCGCAGGAGTTCCCCCATTGCCTCGTGGCTTCTTTATGACTCCTTGGAGACTTTCTTCTTTCACAGTCTCTCAAGACAGTTAGCTTCATCTTCAGAGCATGCGAGTCCTGCCCTGCCCTCATTTCGAATGCTTCTTCTGGGTCTTATTTTGGCACGCCTTGGCTGTCAGGCAGGCTCATTTTTGGAGAAGGCGTACACTAACCTTTGAAAGGATCCATACAGGCAGCAGCATCCTTTTCTTTATGTGTCTGCCAAGAGCCCCACCTCCTGTTGACATTGGCCACGTGGGCTAGTAGCGAGGGAGAGGGAGACGGCAAGAGAGGGAGACGGCGGGAGAGGGAGACGGCGGGAGAGGGAGACGGCGGGAGAGGGAGACAGCGGGAGAGAGGGACGGACAGAGAGAGAGTGAGAGGGACGGAGAGACAGACAGAGAAAGAGAGAGGGGAGAGAGCAGGAGAGAAATTAGAGAGAGCGAGAGAGGGAGAGAGAAAGAGGGAGAGGGTGTGTGAGAGGGTGTGTGAGAGCGGGAATGTTTAAAAATACAAATTCAGCACTGTGAGGTATTTGAGAAACGAGGACGGACCTAGCATGGCTGTCAGGACTTTTAATTAGCTGCTACTGTTTCCATGAGCTACTACGCCTACCCTCTGTCAGCCTAATAACTGTGTTGGATTGTTGTCCTCATGATATAATCCAGAAATTAGGGTGTCGGCAAACTTGTATCTTGCATTAATGAAAAATCGCAGTTGTAGGATTTCATTTAGAACTATTCACTAGGTTTGTGCTGAAATACTGTTGGTGAAGTGTGTGCAAATGGGCTTTGTATCTATCTTTCTCGCCATTAGGCCTATTTGCTTCATTGTTGTGCAAGAAGAAGAGGCAATGGCACTACATAAGATCAAGACCAGCCTACTGAGTACATGTGTGTGTCGATGTATGCTGATGAATAAACACTGTACACGTCAGTTACCACAGTAAGGAAATCAATGCAACACTTAAAGAGCTGCAGGCCGTTTCAGAATGGGTGGCAAGAAATAAGCTGGTCCTAAATATTTCAAAAACTAAAAGCATTGTATTTGGGACGAATCATTCACTAAAAACTAAACCTCAACTAAATAATGTGTAAATTGAGCAAGTTGAGGAGATTAAACTGCTTGGTGTAACCCTGTATTGTAAACTGTCATGGACAAAACCTATTGATGCAACAGTAGCTAAGATGGGGAGAGGTCTGTCTGTAGTGAAGCACTGCTCTGCTTTCTTGACATCTCTATCAACAAGACAAGCCATACAGGCCCTCGTTTTGTCACACCTGGACTACTGTCCATTAATGTGGTCAAGTGCCACAAAGAGGAACATAGGCACATTACAATTGGCTCAGAACAGAGAAGCATGGCCCTTAGATGTACACAGAGAGCCAGCATTGATAATATGCATGTCAATCAGTGGAGGCAGGGAGGACCACCCTCAGTGAATTTCATAAAAGTAGTGAAACATTTAAAAAAAGTTAATTTTTAGATAAAACTATACTAAATACAATCACGTCACCAAATAATTGATTAAAACACACTGTTTTGCAATGAAGGTATACAGTAGCCTCAACAGCACTCTGCAGGGTAGCACCATTGTGTAGCCATAGGAAAGTTAGTTTCTGGGTACATTGACTTCAATACAAAACCTAGGATGCTCCTGGTTCTCACCCCTTCCATAGACTTACAGAGTAATTATAACAACATCCAGAGGACGTCATTCAACCTATCAGAGCTCCTGTAGCATGAGCTGACATGTTGTCCATCCAATCAAAGGATCAGAGAATGATTATAGTACTGAAAGCATAAGCTACTGCTAGCTAGCACTGCAGTGGTGAATAGTTAGCTCAGAGAGAGAAACACAATAGTTGTAACAGTTTGGAACAAATACATTTCTTCAAAAAATGAAGGAGAAGCGAGAGAGAGAGCTATATTTAGTTGTATTTTTTTTTTCACCTACTGTACACTTACTAAGTTAGTGAATGCAGCTAGCTAGTTTAGCCGACTCAAACATCCGGATTAAACAGAGAGGGATGCTATGTTAGCTAGCTGGCTATGGCTATCCAATGCTGGAACTCAAGGTAAGCTTTTGGTTTTATTAATTTATTGCCACTGTGGCCCGTCGGTGTAACTGCTTGCTGCTGACTGTACACTGTACTGCATGATTGTAGTGGGTTTACTAACGCGCTACTTCTAGCAGCCATGTTGACTATGACGTTAATATGGTGACAACGATGTAGGCTGTGTGTAGCAGTTAGTGGTTATGATATGAAGGTTTGGCTTGGCAAGTTTTTTTTGCCAGGTCACAGAGCTGATGTGTTCTGCACTGAAGTCCACAAGCGAAGGGAAAATGTGAGAGGAGGAGAGTGCGTAGATGCGAGAAAGAATTATACAACGATCAAAGGGATCATGCTGTTTGTATGTGGCTGCTATGAAAGTGAACTGTGTATTGCGCGTGATCAGGGTGTATTCATTCCGCCGATTCTGTTGAAAAATTTTCTTAAACGGAACGAAATAGAAACGTTCAATCTTTCCTTTGCAACTGTTGGATTAATGATTACACCCTAAAACAGCTAGATTCAGGCAAGAGTGTGCAAGGCGGTATTGAATGTGTCACTGTCTGTCACCTTGGTTACTCACATTTCTCTCGACCTGTGCACCTACGTTGTAAACTTTCATTCATAGGCTAGGTTGTAGCAACCTCATGATGGGTATAGGGAAAATGTGCGTATGATGTAGTAGCCTAAACCTATCGATGTTACATTGATCTGGGTGAATGGAATATGAATGACAGTAATCCAAAATGCTGTAATAAAAATAAAACCATTCACCATACATTTGAATTGTGTTATTTTGCTTTATTATTGATTTTGTATTGTAGATATGTTATGGTAGATTAGTATGTAAAAATGTCTTGTGTTATGTATTGTTTTATTGTATGTAATTGTTATTGGACTGCAGGAAGAGTAGCTGGTGCCTTGGCAGCAGCTAATGGGATCCTTAATAAATACAAATACAAATACAAACATGCAAAGTACAATAGAAAAGCGAATCGGAACCAAATTTGGCACCTTGATTACATTTCTCCAGAGTAGTACACCATGGAAAAAATACTGGAACTCCACACAATTGAATTCCCATATGAGTGCCTTGAAGTCATTCCAAATACCTTCCAGGGGCCAGTCTTTAGCCAACCACATGTTAGAGAGCCATCGGTCCCTCCCTCTATAGCTCTCTGTTTCATTCTCCCTTTTTTGTCCCTGTGCTGATTTTAACAGGTGGTTATTGTCTGAAAATAATCTGCCTTTGGCTCCAATCCAGGTTTATTAACTCCACCCCTTCTTCCGTCGGCCCTCACTGCTTGCCTGCCTGTCTGCCTTGCAGTCTCTAGCTGGCAATTGTAGGGCTTGGAGCAGGAAAGGAGATTTGTTTTTACACAGTGTGGGGGAAGGGAATGGATCAGGGGCAGGGGTCGGGAGGAGGGAGGGAGGGAGGGAGGGAGGGAGGGAGGGAGGGAGGGAGGGGCGGGGGGTCAGCATAGCTGCGGCTCAGATATGTTAGGGCTAGGAGTGAGACTGGGACTGGTGCTTTGCTTGCAGCCTGAGCTGCCTTGCTGAAGGAGGACTCCACATACCTCAACTGGTTCAGTGTGTTGGTGGTGCTGGAATGTGTATCTAGACAACCTACTTGTCTTTTAGTGTTGTCATGATAGGATCCAGTTGCTTCACATGATTTCAAATAAGAGTAGGCTTGTCCACTCTGCACCTTTCTGCTTTTTTCCCCCAGAGTGAGCAACTGTTGATCAAATATTGATTACATTGTAATAAAATAAATTCTAAGTAGTTATTCCTTTTAATCTTACCAGGAATCCAGCATTGACGTGTGCTTTAATTTGGTAGTGAGTGACTATTGAGTAGATGGTGTATATTGAGTAGTGTGATGGATTCTGCAGTGGGAGGGGGGAGAAGGAGAGGGAATGTTTTGTGCCTGTCTTTGTAGCTTGTCTTTCTTTTCAGAGACTGAGGTCATCTTACTGAGACAATCCTATTATCCTGCGTCAAGCATTAAATGCCTTTGATATTGTTCTCCTTGGTCACAGATTTCCATATTTATGTACGCTGTTGTATTTGTTTTCAATGATTTTGGGCTAAATCCTTGATGCTTTTTCAAACCTGCCTAATAGATGGGTGGGTTTGACAATGTAGCAAAAATGATGCGTGCATGCATCGTAGAGGCAAAAGGCTGTGTGGTGTTATCATTCTGAACGGTCAGATAGCTAGCAACAATGACAAGAAGCTGCCATGTGGGAAATTGGGGTGGCTTGTTTCAGCTAGCTGTATCTTCTTGATACCTATCTTGTTTTGTGGTGTTTTGACTTACTTTTGTATATACAGTGCATTTTCCACATTTTGTTACTATACAGCCTTATTCTAAAATGGATTACATCGTTTCCCACCCCTTTTTCCCCATGACAAAGCAGAAATGTTTGCAAATGTATTAAAAACAAAACAGAAATACCTTATTTAAATAAATATTCAGTCCCTTCGCTATGCAACTCAAAATTGAGCTCAGGTGCATCCTGTTTCCATTGGTCATCCTTGAGATGTTTCTACAACTTGATTGGAGGAAACCTGGCACCATTCCTACGGTGAAGCATGGTGGTGGCAGGATGGAGGGAAATATGAACGGATAAAAGTACAGAGAGATCCTTGATGAAAACCTGCTCCCGAGTGCTCAGGACCTCTGACTGGGGTGAAGGTTCACCTTCCAACAGGACAATGACCCTAAGCACATAGACAAGACAACGCAAGAGTGGCTTTGGGACAAGTCTGAGTGGCCCAGCCAGAGCCCGGACTTGAACCCGATCAAACATCTCTGGAAAGACCTGAAAATAGCTGTGCAGCAACTCTCCCCATCCAACCCGACAGAGCTTGAGAGGATCTGCAGAGAAGAATGGGAGAAACTCCCCAAATACAGGTATGCCAAGCTTGTAGCATCATACCCAAGAAGACTCAAGGCTGTAATTGCTGCCAAATGTGCTTCAACAAAGTACTGAGTAAAGGGTGAATACTTATGTAAATGTGATATTAGCATGTTTTATTTCTAAAAACCTGTTTTTGCTTTGTCATTATGGGGTATTTTGTGTAGATTGATGAGAATATACTTTTTTAAAGTCCATTTTAGAATTAGACTGCACAGTCAGAGGGGCTGTCCTGCCCCCTAACAACGTGACTAGCAGCCAATCAGGGGCAGGTCACACAGGTCAGAGAAAGTTTGAGTGGCCAGTTCATGGTACTCTGTTAGACCCTCAAATTCTGGACCTCAAAGCCAGTTCCACTGCTTATTTTTGTTAATTCTTCCCCTCTAATCAGGAAGTGATTTAGACCTGGGACACCAGGTGGGTGTAATTAATTATCAGATAGAACAGACTCCGGCAGGTTCCGGATCTCGTAGGGTAAGATTTGAACAACCTTGCCTTAGACTGTGTGGAATGGGGAGTGGAAAAAGTTTTTTCATTGTGCAAATGTTTTCATACTGAACAAAAATATGAATGCAACATGCAACAATTTAAAATATTTGACTGAGTTACAGTTAGTTACAGTTCATATAATGAAATCAGTCAAATGAAATAAATTCACTATGCCCTAATCTATGGATTTCACATGACTGGGAATACAGATATACATCTGTTGGTCACAGATACCTTTAAAAAAAGGTAGCGGTGACAATCAGAAAACCAGTCAGTATGTGCTGTGACCACCATTTGCCTCACGCAGAGTGACACATCTCCTTTGCATAAAGTTGATCAGGCTGTTGATTGTGGCCTGTGGAATGTTGTCCTACTCCTCTTCAATGGCTGTGTGAAGTTGCTGGATATTAGCGGGAACTGGAACATGCTGCCATACACGTCAATCCAGTGCATCCCAAACATGCTCAATGTGTGACATGTCTGGTGAGTATGCAGGCCATGGAAGAACTGGAACATTTTCAGCTTCCAGGAATCGTGTACAGATCCTTGCAACATGGGGCCGTGTATTATCATGCTGAAAAAATAAGTGATGGCGTCAGATGAATGGCACGTCAATGTGCCTCAGGGTCTCATCACAGTATCTCTTTGCATTCAAATTGCCATTGCTAAAATGCATTATTGTTTGTTGTCCGTAGATTATGCCTGCTCACACCCTAACCCCACCACTGCCACGGGGCAGAACGTTGACATCAGCAAAACGACGCCATACACGTGGTCCGCGGTTGTGAGGCCGGTTGGACGTACTGCCGAATTCTCTAAAACGACTTTGGAGATGCTTATGGTAGAGTCATGAACATTCAATTCCTTGGAAACAGCTCTGGTCTTGCAGTCAGCATGCCAATTTCACGCACCCTCAAAACTTGAGACATCTGTGGCATTGTGTTGTGGGACAAAACTGCACATTCTAGAGTGGCCTTTTATTGTCCATAGCACAAGGTGCACCTGTGTAATGATCATGCTGTTTAATCAGTTTGTTGATATGCCACACCTGTCAGGTGGAGGGATTATCTTGGCAAAGGAGAAATGCTCACTAACAGGGATGTAAACAACATTTGAAATAAATAAGCTTTTTGTGCATGTGAAACATTTCTGGGATCTTTTATTTCAGCTCATGAAACATGGGACCAACACTTTCCATGTTGTGTTTATATTTTTGTTAAGCGTATGTTTTCAAGAAACATTTGGAGAGGAAATATATTAAACCAAAGCTGTCTGTTTTGCCCCAAAGTTGCGCACGCCATGCATCGGTTTTGTTGCAACAACAAAAAACACCTGTCTATATAGCCAATTATCTATGTAGGCCTACTGTTTGAGACGAAGGCTTGTTGTGAGTTGTCATCGCTGAGGCCAGAAAGAGCTAGCTGCATGTTGTGCTCATTCCCTCAACTACTACAGCAAACAAACATCAGATTACCCTGCTGCTACAGTAAATGCATCGTAAACATCAGATTACCCTGCTGCTACAGTAAATGCATCGTAAACATCAGATTACCCTACTGCTACAGTAAATGCATCATGAACATCAGATTACCCTACTGCTACAGTAAATGCATCGTAAACATCAGAACACCCTACTGCTACAGTAACTGCATCAAAAACATCAGATTTACCCTACTGCTACAGTAAATGCATCGTAAACATCAGATTACCCTACTGCTACAGTAAATGCATCATGAACATCAGATTACCCTACTGCTACAGTAAATGCATCATGAACATCAGATTACCCTACTGCTACAGTAAATGCATCATGAACATCAGATTACCCTACTGCTACAGTAAATGCATCGTAAACATCAGATTACCCTACTGCTACAGTAAATGCATCGTAAACATCAGATTACCCTACTGCTACAGTAAATGCATCGTAAACATCAGATTACCCTACTGCTACAGTAAATGCATCGTAAACATCAGATTACCCTACTGCCAATCCCCTTTACCTCCCTCTCTCCTAATTTTTGGAAGTGGGCAAAACTCTCACCCCGTTCCCCTCATCCGTAAACAGGGAGGAGTGAAGTGAATGACCCCGTGCCGCCGGGGGGCAATCAGGATATGGACACACTTGTCAATTTGAGAGAATTCACACCTCAACTTGACTGTGTGGGTATTAGGGGGAGATGGGCAAGTGGGATTAGAACTAAAAATGTTCTAAAATGGAAAGGTTGTAGGGGATGGAAGAGGTTGGACAGGGTGGAGGGGTGGAAGGGGGTGGAGGGGATGGAAGAGGTTGGACGGGGTGGAGGGGTGGAAGGGGTGGAGGGGATGGAAGAGGTTGGACGGGGTGGAGGGGTGGAAGGGTGGAGGGGATGGAAGAGGTTGGGACGGGGTGGAGGGGTGGAAGGGGGTGGAGGGATGGAAGAGGTTGGACGGGGTGGAGGGGTGGAAGGGGGTGGAGGGATGGAAGAGGTTGGGCCCAGGGGTGGAGGGGTGGAAGGGGGTGGAGGGGATGGAAGAGGTTGGGACGGGGTGGAGGGGTGGAAGGGGGTGGAGGGGATGGAAGAGGTTGGACGGGGTGGAGGGGTGGAAGGGGTGGAGGGATGGAAGAGGTTGGACGGGGTGGAGGGTGGAAGGGGTGGAGGGATGGAAGAGGTTGGACGGGGTGGAGGGGTGGAAGGGGTGGAGGGGATGGAAGAGGTTGGACGGGGTGGAGAGGTGGAAGGGGTGGAGGGATGGAAGAGGTTGGACGGGGTGGAGGGGTGGAAGGGGGTGGAGGGATGGAAGAGGTTGGACGGGGTGGAGGGGTGGAAGGGGTGGAGGGATGGAAGAGGTTGGACGGGGTGGAGGGGTGGAAGGGGTGGAGGGATGGAAGAGGTTGGGACGGGGTGGAGGAGTGGAAGGGGGTGGAGGGGATGGAAGAGGTTGGACGGGGTGGAGGGGTGGAAGGGGGTGGAGGGGATGGAAAGAGGTTGGACGGGGTGGAGGGGTGGAAGGGGTGGAGGGGATGGAAGAGGTTGGGACGGGGTGGAGGGGTGGAAGGGGTGGAGGGATGGAAGAGGTTGGACGGGGTGGAGGGGTGGAAGGGGTGGAGGGGATGGAAGAGGTTGGACGGGGTGGAGGGATGGAAGGGGGTGGAGGGGATGGAAGAGGTTGGACGGGGTGGAAGGGATGAAGGGGTTAGCACTCGGAGCTCAGTGGTCCTGCTGGTTTTTATACCGCTGCTTAGCAAAACAAAGGCGCACACACACAGACACACACACATACAGGCCTTCTACAGAGGGGACTGGAGCTGGATACTGGGGTTAAAGGGAGTTAGAGACCTGCGTCACTATGATGTCACGCAATCCGGTGATGTATGACATAACCCCCTGAATGGAGTCAGAAGTTTTTGTGGCTTTTATGTTGTTGAATTGGGTTAGGGTTTATTGTTGTATTGATCATTTGATTGTTGTGAGTAAAGAAAGGCTAAGGTTTGTTAAATGCTCACACTTAACAAAAGCTCATCCATTGATGTTGGTTAGTATGGAGTTATTCTCACAGTCTACCTCTACGTTGTGTGTGGATCATGTGAATTGAACCATGTTTGTAAATAGCTGGAATCGGCCTGTACCACAATGACTTAAATACTTCCTCCAGTGATTTTTGAACTTTTCCTGTTGAAAAGAGATATCTCAAGTATAAATACATTAAAGGACACACACTTCAGGGTAAAACAAAAAACAGTGTTTTTTACTACAAGGAGGCCATTACAAGGAGTTGACCTTTGAGGGACAATTCCTTGAGCCAGCGAGACAGGGGGTTAGGCTGTCACTAGAGGTGCTACTTGGCCTCAGAGGTGCTGTCATTGCCTCCCGAGCTGACAGCTCTCAGAGGCCATCAGTGGAAGTTCACACAATCACATGGAGTGTTTAGACACACACACACACACATTTCCCCAACGTCAGGCTCCCCCTGAGCCAATACACAACTGACCGATCGCTGCATCCCCTCTAACAACATGTCACCTACTGTCCCCTCCTCCCTCCCTCTCTTCCCTCCCTCCAGTTATCTTAAAAGACCAGGGAGAGTCGTTAGTGTGTATCTCGCATGGCCTAATTGCTTAAGTCACAGTAAGGGGTGTAAGGAGCTGGGGAGGGGGAGGGGTTAGGTTAAGATTAAACTAGGAGGAGGAAAGGGGGTGGGGACTTCAGATGGCCTAAGGAACTGCCGTTCGGGATTATCTAGCATTCTGAGCCATGTAGAGTTTTAATTGTGTTTATTTTTTGATTGAACATTTATTTAATTAGGCAAGTCAGTTAAGAACAAATTCTTATTTACAATGACGGCCTGCCCAGAGTTGAATCTTATTGAGCTATTTGGAGCTATATTTCTGATCTTTCCCTGGCAGTGTTGATCAAATGAACCTAGGCCACTTTTCCATTTTGAATAGGTTTTTCATCAAGAAATCGGCTAGTGGCCATTCTTGTTTTGTTGTTGTTTTTCCACCTTTTGTCCTCGTCTATCCAGCCTGCTGTCTGCGGTGTGTGTCATCTAATAATTGACAGAGTTCCCTATTGGGCACAGCAGGGTTGGGATGAGGCCGATCAGGAATGGGCACTGTTCCCGTGGCAACCTGCTGCTTCCAAGTAGGGTTTTAGAGCCGGTTCCCGCATTGATGCCTCCATACATCCCACTCAAACCCTCCACAACAGCCCCAAGCCAAATTATCTAGAAGCAGGCTTTTTTTCTGGGTTTAGGAGCACCACATTCAGGCAGCGGTTGAGCAAGCCCCCTATGGACTTGTGTAGCTCAGTTGGTGGAGAATGGTGCCAGGGTTGTGGGTTTGATTCCCACGGGGGATCAGTATGAAAAAAGTATGAAAATGTATGCTCTCACTACTGTAAGTCACTCTGGATAAGAGCATCTGGTAAATGACTCAAATGTAATATGTAACTGGCTGTAGATTACTGAAGTTAGTGGTTCTCATACCTGGGTCTTGGAGGGAGTGTTGGTTGTGGGCTGGTTGCCAGCCTGGCTGTGTGGACCTCTTCTGGGATTCCTTGCAGATGGGCATGGGGGGATCTATTCCTTAGCTTCTAGCCCCGATCCCATCCAAATGCACCTGCAAGCTGGGTAGAGTGAGAGGGGTTTAGTCAGTCAATACTGGGTATAAGTGGGTCCCTAGTGGGCACCTGCAGTCAGTTAGCTCATTAGTCCAGCCACACTGTTTCTACTCCTAATATGGCTGAAATGACAGTGTGACGGGCACTTCTTGGTCCCACCGCCCAGATGCCACTCTACTGGTATGCTGATTATAATTGAATGTTATTTGTCTTTGTTTGGCCAGTCACTTTATTAGTTAATCAACGCGCATTCCACTTTTGTTTGTCAACTCTAGTCTAGATTATCAGGGAAGCTAGCTAGGTATACATGTAGCCAATCATTTTAGGCTTGGACAGTTCTGCCCTGAAGAGAAACCTGATGCTGTCTTTCGTTTTTCAGAATACTGCAGATCATTCCGAGAATGCTCTTCAGGATAGCTTGTTACCATGGGAATTTCCAAGGGTCCCAGGAGTTAATGAGGACCATTTGTTGACATGTCATGTCAAACAGCACTATGCAAACAGTGTCCATGCATATCACTGGGGACAAGATGGTCATGTGAAATGGAGGGATGGACGCCCCCTACTGGCTGAACAAGATAATGAAAGCCTTCAGTCCATCAAAGTAAAATGCCTGAGCTGTGGTTGATAATCTAGGAAATGGAGAAACAATCGTGAAACCGTTTAGATTCCCAGGCTGTTGTTTCTGTATGGTTTCCTAGCGTAATATTCATTATATCAAGCGAATCCACTATCCAAGATGTTCCTTCCCACTATGCATGTCAACATAGTGGGCTTGTGATTCTATTAAACAGTCATATTCACCAATAATTTCAACTCAGACCTACTGTTTCCAGATGACCATAAATAACAATAACAATGACCTGACAAATGTTTGTGTGTTCGAGGTCGATTGAGGTAATAGAGTTGTGTTATGTTTTTGTTTTTGAGAGATTTCCCTGGGAAAAAAAACGGTTTATTTTGAAACAGTTCATTCCAAAAAGCTCTATTTATAGTTATGCATCCAATTTCACACAGGAAATGTAAAAATAGACATTTCCCTGCGGCTGTTGGACAAATTTCCCATTTAGACCACTGAAATTCAAAATCTGTACCTCAAATACAACGTTATTGTTTGATGTGATTGGAAAATATTTTGTTTTGTTGTCTAATGGTATTCCCAACCCTTCTGACACCAAACATGCACATGAGAGAGAGTACGGGTTCATTCATTTTTTTCTTGAGCGGATGGTCAGGGGACCAGAACATAATTACAAGAAATGTGTAGACTGCAAATTCACCTCTAGGCCCAAACAGATAAAATATTTGACAGAAAAAACTACATTTCTGTAATGAATGAATTCATATGATTTATAGGTTTAATGATGACTAAATCATTTATACGTTTAAAGTAATGTAGACTAACAGTATTTTTTATAAATAGCTTGAATGTGTATGTGTAGGAAAGTAGGAACTGATAACAGGAACAGCTTGTGACAGACAACTTGTGACCACTGTGAAACTAAGAACAGGAACTTCTTGTGAGAACAACTAGATAAGAAAGGCCTCCCTGTCCTCGGGAGGGGAGGAACGGCTATGAGCCAATGAATGTGTATTTCCTAGAGAGGGTGGGGCATTTGTATAATTTGTGTTTAGCTTAAAGCTTGTACAACATAAAAAGACTGTGTTCACATTTGGAGTCCAGAGCTCTCGTGAATTAACATTTTGACATTTGACTATTGTAGACTGGGCTTCCGTCTGTTTAATTTCAACCAGAATCTTACAAATTCTGGGTTAAAGACGGAGTTATTTAATTAAAGTTCAGTTTATGAATATTGAGTACAAAATGTTCATAACAATTTCAAACCTTACTCACATTTGCAGACGGTCACATATATTTGGTATTGTAATGGATCCCCATTAGCTGTTGTGATAGCAGCACCTACTCTTTCTGGGGTCCACACATCATGAAACATGAAATAATACAGAACATTCACTGGCAAGAAAAGCTCAAGGACAGAACTACATACATTTAAAACTTCATACGTACAGTACATACACACAAAATATCCAGGTCAAATATCTCTCTATTACGGGTGGGAATACTTTGGAACACATTTACAAAATTAAAATCACTTAGAGCTGATTTGCTGGTATTTTTACAGTCTTTTATGTTCAAATAAAATAAAATAAAAAACATATCAACTTTGGAGGGCCAAATAAAATCCCCTGCGGGCCAAATCTGGCCCACGGGCCGGCAGGTGGGGAATCCTGCTCTACAATATCTGCGAGTGTAAATCTCAACCGACTAGAGAGAGAGGGAAACAGTGTGTCCCTGTGCTGCAGTAGTCAGACAGCTGGCCCTGGACATCTGTCTGTGCCCCAACACTAATTCAACATCTCCTCACGACAGCCCTGTGTAGCCTACATGGTCCCCAAACCGACCAAACAACAACCTAATTCAACATTACCATCCAGGTGATCAGGGGAGGGAGACTGCGCGTACACACACACACACACCCACACACACACAAACACACACACCAACACACACACACACACACACACACACACACACACACACACACACACACACACACACACACACACACACACACACACACACACACACACACACACACACACACACACACACACACATACACACACACACACACACACACATGCCAACAACTGTCCCTACAGCAGGCAGTCCTAAACCCACCACTGTCACACGTCTGAAACCCCAACACTACAGTTCTTTTCAATTGCTAACATGCATTGGTCAAAACTGAAGTCACATTGTCAAAACTCTTCACACAGTCAGCGAAACAGAAGTGTATGTGGACCAAACTGTGAATAATTCTTCATTGCTTTCACACACAATGCATCAATGACCACATTCTCCCCGAAATCCATGAACTCTTTTCTCATTCACACTCCAGTTTCCAAAACTGTTTAAACACATTCAAAACAGAATGATGGCAAATGTCGTGCATTTCTGCAGTAACCAGATTGAAACATATAGAACATCTCTGCAGAATATTTAATCATTCCAAACACAGCTGATTGCAGTTTCAGCTGAAAGCCAACCCAAGTGTCCTGTTTTTAGTCTCGTTACCAAATAGACAAAAGAGGACGGCTTCTGAATGATTTAGTTTGGAAACATGGATCAAGGAAGACAGGTTGGTGGGGAAAGAAGAGTGGCAGGGAGAGGGAGAATGCGTGGAGGACAAAGGAGAGGAAGACCAAGAGCGGGGGTCTCTGATGAGATAAGGGACACAATTATTGACCATGTTGTAAACCCATGGTCTCTCTTTGAGAGAGGCCGGTTTAAGGGAGCAACCAAATCTGCAGCGTTCAACAGTTGCAAACATTGGTTTGTGTTTTTCAGTAGGATCCAAAGGTTGCCTCACACAGGAGGGAGAGGTAGAATAGTATCAGATGTGCAGGAAATTGCCATTGTTGACATGGTAATTGGCAACAATGCAATAAAACTGTGGGAAATTCAGGACAGTGCTGGCAGACAAATTCACTTTTGGGAATGTGAATACGGTCAGCACAATGATAATTGCCAGAGTCCTAGAGAAACCTAAAATAAGGATGAAGCAGTTGTACACTATACCATTTGAGAGAAACGGTGAACGTGTGAAAGAAGTCCGGTATAAATATGTCCAGGTAAGATGTCTGTTCAATAACCAAACAGGGTACATACACAGCTATGCATAATGTAAAGTACTGTAAAACTTTGGATTTACTATATTTTAGAGAGTAATGGAGATGGAAGCCTGGCAAACTGCACATACATTCATCTTTGTGGATGAAGCTATATTCAACCTGGCACAGAGAGCAACCGTGGATGTCCCAGGCCAGAGAGGAGCTAACATCATAATGTGTTCAGCACTGTTCAATGATGGTCTGCTGTTACACAAACCACTCATTGGCCCCTACAATACAGAGAGGCTCAGTTCTTATCTGGATGACCTGCGTAATCGACTTGTAGCAACAGAGGAGAGAGGGGCAAGAAATCAAATCAAATCAAAGTTTATTTGTCACGTGCGCCGAATACAACAGGTGTAGACCTTACAGTGAAACGCTTACCTACAGGCTCTAACCAACAGTGCAAAAAAAAAAAAAAGGTATTAGGTGAACAATAGGTAAGTAAAGAAATAAAAACAACAGTAAAAAAAGACAGGCTATATACAGTAGCGAGGCTATATACAGTAGCGAGGCTATATACAGTAGCGAGGCTGTAAAAGTAGCGAGGCTGTATACAGTAGCGAGGCTGTAAAAGTAGCGAGGCTATAAAAGTAGCGAGGCTACATACAGACACCGGTTAGTCAGGCTGATTGAGGTAGTATATGTACATGTAGTTATGGTTAAAGTGACTATGCATATATGATGAACAGAGAGTAGCAGTAGCGTAAAAAAGGGGTTGGTGGGTGGTGGGACACAATGCAGATAGATAGCCAGGTTAGCCAATTTGCGGGAGCACTGGTTGGTCGGTCCAATTGAGGTAGTATGTACATGAATGTATAGTTAAAAGTGACTATGCATACAGTGGGGCAAAAAAGTATTTAGTCAGCCACCAATTGTGCAAGTTCTCTCACTTAAAAAGATGAGAGAGGCCTGTAATTTTAATCATAGGTACACTTCAACTATGACAGACAAAATGAGGAAAAAAAATCCAGAAAATCACATTGTAGGATTTTTAATGAATTTATTTGCAAATTATGGTGGAAAATAAGTATTTGGTCAATAACAAAAGTTTATCTCAATACTTTGTTATATACCCTTTGTTGGCAATGACAGAGGTCAAACGTTTTCTGTAAGTCTTCACAAGGTTTTCACACACTGTTGCTGGTATTTTGGCCCATTCCTCCATGCAGATCTCCTCTAGAGCAGTGATGTTTTGGGGCTGTCGCTGGGCAACACGGACTTTCAACTCCCTCCAAAGATTTTCTATGCGGTTGAGATTTGGAGACTGGCTAGGCCACTCCAGGACCTTGAAATGCTTCTTACGAAGCCACTCCTTCGTTGCCCGGGCGGTGTGTTTGGGATCATTGTCATGCTGAAAGACCCAGCCACGTTTCATCTTCAATGCCCTTGCTGATGGAAGGAGGTTTTCACTCAAAATCTCACGATACATGGCCCCATTCATTCTTTCCTTTACACGGATCAGTCGTCCTGGTCCCTTTGTCCTGGTCGTCCTGGTCCCTTTGCATTTGAGTCCCTGGCGGCGTAGTGTGTTACTGATGGTAGGCTTTGTTAATTTGGTCCCAGCTCTCTGCAGGTCATTCACTAGGTCCCCCCGTGTGGTTCTGGGATTTTTGCTCACCGTTCTTGTGATCATTTTGACCCAATGGGGTGAGATCTTGCGTGGAGCCCCAGATCGAGGAAGATTATCAGTGGTCTTGTATGTCTTCCATTTCCTAATAATTGCTCCCACAGTTGATTTCTTCAAACCAAGCTGCTTACCTATTGCAGATTCAGTCTTCCCAACCTGGTGCAGGTCTACAATTTTGTTTCTGGTGTCCTTTGACAGCCCTTTGGTCTTGGCCATAGTGGAGTTTGGAGTGTGACTGTTTGAGGTTGTGGACAGGTGTCTTTTATACTGATAACAAGTTCAAACAGGTGCCATTACAGTTTTTTACAGTCGCTAGGACACATTTCTCAATACTTAAGTCACTTTTTCAAAACTCTTCACACAGTTCTCCTAACCAACTTTCAGCTCGGCACAGCAGTTCATTTCACATTCAAAATGCACTAAAACTACCAAATCACTTCATACATGTCTCAAATCAACACATTCTTCCACAACACTAGCAAAGGTTGACAGCCAACAAACACACTTTGTCACCCACAAAACAATGACCTAAAAACACTAACAACATGTAGCATTTTACAATGTTTTCTTGTGTAAAACAAGGACACATCTCTGTTTATAATTCACTGCAATATATGTTACTGGAATGAATCAGACATGATGCAGAATGCTTCAATATATTTTATGTATTTTATTTATTTTTATTTTTGCAGTGAGTAATTCCAAAATACAAGAGGTTGTATACACACCATCAACTGATACAGATACAATAGTAATGCTAATCTACTCGGTCTTCTCCATTTGGCCACAGGTTCTCATCCACATCACATCTTATGTCATCTAGGGCAATACACCTAGGAAAGAATCTTCTGGCATGCCTGATCCATCCCTGGCAATCTTCTGCTGATATGTCCAGGCATCCAGCATTCATTGCATCCAGGAGGGACATTTGATCATGTGGATGGTGGTCATAAACCTTCCACCTCCATGAGGAAAATAATTCCTCTATGGGGTTGAGGAATGGAGAGTAAGGTGGGAGGAAAAGTGACACCATTCTGGGATGGGCTGCAAACCACTCAGTGACTGCACGGGAGTGGTGAAATGCCACATTGTCCCATACAATTATAAATGTTGGCTGATTTCTTCTCTCTGCATCCCTTTCCTCACCTAGCACAACCCTTCCATAGAGATCATGCAGGAACACAAAGAGACGTTCAGTGTTGTATGGCCCAATTAGTGGTTTGTGTAACAGCAGTCCATCAGTGGATATTGCTGCGCACATTGTGATGTTGGCACCCCTCTGGCCCGGGACATCCACTGTGGTTCTCTTCCCAATCACATTCCTCCCTCGTCGCCGTGTTTTGGCCAAGTTGAAACCCGCCTCATCCACAAAGATGAAAATGTGGGGTGTTTGCCTGCCTTCAATCTCCATGACTCTCTAAAATAAATCCACAAGGCAACATAAGCTGTTACAGTAGTAAACATTACCTAAAAATATGTCTTTGTGTGTGTTTGGTTTTGTTTAAAAACAGTTCTGTATTTTATTGTGATCTTACCTGGACATATTGGTTCCTGAGTTGCTTGACATGTTCAGAGTTCCTCTCAAAGGCACAGTGTACAACTGTTTCATCCTGACCTGATGTTTTTTCAGGACTCTAGAAATAGTTGTTATGCTGTGAATATTTGCAAAAGTAACGTTGTCTGCCAAGACTCTGTCTCGAATCTCAGTGAGTTTTATGCCATTGTTTCTGATGACCATATCAACAATGGCAGTTTCCTGCACATCAGTGAGCATCCTTCCTCTCCCACCTGTGTGAGGTAACCGTTGAGTCCTAAGCAGAAATGCAAAAGCAATTACACACAAGTCTACTTACTTCTGTAATGTGCAACTCAGTCATATGCCCTTGCAGAATACAAGTTACCTGTTGGTTTGCCGGAAAACTCTAACAATAGATGCCACTGTTGAGCGTTGCAAATTTGGCTGCACTCTCTGACCAGCTTCTCTCATTGAGAGACCATGATTTACTACATGATCAATTACAATAGCTCTGATCTCATCTGAGACTACAGCTCTTGATCTTCCTCTTATTCTTCTTCCACCACGCATACGTATTCCTCGCCCCCTCCCAGCCACTCTTCTTCCTCTTTCAGCCACTTCTCTATTTCTGGCTGGGTCCATGTTTACATCACAATACAAAACTATTCAGCAGTTGTCTCCTTTTGTAATGAAATTGAAAGAGTAACATCTGTGTAGATGTTCATCTACAATGAGAATCAACTGTGGTTGGTCCAATTGTCCAATTGTTTTTATAGCATTTAATTTTAAGATTTAAAATATATTTCATTAAAATATTACTGTAGAAATGTAGCAAATTGCTGTCTTATTCAGTTTTGTATTATGTTATTGTTTTGAACATAAGTTTAACAGTTTTGAAAACAGTATATAAGCATGTGCAAATTGGCCTGTAGGTACACAGAGTTTTGGCGGTTGTTGTGTCAAGTGAGAAAAGAGTTAATGTAATTTGAAAGATGTAGTCATTGAATGCATTTTGTGCCAAAGCAATGATAAATGATCCACAGTTTAGCCCACATATACTTCTGTTGTGCTCACTGTGTGAAGAGTTTTGAAAAAGTGACCTAAGTATTGAGAAATGTGTCCTAGCGACTGTAAAAAACTGTAATACAGGTAACGAGTGGAGGACAGAGGAGCCTCTTAAAGAAGAAGTTACAGGTCTGTGAGAGCCAGAAATCTTGCTTGTTTGTATGTGACCAAATACTTATTTTCCACCATAATTTGCAAATAAATTCATTAAAGATCCTACAATGTGGATTTTCTGGATTTTTTTCCTCATTTTGTCTGTCATAGTTGAAGTGTACCTATGATGAAAATTACAGGCCTCTCTCATCTTTTTAAGTGAGAGAACTTGCACAATTGGTGGCTGACTGAAAATGATATGATGAACAGAAGTAGCGGGGAGGGGGGTGGCACAATGCAAAAAGTCCGGGTAGCCATTTGATTACCTGTTCAGGAGTCTTATGGCTTGGGGGTAAAAACTGTTGAGAAGCCTTTTTGTCCTAGACTTGGCACTCCGGTACCGCTTGCCATGCGGTAGTAGAGAGAACAGTCTATGACTGGGGTTTGCTGGGGTTATTGACACTCCCCTACCTTCGTTGTTGTGTGGGATAATGTGGCATTCCACCACTCTGCTGCAGTCACAGACTGGTTTGCTGCACATTCCAGGATGTCAGAACTATTCCTACCTTCATACTCCCCCTTCCTAAACCCCATAGAGGAGTTTCTCTCTGCGTGGAGGTGGAAGGTTTATGACCACCATCCACATGACCAGATGTCCTTACTGGATGCCACGAATACGGGGTGTGGAGACACATCTCCTGAAGACTGTCAGGGTTGGATTAGACATTCCAGAAGACACTTTCCAAGATGCATCGCCAGAGAAGACGTAAGATGTGATGTTGATGAGAACTTGTGGCCAAATGCAGGAGAGAGGGAGAACTAGAACTGTATAGTATGAGTGATTATACTATACATGTTGTTGATGTTTTTTTTAATTTTTATTATTATTATTGCAGCCCTGGAATTTCAGGAAATAGTTTTTTGTTTCAACTTTGTATTTTTCACAAGTAAATTACTATACGCAAAGATATAGAAAAAATGAAGGCTATTGAAGCAAATTGCTGCATTTCTGATTCATTCTTGTTACATATACTTTAGTACACTCAATAAAATGAAAAGGTGTTATTCTTATTCTATAATGAAATACTGATTTATGTGAAAAATCATTCAAACTTCAAAGAGAAAAGTTCATCATGTATGTAATGTTCCCTGTTGTTAGTGATTTTTAGGTCCGTGTGTTATGAGTGACAATCTGTGCTTTCTGAGTGAGAATTGTTGCCAGTGTTATGGTCGAACAAGCTTCTTTTGAGACATGTATGAAGTGTGTTGGTGGTTTGAGTGAGTTTTGGAGGTGAGATCAACTGTTTGGCCGACATGCATGTTGGTAATGCAGACTGTGTGAAGAGTTTTGAAAAAGTGGCTTCAGTATTGACCGATGCTTGTCAGCAATTGAAAAAAACTGTCATATTCATTTAATTGTATTTCTATGGGCCTAGAAAATAGGAGTTCTATTTTATTGTATTGTTATGAAACATTTACCATTCAATACCTAGTGATGATAACTCCAATAAGTGGACCTCTGCTCTTTTGAGGAACCTGAAAATCTTGAGAAACCTTTCCAACGTTCCCAGCTCAGACAGAGACACGATAGAGACCCTCACTGTGTGAGCGATTACAATGACTGGGCTAGTGGTGCTCAACACGTTGGTCCGTCTGGGATGTTTGCCGCAACAGCCTGCAACAGAGCTGTTGGCCGGTTACAGCAGATGTCTTATAGCTTGTATAGCCTGGTGTGTGTGTGTCTGTGACTGTGTCAATATTGGTGCGTGTGTGTATGTATGTGTGTGTGTGTCGGGTTGTGTGTGTGTCAATGTCGGTGTGTGTTTGTGTGTGTCGGGTTGTGTGTGTCAGTGTTGGTGTATGTATGTATGTGTGTCATGTGTGTCAGTGTCTGTGTGCGAGCGTTAGTGGTGTAACGGACCGTAGTTGATCCGTGATCAGTACGGACCCCCTCACACACGGTTCAGTTTTACTGCCGCTGTTCCTTTTCAAAGTAATACTTCCCTAAATCTTGATGCAGAGTTACAGCGAAAAGACAAAGACAAGACAGATGTGTGCTGTGTTTTACTCTGAAGCCTGAAGGTTGCTTTGATTCTTTTTTTAAAAGCCGCTGTCTGTACTGTTCACGTGAACGGGGCATGTTGAATCCCAACGAATCAGTCCGGGATGCTCGCGTTGCAAAAAGCAAAGAAGAAAAAAGAGCAGTGACAGCCATGGCTGGCGGAGGAGCTGAAGATCTGGAAAAGCCTCCCGCTTCATTTAAGTCTCATGTATGGGAGCGTTTTGGCTTCCCTGTCAAATAAGATGATGGAAGAAGGTTGGTGGACATCACCATCACGGTGTGTAGGCATTGTGCCACAAGAAAGCCGTATGATCATGGAAATACATTGAGCATGGCCCCACATTCATCACCCTGGTGTGTCAGTGACGGGAGCCAACTCAGCCAAGAGACAACAGCTTCTCACCGCGGCATTTAAGCAGCCCTTTGCTGCAGAATCAGACCGGGCTGAAGCCATCACCAAATCTATTGGGATGTTTATCGCTGCAGACATGAGGCCATCTGTTGTGCAAAACAAAGGGTTTAAAAATTTGGTGAAATGGGTTGAGCAGTATAAAGTATGAAGATCGTGCCAGATCTTTATGAACAGGAAAAGATCAAAATTGTCAACGAGTTATCCAAGGCTTCCTGCTCACTACTCCACAGAGGAGTGGGAGATGCGAAGTCCGGTGCTACAGACACGCCCCCTCTATGAGAGGCACACAGGCACAGATCTGGCGCAGGTCCTGCTAGGAGCAGTAGCAGAGTGGAAGCTAGAGAGGCCCAGTAGCAATATCCCTTTTTCCTTTTTCCACCGATGCTCAACCGCCACTCATGTGCTTAAGACCAAGCAAGAAATGCTACAGCTACTGACCCACAAGCTCATACACAGTGTCACAACAAGATGGAACTCCACTTATGACATGTTGGAGTGCTATCTTGAGCAGCATGCAGCTGTATACACTGCACTGACAGACAAGACTCTGAAAAAATTAAGACATCGTCATCTTGTCTGATGGCCCCAAATGAGGAAGACAGTACCATCACTGGAGATGTCAAGGCTGCCATTAGAGAGGACCTGAACCCAAGATACCCCCCTAATGTACAGGACTACATTCATAGATCTACTGCACTGGATCCAAGGTTCAAGTCCCTGAGCAAGGACACAGGCAAGACGTTTGCCAACACCATCAATGAGGAGGTGGCATCCTACAAGGCAGCAAGCGGCATTCCAGTGGATGGTGATTCTCCCTAGCGAGAGGGTGTTCTCCACGGCAGGGGACATAGCGACTGCAAAGAGGTCTACCCTCTCCCCAGACAATGTCGACATCCTCATCCTTTTTTAAAACAATTTGAAGTTAGAAGCTCAGGGCTGCTTTGCTTTCTTTCTTTTTTTAAACTTTTTTTGATGATGTGGACACAGGCAATTTTTTCATTCACTATTGTTCAAAGGAAGAAGGTATCATGCCTCATATTGCACTTTAATTTAATTCATTTTATTTTAGGATTATATTTAAGCATTGAAAGTTCCTTGCTTTAAGTGTTCTTTAAGTAATACATGGAAAGCAAAGTTATATTTGTCTCCCTTTTTTTTGTTGCTGATCCGAAAAATGATCCGATCCGTGACTCAAAACCGTGATCCGAACTGTGAGTTTTGTGATCCGTTGCACCACTTGCGAGCGTGTGTGTGACAGCTGAGGTTGTCTTTCCAGATAGCACTGACATCAAATCATCCCGTCACCTGATACAGGCCTGGCCCAGCATGACACACATGACACACGCTCCAAGGCATGTTATTTTCACCAGTCAACATGTCCCCCCGTCCCCGTCCCCCCTGAACTGACTGCTGAACCAACATGGGCCACGGCACTTAACCCCGTCAGGCAGAAGCAAGCAGGGCACAACTGAAGGTCAGTCAATAAGGACAATTTCAAGAACTTTGAAAGTTTCTTCAAGTGCAGTTGCAAAAACTACCAAGAGCTATGATGAAACTGGCTTTCATGAGGACCGCCACAGGAATGGAAGACCCAGAGTTACCTCTGCTGCAGAGGATAAGTTCATTAGAGTTACCAGCCTCAGAAATTGCAGCCCAAATAAATGCTTCACAGAGTTCAAGTAACAGACACATCTGTTCAAGGGAGACCGTGTGAATCAGGCCTTCATGGTCGAATTGCTGCAAAGAAACCACTTCACACACACACAAACACACCAACACACACACACACATACACCCAAATAAATGCTTCACAGAGTTCAAGTAACATACACATCTCAACATCGACTGTAAAAAATATACAAACTATATTTTGATTTGTTTAACACTTTTTTGGTAACCTCATGATTCCATATGTGTTATTTGATAGATTTCAATATTATTCTACAATGTATAAAATAGTAAAAATAAAGAAAAACCCTTGAATGAGTAAGTGTTCTAAAACTTTTGCCCGGTAGTGTAAATTATGATGATTTGTGATCGCAGACATTCACGATATGGCAATGCCTAATACATTGACTTTAACCACACAACATGAATATCTGACATGAGAAGTCTCAAAATGTTGAAAAATGTATACAATTATAAAATAATACAAGAACATACATGTTGATTGTTTACTTCCTGACTCAGTGAATGCATCTGAGAGCTTAAAACACAGAACGAGACTGTGGGCAAAGAGGGAACGTTTTAGTCTAATGTCTTTATGCCGAGGGAGGCAAGAGCATGTGAGAGAGAGAGAGAGAGAGAGAGAGAGAGAGAGAGAGAGAGAGAGAGAGAGAGAGAGAGATACTGAGAGAGAGAGAGATACTGAGAGAGAGATACTGAGAGAGAGATACTGAGAGAGACTGAGAGAAAGTTTTAGAGAGAGACAGTGAGAGAGCGAGAGAGAGAGAGAGAGAGAGAGAGAGAGAGAGAGAGAGAGAGAGAGAGAGATCGACCGGAAAGAGTGAGCGAGACCAACCGAGAGAGAGACAGATCTCCAACATAAGGATATTTTATTCAGTGAGACATGGCCTAAGTGATTTCATGTGCAAATGTGATGGGCCTGGACCTGCCACCCTCCCCGGGGTCTAGCAGCATCAGTCTCATTAGAAGCTCTAATTGGCAGAGTCCTGAAAAGGCAAAGCACTGAAATGGGCCATTAAACCCACCATCAAAGAGGTGTGGCTCTCATCCATAATTTTTTTCTCTCTTTTCTTTTTTGTTTTGTTTAATGCTCAACAAAATGTACCTGGGGTTCATATTAAGAAGGGGGAATTCTATGAAATATGGTGTAATGCTCAAATATTACATGAAATAAAGTGTTGACAGTTATTATTTTAGGAATAACATTTTAGTAGCCATATGTCTGAGTTCGGTCGTTGCTGAGTCGTGTTATTGGGTTTGCGGTAACAGATAGGTCCCAATTAAAATTTTAATTGCATTTGTTGCTAATAACAGCAGGTGCGTTGGTTGGACATGGAACAAACTTTCAATTTCTAATGGCAACATTTCTACTGTCGCCAAATGTCCACCTGAAGTGAATTTGTGTTTATACTGTGTGAAACACTATGTCCTCTGTATGAAATGAATTACTGTGGGAAGTTCATTACGATCCTGTATAGTGTAAGGATTATATCATGTATATTATTAAACGTCATATTATTAATTTACCATAATACACAAGTGACCACCGGGCATATATCACATTAGACTTTACCCTTTATTTTATATCTAGAAAATCAGTAACACTTTACAAGAAATTGATCTCAATCTTGTAAATAGTAACACTGGTAATACACTAGTAACAACATGATGAATGTAGTAACACTGGTATTACACTAGTAACAACATGCTGAATGTAGTAACACTGGTATTACACTAGTAACAACATGCTGAATGTAGTAACACTGGTATTACACTAGTAACAACATGCTGTATGTAGTAACACTGGTATTACACTAGTAACAACATGCTGTATGTAGTAACACTGGTATTACACTAGTAACAACATGCTGAAAGTAGTAACACTGGTATTACACTAGTAACAACATGCTGTATATACTAACACTGGTATTACACTAGTAACAATATGCTGTATATAGTAACACTGGTATTACACTAGTAACAACGTGCTGTATGTAGTAACACTGGTATTACACTAGTAACAACATGCTGTATATAGTAACAGTAGTATTACACTAGTAACAACATGCTGTATGTAGTAATACTGGTATTACACTAGTAACAACATGCTGAAAGTAGTAACACTGGTATTACACTAGTAACAACATGCTGTATGTAGTAACACTGGTATTACACTAGTAACAACATGCTGTATATACTAACACTGGTATTACACTAGTAACAATATGCTGTATATAGTAACACTGGTATTACACTAGTAACAACATGCTGTATTTAGTAACACTGGTATTACACTAGTAACAACATGCTGTATGTAGTAACACTGGTATTACACTAGTAACAACATGCTGTATGTAGTAACACTGGTATTACACTAGTAACAACATGCTGTATTTAGTAACACTGGTATTACACTAGTAACAACATGCTGTATGTAGTAACACTGGTATTACACTAGTAACAACATGCTGTACATAGTAACACTGGTATTACACTAGTAACAACATGCTGTATATAGTAACACTGGTATTACACTAATAACAACATGCTGTATATACTAACACTGGTATTACACTAGTAACAATATGCTGTATATAGTAACACTGGTAGTACACCAGTAACAACATGTTGTATATAGTAACACTGGTATTACCCTAGTAACAACATGCTGTATGTAGTAACACTGGTTTTACTCTAGTAACAACATGCTGTATATAGTAACTCTGGTATTACACTAGTAACAACATGCTGTATGTAGTAACACTGGTATTACACTAGTAACAACATGCTGTATGTAGTAACACTGGTATTACACTAGTAACAACATGCTGTATATAATAACTCTGGTATTACACTAGTAACAACATGCTGAGTATAGCAACAGTGGAAGTACACTAGTAACAACATGCTGTATATAGCAACACTGGTAGTACACTAGTAACAACATGCTGTATATAGTAACACTGGTATTACACTAGTAACAACATGCTGTATGTAGTAACACTGGTATTACACTAGTAACAACATGCTGTATATAGTAACAGTAGTATTACACTAGTAACAACATGCTGTATGTAGTAATACTGGTATTACACTAGTAACAACATGCTGAAAGTAGTAACACTGGTATTACACTAGTAACAACATGCTGTATGTAGTAACACTGGTATTACACTAGTAACAACATGCTGTATATAGTAACACTGGTATTACACTAGTAACAACATGCTGTATGTAGTAATACTGGTATACACTAGTAACAACATGATGTATGTAGTAACACTGGTATTACACTAGTAACAACATGCTGTATGTAGTAACACTGGTATTACACTAGTAACAACATGCTGTATGTAGTAACACTGGTATTACACTAGTAACAACATGCTGTATGTAGAAACACTGGTTTTACTCTAGTAACAACATGCTGTATGTAGTAACACTGGTATTACACTAGTAACAACATGCTGTATATAGCAACAGTGGTGGTACACTAGTACCAACATGCTGAATGTAGTAACAATGGTAGTACACTAGTAACAACATGCTGTATGTAGTAACACTGGTTTTACACTAGTAACAACATGCTGTATATAGTAACTCTGGTATTACACTAGTAACAACATGCTGTATGTAGTAACACTGGTTTTACACTAGTAACAACATGCTGCATATAGCAACTCTGGTATTACACTAGTAACAACATGCTGTATATAGTAACTCTGGTATTACACTAGTAACAACATGCTGTATGTAGTAACACTGGTTTTACACTAGTAACAACATGCTGCATTTTACATTAGTCAATTGCATTTCCATCGCATGGGAATAGAGTTGAGTGTTTTTTGCAATTACACAAGGAATAGGAACTGATCCCTAATCCTGTTGTGTAGGTAGTAGTAATGTGTCGAAACGCCACCAGAGGGCAATGTGTCCAATGTATTCAAGCTGATGTCACGTACCGAGAGGTTTTTTAAGGGTCGTCCATGAAACTGAACTCGCAGCAAAAATGTGTGCGTGTGTGTTCCCTAATAGCGTATTACATCTCCATTACAGTGTTCAAATCCAATATCCAGCCTCATATCCACCTTCATCTGATAGTCTGTTCCTGTAGTTTCATAAGCAGCCAATAACCACTACTACAGGACCACTAGGACCTTCTCTCCATGTCCAAAGGAGAGTATAATGACAGGGTGTCCTGATGTCTAGTACTGTAGCTCTAGGACCTTCTCTCCATGTCCAAAGGAGAGTATAATGACAGGGTGTCCTGATGTCTAGTACTGTAGATCTAGGACCTTCTCTCCATGTCCAAATGAGAGTATAATGTCAGGGTGTCCTAATGTCTAGTACTGTAGCTCTAGGACCTTCTCTCCATGTCCAAAGGAGAGTATAATGACAGGGTGTCCTAATGTCTAGTACTGTAGCTCTAGGACCTTCTCTCCATGTCCAAAGGAGAGTATAACGACAGGGTGTCCTAATGTCTAGTACTGGAGCTCTAGGTGAAGGGGAGTGGGGTTTAACTACTATCTCCATTTCATCATTTCCCCTCACATATAGGAGAGAGCTTACCTCCTCGTCTCGCTTTCTCTATCTACACTGAACAAAAAATATAAGCGTAACATGTAAAGTGTTGGTCCCATGATTCATGAGATGAAATAAAAGATCGCAGAAATGTTCCATATGCAGAAAAAAGCGTATTTCTCTCAAGTGAGAGAACAAATATGTTTAAATCCCTGTTAGTGAGCATTACTCCCTTGCCAAGGTAACTCATCCACCTGACATGTGTGGTATTTCAAGAAGCTGACAAAACAGCATGATCATTACTAAGGTGCACCTTGTGCTGGGGACAATACAATAAAAGGCAACTCTAAAATGTGCAGTTTTGTCCCACAACACAATGCCACAGATGTCTCAAGTTTTGAGGGGGTGTGCAATTGGCATGAATGTCCATGAGAGCTGTTGCCAGAGAATTGAATTTTAATTTCTCTACCATAAGCTGTTTTAGAGAATTTGTCAGTACCTCCAACCGGCCTCACAACCACAGACCACGTGTACCCACGCCAGCCCAGGACCTCCCCATCCGTCTTCTTCACTTGCGGGATTGTCTGAGACCTGCCACTCGGACAGCTGATGAAACTGTGGGTTTGCACAACCAAATAATTTCTGCACAAAACAAACTGTCAGAAACGTGTCAGGGAAGCTCATCTGCGTTTTTGTCGTCCTCACCAGGGTCTTGACCTGACTGCAGTTTGGCGTTGTAACTGACTTCAGTGGCCAAATGCTCACCTTCGACAGCCCCTGGCACACTGGAGAAGTGTGCACTTCACGGATGAATCCGGGTTTCAACTGTACCGGACAGATGTCAGACAGCGTGTATGGCATCGTGTGGGCAAGCAGTTTGCTGATGTCAACGTTGTGAACAGAGTGCCCCGTGGTTGCGGTGGGGTTATGGTATGGACAAGCTTAAGCTATGGACAACGAACATAATTGCATCTTATTGATGGTAATTTGAATGCACAGAGATACTGTGACGAGATCCTGAGGCCCATTGTCGTGCCATTCATCCGCTGCCATCATCTCATGTTTCAGCATGATAATTCATGGCCCCACACAAAGCTGAAAATGGCCCAGTTTTTCCATGGCCTGCATACTCACCAGTCACCCATTGAGCATGTTTGGGATGCTCTTGATCGACGTGTACGACAGCGTGTTCCAGTTCCCGCCAAAATATCCAGCAACTTCGCACAGCCGTTGAAGAAGAGTGGGACAACATTCCACGGGCCACAATCAACAGCCTGATCAGCTCTATGCGAAGGAGGTGTGTCGCGCTGCATGAGGCAAATGGTGGTCACACCGGATACTGACTGGTTTGCCCCTACCTTTTCTTAAAGGTATCTGTGACCAACAAACGCATATCTGTATTCCAAGGTCATGTGAAATCCATAGATTAGGGCCTAATTTATTTATTTCAATTGACTGATTTCCTTATATGAATTGTAACTCAGAAAAATAGTTTAAATTGTTGCGTGTTGCTTTTACATTTTTGTTCAGTACATTTCTCTCTCCTTCCCTTCCTCCCCCCTTCTCTCTCCCTCTCCCCCCCTCTCTCTCCCCCTATCCTATCCCTCCTGTAGGATCATGGGAATTGTGCGCTCTGCCCGCGGCGCCCCGGTAGGAGGAGTGTGGTAATGATCTGCTCCTCGCTTGCCAGCATCGCCTCACAATTAATTCCGCTTGGCCTCGCACCTCGCTCAGCTCTCCAAAGAGGGGAAAAGGAGGCCCTCTCATTAGAGAACTGTGACATGTGGCGGTGAGCGTGAGCAGCAAGCAAGTCTCTCCTCCATTTTGCCCATGTTTGTTTTACTGGGCTGCCGACATGTCTGCTTCAGAGATGCTTCACCCATCTATGATTTTGAGGGGAGAAGTGTGTATGTGTGTGTGCATGTGTGTATGTACTATGACAGGGTGTTGTGTGTGTGTGTGTGTGTGTGTGTGTGTGTGTGTGTGTGTGTGTGTGTGTGTGTGTGTGTGTGTCTCATCAACTCTCACCAATGCAGACGGACTGACTGACACCTCAGAGCCAGAGGTGCAGTTTCCACCGAGCTGGCCTAGTTGAGATGTTTCTACTTAGCTTGTGTTTTTGAACTTTTTGATGCGTGGAGATTATTACTTATTCACTGTTGATAGCTACCTGTTTGATGTTGTTCTTTACTGCTAGCCCCGGGCCAAAACCCCCAATACACACCCACACACACACACACACACTGGTGTTTTTACAATTAGACTAGGCTTCTACACTTTTGCTACAAACTCAATCCAACAAATAGTGCGAAAAAAACTGATAAGAAATTGTTCTCTTTTAAATAATTTCAACATAATGGCCTCTCAAATAATGGCCTCTGTAGTTCTACATGGGATTCTCCATCAACCGCAAACCATGAGGAAATGACGTCTGGCCGTGCTCTGGTGTGTAGGCCTACTTGCATTCACTTCCTAAGTAAAAAATGGGACAATATCACAAAGTCTCCAACCTCAAACTCCCAGATGCATCTGAATCCAAGTAAAACGGAAGCTGACAACATGCAGAGATAAACGGCATCTCGGAGAACACTGCTGCTCAGACATGCTATGCAGATTACAGCGGTGGCAGTAAACTGCGTCTCTCGGAGCCTACTCACTGTAGGAGCGGTGCTTTTAGACTGATTTCCTCTATTACATAGATCTTCTGTTCTCTCACCATTGTGCTCGGTACCGATTTATACTGAGTCTGCCATTGTCGACTTCGTCTGTCCGAGTCTTCAATGCCGGAATCCAGTCAGATAAAAATGAGCTAGTTATGGTTGAACGTTCTGACGGGGAGGAATCAAAAGTTGTATTCATGTTGCTTGATGTTGATGTAAGATGACGATTGGTTGTATTTGTGTGCGCGTGCGTTTTGTGCGTGCAGGTACGCACGTGGGTTCATGCTCGCAGGTGTGCACGTGTTTGTGAAAGTGTGTGTGTTCGTGCGCTACACTTTTCAACATGATCCAGAATACTTGTGGCTCGGCTCCTGCAGCCCGTAGAGCACTCATAAGGTTTTATGTGTACATTCCCAACCTTCTCTTTGAACCTCTTCCTGATCTAGCTGGCAGGCTTTTTATGATGATCTGTTTTGTCCATTTTATGGAAGACACCGTTGACCCGCCGTCTAGTGGGACAGCGTGATGGAAAATTGCTCGCCTGTCCATCTCTGTGACGTAAAATGACGGACAGACGCAGATGTGCGTCAAATGCGTTGACAGTACTGTCAGGTCCAACATTGCCCGTTTTTGGACAGAACGAGATTACCTGCTCTTTTCTCTTTTCACTAAACATTTATTTCCCTTTACAGACAGGCCAGTGTTCAGGTAGTGACTTTCCTGTCTTAAACCACATATAGCAGACCTTCAGGTTAAATCGTCAGACATTACACTACACCACGGCCTGTCTATCCCTCCACATCTCTGACAGACCACAGAAAGACGGTTCTGCACAGATGGGAAACATAACATAGCGGTGGATAGTAAGAAAATACCTTCTAAAAGCAAAAGCACTGTGTGTAAAGACTTCCCGAGAGCAGAAGGTGTGTAAAATATACATGTTTGAAGCTTTGTCCTCCTGAGCCACATTCTGAGTGTGACTGGTTGGCTTAGCATCGCGTTTGCAAAGTCTTTGTATTTGCCATGGCTGCTTTCTCACCTGCTTCCTCAGATGAGCACGGCGCCTCAGTGTTTGCTGGTATTGGCACGGAGGCAAAGCGAGAGCACTCTCCCATTCTCCTGCGGTGTGTTCACTAGGAACCAAACAGAACCAAATGGAACGAAACGGGGAGGGACCTAGATGAATTTGTCAAATAGAAACTCTCATTTCCATTGCAGAATGTTTTGGACTATTGTTTACTCCCCTGTTCTATTGCAAAGTGGGACACTTAGGGCCGTTACACGTGGCAGTCACTTATTTAATGGTCCGTGCTAGCTGGGATCATTGGGACGTCCATACCCCATTGAAGTTAAAATGTAAAATGGTAAGGTAAGGGTTATGTTTAGAGTAGGGACGTCCCAAGGAACCCGGATAGCACTGACCCTTGTTTAATGAAGTCAGACGTTGTTTGAGAGAGCGTCTTGGTTTGAGGTGGATGTCTATACATTGCCAAATGCCAACAGCTGGCACTTCTAAGAAAATTATTAGGTTAAATGATAGCTCAACTCCAAGAATGATGACGTTTTAATACACTGATGTTAGTAAAGGAGACAGGTAAACTGCTGCGTAATACTAGTTTAGTGATATTTGGATCAGATCAGATGGCAGTAAGTGCGCAACAGATATTGTCCAAAAATCTAATCTACATAGAGGGAGCACCTACTCAGCGGGTAAAACTGTAAATACAACATCTCTTGTGAATGTTAAATCATGGTCAGGTTGTATACTGGTTGTAAAAGGACGTTTTTAGATTCATACTTCACTGATCGTATGACCGGATAACAACTAAAAGATGACTTTCAACTGTGTCTTTATGACATCATCAAGAAGTAGGAAGTCTTCACCTGGTTGTAATATGGTTCACTGACATCTTTACAATCCCAAAACCAGTTTTGAACCCGATAATGACGTCGTTATGACGTCTCATGCCAAATTCTGCCTGCTGTGTAACGTGCCGTGTAGTTTCCAAACCTGGCATTGGTCTGGACTCCCTCACCCTTCTTCATACAAACACATCCAACCCTTTCTACCACAATAAGCTTCCTGTTTGTTATCTTTGGTCAGGTTAATCACCTTCTGGCGTCTAAGGAAGCTCATCGTTGTCGCATTGTCCTACTGTTTACATCTGTGTGGCTGGTAATGTTTTGTTATTGTTTACACACTAGCCCTCCAACAACGTACTTTCCAACCACTGGCTGCCTTGAGGTTAGATGCAGACTACAGCTGTGTCTCAATACACAAGGATGTTGTCTTTTTAAGCCATTTTAAAGTCCCATTTTCAAGGTATCTTGAAGTGCTGCTTATGGATTGAGACACAGCCTACGTGCCAGGAGTCATAGTTGGTCTGGTCACGGTGTCACTGTCAGCAAAGCTGCATGTTAAATAATTAAGGGTGCTCTATACACTCCAATTAAGCCGGTAAATGGTAGAGCGGTGTGTGTGTGTGTGCGCGCACTTGTGCTTGTGCGCCCCAGTATATCAGAGAGAGATAGCCAGGGTGAATATAGATGGTCTGCATCATGTTGCCACAGATGGAGGGATAATGTGCGTGAGGTGAGACAGCGCCATACATTACCTCAGAGGGGAGGGGGAAATGAGGCAGGTTTCTAAATAAACACCAGCCAAGGTCGCTGGCGTGCTGAGGAGGCGCATCACTGCCGACGCCACTGCCGTGCAGTAATCTCCTCACACTGTTTATTCCCTTCCCTGCCTGCAGTCAATCGCTCGCTCTCTCTCGATCTCACATTCTCTCTCTCTCTCTCTCACGTTCTCTCTCTCTCTCACGCATTCTCTTTTTACTCTACACTTTCTCTGTCTCCTCCCTCTTTCTCTCTCCCCTCTTTCTTTCTTTTTCCCCTGTTCTATCTCTCCCCCTTTTCTCTCGCGCTCTACCTCTGTCTCTCCCTCTCGCTCGCTCTACCTCTCTCTCCTCATGCTCCAGGGGGCTCAGGGGGATGCTAGTCTCCATAACAGGCAAACTGGATGAGCTCATCAGATGCACCTCCAGGATGAATAGCACTATAACATTGCTCCTCCCCCTTTCCATCTCTTTTTTTCATCATTCCATTGAGAAACAGCTCCAATGATAAGACTGTGCCATTCTATTTTTATGGAATTCATTAACCGATATTAGGAATAATTTCACATGTATTGTTTAACCTGGAGTGTAGTTTTTGTCCATAGTTTGATGATTTTGTTTTAATTGCCAATAAGGTACTCACTAATTTAATTTAAAAGGGGCTCTGACAACAGATATGAGGACTTAGAGAACAAGAAAGATTATGCTCTTTCTCTCTCTCTCTCTCTCTCTCTCTCTCTCTCTCTCTCTTTCTCTCTCTCTCTCTCACACACACACACACACTCCCAGATCACGCCCAGCCCGCATGGCTCAGCCGCCCACGTCTCACCTCCACACGCCCAGCCCGCCTGGCCCAGCCGCCCGTGTCTCACATACCATTGACCTTACTCCTCCTGGATCCCATTTCCATCGACTAAACGCTGGCTACACTTAAATCTGGCATCGCCATTATTAATTACTCCTTGGAGTTCACTTAAAATCCAGAGGAGAAGGAGGGTGTGTGTGGTGGGGGGGTGGGGATTCTGGGGCACACGGCCAGGAACAAAGGCCTGCCACGTGAAGCCCATTCATCCCACAACTAGCCTGGAGACCCAGCCGCCTCAGTCGAGACCCTGCTTCCTAATGCCCTGTGTGGCCTAGCGAGACAGAGGTTAGGACCACCTAGGCAGATTTCCCCAGGGGGTGTGGACGCTGGTAAGATGAAATGATTTTCAGTCGGTGATGGTTCGGCTACGTAGACACAGATGTGATGTGTAAATGGGCAGAGGCTGATACTTTACATGTAATAGAAGGGTTAACCAAGAAACACTCCCAAAGGACTATGGGCTCTATTCAATCCGTAGCACTGGAGATCTGCTTTATAGTGCGATTGACAATGAAATGGCAGCGTTCCCGCGGTCGCGGAGACTCAATTTGCTCACGGTAAACGCTGCATGTGTTGGCTCAATCGGAAATGACCTTTTAATTTGACCTCTTATCTTCCGCGATACTTGGGCAATATGGATTGAATCCAGCCCTAATTCGAGGTATTCATGTATGTACCATCTAAAGATTATTTTGAGTATAGGTTGCATGGTTTTCAGTATAGGCTAAAGGCAATGGTTACACTGCCATCAATACAATGTTGTCGGTATAGTGTTATTACAGCGTTAGCCTACTACACAAAAATAATTACCTTTCTAAATCTAACTAGAGACAGGCCTTGTTAAATGAAATGCCAATTTGGCTTGTCCCTTACCCTGGCGAGTGCCAACACACTAAATTCAATAATGGCAAACCATTAGTACCCGTCACCTTTTATAGAAGAGGCCACACTGGCATCCCACTGGCTCAGGCAGACAACTTATTCAGGAGTGTGGATCTAGGATCAGAGCCACCCTGTCCATACAATCGTATTCATCATGATCTAAACGGGAAAACTGATCAGCACTCCTCCTCTGAGACGCTTCATTTATATGGGCCAATGTTGTGTACCTTAAAACAGTCAAATACATGACCAAAAGTATATTTTTATTTTACCTTTTGTTTAAATAGACAAGTCAGTTAAGAACAAATTCTTATTTACAATGACAGCCTACACCGGACAAACCCGGATGACGCTGGGACAATTGTGCGCCGCCCTATGGGACTCCCAATCACAGCCGGTTGTGATACAGCCTGGAGTCTGTAGTGACGCCTCAAGCTCTGAGATGCAGTGCCTTAGACCGCTGCGCCACTTGGGAGCCCCAATATGGACACCTGCTCATTGAACATCTCATTCCAAAATCATGGGCATTTATATGGAGTTGGTACGCTCGTTGCTGCTATAACAGCCTCCACTCTTCAGGGAAGGCTTTCTAGATGTTCGAACATTGCTGTGGCAACTTGCTTCCATTCAGCCACAAGATCATTAGTGAGGTCAGGCACTGATGTTGGGCAATTAGGTCTGGCTCGCGGTCAGCATTCCAATTCATCCCAAAGGTGTTTGATGGTATTTGAGGTCAGGGCTCTGCAGGCAAGTCAAGTTCTTCCACACTAATCTCGACAAACCATTTCTATATGGACCTCACTTTGTGCATGGGGGCACTATCATGTTGAAACAGGAAAGGGCCTTCCCCAAGCGCTTGCCAAAAAGTTGGAAGCACATAATCGTCTAGAATGTAATTGTATGCTGTGGCATTAAGATTTTCCTTTACTGGAACTAAGGGGCCTTAGCCGAACCATGAAAAACAGCCCGAGACCATTATTCCTCCTCCACCAAACTTTACAGTTGGCACTATGCATTGGGGCAGGTAGCGTTCTCCTGGCACCCGCCAAACCCAGATCCAATGGCGGCGAGCTTTACACCACTCCAGCCAACGCTTGGCATTGCGCATGGTGATCTTAGTCTTGCGTGTGGCTGCTCAGCCATGGAAACCTATTTCATGAAGCTCCCGACGAACAGTTCTTGTGCTGATGTTGCTTCCAGAGGCAGTTTGGAACTTGGTGTTGAGTGTTGCAACTGAGGACAGATGATATTTACGAGCTATGCACTTCAGCACTTGGCGGTCCCGTTCTCTGAGCTTGTGTGGCCTACCACTTTGCGGCTGAGCCGTTGATGCGCTTAGAAGTTTCCACTTCACAGTAATAGCACTTACAGTTGACCGGGCAGCTCTAGAAGGGCAGAAATGTGAAGAACTGGTGTGGCTGAAATAGCTGAATCCACTCATTTGAAGGGGTGTCCACAAACGTTTGTATATATAATGTATAACTGTGAAGGGGAGTCCTTCACAATGGAATACATTTATATTTTTAGAGTATTAAAACGAGTTTTACTTTTTAAACTATAGATTTATGAAGCATATGTGTTTACAATTATGCACGTAATTTACCCATTCAATCATTCTCCATAATCAGTGCTTACTATTGCCACTATCTCTGGGATCTCCGGAAAAAAATTGCTGACTGGAAAATCGATTTGAATGGTCATCCAATTCGGAATTCCAACACGAGAAATCGAGCCTCTTTCTAGAGTTTCCGACCTGAAGCCTCTTTCTCCGACCTGAAGTTCACTGAAGTCATGATTTGAGTATTTCTCGAGTTCCCAGTTGTTGTGAATGTGGCAGATAGCGTCAGACGTTCTGTTAATTGCTCCGCTCATTGTCTTGGCTGATTTGTGGGAGTGGCTAATTGCCACACAGGTGCCTGTCATTTGTAATCAGGGTGTGTTGCTGTCTGTTTGGGAGAGCCATTGTTTTAGCCGCAAGCAATTTTTACTTTATTGTTTGCCGTTTTAAAATAGGCAAATATTTTAGGTTTATTTTTTCAAGACATTTTAAGTTGATAAGTTTAAGTGATCTAACAGCTTTGTCACTAATTATAACTAAAGGTACATTTCGGTCAAATTGGGATCAACTTATTCTATTTGGGCAAATAGCCCAGATCTATTGAAATCGCATTGTGTTGGCACTTTTCATGCATAGTCTTTTCATTAAATTAATTATCTCTTGAGTTTGAGGGATGTTCAATCATGTTAGGCTAGCCTACACCACCAATTGCACATCTATAGGCCTAATTTGTGTTGCTTGAATGATTGGCTCGGTAATTGATTGGCGCCACAATTTCATTATTCATTGCATTATCATTTCACGTGCATTAGCGAGAAATTATATTCCACAACATGGTGAATGGAGTGCATCTCACATGGGCACATAGAATAAATGTGCCGTGCATCCATGTGTTTCTACCACGCGCGGGAGCCATGCATTTGTGGCCATCGGGGAGGATTTATAGCCTAATCGTGATGAATCCCCGGTGGCACGCGCAGGTCTTCGTAATTACGGCAGTCGTTCTAACCGAGAGGGGAGAAAGAAAAAAAAAACACCCTGATAGGAGGCATTTTATCTTCATCACTGGACCGCTCAATTCCAATTAATTTGACAAGATTTCCCTCACGCGAAGCGCAAATCCCCTATTAAAAGACGCATACTGTAAATGACAACCCTCTAAACGCCTCGCGTGTCCGAGTGAAATAGAAGAGGAGAGAAAGGGACCGACAAAAGGTTAAGACGCAGCTTCCCAGAGTTATTTCCCGGCAGAGCGCCCTAAGCAACCCTAAGCCACAGTCATTGGCCCTAAGCCAGCCCCCTCCGGAGTGCTCCTCGTGTTTCTATAGTAATTTCTAACCAATGATCAGTAGGTGTCCACATCCTAGCTTCCTCACCTCAGCACCAATCAGCCGCACACAGCGACAGGAGACAGCACGGAGCGAACACTAGGCAGCCACACACAATACACCTCGGACCAAGCAGAGGAAACACCTACAACGCACCGTTATTTCCCCCCTACAGCGCCGTGGTTTTATAATAATAAACCGTGTTTTAATTTCTAAAAGCTCGATAGGCTATCGCTTTAAGTTTGCTATTTTTTCTACTTTTTTCTCAAGCCAGGAAAAAAGTCTGTAAAAATGCTCCTTTTGTTTTGAGCGCTTTTTTCAGTGTGGCTGTGCTCTTCCCACATCCTCGCGTTATTTTTCTCTCCTTCGCGCCTTGCGGTAATGTGCCGCTCTGTGTTGGCAGCAGACTGCTAGGCGTCTGGAATCTCTTCTCGCCAGGAACCTGGTAGGTAGGTGATGCTCTTCCATTTTACCCAGTACAGGCAGCGTCATATGATATTTTGCATGATTTTCTCAGACTGCCCCCGGATTTACGTCGGCTAAAGCTGGCGGTGTGATCCAGGCGCTTTCGGATTGATTGTAACGGTTTATTTGTACTGTCCAGAGCCCTCTGTGGATTGTTTCTGCATGACCTTTGGTCTCCGAGTGTCTCCGACAGACCAGACTAGCGATAATTAATGGAAGCCACAGCAGCCACACAAGGGCTCGTCAGTCGTCATCGGACGTACTGTGGTCCTCTCTCTGTCTCCCTCTCTCGCCCTCCCTCTCTTTCTCTAAGTATCGAACATTTCTGTCTCTCTGAAGTTTGTTTACAGGTTGAGAATCGATAGCCGTGACTTGATTGCCTTTGGGCTGCGTATTTTGCTCCTGGGGTGAATTGATTAAGTAATAATGACTGCGAGCAGGGCCGATCATTGAGGCATGGACGGTTTTGTTTACTGGTGGCGGTGGGGTGCTTTTGGCATGGCACACCATGGCATTTTTTGGTTTCCACCTACTATATATATATATATATATTATGCATTTGTATGGATAATGAATTTGTATGGATAATATTTGCATCATATTATCAGGTAGGCTATGTCATTGTATTCAGTTACTATTACATTTGTTTAATATTGTGATTTTAGAAAGATTATCTGTATTTTGGCTTTGTCCTCAAGTTGAATATTAGTAAAAACAAGAAGGGTTAATCCATTATTTGGCATGGATTTCATAATTCAGGAATTTAATAACATTTTGTGGTAGAGGAGATGTAAGCACAAATACTACATTCTGGGCAGTTGTATTGAAATTGGGCATGTGCTTTACTATTCTGGCTGTGCTATAAGGACAGCCAATATGCTCTCTCTCTGTGGCTCCGCTCTTCCTGTGTGGATATTTATCATTCATTTTGGGAGCTAGCTGTTGGGTTGTACCATGGAAGTGACTCAAAATGCTTTAGTGTTTCCCCGCAATGGATCGGCTTTGGCAATTAAACAAAGAATGAAATAGCCTGAAAAAGTTAATGGACGGAGGGGAAAAGAGAGAAGTGTCTAATGGGGCTTTTATCAGTGGAAACCAATTCCAGACAGACTGGGGGGAGAAAGAGAGAGATGAAATGGAGTCTCCCCCCCTAAGGCACTTGACACTATGGGTGTCTGTGGAGGTCTGTCTGTGGCTTCATGGGTTGGATTGAAATTCACCAGTGGTGGTCTCTCTCCGCTGTCATTGTAATAGAACCCGGGATCCATGAATGAATACCAGGTGCTATTAAGAGAGCGAACGGGAGTGGGTTGACATGGAAGAGACCTTTTATAGCTTCAGAAGAACGTCAGTGATGGTGAAAATAATATACACCATTGTCCCTGGTGAGGTGTTCTATGTGCATAGTGTTTATAAGACTGTATAGCATCAGGATAACATCAGGGATTGTGAAAACAGGTTGGTTTTGTGTTGATGTTCCAGAGTAGTTAGTTTCAGTGAGCATGGATCATACTTCTTGCCTGAAATATTGTGCTTATATTATTTGAGTGACAGGTGTCATTTATATCCCATCCATATGTATTTGTTTATCCGTTGCCAGAATGCACCATCAAATACATAATTGATAAGACCTATTTCAATATATCCAGGAATCCTTTGACAACCGTATTAAAAAAAATCTCTTAAGTCTCTGATGCGAAGCTAGTGCTGTCTTCTCGAGCATGCTAATTCCTGTATCCCGTTATGACATGTTGGTGTGTCACAGCTATTATATTATTGTCACCAGAAAAGGATCTGCTCGCAATAGTTTGAGATGCGTTTCATAAATTAAATAGTCAGAAAGAAGATAATGAATGACATGCCAGCTGATTCGTCAAACGTCTTTTATCAGCTTTTATCTCAGGGAAAAACTTGGGGAGAGAATGGAAATTGATTGGGCTGAGGATGTTGTTTTCCTGTTGTATCTGTAATTGTTTGTTCTTTGTGTTCTAGTGCTGGAGGAGACAGAAGCAGGATGGTAACATATTGTTGGTGGTAACCAGCAGCTTCTAGTTTGACGAAGGCCACCGTTGACGGCGACCCCGGACTCTTCCCCAGTGAACCCTGCTCAACCGTCCTCCAGCCATGTCTAATGTAAACAATGCTCTCTGCATTGAGAACGGACAGAACGCAGACGTGTCTCTCTTACAAAAGGATAACCTTCAGAACCTGCAGAACCTGCAGAACTTGCAGAACCTCCAGGATGGTGGATTAAGCCAGCTTTTGGATTATAACGCAGAGATGGAACGGTATCGCTCTTTTGCAAACTTTTACAAAACCAATGGCGCGTTCGGCCAGACGGCCAAGATCGCCCGCATCACGACACCCATTTTCCCCAGTGCCCGGATAGGCATGTCCCCGTGGAACTGCGATAACGCCATGCTCTGGGGGAGGAAATCGGCGACAATAAACCCTAATAGGACCAGCATGCACAGGAATGACTCCCAGAGGCCGGGGAAGCATGGCGTGCCGCCAGAGACGCTACAGCAAATGGCAAATAATAATTTCCTCTCTACCTTATCCCCCGAACACTGCAGACCTTTAGCGGGAGAATGCATGAACAAGCTGAAATGCGGCGCCGGCGAAGCAGAGATAATGAATCTCCAGGAACGTGTCGGAACTTTTTCCGCCATTCCGGCTTTAGGGGGCATCTCATTACCTCCCGGGGTCATCGTCATGACAGCCCTTCACTCCCCCGCAGCCTCGGCAGCCGTTACAGACAGTGCGTTTCAAATTGCCAATCTGGCAGACTGCCCACAGAATAATTCCTCGGCGTCCGGTGGGAACCCGGCGAAGAAGAAAAGGAAGCGGTGCGGGGTGTGCGCGCCCTGCCGGCGGCTAATCAACTGCGGCGTGTGCAGCAGTTGTCGGAACCGTAAGACGGGCCACCAGATCTGCAAGTTCAGGAAATGTGAGGAGCTGAAAAAGAAACCCGGCTCGTCGCTGGAGGTGAGAAAATAGATGTTCCTTTCCCTTTCTTTTGTTATTATCCTTCTCTCCCCTCCCTCCCCGCACTCCAAAGTATTAACCTTTTCATCCAGTCACGTTTTCTAAGCCCTTGAAAATAGTTTCCATGCCCACCCATGCCTGAACATCCCCCCCGGCTTCTCCAATCTGCCTACCCGCCTAGCCTAATTGGCAGTAATTAGGGGTGTTTGTGCGGAGCGCAAGCTGAGCTTGGCTCAGACACCCCGTAATTGCTGCCAGTCAGGCTGGGGCTGGAACGCATCCGAACAACCCCGGGCTTGGCTCTGCTCCAAGCCAGAGCTGGGAAATGGTTTTCAGCAGAGAGCGAGGGGGTGAGAGAGTCATCCCTCTCTGCACCCCGGTCATTTTAACCAATTACGGAGACCGTCTCAGGACGGCGAAGATCGATTACCCACAAAGCACCAGGGTCGACCACCGTGAGAGTGATGGCAGGGCCCGCTGATGGCGTCCGTCTCATAACACTCTCCTAGTTTAATAGGGAGGGAGGGGTGTAATTAAATAAAATCCCCCCAGACACATTCTGTTCGCCTGATCCTATAGAAATTGATTGAGCATAGCGGGTTTTTGAGGTGAAATCATTTTCTATTCTATTTGAAGCCATTATGACCAAATGTGGATCAATCTTTTAGGGGGTGATACTTTGCACATACCTGAATACAGTAATGGTGGGCACTAGAAAACAATTGTGATGCAAAGATGTCTGGAAGTGTTTTGGGTGATGCACTTACAGTAATGGGATAGTGCTGGAAAAACTAGTATAGGTGTGTTTTTGGTTTTTAGAACAAGGAAGGAAAGAGAGAAAATGGACAAACGTAATTGACAGCTAGCGAGAGCATCTAGTTTCAGTGCCCTCTACATTCAGAGGGCAGGGCTGTTTTTTTTTAAATTGCTGTGTTTTAATTGATTTACTTGGCGCCTGACATTTTGTTGATAAAGGACTGTGGTGGAATACAGATAGTTGTCAAATGTGAGATTGTGTTCATGGCTCTGACTTCCTCTGACACGACACGGGTTTCTGTTGTGGTAGACCACCACGGCACACTATGGCGCAGTAGGCCAGCATGTGCCAGTGATTGGTTCAATAGTTAAGTGGCAGGTAGAGCCGAGTTTTTAAAAAGGGGTCCTAATATAATATCACTTCACTTAGTGTACAGTGCGTCTCTCTTCAACGTTTGATAGTCCTTGTCTCCTTTTTTTTCCCCCGTACATTTTTCAGAACTTGGTCGTAGTTATGAGTGTGTTGAAAGCGTGTTGTTCCTTCGGAGATACAGGCATACACTGAGTGTACAAAACATTAGGAACACCTGCTCTTTCCGTGACGTAGGCTGACCAGGTGAATCCAGGCGAAAGCTTCGATCCATTATTGATGTCACCTGTTAAATCCACTTCAATCAGTGTAGACGAAGGGGAGGAGACGGCTTAAAGAAAGCGTGTTCCTTGTTAGACTGGAGAGCCAGATCCAGCTTAGTGTTTTCTTACTGCTGGATTGCTTCCCTTGATGCTTCTTGCCTACCTTCTAGAAACCAATGGAAACATTGATTCATGACTCCTAAATAATGCACAGGATCTGAGTGGATATGCAGATGGTTGTGGATCTAGTGAAGTAATTGTCCGGAACATCTTTTTATTATTTATTGATCATACGACCAATTTGTTCAGGATTTTGTTTGGTTCCAACAGACTGTGTATAAGGAAGTGAGATTATTCGATGGTTCCGTGCTTCAGACTGAATGTTATCATGGAATTAGTAATGAATACTGTCTTCTAGGTCCGTCTGAAGGGTTGTGGTTTAATGGTTTCTGTGTTAAAGGTACACTATGGGAAGTTTCGTTTATTGTTTACCTCAAATTTTGGATTCAGTTTTGACAGTGTGGTACACACATACACTACCCCACGTATTTATTTGGACAGTGAATCGAAACATTTTAATTTGGCTCAATACTCCAGTATTTTGGATTTGAGATCAAATATTTTATGAGGGAAAGTACAAAAATGTCACCTTTTATTTGCGGGTGTTTTCATGCACATCTGTTTTACCATTTAGAAATGAAAGCACTTTATGTATCTAGTCCCCATTTGAAAGTGTCATATTTGGATTAATTTATTAGTGCATTCAATTTAGTCAAGTTAATTATTTGGTCCCATATTTCCAGCGTGCAATGACTACATCAAGCTTGCATTTAGTGTTGACTGTATGGTGCATGTGATAAAATATTGATCACTTTGCTACCTCCATTAAACCACACAATCCTTGTTACCCGTGTTACAGGTAGGTCCGTGTTTTCCTAGACTGGTCCCTGATCTGTTGACAAAGACCTTAGGCGTTGGCTATACAGCCTGGGACCAGGTTAGTGTAATTGATACTTGGCTTGATTACCAGTACATCAACATCAGCTTTACGCCATACAACTCCTTTAACCACAAGAGACAAATTCCCTGGCTGTTGTGGGGTTTTAAAGTCCTACTCCAGTCTCCTTTTCACCTCATTTAACACCCGGTTCACTTAACAAAAGGCACATCTCAATAGGCGGTCCTGGGGAAGGGGCTTTCCCTTTTTTGTTCTCTATTGTTCCTCAAGCAAGAGGGGGGGGGGACTGATGACATCACAGTCACTAGTTTGAAGTTGTCTAAAATACATTATTTTGTGCAGCAATGTTTTTTTGTATCCTTCAGCACGTGTGTTTACTTGGGATATCGTTTTTCAACAGGAAAAGTTAAAAAAAGAAAAAACACTGCAGGATGTCGTTAAATGCTGGGGGTTACAGGTGTCCCATAGAGGCTCATTTGATGTTGACGCCACATCCCAGGTCCTAACAGGTGTTCTCAAACGAGTGTTCAGGAAGACGCCCTTTCATGCCTGATGGATGGTTTGGCTGGGTTCGGGCAAAACATCCATTTGCCAACTAAGACCGTTGGAATTACCATGGAAGGAAGGGAGGGTGTGAAAAACAAAAACAAATCCAAACTTGCTTTTGAAAGAGCGATAGGTACTTGAATTGTGAGTTCTGTCATTCAGATTATTGGGTTCCTCTTCTACCAGTAACGGTAATTATTATTTTTGTCTCGGTACCTGTAATTATAGAATCTGGTTGTGCCGAAGAGGCTGTGTGTGTGTTGGGGTTCAAAGGCATTGTAGAAGGTGTGAAGTTAGTTCCATACACACTTGGTTTGGATATATTTTTGATATGTTCAGATTGTCATTTTTCACCACATATTGGTGCTGTGAACAATCCTGCATGGTTCCATGTTGAGACTCAAACCTGGTGAAAATAAGCAGCACTCGAGCCAGTTTGTATAGACTTCAGCACAGGGTCACAGGCACAGGGTCGCAGGCAATCACGCAGGCACAGGGTCGCATTCAGTCACACGGGCACAGGGTCGCACACAGTCGCACGCGGGCACAGGGTCGCACACGGTCACGCACACGGTCACGCACGGAGTCACACACGGTCACGCACGCAGTCACGAACACGCAGTCACGAACACGATCGCACGCAGTCGCAGTCTCACGCAGTCGCAGTCTCACGCACGCAGTCTCACTCACACAGGCACACAGTCTCACTCACACAGGCACACAGTCTCAGTCACACTCACAGTCCCCCACTCCACACACACACACACGTAAACATTAGCAGCTTGTACCTCTCACCTAGGAAGGGAGGAAGAGACTATAAGCTAGCGGCAGAAGCCAGTTAGATTTGGTTGTCAGTGTTTTCCACATGGGAATCACCCTGAACTAATTATATCTTAAGTAGCGCTGGATAAATGCAAATCAGAATTTTACTCACACCCCTGAAACCGGAGAGCCAATTGAATCTAATACCCCCTTTAATTTAGCGCACTAATGCAGGACCCTGGAGGATTGCCCCGTGTCACCGCTGTGCTGTTTTGCAGCAGTCTGTCTTCTTCTCTCGCTCTCTCAATCTGTCATTCCCTCATTCTCTCTCTTTGTCTCTTCCTATCTCTTTCGCTCGCTCTTACTCCTCGCTCTCCAATCAATCAATCAATCAAATGTATTTAGAAATTCTTTTTTACATCAGCTGATGTCAAATTGCTATACAAACCCATCCTGAAACCCCAAACAGCAAACAATGCAATCTCTCATTCTCTCTCCATCCTTTCCATCTGTGTGTGTGTCTCTCTCTCTCGCCGTCTGTCTCTCTCTATCTCACTCTTCACCCCTTCAATCTCTCTCTCTCTGCCTCTCTCTCTCTCTCTCTCTGTCTGTCTGTCTGTCTGTCTGTCTGTCTGACCCCATAATGGATTAGTGTGGCGTAGAGGAGGCATCTCATCCAACCTAACATTTCCCCAGCAGCTAACTCTGCCTGGTGTGGCTCCAGGGTTCTAGGTGTAGTCGGCGGGTGTGTGTCTGAGAGAACCTATACGCCTCTTTATTTCAACAGGGAGTCCCATTGAGACCAAAGTCTCTTCCACAAGGGAGCCCGCGTCCTACAGTCACACACAATGTTATTGTTGCACTGGCACTGCAGGCCAGGTCTCACCAGGGCTGTGACTCAGACTGTTTCTGAGTATATCCCAAATGCTTATGTCCTGCTTCTGAACGCATACAGTACTGGTTATGAATCTGTTGTAACGTCTTTATGAAGGTACCTTCCAATTGAAGTGTTTACTGAACGCATAGGTTATTTTTCATTTCTTACCTGCTTTTACTTCAGTTTTACTACTTAGTTTGTAGAGCGCTATCACACTGTTACACTAGAGTTGATTTAGGGAAGGACTCCGAGTCCAGGAGTCCTCTACCAGCCCAATTCCGAGGAGGTTGTATTCATAAACAGTTTAAAAGTGTGAGAGAGATTCAGCTTAAATGCACCCTGAATTATTGAAACATCGCTAGGGGCTGTCGGAGGGAATGAGATACTCTATTTCCCCCATGTGCGAAAGCTACTATTGCTCATTGAGCGATCTCCACAAATACAATACGTGAGGTAAGACAACGACAAACTGTAATTCTGGACGGTTGGCCCCCAGTGAGTTTGTGTATCATACGGTTCTGTGATGTCATAGACCAGAGAAATGTTCAACAGCATCTTTTTCTATTCAATACAGGGTGAGGCACTAAGACGCACCATACAGATTGTAGTACTTGGTACAGACCTATAGCATATCCTTTTCAGTCAAACAAATTCATGGGCCGTTGGTCTGCTACATTTTCCTTTTTATTCCCAGTTTCTCTGCTAGTTCCTCACTTTACTTGACCTCTTTACCATCTTGCCAATAAATAAATATTGTCCCATTTGAGACTGATTCGATACTTCTGAGATTTGCACACAATATTATAAGGCTCACGTTTACTGCAAGATATCAGCAAGCGCATGGCCTTTCTAGCCTGCTTGAGAGACAAGGGGACAAATCCTCAGACATTTCAAGTAATATCTTATTGATTGGGTTTCTGAGACTTCCAATGTATCCTTGTATCTTGTAAACACGGCCACTGTTCACCGCGACACTATATACCGAAAAGAGATGATTAGCTAGACTAGAGGAAAGGTGTTTACAGGCTCTCTCTGATACCATGGGGTTGTCTTAACATGCTGGAGAGAGAGAGAGAAATGGAGCACAATCCCATTGAACAGAAAACCGCTTCTCAATTAGCGAATCTGAAAGGCCACCGCCATGGCATCGGCCCCGGGAAAAACCGAGTACATGAAATGGCGAGATGAAACGGTGGAGGTTAGTGGCGGCACAACATCCTCTGGCAAAAAAAACAACATTTTATTGTGATAAGACACCCTAAAATGGTGGGAGGCAGGACCTTGAAGAAAATAGCGCCAGGGATCCATCTCAAGTCTCGTAATGAGAGGGAGAGGCCGCGCCAAATAATCGCCGGACGCGTCGGCGGGACTGCGCCCCGAGTAATTTTGTTTTAGGTGTGCTCAGAATAGATAAGGACCAATCTGTGGCTTTTTCTTCCCTCTCCCCCAACCTTTGCCTCCCGGGAGATAACGCAGAGTCGACCCCCCCCCTCCCAGCCAATCTCTTCAGGCAGAGAGTGGCAAGGTAGAGTGGAGGGTGGCGAGAATAAAACACAAGCCCTGAGGTCGGCGGATCTTCTATCTTGTTGGATTTATTTGAGTTTTAAAACCACAGATTCATTCGACGGAGGTCTGAGTGAGGGAATAAAAGACGACAAAAAACCAAGGCCCTCACGCCTCCTCACAAGCGCGTGGTCTCAACCTGAAGGGCAACCTTAAGCTCCTGCCAAGGCAATGGGATTTTGCCAACCGAGCCGCCACGCAGACCGCTTAATTGTACATATCTAGCCTCTCTTCTCCTTCCTGCAGCATTCCTGCATGCTACCCTCTACTCTGGGCTACTCATGAGAAGCCAGGGTCTCTCTGTCTTTGTTCCCTTCTTGTCTTAAAAAAAAACAAAACAACGATCAAGATTTGTCTTGCAGCAGCGGTGGCTCTGTCAGCTTTCATTTGCAACGCTGCTAGGCTATACTCCCAGTCCTGCCAGCAGCTAGCACAAAAGCTCTTAAAGAATTGATAGTTTTTTGCCACCGCCACCAATTAAGTCTGGGGTGTAATCGGAGGTGCCCTTACAGCCCGCGGCCCGTCTCCTCCTTCTGCCCCCGTTTGATTTAACATCCCACGGCTCGGTGGAGAGAGGGAACTCGTTGTCATTGGCCTGAATAATAGGAGAGGAGGGATGAGGGAGCGGGGAAGAAGGTGGGGGGAAGGAGAGCAACGGAGCGCGGAGGGTGGACAGCGTGAAAGTGCAGGTGCTGAGGACGTTAATGTGTGGCACCTTTTTAAAATTTTAAACAGATGGTAAATTATGGATGGTCGGCTCTGGCAGAGAACTTAAAGGTATCTCGTCGTTACTGGGAACCTGCGTGAGGGGGGGGGAAAGAGCGAAGAGGAGCGGATGTTAGTAAGTGCAATGAGGCCACTGCGTCAACCATGGCAGTTTAGGTCTTAGCACATGGCTTGACAGCAGGATATTCATCTAACCGTAATATAGTGTTTCTCAGCTATCGTTGCAGTTAGCTAATCATTTAGAATATGGTAGGTGCAAGGATGAGGTTTCCATTGTTTTCAGGAAGAATTAGGAGAAAACTGTTTGCCTGGATCCGAAATGGCATCCTATTCTCCATGTAGTGCACTATAATTGACCCCTATTCCTTATTTACCAGTAGGGCACTATATACTGTAGAGGATAGGGGGCCATTTCAAACACAGCCATTGACAAAACACTTTCCAATATCCCTCTGCCTCTCTCTCATCCCAGGGAATTGACAAGGAAGTGAGTTTCTGGCATCTATTTGTGGTGGATATAGAAATCGGTCAGTGCGTCTCAATTTCTGCAAGTCAGATCCACACCTATCACCACCACCTCCCTTCACTCCGGGTCTGCTTTCAAATATGAATATTTCATGTCAAGCATCTGATACTGTGTGCAGCGAGACATTTTAAGGTTTTTCTTTTGTGATAGAACCCCTCGGGGTTAGAGAATGTCACTAGAGGAGTGAAGTCAATCTCTGCCCCCCGAGCAAAGAGGATAGAATGTATGGCGCCTCTGTTGATGACATGAGGTGGCGTATTTTCCATTCACAAACCAGGAGGAACCTTGTCCATTGAAATATAGAGCCGTGGGCACTTTGGCTGTTTACATTCAATGAAAAAATGTATTATGTCTATGGTTGTAGAACTAGAATCCAGCGTAGAGCTATAGAATGAATTCTTCTATGGTTGTCACGCTTCGAGAGAGAGAGCGTTGGCGTAATTCCACTGTTAAGAGCGTTGGGAGGATCTGGATGGTAGCTGGTTTATTGTGACGTGGTGTGACCACTTTCTGTGTCTGATCAGTGTGGAGCTGGATGACCGAGCAGGGGGTCGTCTGCTTAGATTAGTTCTGTTTTTAAACGCTTTGCCTGTAGCGTATCACGTTGCAACGTTGGCTGGCTGTTTTCTGGCTACGCTGTGACTGTGTCGGTTTTCTGTTTTAGTAGTTTGTCTATCTCGGCGTCAATCAAAATGTGTCCATTTTTTTAACCGCTTCTCCTGTAGCATAACGTTAGTGTGTCACCTTGTTTTGTTGGCTGGCTACACTGTGAATGTGTATCTATATAGTTCAATGTTTTTGAATATCTTTAGTCTGTACACCCCTCAAACTCAACTCTGGACCTTGAAGCCAGTTCCACTGCATTGTTTCATTGTTCCCCTCTATTCAGGGACTGATTTAGACCTGGGACACCAGGTGGGTGCAATTTATTATCAGGTAGAACAGAAAACCAGCAGGTTCAGGATCTCGTAGGGTCAGAGCCGAGTAACCCTGGCCTATATTGTAGTCTACGGTCCAAATGTCTTCTGGTTTCAGTCTTGAATTTGATCATGTATCAATATATTAATACTATTAGATAATTAAACCCACTGAATGATTCTGTGTTAATTAGCCATGGGCTATGCTAATAGTGGCTTAGCTTTGGGTTACACGTACATGGGAAATTTAAAGGGGGATACCTAGTCAGTTGTACAACTGAAATGTCATCCGCATTTAATCGACATCCACGTCTTCGGCGCCCGGGAATGTGTTAATGCTTGTTAGGTCAAATGTTGTTGTCGCTTTTGTATGGTCATAGTGTCTGCTTACTAGTGGTAATAGTTGAGCACATAATTGAGAGGTAATGGATATCACATTTTTGGCTTTTGTTAATTGTCTAATTTTAATTGGTTAATTTTCCCAGAATATTACTCATCTCTAATGTATGGTGTTACAGTACCTGGTTCTGCAGTATAATTCACATCTCAACTACAGTGAAGAGGCTATTCAGCAATCCTTTATTGATGAAACTGTCTGCCCATAGCATTCATCAGGGTTTTCACAACTAAAATTGTACTGTTTGTGATGCGGTACGCTTTATAATAGGTAGATTTTCCCATAAATATCCCTGCCTCCTAATTTAGCCCCCAGTACAGACTTGTATGTTGGAGCCAGTCCTCCTCTGGATGCTGTGGAGAATCTGCTCAGAAGAGCTGCTCTCACTCAACACACACGCAGCTCTCCTACTTTGCATTTTGATTTAACATTTCAGAGGAGCTGGCAATATGTTGCCTCCCCTTAGGCCTTCTTTCCACCAGCTACACATGGCTTCTTCTGGCCGCCACGCCAACAGGCGCTCACTGACATCGCTCGTTCAAAGAGCTGGAAGTTTCCTATACTCCAGATCCCTCAGGTACCCTGCGCCTGCACACTTGACGTGTGTCCCGCCGTTTTGGTTTTCGGTTTCCTTCCCATCTAACCTTCCCCTGTTTGCTCTCTCGCTCTCGCTCTGTTTTTCCAATTTTAGAGCGCCACTGACCTCACCCTCTCTCTGTCTTCGTTTTGTTTTCTGGAAACCTCTGTCGTCCCAAAGTACCCCAGATAGGGTTTGCTCCCAGTGGAGAGTTGGCTAGCACTAGCTCTCTGCAGAAAGGCTGGGCCGGACTGCTAGTTTCACAAGGGGAATTAGGTGAGGCTTATTTAAATGGAGTCCTGTGCTGCTGTGTCTGTATGACAGGGTTTTGGTCAGTAGTAGGGTACAAAGTATCAAAAATGTTTTTTAACGTGAAACGAACAGTTTGCGTTTTTTTATTGGACAATTCCAAACTAGCACCTCCCCATTTCCAAATGTTTTCTCCCTACTGAACACAGCCAATGTGATCTCATCTACTGTAGGGCTGCAGATGTAAAGGTCTGACTGACCCAGGGGCCTAACCCCCCCCCCCCCTCTGTAGTAGGGTTGGGATTTACCATCCATGATAAATGGGGGTGGTTGTCTGAGCTCCGTTCGAGAGCAGCAGGGACTTTCATTTGAACCTAAATATCTTTCTAATGTATTACAGACGGTGAGTGCCTTTTTAGACAGTGGGACCAGTTTGATTCGGTGTGATTTGTTCGTTCTTTGTCAGGGAGGCTGAATAGCGAGTACTTTTTATATTGAATTAGTTTCTTTACAGTGCTCAAAATAATACATTCTTCAGTCTAAAAAGGAATCAAATATGTACAAATCCTGCTTTCAAAGGTTTCTGTCCTTTCGTTCTACTGGATTATGATGACGTGTGGTGTTTTATAGGTTGACACAGCTCAATACATTGGTAATCAATGTTGGACTTTGGGTGTTTGTTTTTATTTATTTTACACTAGGCTATTTTCATTTGGATTAATGAATAACTATTTTGATAATACGGACTTTAACACACATTATGGCAGTGAAGTGTGACTGACTATAGCATTGACAAGAGCTATACTGTCAAATAAATAGCATAACGAATAGGACTACCTTTCCATGTTTAGACCAGGTTTTACTCTTACTGGGTCACTTGTTAGAAATAGAATCCCTAGAATGGTAAAAAAAAAAACGTTAGACCGTGGCAATTTGACTAGTACACTCATGGGAATGTCTGTTCTTGTCATTCTAACTCAGTGGTTCCACCTCCAATCCATTGCCAGCCCAATGCTAAACTGGATAAAACTGTACATTTCCACTCCACTCGTCCCCCAAGACGACATAAGTCCCAATCGCTATCTCAATGTAAATATGCTGCTATAGTGACGCCGTTAAGTAGAGGTCCTATAGGAATACTGTAGTCTAATTACGTTCCCCCACATTAGCATACGGTGGCCCAGGAGAGTCAAACTGAGAAGGGCCTCCGGCGGCACTTTGCCATATGGTGGTCTGGGTCTCTCAGGGCGATATTTGGCAAGGCTCTCGAAGAAGGTCAAATATCAAGTCGGAGGACTGCGCCAGTATTGCATCTATGCTAATTGCCCTCCTTCCTTCTCTCGCTCTCTCTCTCTCTTTATCCCCTCTCTCTCCCCTTCTGTTTCTCATACTCTTCCTTCTCACAATATCTTTTAATCTGTTCTCTCGCTCTCTCAATCCCTCTCCTGTGACCCCCACTCCCCCGAGCACCAGCTCTCTTAAGCACGCCAACATACACCCCCCCCGCCCGCCCCTCCACTCCGTATCGAGCAGTCAACAAAAACCTCCCAAATTCCCTATTACTCACGAAACATCCGCAATACACTTAGCTTGATTTGCTCCGAGGACGCATGATCGGTTGGAGCGCCGGGGCACATTTGACCCGCTGTTATACTATTAGAGGAGTGACTTGGGTAACTTAGGTTCTCTGTCTGCTCGTATTAGTGCAGTGTTGCAGATTGAGATGTGGTTTGATTGGTTGGTTGATGTCTGCCATGCGTTCTGGTGTCTCATGCGTTCTCATTGGAAGACAGATGGTGTGGAGGAAAGATCTGGCTCAGGTGGAAATAACAGTTTATTTCAAAGTTTTGCTTCCTGTACATGCTGCTTTGGGATAGGCCTATTCAAGGGCCAGTAGAATAGTTTGACACTGGCATGCCTGTCATTTATTCTATTTAATCAGTCTCGCTTTGCAGTTTTTTATTGTAATCATCTTTATCAGCTGTTTAATAAGAGGCTAAAGTCATTTCGAGGACATTTATGAGACACTTCTCTCAAAAGGCTTGTTAAAGGTGTCCTATAGGGGTTTGGCTATAGCATTTACAGGATCATTATAGAAGTACAACGTTACATAACAGTGTTTTGTGTTCACCACCTGTACTGTCTGCAGCCATTTTAAGACCTGCCTGTAGGCTTTATATCTCAACTGCTTCAAGTTCAAGAGCTCTTAATTGTTTAAATATTCATGACCTGTTTAATATTTATTTACCATTTAATAAGTATTTTTATTTGATTTGAAATAAAGATCTTAAAAGGCTTTTGTTACTCGGGTGATATGTCTATCTGACTGATCTTTACAGTTGTATTTCTGCACTTGGTCATAATGGGTGTTGAGGAAATACGGGGGTTGATATCCCGATGGCTATCTGTACTGATAGGCCTAGGGACTCATGGCTACTGAACAGAGAAGGGTTCATCTATAGGATTGGCCCAACTTTTTCATTCCCGTAGCTGGGCTGCACTCGATGCCCTTACTAGTGGATGGGTTAGCAGAAACATGCAACTCTTAGAATTAAGAATGTTATTTAAGCAATATGGCCCGAGGGGGTGAAGTTGGAAGTTTACATTTAGGTTGGAGTCATTAAACGTTTTTCAACCACTCCACAAATTTCTTGTTAACAAACTACAGTTTTGGCAAGTCGGTTAGGACGTCTACTTTGTGCATGACACAAGTAATTGTTCCAACAATTGTTTACAGACAGATTATTTCACTTACAATTCAATGAATCACAATTACAGTGGGTCAGAAGTTTACATGCACTTAGTTGACTGTGCCTTTAAACAGCTTGGAAAATCCCTGAAAATTATGTCATGGCTTTTGAAGCTTCTGTTAGGCTAATTGACATAATTTGAGTCAATTGAAGGTGTACTGTGGATGTATTTCAAGGCCTACCTTCAAACTCAGTGCCTCTTTGCTTGACATCATGGAAAAATCAAAAGAAATCAGAAACAAATTGTAGACCTCCACAAGTCTGGTTCATCCTTGGGAGCAATTTCCAGACGCCTGAATGTACCACGTTCATCTGCACAAACAATAGTATGCAAGTATAAACACCATGGGACCATGCAGCCGTCATACCGCTCAGGTAGGAGACGCGTTCTGTCTCCTAGAGGTTAACGTACTTTGGTGTGAAAAGTGCAAATCAATCCCAGAACAACAGCAAAGGACCTTGTGAAGATGCTGGAGGAACAGGTACACTATTATCTATATCCTCAGTAAAACCAGTCCTATATCGACATAACCTGAAAGGCCGCTCAGCAAGGAAGAAGCCACTACTCAAAAACCGCCTTAAAAAAGCCAGACTATGGTTTGCAACTGCACATGGGGACAAAGATCGTACTTTTTGGAAAAATGTCCTTTTTGGTCTGATGAAACACAAATAGAACCATCATTATGTTTGGAGGAAAAATGGGGAGGCTTGCAAGCCGAAGAACACCCCGTGAAGCACGGGGGTGGCAGCATCAGTTGTGGGGGTGCTTTGCTGAAGGAGGGACTGGTGCACTTCACAAAATAGATGGCATCATGAGGACGGAAATTATATGGATATATTGAAGCAACAGCTCAGACATTAGTCAGGAAGCTTGGTCGCAAATGGGTCTTCCAATTGGACAATGACCCTACGCATACTTCCAAAGTTGTGGCAAAATAGCTTAAGGACAACAAAGTCAAGGTATTGGAGTGGCCATCACAAAGCCCTGACCTCAATCCTATAGAAAATTTGTGGGCAGTACTGAAAAAGCGTGTGCGAGCAAGGAGGCATACAAACCTGACTCAGTTACACCAGCTCTGTCAGGAGGAGTGGGCAAAAATTCACCCAACTTATTGTCGGAAGCTTGTGGAAGGCTACCCAAAACATTTGACCCAAGTTAAACAATTTATAGGCAATGCTACCAAATACTAATTGAGTGTATGTAAACTTCTGACCCACTGGGAATGTAATGAAAGAAATAAGAGCTGAAATAAATCATTCTCTCTACTATTATTCTGACATTTCACATTCTTAAAGTAAAGTGGTGATCCTAACTGAAAGTTAGTAAAAGTGGTGATCCTAACTGGAAGTTTTACTAGGATTAAATGTCAGGAATTGTGAAAAACTGAGTTTAAATGTATTTGACTAAGGTGTATGTAAACTTCCGACTTCAACTGTATATGGCCAATATACCACGGCAAAGGACTGTTCTTACGCGCAACGCTATTGTTGCTATTATAAACTGGTCACCAATGTAATAAGAGCAGTAAAAATACATGTTTTGTCATACCCATGATATACCATGGCTGTCAGCCAATCAGCATTCAGGGCTCGAACCGCCCAGTTTATAATATAGGATAAGTCATTGTGGTTTTGTTAAATTACATGTTAGAGCATTATTTTGGTATGATTTATAAGTAAAAGCCTAACTGTCTTTGATAAACATGCCAGAATATTGCTGCTGGACTGTGACTTTAAATTCCTAGCCGTTCTGGCTAACACTAGTTCATCTGTTGCACTGTGAACGTGTGTATCTAGTGCAGTGGAGCAAACGGGCCTGGCCACAAACCATACTGCTAATCCACGAGGAAGAGAGATGCATCTGATACTGAAGAGGAGGATTTCATCGCCGTGCAAATGGTTTATTCCCTTTGCTACATCTCAGCTCCCCCCATTTAACTTATCTCCAGCAGTACCAACGGACCAACCCAACGCTTTTTGATCGTTATCGTTGCATAGGTAATATTCTCTCTGGCTGAAGATGGAGGTCTTTGCGTTTTGATGCAGGGAAGGCGGCCGAGGTGTGTGTGTGTGTGTGTGTTGGGAGGTGAGCAATGGCGTGTGAGTGGTCTGTCCGTGATGGCGGCCTTGGATAGATGGATGGATGGATGGATGGATAGAGGAGGAGGGTTATAAGCAGGCGTTGGTTGGCTGCAATATTGGCTGGATGCGTTGAGATGATGAGATCTCAAGCGCGAACGTAAACAAACACACACACACGTCCCTCAGAGTGCAAGTGGTGATGGATTTCCGTACCTTCCAGGTGTGAGTCTCTGCAACGCCCCAATATTCCCTCAGAATGACGTGACAGGCAATATATAACCCATCAGTTAAGGCTGACTGCACCGCTGCTGCAACTTTATAGTTTCCCTTTTTCCAGGTAGGGAGAACTGGGCTGTGTCCCAAATGCACCTTATTCCCTACTTGGTGCGCTACTTTTGACTAGAGGCCAATTTGGCCCTGTTCAAAAGCGATGTACTATATAGAGAATAGGTTGCCATTTGGGACACAGCCGTGGAGAGTGGCCCAGAATCTGCGACTGGCTCTCCTACCTAGGCTACACTTTGGTTGGTTCTGACAGCTTGAGTTTCTTTCCTTTCTTTGTTCTTCATATCCTTCCTCTTTACCTTTTGTCTGCCTCCACTTAAGAGTGTAAAGAAATTCATCAAGGTAATTTTTTTTTCTTCTCTCCTTTTAACCGTTTAATTTCAAGATGTTAGGCCCCTTCATCATGTCATATCTAGACAGTAGCAGCCTGCTTTGCCTTGATGTGGCGTTGCTGTGTTTTGTGGCAGCAGGAACTTTGGGGAGAAAAAAAAACAAAAAAAAACATTGTTTGACCTTAGCTTGTACTTGAGTTTCAGTTTGGGTTGCAGTTGTTACGATGTGTGGAATGTGTTTTTAATTACAGTTGAGAGGCAGCGCATTGGGAGAGGCTGCTAGCCCAGTGTCAACGAGAGGGTGCGTGTGTATGTCCCCACATGTGTGTATCTATAGCTGTGTGTGTGTGTGTGGTGTTTTATTAGCAGAACACCAGGGCTGTCAGGATTGACTCCTCCAAAGGATTGCAGCAGTTGTTGGAAGGTGGCCTGGTTCCCAGTCAGTCTAGCCGTTAATAAATAATGGCTGTGTCAGGGTAACGTATGGATGGGGCTGTGTGTTATAATGAGGCGTTCTGGAGCAGAGCACATCAGGCATCCTAGCAGAACACCACTCTCCCAGACTGCTATTCACTTCAGTTCAGCCTCCCCTGGTGAGAGTGTGGAGGGGAAAGAGGTCTGCCCAGTGACAATGAACTATGTGTGTCTCCTGAGAAGCTTCTGTCTGTGTGTCTGTCTCTGTCTCTGCTCTGATTTTTCACACTTCACACATTTTTCCCAGCCTCTTTTTTTTCCATCCCTAGCACAGTTTATTTTTCTTTGAGCGAGAGGGAGGAGAGAAAGACGTAAAGTGCCTTTGAATATTCTTCTCAGTCAGAAGCATAAAGAGAGAGTGTGTGGCCGAGCAGGGAGTTAGTACTGCTCAGAAATTGTCTGGCGTAATTACGGCTGAATTAAGTTTCATGACCATAGCGGTCGGGAAAAGTGTGTGTTTGGGGAAGAGAAGGGGAGATTGTAAGAGAAGGTTAGTGCCAGACATGTCTCAAGGGAACCAGGGCACATTTGCAATCACCCCAAGTTCAAAAGTGTAATTTATTCACCGTCTGTGGTTAAAGTAGGGCTGCTCTGAATGCCAGTGGGATTCCTCCTCCTGGAAGCAGCCGCCGCTGCTGAGCCGTGTAGAGAGAGCGGGAGAGACGGAACAGACAGTATTTTAATTTTCTCTCCGTCCCCCATTCTCATTTCCCCTCTGTTCGGCTCTCCTAGATGTTGTTTCAAGCCCGGCCCTGGGTGGCGTCTTTTAGCGCACGCCGGCGAGCATATTTCACTTTTACGCTCATTCGCATTGACGTGCCGGCGTTGATTGAATTTGAGGTGCTGCGGCGTGGCCCATTATCGTCCTCATCGTCTTGAGTGGTTTATCTCTGGACCCTACCAATGCTACACTCTGCTCTGTGTGACGCCTGCCTGCCGGGTGTGTGTGTGTGTGTGTGCGCGCGCATTAGACTGTGAATGTGAGAAAGAGAAATGTGACAGAGAAAGGGAGGAGGGATGTGTTTGGGTGCTATCTGGGGTGTGTTATCACAACAGCCCTGACAGACTATCAGATCAGGGGGGTTGATTATGAGTCAGCAGTCCTCTCCTCCTCATCTCACCTTTCTCCCCCTTCCCTCTTTACCTCACCCCTCCCACTTTACCCCCTCTTACCCTTCTTTCCTCCCCCTCCTCCCCTTTTCAACTCTCTTCCTCCCCCCTCCTCCTCTTTTCAACCCTCCTCCTCCTCTCGCCCCTCCTCCCCATCTTTTCAATCAGGACACGCCAGACCCCCACCATTAACTCCACTGCCATGGCCAATCAGCGTCAGCTGTCGTCAGGACCTCACTGTATCCTTCTAGGAGAGGAAGGCCAGACTAGTGCAATTGGTTGCATATATTTAGCAAATTTTATTGCAGGAACACAAGCATTTCGCTAAACCTATCTCCAACAGTGCAGTAATATCTAACAATACACATATCTAAAAAGTAAAATAATGGAATTAAGAAGTTAAGAGTCCGGAGTATACATATATTTATACCACAGCGTTGTTGAATACTTGTTTCTGATTGGCTATAAGGGTATTCTAGTATGGACATTAAATCCAGATAACGGGACAGTTGGAAAAGATACCTTGAAATCATGATGCAATATGCGCTTACACATTCAGACCATACTTGCTACAAAGTCACAGAAAGCTAAACCAACAACTACACAAAACTACAATGTAAACGCAGGTCCAACGAGGAAAAAAGTTAGCTAGCTAGCATTGATTTGTTTTTACAGAGACATATTTTTGTTAGAGCTTCTGATGAGTGATGCACATTAAGCTGTCAAATCCTCCCACGTTTCTAGTTTCACCAGCTGTTTTCAACAACTGATATTTTTGAATTCGATTGTCATATTGGCAAGTTTGCTACCAACAAACTATTTAGCTAGCTTTTGGCGTAGTCTTTTATATCCAATACGATATCCTCGTAATTAACAATCGGTGTTGACGAGTGTCCTGAGGAGAAGGCAAACATTTCTAGCTAAGCCTGGCAAAATCAGGCATTATCAGCTTATTGTTATGGATGTATCCAAATGAATGTCAATAGAAAGCTACTTTGCTGTTATTCTGGCTGCAGAGGTTGTGACTGTGTAGCTAGTTAGCAGCAAGCAAGGGATAAGAACGTTGCGACTGAGCATGGCAAATGAACATAAAGACAGAACGACTGGGTCGCTAAAGTAAATGTCGAACAAACGACTGCGTCGCGTTTCTAGCAACCAAAAGATGAAAGTATACATTTTGTATTTCTACCGGTAAATGTGTGATTTTCATGTTGTTTTCTTTGGAAACTGTGGTATAAATGGGATAAACTCCTCCGTTCTGTACATTACCTTGGAAAAATGAACTCTGTAAAGGGACAAGGCGCTGCGTCGTCCAATATTTCCAAGGTAATGTACAGAACTTCAGCCTTTATCCCTTACATATATATCATGGGATGTATAGACATTATGGATAGAATATGTAGTGAATATGTAGGATTGAATGGGATATGTACAGCAATAGTTGAATAGGATGGCCTTCACTAGAATACAGTATATACATATGAAATGAGTATAACAGTACGTAAACATTATTAAAATGACCAGTGTTCCATGACAATGTACATAGTTCAGTAGTCTTTAAGGTGCAAGGTTGAGTAACTGGGTAGTAGCCAGCTAGTGCCAGTGACTAAAGTTCAGGGTACTGTACTGGGCGGAGGTCGGCTAGTGGCGACTATTTAACAGTCTGATGACCTTGAGATGGAAGCTGTTTTTCCAGTCTCTTTGTCCCAGCTTTGATACACCTGTATTGACTTTGCCTTCTGGATGGTAGCGGGGTGAACAGGCCGTGGTTCGGGTGGCGGAGTTCCTTGATCTTCTTAGCCTTCCTGTGACACCGGGTGCTGTAGACGTCCTGGAGGGCAGGCAGTGTGCCCCCCGGTGATGCCTTGGGCTAACCACACCACCCTCTGTAGAGCGGTTGCAGACGGTGCAGTTGCTCTACCACGTGGTGGTACAGCCCGACAGAGTGCTCTCAGTGGTGCGTCTGTAAAAGTTTGAGGGTCTTAGGGGCCAAGTTTTGTTGAGGGAGAGGCCTTCACCTCCTCCCTGTAGGCTGTCTCGTCGTTGTTAGTAGTCAGGCCTACCACTGTTGTATCCTCTGCAAACTTGATGATTGAGTTGGAGACATGCATGGCCACGCAGTCATGTGTAAACAACAAGTACAGGAGGGGGCTGAGCACGCACCCTTGTGGGGGTCCCCTGTGTTGAGGATCAGTGGAGTTGTTGTTTATCTTCACCACCAGGGGGCGGCCTGTCAGGAAGTCCAGGACCCAGTTGTACAGGGCGGGGTTCAGACCCAAAACTTAATGATGAGCTTGGATGGTACTATGGTTTTGAATGTTGAGCTATAGTTAATGAACAGCATTCTTCCATAGGTATTCCTCTTGTCCAGATGGGATAGGGCAGTGTGCAGTGCGATGGTGATTGCGTCATCCATGGATCTATTGGTGCGGTATGCAAATTGCAGTGGGTCTAGAGTGTCAGGTAAGGTGGAGGTGATGTGATCCTTGACTAGTATCTCAAAGCACTTCATGATGACAGAAGTGAGTGCTACGGGACGATAGTCATTTAGTTCAGTTACCTTTTGCTTTCTTGGGTACAGGAACAATGGTGGACATCTTGAAGCAAGTGGGGACAACCGACTGGGATAGGGAGAGATTGAATATGTCCGTAAACACTCCAGCTAGCTGGTCTGCGCATGATCTGAGAACGCGGCTAGGGATGCCGTTTGGGACGACAGCCTTGCGAGGGTTAACACGCTTAAATGTCTTACTCACATCGGCCATTGAGAGGTCACAATCCTCGGAGAGCTCACAATCCTCTGGCGTGGCGGTGACCCGTGTCGGCAGCACTGTGTTTTTCTCGAAGCGGGTGACTGTGTTTAGCTTGTCCGGGAGCAAGACGTCAGTGTCCGACGTGGCTGGTTTTCCCTTTATAATCCGTGATTGTCTGGAGTCCCTGCCACATACGTCTCGTTTCTGAGCCGTTGAATTGCGACTCCACTTTCTCTGTTCTGACGTTTTTCCTGTTTGATTGCCTTATTGAGGGCATAACTGGACTGTTTGTACTCAACCATATTCCCAGTCACCTTGCCATGGTTAATGCGGTGGTTCACACTTTCAGTTTTGCGCGGATGCTGCATCTATCCACGGTTTCTGGTTAGGGTAGGTTTTAATAGTCACAATGGGAACAACATCCCCTAGACATTTCCTGATGAACTGAATGTTATTCTGAGGCAACCCGGAACATATCCCAGTCCGTGGGATCTCTGACTTCTTGTCTCCCCCATGTCCCTTTTCAGGTAAATATCTTTAACTCTGTGGCTCTGCTTTAAATGTCAGGGCATTTCCAGTTTAGGGGTTTGGAGTCATTTGGATTTTTCAGGGGAGTTTTGAATTTCTTCACTCGGTTAAACTCCAGCCCAGTAGTGGCTTGCATTGTGTTCCTTACCTGTGTGTCTCTCTGTAGCTAGGTAGTTATGCATGCTTCGCTGGCGACGTGAGAGTGCCAGTGGTGTTGACGTGAGGCTGAGCCGCTGCATTACCCTGTCTGTCTTGATACGAGGTGAAACCTCAGTGTTACGCCAGGGACAGGGGAGCAACACTATCAGCCCTCCTCACCCTCCTTTTCCCTTTCTCTCTACTCTGCTCTCTTCTCTCTCTCTGCTCTCTCACACGCTGTGTCATTCTGTTTTGTTTCTCCATCTCTTTCTCTGCCTCCCTCATCTTATTTCTCTTATCTATCTCCATTTATCTACTCTCCCCCTCTCTCTCTCTGCCTCCTTTCTCTCTGGCGGTGGGTTGATGGAGTGATTTCGATGGGATGCTGCGGAGGCAGGCGGGGGAGCGAAGAGACGTGGAGCTGTGCTAATTGAGCTGCCTTTGTGCCTGGTCACTGCAGTGAGCCAAGGCAAGGGCAATGGGAGAACGAGGGAATCTGAGAACACACACACACACACACACACACACAATGCAAGCAGCACTCAAGAGTCCCCACCGCCAAATAGATCGATAGCGCAGGACTTAACAAAACGGAGACATGGCGAGCGCCCACATCAGGGTCATTATTGTGGAGAGTGGAGCATCACACTTCCATCCAGGGACTGATCAATGACAGAATATATGGATCAACATAAACATCCTCCCTCTACCCTCTCCTTTCTCCCACCGCCTCAGCCTTTTACCTAACAAACTGTCATGTTTCTGGACTAGGGAAGCTTATACCCTTTGCGCACTATCGTGCCGACCAAAAGCAAACTGTGTTGGCTCGATCATTTATTTTAGCAGTGTCCTTTTTTTAGCATGGTTCAAGCGACTTTGGTGGATGTGTAACCAGGCTAGTTCAGTCCAGCTTGGTTTGGCATGGCTCGTTGGGCTCTGTCATGTGAAATGCCCTCTGTTAAAGTATCATGTTTTAGGAGTGTGGTGGTGGAGCTTCAGCACAGGGTTCCTTATTGTTTTTGCTGGCTCTTAGAATGTAGATCCTGGTTATTGGACTAATACAGTGCGTCACTCCCATCTATTTCTTTCACATTCTCATTTTTGGGTTTAATTTGAAGGATCTGCTCCTGGTGGAGGTTCTTTTCCATAATTACGTGTGAACATGGAAATGCGTCTCGTACTGCAGATTAGTTATAGGCTCCTCTTCTCTCTCTCGCTCACACTCTAGCTGTCTGCTTCAGCTCTGTAGCTCTTTCTGTTTGCCAAGAATCTCTGTCTCCCTTTCTCCGCGTTTCACTCCAAATTTCACACAAATTTTCACTCTTTCAGTTTGTATTAGCCAGCGTTATTCTGTCACTCGCCTTCATTCATAGATAGTTTGAGACATTTGTGGAACCCTGTGTTTGTAACCTTCACAACCTTGCTATATTCACTTTCAATATGTTGCTGTAACAAATATTGAAGTATGACGCATGATGATGTGGGCAAACTCTCTGTTACCTACGTCTGGACCTGGTCCATTCTCCTGGATTCCGCTGTGTCACGTCCTGACTTCCACTCCCACCTCTATTCCTCAAAGCTTCTCCTCATTTCAACTTTATTTAACCAGGTAGGCAAGTTGAGAACAAGTTCTCATTTACAACTGCAACCTGGCCAAGATAAAGCAAAGCAGTTCGACACATACAACAACACAGAGTTACACATACAGTCAATAATACAGTAGAAAAAAAAATTAAAAATCTATATACAAAGAGTGCAAATGAGGTAGGATAAGGAAGGTAAGACAATAAATAGGCCATGGTGGCAGAGTAATTACAATATAGCAATTTAACACTGGAATGGTTAAAAACATGTGCAGTAGATGAATGTGCAATGTAGAAAAACTGGGGTGCAAAGGAACAAAATAGATAAATAAATAAATACAGTAGGGGATGAGGTAGTTGGTTGGGCTATTTACAGATGGGCTATAAACAGGTACAGTGGTCTGTGCGCTGCTCTGACAGCTGGTGCTTAAAGCTGTTGAGGGAGATAAGTGTCTCCAGTTTCAGAGATTTTTGAAGTTCGTCAGTCATTGGCAGCAGAGAACTGGAAGGAGAGTCGGCCAAAGGAGGAATTGGCTTTGGGGGTGACCAGTGAGATATACCTGCTGGAGCGCGTGCTACGGGTTGGTGCTGCTAAGGTGACCAGCGAGCTGAGATAAGGCGGGACTTTACCTAGCAGGGACTTGTAGATGACCAGGAGCCAGTGGATATGGCGGCGAGTGTAAGCGAAGGCCAGCCTCACGAGGCGTACAGGTCGCAGTGGTGGGTGGTATATGGGGCTTTGGTAACAAAAGCGGATGGCACTGTGATAGACTGCATCCAGTTTGTTGAGTAGAGTATTTTGTAAATTACATCACCGAAGTCGAGGATCGGTAGGATGGTCAGTTTTACGAGGGTATGTTTGGCAGCATGAGTGAAGGAAGCTTTGTTGCGAAATAGGAAGCCAATTCTAGATTTAATTTTAGATTGGAGATGTTTGATGTGAGTCTGGAAGGAGAGTTTACAGTCTAACCAGACACCTAGGTATTTGTAGTTTTCCACGTAATCTAAGACAGAACCGTCCAGAGTAGTGATGCTGGGCCGGGGACAGGTGCGGCAGCGATCGGTTGAAGAGCATGCATTTAGTTTTACTTGCGTTTTAAGAGCAGTTGTAGGCCACGGAAGGAGAGTTGTATGGCATTGAAGCTCGTCTGGAGGGTAGTTAACACAGTGTCCAAAGAGGGGCCGGAAGTATACAGAATGGTGTCGTCTGCATAGAGGTGAATCAGAGACTCACCTGCAGCAAGAGCGACATCATTGATGTATACAGAGAAAAGAGTCGGCCCAAGAATTGAACCCTGTGGCACCCCCATGGAGACTGCCAGAGGCCCGGACAACAGGCCCTCTGATTTGACACACTGAACTCTATCAGAGAAGTAATTGGTGAACCATGCGGGGCAGTCATTTGAGAAACCAAGGCTGTCGAGTCTGCCGATGAGGTGATTGACAGAGTCGAAAGCCTTGGCCAGATCAATGAAAACAGCTGCACAATAATGTCTCTTATCGATGGCGGTTATGATGTCATTTAGGACCTTGAGCGTGGCTGAGGTGCACCCATGACCAGCGCTGAAACCAGATTGCATAGCGGAGAAGGTACGGTGGGATTCGAAATGGTCGGTAATTTGTTTGTTAACTTGGCTTTCAAAGACCTTAGAAAGGCAGGGTAGGATGGATATAGGTCTGTAGCAGTTTGGGTAAAGAGTGTCTGACCGCAGCTGCTTTCCAGTCTTTGGGAATCTCAGACGTCACGAAAGAGAGGTTAAACAGGCTAGTAATAGGGGTTGCAACAATTTCGGCAGATAATTTTAAAAAGAAAGGGTCCAGATTGTCTAGCCCGGGTGATTTGTAGGGGTCCAGATTTTGCAGCTCTTTTAGAACATCAGCTGACTGTATTTGGGAGAAGGAGAAGTGGGGGAGGCTTTGGCGAGTTGCTGAGGGGGGTGCAGGGCTGTTGACCGGGGTAGGGGTAGCCAGGTGGAAAGCATGGCCAGCCGTAGAAAAATGCTTATTGAAATTCTCAATTATTGTGGGTTTATCGGTGGTGACAGTATTTCCTATCCTCAATGCAGTGGGCAGCTGGGAGGAGGTGCTCTTATTCTCCATGGACTTAACAGTGTCCCAGAACTTTTTGGAGTTTGTGTTACACGAGGCAAATTTCTGCTTGAAAAAGCTAGCCTTGGCTTTCTTAACTTCCAGCGTATATTGGTTCCTGACCTCCCTGAAAAGTTGCATATCACGGGGGCTGTTCGATGCTAATGCAGAACGCCACAGGATGTTTTTGCGCTGGTCAAGGGCAGTCAGGTCTGGAGAGAACCAAGGGCTATATCTATTCCTGGTTCTAAATTTCTTGAATGGGGCATGCTTATTTAAGATGGTGAGGAAGGCACTTTTAAAGAATAACCAGGCATCCTCTACTGACGGGATGAGGTCAATATCCTTCCAGTATACCCTGGCCAGGTCAATTAGAAAGGTCTGCTCGCTGAAGTGTTTTACGGAACGTTTAACAGTAATGAGGGGAGATCGTTTGACTGCAAACCCATTACGGATGCAGGCAATGAGGCAGTGATCGCTGAGATCTTGGTTGAAAACAGCAGGGGTGTATTTGGAGGGCAAGTTAGTTAGGATTACATCTATGAGGGTTCCCGTGTTTACGGCTTTGGTATTGTACCTAGTAGGTTCAATTATGATTTGTGTGAGGTTGAGGGCATCAAGCTTAGATTGTAGGATGGCCGGGGTGTTAAGCATGTCCCAATTTAGGTCACCTAGCAGCACGAACTCTGAAGATGGGGGGCAATCAGTTCACATATGGTGTCCAGAGCACAGCTGGGGGCAGAGGGTGGTCTATAGCAAGCGGCAACAGTGAGAGACTTGTTTCTAGAAAGGCAGATTTTTAAAAGTAAAAGTTCAAATTGTTTGGGTACAAACCTGGAAAGCAAGACAGAACTCTGCAGGCTATCTCTGCAATAAATAGCAACACCGCCCCCTTTGGCCGTTCTATCTTGTCTGAAGATGTTATAGTTAGGGATGGAAATGTATTTTATTGGTGGTCTTCCTAAGCCAGGATTCAGACACGGCTAGGACATCCGGGTTGGCAGAGTGTGCTAGGGCAGTGAATAAAACAAACTTAGGGAGGAGGCTTCTAATGTTGACATGCATGAAACCAAGGCTTTTACGGTTGCAGAAGTCAACAAATGAGAGGGCCTGGGGAATAGAAGTGGAGCTAGGCACTGCAGGGCCTGGATTAACCTCTATATCACCAGAGGAACAGAGGAGGAGTAGGATGCGGCTAAAGGCTATAATGACTGGTCGTCTAGGACGTTCTGAACAGAGAGTAAAAATAACAGGTTTCAGGGGGTGATAAAATAGATTAAAGGCATAATGTACAGACAATGGTATGGCAGGACGTAAATACAGTGGAGGTAAACCTAGGCATTGGGTGGTGATGAAAGAGATATTGTCTCTAGAAGCATTTAAACCAGGTGATGTCATCGCATGTGTGGGTGGTGGAACTGAAGGGTTGGATAAGGTATATTGAGCAGGGCTATAGGCTCTACAGTGAAATAAGGCAATAAACACTAACCAGAACAGCAATGGACAAGGCATATTGACATTGAGGAGAGGCATGCTTAGCCTAGTGAACATAAGGGTCAAGTTAGTAGTGAGGCTGGCTGGGGACACGGCGTTTCAGACAGCTAGCCAGGGACCACAAGCTAGCAAAGTCTAGCAGGCCGGCTAGCAAAGACTGAGGATGTCTGTTTATAGCCTCCTCGTGCGTTTCCGTCGGTAGACCAAGTCGTGATGGGTCGATGGGGTTCCGTGTGGTGAAGGGGACCAGGCCAGTTGGCACAAATAGGTAATAGTGTCCCAAGAAATTGTCCGATGGACCTGATTAGCTAGCAGCCGATATGCTCTGGACAGCAAAACGTTAGCAGACCGCAGTTAGCTGATGGGCGTTCAGGTGACGTCGCGCCGGAGGGCCGGTTGAAATATCTCCCTCGGGCAGATAACGTCGGTAGTCCACTTGAGAAGGCCCGGTAGGGCTCCACACCGGCAGTAGAAGCGGGTCTGGATAGGAGTTGTAGCCCAGCAGTGTCTGTTGAGATTCTTCAGTCAGCCGGGAGATGATTCGGGCAAGCTTCAGGCTAATTGGTGTATTGCTCCGAGACCGACGTTAGCCGAAGGGCACTCAGGTGGCAGCTAGCTAGCTGCAAGATCCAGTTGAAAAATGTCCAACTTGCGGTAGGAATCCGGGGACATGGAGAGAAAAATAAATAAAAATAGGTTCCGGTAAGCTCAGGATTGAGTCGTGTTATACGAGGGGCGAGAGCTTTTCCGAGCTGAAGGTTAGCTGATGCCCGCTAGCAATAGTAAGCTAAATACTAACGTTAGCTAGTGAAGTTAGCTAGCATTTGTTATGTGACCAGATTCGGAAGAAAAAAAAACAACAAAAAACCACAGATCCGCACCACATTGGGTGAGGCAGGTTGCAGGAGAGTGTTTTGAAGTTGAATTTTAGAGAGCACGTATAAAAAGATATGTGAAGAAAATATTATAAAGACGATATTTACACAGGACAGGACGGGACAAGACAAAATACACGTCCGACTGCTACGCCGGACGTGGTCCATCCTCTTGGTCCATCCTCTGGATGGACATTCAGTCATTTCCATGTTGTGATGTCCATTATTTCATTGAGCCTTTGTATAGCCAACCGGTTGACAGTAGCGTTAGCTTGCTAGTACAGAGATAGTGGGAAGTAGATGTGGGGAATAGATTTCTGTAAGTGTAGGGTTATCATGCGTTTTAGCCCACTTGAAACAATGGTAAACAGAGCACTCAACCAAAGAGCAGAGAAAAAAAGTGTGTTAATTGAATAAATAAATACATGGTTGTGTTGAACCTTACTAATTGAATAATGTTGCCGTAAGTTGTACTTTAAATGCTTTCCTGGTTGGCTGACCGTTACACTGAGGGGGTGGTAGTCTGTAAATTCCATTAACTGGGCCTGTAAATTAACCTACATTACTAAAGTGGTAAAGTGGCATTTTTTTCAATTAGCCGGCTAAATACTGTAGGATTTTGGACTAAAATGTGTATTTTCTAATTGTACAACTGCTTACTTTCTCTATACTATAGGAATTCATACTGTAGGAAAGTGGTGTCTCGCGATTTAATGTATGAATGCTTTCCGTCTAATTAGTTGAGACATTACTGTGTGTGGGTTTTGTAGAGTGGAAAGGGCCAGGTGACATAACGGACCAGAGAGGTAATGGTGAAGCCATTGTGCAGTTGTAACCCATTTTGATTGGTTGCTCTAGTATTAGCGTTTTACAGGACGTCAATCCTCCTGTTATTGTGGCCTCTAAGACAACGTAGTGTATTAGTGAGCTTCTCTCAGAATATATTAGAAGCTGTTCTACTATGTAGGCGATGGGGGTATGGTAATTCAATAGTTGGATGAGTAGGCCTGTAATTCAGTGATGTTAGTGTTTGGCCATATTGATAGAATTGTAGCCTCCCTCCCTCTGCGTCATGGTTCACTGACTGACTCGCTGGTACATCAATTAGTTGGTCATTGTTACACAAGTGCTTAGCAGTATGCTTGGCCGCTAACCCATCACCTGGTTCAACTAACACAGTGCTGGATCTCTACCCGTATTCCCCCTTGAGGTCCGATCTGCGTGGTCTTCTAGTGAAACACGGGTTTTGTGGTGGGAAAATGTGCATTTGCAATATATTGTTGCAATATGTTGAGTTTCAGTATAATGTTGTATTTTTGCAATGTATTGTTTCAGCATAATGTTGTATTATTGCAATAAAACATTGTGTACCTGGTATATCTCACATGGCGGTTTTGCTGACAAAGTACAGAAGGAAAGTTGAATAAATTGTATGTTGCTGGATCTTTTGTTATATACATGAACGGGTGATTGAATGAATACTTAATTTGCGTACCAATATTTAAGCTCATCCCACATAGGATTATATGACATACAGCACCAGAATTGGCTAGCTACTTGTTTTCAATGCAGCCCACATCTTGGTTATATCAGAGTACCTAGCCCTAAGACACTCATCCACCTCCTCTGTGAAGAGTCAGTGATTACACTCATATTGAAATATCACATTTCCCCCTCCTCTCTTCCACTCCTCTTTGCTCAGTGTAAAGTGATTTTTGGAAAGCCAGGATTTTTTTTGAAAAAAAACGGACAAAAAAAAACAGCTAATTGGTTATGGGGATTTCTGGGGACTATTTTTTTTTAATGTTGTGAATTATAAATGATAGTTGGTTTCCAAAAAGGAAGTGGCTGTCACTCCAGTGTAGTGGGGCTGGCGCGGCCCCAAATTGAAATGACGCGCTGGTTCCCCCTCACTGCGGCTGGAGCTTCCCGTAATTAAACGCCTCATTGTTGCATCATGGGAATTTTGTGGTGAATATTTCATCACGGTGTAATGATTATTTGGTAGGGAGGTGGGTGGCAGGCACTGGAGGTGTCTTTAACCTTGGGATGCTCTTAGAAGAAATTAGACGTGGGGATAACTAAGGTATGTTTGGGTTGAAGAAGTGAGTGGTTTGACTGCTCAGCCGTTGTGGTCTTTTTACAAACAAAGTGTTCTTTGTGAGAGAAAATAAAGATTCTAAGGGGAAACCCGGGCCACCTTAGACAACATACCTCTTGGTGCCCTAGTGGCCTTGAATACTGTACTCACTTTTTTTTCTTGGTTTTAAAATGCTCAAAAGAAGAAAAAGAGAAATGTAGCACTTTTCCTTTCGCCTTGGTAACTGTTGCTAACCGTTTGCCTTTGCTCTTTTCGTTTCTCCTACAGAGGACACCAGTCAACAATGGCGAGGCATTCCGGTGGTTCTTTTAGAGCGCCCGACCTTAGTGACATCATCATGCGGTCAGAGGTCCAGTTAGAACTCTGATGACATCACTGCAGGAAGCACTTGTGGGGGCTCAGAGAACCCAAACAACTCAAACCCTCTCCCAGTTTTTTAAACGAGGAGGAAGAAACTCTAAAAAGATGAAACGATAAACATTATGGTGTTGGTTTAACTCTGTAATTTCCTTTCCTGTGTAATTATTGTACCTTTTGACAGTATCATAATGTCTATTTTCGGTGTATATGAATGTGTTTCAGTGTCGTTTGGCTGTAAAGTTTACAGTCAATCTTATGTAAAGGACTCAATAGACAATCATCACCAATACGTCAACAACAAAGATGGCCGCCGCTGGGATTGATCATGTGATCGTCACACAACCTTGGAGCAATAATCTTTAACGTTGATTATTCTGCTTGTTTCCATTATTTCTATTTTCAAATTATTATATCAAAGCTGAATTATTTTTTTATTAAATTGGTAATTTTTCTTTAATGCTTGCATTCCCAGTTTGTGTGCCTCTGACTGAGGGAAACTATAAGGTCCTCTTTGGTAAATGTGATGTATCATATAAATGGCACACAATGCCAGAGAGAACGGCAGTATTATTTAAAGGGTTTCATTTGGGGTTTCTTTCAGTTTTTGTCCAGCACGTTACGAAACAGGGCACATTGTCTTGTGTAGCGAGTTGTACTTTTTTGGAAACCAAAAAGGAGCGTCGTTGTTAGTTACTGCACAAAGTGGTGGTTGCGAGCCAGACTGCGTTTCTCTGTGGTTTTGATACGTTTCAAAGATGGTGTTATGATTCGCTTTTTCATGTAACTGTTTGGCCACCTGAGCATCTTTTGTTTGAAATACAAAAGGTCATCTTAAGGGTAACACTGTACTTAAATCCTCCAGGTATAATGCTTCATTACTTATATCCTGCAGGTATTATGCTTAATTACTTGTTTATAAGCAGGTATAATTCTTCATTACTTGTTTATAAGCAGGTATAATGCTTAATTGCTTGTTACTAACCGGTATAATGATTTATTACTTGTTACTAGCAGGTATAATGCTTTATTACTTGTTATTAGCAGGTATAATGCTTTATTACTTGTTATTAGCAGGTATAATGCTTTATTACTTGTTATTAGCAAGTATAATGCTTTATTGTTATTAGCAAGTATAATGCTTAATGCTTTATTTCTTGTTATAAGCATGTAATATCTGTTACAATGTCTTATGAGGTTTATGATATATACTTGCAGACTAAGTAAAGTGTTACCGGTTATTACACCCAAGCTGTCTAAAAGGTAGTTATTAATAATACTAGTAAAGGAATTCTGAGGTTAAATTAACAAATTAAAATGTAATAAGTCAACAGTACAGTTTACATATCTGACAACGGCTATATACAATAATATAGCGGATATATGTTCACTGTGAGCATATCTGACTACAGTTATTCTGGAAGTAAGGGACTTTCCATACCTTTCTCCTGCAGAGACCACAATAACAACACATGCAGTAGTCTGAGCTGAAGCAAAAAGTGAACACATTCCAAAAATGACAAATTATTCAATAAGTTACTCATTGTCTTCAAAACCCTATTGTTGCATGTGTAAATGTGTTTTGGTTTTAAAGATTAACAAGAATTTGTATATTGTTGTTGTGATGCTTTTATGTGTTAAAATAAAAAAAACTGAAAAAAATAAATAATATTTTGATGTCGACGAATAACTCAACATTTTTATCCTCACATTGTACAATTAAACATTGGATTATGGTTCACCTGCAATGTTTTTCCCTCTCTCATTTGCTGCGAAGCATCACTCAAACAACGAGGAGAGGATATATAATCGGCATCGGTTGCATCCCTAGTCACGTCTCCCCCGGAATACTAAAATGTCGCATGGTGGAAGAGAGTCATTCCCAGAGGCAGCAGGCTTTAAAGAAGTAGTGAAATCCCATGTGGTTTGTCACACTGGTAGGAGGAGGGGGATAGGAGAGGGTGGGGGCGCGCCTGAGATGGCTTGTGCAGCCTGAATGATTTCCAGGTCTGGGGGGGCGAGAGTAGAGAGGGGACAGTGGAGGAGGGGATAGAGGGTGCATTTGGGTTTGCTGTGGATTAGTTGGGTCGCTGAGGAGACTGAGGAAGATGAAATCATCCGGGACCGACTTTTTCCTCCTCGGTAACGAAACCCACGCAGCCGTAACCTGCGTTTTGAGCTGCTGGCGGCAAAAGGCCTGAGAGAGGAGAGCTACATTGGAAATCGTTCTGCGTGCATTCCGCGTCAGGTGCGTCTGTGTGGCAAATCCCCGCCGCCGCCGGTGATGGGAAGGTGATAAATAACATGCATCGGGAGCGCCGGCGTTTGCTTGGCCACTGAGATTAAACCATATCAGAGATTGGCTTCTTCTAATCCCCCCTCTTCTCCTCCTCCCTCTTCTCTCCTGGATCAGTCTGGAAACTGGGATTTAAAGTCCTCAGGCCCCTGTGGTAACGTTTTCCCCCTCCTGCACTGAGAGTGGGAGGGAGAGGGTGAAGGAGAAAAACATGTAAAGTAAACGGGGATGAAAATGTATGAGCTGAGTATTCTCCCATGAAATGTGTGCAGCGCTCATCTCGTCTAGATGGGAATGTAGCTGGGGATGGGGACTTGGTGAGGCTGGCTGTGTCAGGAGGACTCTATACAGCATGGGTGGGCAATCATTTTGGCTCGAGGGCCACATGGGGATTTAAAAAATCAACAGAGGGCCACAGATTTTTTCCTGACCGGTTTGTTTGTCAACATTTGCGGGCCAGAAAAAGTGCAGTTTTTTCAAAATATGTAGGTTGATTATAATTTCTAAATACTTTCTGATTTTAGACCTTCAAAAGAATTTCCATCCCCCCTTTCATAGAATTTCATTAGGGTAGTTGGGTCAAAGAATGAAACTTTAACGCCCATTTTCCCAGACCAAAATTAAACCTAGACCAGGGCCCAAAAACATATGCAAAGGACATTCCATTCTCCATTGAGTATGCAATTTAGTCCAGACTACAAACTTAATTTGTGTCTAGGAAACCAGCCCTTAACAACAAACCTACACCACCTAACTGTACACTGTTATAATTAGTGAGTTGCCTTACTGAGTGATGCCCATAGAAACAGAATATAGAACGGGCTTCTCCATTGAAATCCATGATGGCATAATGAGTGGACGTTCCAAGCCCTTTCTATAGATACTATTTCTATGGTGATGCCCTTTTATCTTCCAGGGGGAATACATCCAGGAGATTAGGTGATGCTTACCCCCAACCATGCCCTTCACTGAGATTTGGAGTCCTTGTGGTCCTCCTGGTAATCCCTTCAGGGATTTCTGACTGCAGGGGAGGGAGGGATGCTGACACCATTAAGGAGTTATCCCTGGCACACAGGACTAGCACAGGGAAAACTTGGAATTAATGAATACTGGAACGCTGCTCAGGGAATGAGAATGTTGTTGACGGGGAATATGGAGTTTCCAGTTGGGGGGAATTGATGCGTCAGTATCCTGACGGTGCAGTTTGTTTCATCCTTTAAAGTTGCAATATGTCACTTTTTGGGCGACCTGACCAAATTCACATAGAAATCGGATTTATAGATCATTCATTCTCATTGAAAGCACGTATAAGAAGCAGTAGAGCTGTTCTATGTGCGTTATTTCTATGCTTCCCGTTCTTAAGTTATATTTTTGCATCTTTTACTTTCGGTTTTGTACACCAGCCTCAAACAGCTGAAAATGCTATATTGTTGGTTATAGAAAATATATTTCACAGCGGTTTAGATGGTACAACGATTCTCTACACTATACTTACTTTTGTCACATAAACTGAAATTAGGCAAACTATTACAATTTTAGCAACCAGAAATTGGCGTAGTGATTTCTGAATAGTGCACCTTTAACTGCCACCTCATCTAAAATAATGTTTTAGTTTAGGGCCAGGTGTTTTTCCTCATCACGTGATCTGACCAGACATTTGTTTATCACTACAGGCTGTGGTTTAGGGCCAGAGTTTTTCCTGATCAGGTCATGTGGTCATTCTAATGTACTGTATGTACATGGATGGGCCTAGCTAGCTATTCATTTCAAAGTATACAGCTGCTGTGTTTTCTATCCGTTTGATGTTAATCCTAATGTGTATTCTAAATGGGAGCTTTCTCCAAACAAAACCCATCAAACCTACACCCTCACATCCAACTCCTTCTGTGAGGCCATTGTTCATGTACACACAGTGCACACACACACGCTTGCGCGCCATCCCCAGTGCACAACACAACACTTGGCCACTCTGGGTGAGTCACCCCACACAGGAGAGGAAAGTGAGATAGAGAGAAAAAGAGAGGGAAGCTCGATGTGTCACTCTCCCACTCTCCCTTTCTCTCTCTCCTCTTTCATTATTTATTTACTGTCTGCATTTATTCCGTCGCACGCATATTGATGCGGAGAAAGCAGGGTGTAAGTGCGTGTCAGAATCATTCCCTGACGAGGGAGACAAGGTGGAAGTAATCAGCGGAGCGCTGATGCTATATGACAGGCCTAGAGCCGCCGGTACACATTTAAGAGCAGGTAGGAGGAGAGGAGGAGGGAGAGAGAGCGAGAGAAAACACATCTGCCCTCTGGAAGGAGTTTGTAGTTTAGTCTTCAGGGTGAAAAGTGTTTTTAAGGAACTTAAAAACGTTTTTTGGGGAGGGTCACCTGGGCTCATATTGTCTGAGGTTATGAAGTCTCCTCAAGACAAGATTCCGCTACCCGTATGCAGGTGTAACAGGAAGGACCTTAGAAGGTCAAGCCTTTATGTACCAGGTAGGCCAGTTCATTTCCTGCTTACCATAGTGATTGAAATCAGGCACTTGGAGAGACTACTTACTTTGGGTCCTACCTATGTGCCTGAATGTTTGAGCTTTTGATTATAGGCCTCAAAATTCTTGAATGTTTTATAGCCCACACACATAAATGCATTAACATTTCCAATGATTTGTATCTGTATTACTGTACAAGACATAGGTGGAGAGAGTTTGGCCAAAACTGACAAAGGGATTCTACAGTGTTGGTGACTACTATATTCAATCAGTACCGATATCCAGATGTTTGCGGGGGGAGACCATTCAGTTCTCTTTCCAAGCTGTGTGATTGATTGATTGAATTAATATTCAGTTCCCTATTTGCTGCTCACAATTAACATGATTTTATCAATTCAATTAATCTGATGTGTACTCATGCAGCGTCAGAAGAAATGCTGTTGTGTTTTACCCTCCGAAGGCTCCCAATAGGTTTTGATTTAATTGACTCTTTAGACGCTGAGTGAATCTCAAAAGTCTTGCCTCAATTCCTTGCATTCTCTCTCCTCTCCTAACACATTGGAGAGAATTAGGGAGGAAGCACAGACCTTCTCCAATGTGTTTTGAAAAGGATGCAGGGAATCATATTTTCACCCCCTTTCTGAAGAATGTGCAGTCACCTCCTTGGCTTGCTCTCTGCTCATCGACTCTCCCTGTTCCTCTCCTGCTCTCTGAGGCAGGTGGATTGATTAGTTATCCTGCAGCCTCCTGAGTGAGCGTACTGAACCCTGCTGTCTCGCTCTCGCTCCCGCGTGCACACACACACCATCTGCTCATCCCTCTGACACTCCCGTTTCCAGGGTAATTGATGAATGGGGAAAGTTAATATGTTTAGGGTACGTCCCCCACCATCTCTCCACACACGCGCACACACACACACACACACACACACACACACACACACACACACACACACACACACACACACACACACACACACACACACACACACACACACACACACACACACACACACACACACACACACACACACACACACACACACACACACACACACACACACAGGGGGATCAGGCCAGCCTGATTGATTGATCGGGGTGGTGAGCCTCCTGACATCCACTGACATTTCTCCACATCATTTAAACCCTCCTTTCCCCCCGGTGGCAGGCCCCAGACTGACCACTGAGGAATTAGCCAATCAAAGTCACTCACTGGAGGTGTATTTCAGGGTGGCAGCATTGAGGCTCGCTATGCAGACGGAGGCTGTGTTCCAATGTCCACTGTTTAGAATGCATCTCGGATACATGGTTTCATATTAATTTGTATGTTAGTGTGGCCTGTGGACATTGGAATAGAGACCGGGACTGGACATCATGGAAGACTGGAAAGGAGCCTTGTAGGATGCAAAGAAATGTATTTATGTTTCTTCTGTATTATTGAATGTCCTGCAGTTAGTAAAGGAACTGCTCATATAGCATTCATATTGTATCTTGTAGACAAGACAAAGTGTTGCCCTGCTTGAGGTTGGACATTCAAATCTAAGGTTACGTAATAGGAAGGCAGGTGTTATGTAGATTAACGTTCCATCTGCGTGTTCTAAAACAATATCATTTGAGACCATTGTGTTGCTTCCAATCTTTTTAAGCCTCCTAGGGTAATCAAATTGACTTGTGACAAAAGGACACAGAATGATGTCATCAGGCAAGGCTACCAAGGCTCAGAGCTAATGGAGTGATTGGCAGAGTGACAAGTCACATATCTACACTGATCAAATTAGAAAAATTCCCCAAGTAACGTATTCAATTATTTACAGCAGTCTTAAAACGTGGCTATAAAGTTGTTGTGGATGTGGATCCAACTAATTTTAAATAATGAATCCGGCTACCGCATTACTCCCACACACCTCAAACCTCTATGTTTATATGAATGTGTTGACTTGTTGTGGCATGACACAGCTGTGCTTGTGGGGAGACCGTACGCTAGTTTGTGACAGCAGCCTATGCTGATCATCTCGCCAGCTGGATCAAATGTAAATTCCGAGTCATCACATTTTCATTTCCAGAAGCCCATATGCATCATCCTTCACAGAGCGTTGTCACTCTGACTGATCTACCAAGATCTATGTCCATCCATCTATATCCACCCACCCATGCATCCATTCATCCACTCCTTTATCATCCATCCATCTATCTGTCCGTCTATCTATATTAGACAACCCTTCTTGGATATTCAGAACATTATCAATGTCTGTTATGGCATGGCCTAGCAGCCATTTCTGACTGGATAGAATAAGTGATTAGAATACAATAAATTGGATTCAATACATTGGAATTTGAATAACGTAATTGTTCACATGTGAACTTGGTTGAGATAAAAACATAGACCATTTCAAGAGTGATCAGGAGGAATATAGCCAAAACACCGGTCTCCCTCTTAGAAAGATGGTGGTGGGATATAGTGGATGGTGGGGGTGGGGGTCGGTGTGTCACGTCCCATTGAGGTCACGGGATGGCAGATACATTTACCAAAGCAAACGGCCAGGAGGAGCGGGGTACTTCACCTGTCTCTGTAGATTAGGCCATCAGCTCGTCCGCCCAGGCGGTCATATTTAGAGCCACCACTCACGATACAAAATTCATCAAACCACCAGAAACTAGGGTGGTAGGAAATGTTAAAGTGCTGTAGATTTCATGTTTTAGTACACTTGCAGTAAGCATGGGGTCGCTCCGTGTCAAAACATTACATATGACGACTTTAAACCTTTTCAGAATGTCCATAAAATTGTCACTGACATTAAATTAAACTGACATTTAAGTACTTCAATAGCTAGGTTTCCATCTTATTCTAGAATCCGCATAAAGAAAATATGCGCATTTACCTACCGGTGGTGTGTTTCCACCAAACGGACTTGTTGCGGATAAGAATCGGTGTGCGATGAGATGTAGTTCACACAAAATCAGTTTTTTTTCCGCTTAAGCTTTCATGTACCGAATAAAAATCGAAAGTTGAATATGTTTCCATCACATTTTCAACTCTACAGATAGTTTAGTCACAGAAACTGTTGCGTTAAATAGCTAGTGTGCCTACTCTGGTCTTGGCACGTACGCTCCAGCCAACAGCTGGCAGATACAGTGCCGGTAGGCTGTGCTGAAGACTAGTCTACACGATGAGATGTTGATGGATAAGTCATAGCATCTATCAAGCATCCATCATCATGTTACCAGAATCAGACCCTCTATATTTATTGGAAAGGAGCATTAAGATCATGGCTGTGCACTTTCACCACCCTGGGAAGTTCATCATAAATGATCTGTAGACTAATAAACTGCGGACCACACACCATATCATCGCGTGACTCCAAGTTTACTTCCATGCGATGGTTCTCTTGTCAATATTTGCGCATACAGGCATTTCCACCACCACTTCTCACATAATTCATTTTACCGTCACTTAAAGATTCCACCATGTCGAACAAACAACTTATCTGTCTGCATTTATACAATTGTACCGAAACTTCCTGTTTCCATCACAGCTGTCATGATTTTCTTTTAATATGGTATGACTTTACTTGCATAAAACTGAGGATGGAAACGTGGTTAATGGTGAAAGAAACAGGGCATTTCTAGGCCTTATATCAAACACAGTGGTTAGGCACATAGACCTAGGCTCAGGAGTTACAGTAGAGACTATATAACCTAGGTAGAGATCCACCCCTATAGAGGAGCACAGTGGGCCTCTCGCTCTACTCACCAGCATGATTAATAACCCTGGTGCCCTGTAATCGCTCCATCATCTATCTATGTAAATGCCCCCAGACCCACCGCGCCGCTTTGACTGATGGCTGCTCCACTGGGCTGTGTGTGTGTGTGTGTGTGTGTGTGTGTGTGTGTGTGTGTGTGTGTGTGTGTGTGTGTGTGTGTGTGTGTGTGTGTGTGTGTGTGTGTGTGTGTGTGTGTGTGTGTGTGTGTGTGTGTGTGTAGGAAAGACTCATCTGACCCAGATACCCTCTTCTGGAAAAGGATATCGGCATCCCATTAAAATGTGATTGGAGGTGGAAGGCTGCTGAATTCCTGATATGTGGGAAGGAGAAGGGGAGAAGAGGGAGGAAGAGAAGTGGAGGGGGAGAAGAGGGGAGGGGGAGAAGAGTGGAGGGGAGAAGAGGGGAGGAGGAGAAGAGGGGAGGAAGAGAAGTGGAGGGGGAGAAGAGGGGAGGGGGAGAAGAGGGTAGGAAGAGAAGTGGAGGGGAGAAGAGGGGAGGGGGAGAAGAGGGGAGGAAGAGAAGTGGAGGGGGAGAAGAGGGGAGGGGGAAAAGAGGGGAGGAAGAAAATGGGAGAAGAGGAGAGGGGGAGGAAGAGTAGGGGAGAAGAGGAGGGGGAAGGAAGGAAGGAAGGAAGGAAGGAAGGAAGGAAGGAAGGAAGGAAGGAAGGAAGGAAGGAAGGAAGGAAGGAAGGAAGGAAGGAAGGAAGGAAGGAAGAGAAGAAGGGGGGAGAGAAGGAGAGGGGGAGGATGATAAGGAGGTGGGGGGAACAGAAGGAAAGAGTGATGATCCAGAAGAGAGGGATGCTTTACGCCGGTGAACCGTAGGCTCCCCAGGGGCATGAGAGCAACAAAAAGACAGAACGAAAAGGGGGAATAAAAAGAGGGGGGTGCAAAGGTCACAGAGTCTCATTGTCTTAACGCGATAATTGGCTGGATGACAGCGTATTAAAAGAAGCGAAAATCACACATCCCAACGATGGGTAAAATATAACGCCAACAATATTTAGTAGATGCCCTTATTTATAGTGACTCAGTTAATACATTTAGGCCGGTATTTAATCCAAAATCCCCCTTTCGGCTATGCACCTTTTACAGGCAACGTTCCCCGCGTTCGTGGAGACCACATTCATGGTAAACACTGCATATGTCGGCTCAATCTGAAATGACCTGTAAATGTCAAGCGCACTAATTCCCGGATCAAATAGAATTGGCCTCATTCCACATTCAGTTGTGGCATCTTGAGGGGTGTGTGGATAGGGAAGTGCCTCTCACACCCTCCTTAGCCACTGTTTGGGAGAATTGGGACATAGCCAGGGGTGTGGTTTTCTGTTGAATCAACCATCTTATTGACTGCAGCTGTGGAGCCCTGACACCTGGCTGCAATCAAGGGTTGCCAACACAAGAGTGGAACTGCTAGTAAAAGCCCTAGTGGGTGCTATTGCTGTGAGCTACGTTTAGAAGACTCCTGTCCCAGCAGCCACAAACAGCTTTACAGGGGTTAGGGGTTAGTATAACGGATGTCAGGGTGCTTAGCGAGTACCACTTCCTCCTGATTGGGCTCACACCGAGGCTCGGAACCAGGACCTCTGCTTTACTAGCACATGTGACCTCCCTTCCGAAGCGTCTTGCGAGTTGCCCCATGCAAAAAGCTATCTAGCAAGTGGGGACACTTTGGGCTGGGGCTTCACACATCCCCATGTGCTACATCAGCTCCCTCTGCACAGGAGAAGACTGCGTGGGGTAAGAGGGATCTCCACCTGCATAGGAGAAGAATGCGTGGGGTAAAAGGCAACTCCCCTGCATAGGAGAAGCGTGCGTGGGATAAGAGGCTGCTCCCCTTGCATAGGAGAAGACTGCGTGGGATAAGAGGCTGCTCCCCTTGCATAGGAGAAGACTGCGTGGGGCAAGAGGCAGCTCCCCTGTATAGGAGAAGACTGCGTGGGGTAAGAGGGAGCTCCCCCTGCATAGGAGAAGACTGCGTGGGGTAAGAAGCAGCTACCCTGTATAGGAGAATACTGCGTGGGGTAAGAGGCAGCTCCCCTGTATAGGAGAATACTGCGTGGGGTAAGAGGGAGCTCCCCTGTATAGGAGAATACTGCGTGGGGTAAGAGGCAGCTCCCCTGTATAGGAGAAGACTGCGTGGGGTAAAAGGCAGCTCCCCTGTATAGGAGTAGACTGCGTGGGGTAAGAGGGAGCTCCGCTGTATAGGAGAAGACTGTGTGGGGTAAGAGGCAGCTCCCCTGTATAGGAGAAGACTGCGTGGGGTAAGAGTGAGCTCCCCTGCATAGGAGAAGACAGTGTGGGGTAAGAGGCAGCTCCCCTGTATAGGAGAAGACTGCGTGGGGTAAGAGGCAGCTCCCCTGTATAGGAGAAGACTGCGTGGGGTAAGAGGGAGCTCCCATGTATAGGAGAAGACTGCGTGGGGTAAGAGGCAGCTCCCCTGTATAGGAGAAGACTGCGTGGGGTAAGAGGCAGCTCCCCTGTATAGGAGAAGACTGCGTGGGGTAAGAGGCAGCTCCCCTGTATAGGAGAAGACTGCGTGGGGTAAGAGGCAGCTCCCCTGTATAGGAGAAGACTGCGTGGGGTAAAAGGCAGCTCCCCTAGTTTCCCCCAAATTTGTTGTTCCGAGATGCATTTTTCCATTTGAGTCACTCCTTGTATCAAAAAACGAATAAAGCAACACCTCGCGGCACAATGCCTCTCCTCCATGTGACCTACTTGTTGTGTGTATGTACTGACATGTATGTGGAACTGATATGCATACACACACTATATGTTCATTTTTTTAAATGTATGTAAATTGTAAAGTATTTTGTCTGATATATATATTTTTTTGATATGTCGGACCCCAGTAAGACTAGCTGTCGTCATTGGCGTTGGCTAACGGGGATCCTAATAAATTAAATTTCAAATTGTTATTAAAGTAAAATGTTTATTGCTTAAACCCCTGTCTGTCTCATGCTGTTGGACTACCACACACAGTGACAAGACCCTCCACCTGCGGGCTTGCCACACAGTAAGCCTTGTGCTGTCACAGGAGGTGTCTACCCTAAGATCAGTGGTGGAAAAAGTATCAAATTTTCATACTTGTGTAAAAGTTAAGATACCTTAAAAGAAAATGACTCCATTAAAAGTGAGTCACCCAGTAAAATACTACTTCAGTAAAAGTCAAAAAGTATTTTGTTTTAAATGTACTTAAGTATCAAAAGTATAAATAATTTTAAATGTCTTATATTAAGCAAACCAGATGACACAATTTTCTTGTATTTTTAATTTATGGATAGCCAGGGGCACAGTTCAATACTCAGACATAATTTACAAATCTGCCAGATCAGAGGCAGTAGGGATGACCAGGGATGTTCTCTTGATAAGTGTGTGAATTAGACAATTTTCCTTTCCTGCTAAGCATTCAAAATGTAACGTGTGCTTTTGGGTGTCAGGGTAAATGTAAGGATTCAAAATAGTAAATAGTAAAGTAAAGTACAGATACCACAAAAAACTACTTAAGTAGTACTTAAAAGTATTTTTACTTAAGTACTTTACACCACTGCGTAAGATGGCTGCCATGGTAAAGACTACACGGCCCATAACCACCTGCTCTACAGGTCACCTGGCCTGAGTGGCCTCATTATGGTGTAAATTAACAGCACCTGGGCTGCATTGATGGTTTTCCACATGGAGAGCAGCTGAAGACTATCCACGTTCCATGAAACTTTGTTTAAACAAAGGTCTTTGGTTCACTTTGATGTCCTGTGTGGCTCAGCTGGTAGATCATTGTGCTCGCAACACCACAGTTCCCATGGGAGACCGGTACGAAATTATATGCACTCACTACTGTAAGTCGCTCTGGATAAGAGCGTCTGGTAAATGACAAATGTAAATGTAGTAATGCTGGGTATACACGTTCACTCCACGTTCACTCCACGGCTCCACCAATCTGTCTCCCATCACGTCGGTCCACACGGTGCGTGTTGCTTTTTCTTCGCCATCAATGTTTTGGTCTCACACCTGAGTGCTTATTGGCTATTGGTAGTAGTCCTTGCCCAATTGCGTCGTAACACTGCTCATACTACAAGATGTACGACCAAAATGTCTGATGTCAGAAAATGATCAGTACATCCGCCAGGGGTCTGGAGAATGGAACAGCCATCATCGGTGCGTCCTTGACCCGCTCAAACTCGGCCAGTCCCGACATACTGATCCTAGTCCAAGTTCATAGGATTTCACCCAATCATTAACACTTGTCTGGAATGGCAAAAAAACGTGGTGAATTCTTGGTGAAATCGTGTAGCCAAAAAGATCATCAAGGACATCAACCACCCGAGCCACTGCCTGTTCACCCCGCTATCATCCAGAAGGCGAGGTCCGTACAGGTGCAGCAAAGCTGGGGCCGAGAGACTGAAAAAACAGCTTCTATCTCAAGGCCATCAGACTGTTAAACAGCCATCACTAGCACATTAGAGGCTGCTGCCTATAGGCATAGACTAGAAATCACTGGCCACTTTAAGGAATGGAACACCCGTCACTAATAATGTTTACATATCTTGCATTACTCATATGTATATACTGTATTCTATACTATTCTACGGTATCTCATTCACTTAATAATGTTTACATACAGTGGGGCAAAAAAGTATTTAGTCAGCCACCAATTGTGCAAGTTCTCTCACTTAAAAAGATGAGAGAGGCCTGCAATTTTCATCATAGGTACACTTCAACTATGACAGACAAAATGAGGAAAGAAAATCCAGAAAATCACATTGTAGGATTTTTTATGAATTTATTTGCAAATTATGGTGGAAAATAAGTATTTGGTCACATACAAACAAGCAAGATTTCTGGCTCTCACAGACCTGTAACTTCTTCTTTAAGAGGCTCCTCTGTCCTCCACTCGTTACCTGTATTAATGGCACCTGTTTGAACTTGTTATCAGTATAAAAGACACCTGTCCACAACCTCAAACAGTCACACTCCAAACTCCACTATGGCCAAGACCAAAGGGCTGTCAAAGGACACCAGAAACAAAATTGTAGACCTGCACCAGGTTGGGAAGACTGAATCTGCAATAGGTAAGCAGCTTGGTTTGAAGAAATCAACTGTGGGAGCAATTATTAGGAAATGGAAGACATACAAGACCACTGATAATCTTCCTCGATCTGGGGCTCCACGCAAGATCTCACCCCGTGGGGTCAAAATGATCACAAGAACGGTGAGCAAAAATCCCAGAACCACACGGGGACCTAGTGAATGACCTGCAGAGAGCTGGGACCAAAGTAACAAAGCCTACCATCAGTAACACACTCGCCGCCAGGGACTCAAATCCTGCAGTGCCAGGCGTGTCCCCCTGCTTAAGCCAGTACATGTTCAGGCCCGTCTGAAGTTTGCTAGAGAGCATTTGGATGATCCAGATGAGGATTGGGAGAATGTCATATGGTCAGATGAAACCAAAATAGAACTTTTTGGTAAAAACTCAACTCGTTGTTTGGAGGACAAAGAATGCTGAGTTGCATCCAAAGAACACCATACCTACTGTGAAGCATGGGGGTGGAAACATCATGCTTTGGGGCTGTTTTCTGCAAAGGGACCAGGACGACTGATCCGTGTAAAGGAAAGAATGAATGGGGCCATGTATCGTGAGATTTTGAGTGAAAACCTCCTTCCATCAGCAAGGGCATTGAAGATGAAACGTGGCTGGGTCTTTCAGCATGACAATGATCCCAAACACACCGCCTGGCAACGAAGGAGTGGCTTCGTAAGAAGCATTTCAAGGTCCTGGAGTGGCCTAGCCAGTCTCCAGATCTCAACCCCATAGAAAATCTTTGGAGGGAGTTGAAAGTCCGTGTTGCCCAGCGACAGCCCCAAAACATCACTGCTCTAGAGGAGATCTGCATGGAGGAATGGGCCAAAATACCAGCAACAGTGTGTGAAAACCTTGTGAAGACTTACAGAAAACGTTTGACCTCTGTCATTGGGTATATAGGGTATATAACAAAGTATTGAGATAAACTTTTGTTATTGACCAAATACTTATTTTCCACCATAATTTGCAAATAAATAAATTAAAAATCCTACAATGTGATTTTCTGGATTTCTTTTTCTCATTTCGTCTGTCATAGTTGAAGTGTACCTATGATGAAAATTACAGGCCTCTCTCATCTTTTTAAGTTGGAGAACTTGCACAATTGGTGGCTGACTAAATACTTTTTTGCCCCACTGTATCTGGCATTACTCATCTCATATGTATATACTGTTTTTTTATACTATTCTACTGTATCTTAGTCCGTTCCACTCTGACATCGCTTGTCCATATGTATATATTCTTAATTAATTCCTCGCTATTGTTATTTTACTGCTGCTCTTTAATTATTTGTTACCTTTATTTATAATTTTTTACTGAACTTTTTTTACTTAACATGTATTTTTCTTAACTGTTAATTGTTGGTTAAGGGCTTGTAAGGTCTACACTTGTTGTATTCACTGTAAGGTCTACATTCACTGTAAGGTCTACATTCACTGTAAGGTTGTATTCAGCGCATGTGACAAATACAATTTAATTTGATTTTGCCTGAACCCTGCCACTTGAGTCTATGTATTGTAATCTCTGCCTACTCATGGTCCGTGTGTCTGTGTGTGGTCATCCTTTGGCTAGGCCACAGTTTATATGTGGCTCTTAAAATCAAGCCACATCCCTGATCCCCATTTCTTTGGAACATCAACTCTCCTTCAGTCATTCATTTTATATTTTTTATTTGGCATTTCCACGATAGTAACTCTAAACAATATTTTGGGAAAGGGTCGGAATGAATACATTGAGTGAATCTCAATTGTATTTCCTTGATTCCTCACATCCTCCCACCTCGTCTCCTTCTCAAAGGACATTGGAGCAGAATATCTGAGGTTCCTGGCCTTGGATCTTCTCCTTCAATTCATTTTGAGGAGGCAAGTAGAGAGGACACAAGGAATATAATTGAGATTCCCCCATTGACTAGATATCCTTGTCCAGGACGTTAGCCAATATTCTCCAGCCCCACTACAGTGGAAGGATGGTTTGGATGTTGACGGTGAAAATTGCTTTCTAGGGAAAGGCAACATTTGAGAAACCTGTGACCAGTGCTTGGTCCACTGTGCCAGCAGGGTGGAGGGCACCACAGTAGTTGTTTCACATATTTAAAGCTGTTCAGTCAGAAAGTTAATAGATTAGAAATGTAATTCGTTTAGAATGTTTGGTAAGGTTGGAAAACAAGTCGCAATTGGGATTCAAACTCGCCCATCCACCTCCAACCTACCACCCATAATGCTTTTTTTTTTGGACTCATCTGTAAAGTCCACCCACTGACGTGTCATTCTAAGCTCTGCCCACTGAACATTTATCTAACCAATCACATTAGTTCTGCCCTTAGACGCGGGACTTCCCTCAGAACAAGATTGAGGCCGGGATTCAATCCAAGGTGCTTTTATAGGGCACATTGTAAGCGGTCTGTGCTCCGCTGCTCTATAATACACATTGGATTGCATCCCGGCCTGAATGAGACATTAGGAAAACACATACCATCACAGATGAATAGAGCTCCACAGTGGAGGTGTCATAATACCCATAAAACCCAACTGTCAAACAGGGAAATGGTTCCAATCATTTTTCCCATAGGGACCTTAGAAACACTTTATTTTAAAGTGTTTCTAAAATCCCCTATAGGAAAAATGTATGGTGGCAAAACGATTGGAACCGTTTCCCTGTTTGACCGCTAGGTTTTATGGGTATTATGTCTCATACTGTTGTACTCTAAAATTACACACGCTACCACTGATAAATGACTACACACTCTACCACTGATGAATAACTACACACTCTACCACTGATGAATAACTACACACGCTACCACTGATGAATAGCTACACACGCTACCACTGATAAATGACTACACACTCAACCACTGATGAATAACTACACACGCTACCACTGATAAATGACTACACACTCAACCACTGATGAATAATTACACACGCTACCACTGATGAATAACTACACACGCTACCACTGATGAATAACTACACACGCTACCACTGATGAATAACTACACACGCTACCGCTGATGAATAACTACACACGCTACCACTGATGAATAACTACACACGCTACCGCTGATGAATAACTACACACGCTACCACTAATGAATAACTACACACACTACCGCTGATGAATAACTACACACGCTACCACTGATGAATAACTACACACGCTACCACTGATGAATAACTACACACACTACCACTGATGAATAACTACACACGCTACCACTGACGAATAACTACACACGCTACCACTGATGAATAACTAAACATGCTACCACTGATGAATAACTACACACACTACCGCTGATGAATAACTACACATGCTATCACTGATGAATAACTACACATGCTATCACTGACGAATAACCACACACGCTACCACTGATGAATAACTACACATGCTATCACACTACCACTGGACTATCTTACTTATTTACCTCTCTCCTTTTACAGCAACTACATTTAGGCCATTCTCTGGTGTTGACACATCACTACTGTATCTAGTTCAACATACAACCCTTCTATGCCAACCTGCAGATGGAATCTACATGGAATATGCTGCTACAGTATGAAAGTTGCACAACGTTTAGTGTTTTCAGTTTTTAGATGCCACGTACTTGGTAGTGATGAAACAGTTACAGCTATCACGAAGAGCATACAGATTGCTGTGGCAAATCTTCTTTTTTTTATCTAAACACCATTATTAGCATCATTATAAAAATGTCTTCCCAAATGTAAGGTTGCTTCTAAATCTATATAAGCTAGTGTGAGAAAAAAAACCTACACAGGATTGGGCCGCATGGACCCTGAACACCGAGAGAGACAAGGATGGAGATAAAAACTAAGACTTTATTAAATTAAATGTAAAAGCTCTTGATCAACCAGCATGTAAAGCAGAGGTACAAAGCTAATCTCTATCTTGGCTGTAGTTTCCTTCTGGCTCCCACACCTTTTATTGAGCGGGTTCAATTCAAAAGGCTACACTGCTAATAAATCAGGAACATCACTTTTCAAATCAAATCAAATTCTATTAGTCACATGCGTCGAATACAACAGGTGTAGACTTTACAGTGAAATGATTACTTACGAGCCCCTAACCAACAATGCAGTTTCCAACAATACAGATAAAAATAAGGAGGTTACCGGTACAGAGTCAATGTGCGGGGGCACCGGTTATTTGAGGTAGTATGTACCTGTAGGTAGAGTTATTAAGGTGACTATGCATAGATGACAACAGAGAGTAGCAGTGGGGTAAAGAGGGGGTGAGGGAAGAGCACTGCAAATAGTCTGGGTAGCCATTTGACTAGACATTCAGGAGTCTTATGGCTTGGGGGTAGAAGCTGTTTAGAAACCTCTTGGACCTAGACTTGGCGCTCTGGTACTGCTTGCCGTGTGGTAGCAGAGAGAACAGTCTATGACTAGGGTGGTTGGAGTCTTGTACAATTTTTAGGGCCTTCCTTTGACACCGCCTGGTACAGAGGTCCTGGATGGCAGGAAGCTTGGCCCCAGTGATGTACTGGGCTGTTCGCACTACCCTCTGTAGTGCCTTGCGGTCGGAGGCCGAGAAGTTGCCATACCAGGCAGTGATGCAACCAGTCAGGATGCTCTCGATGGTGCCGCTGTAGAACCTTTTGAGGATCTGAGGACCCATGCCAAATCTTTTCAGTCTCCTGAGGGTTTTGTTATGCCCTCTTTACGACTGTCTTGTTGTGTTTGGACCATGTTAGTTTGTTGGTGATGTGGACACCAAGGAACTTGAAGCTCTCAACCTGCTCCATTGCAGCCCCGTTGATGAGAATGGGGGCGTGATCTGTCCACTTTTTCCTGTAGTCCACAATCAACTCCTTTGTCTTGATCACGATGAGGGAGAGGTTGTTGTCCTGGCACCACATGGCCAGGTCTCTGACCTCCTCCCTATAGGCTGTCTCGTCATTGTCGGGGATCAGGTCTACCAGTGTTGTGTCATCTGCAAATTTAATGATGGTGTTGGAGTTGTGCCTGGCCGTGCAGTCATGAGTGAACAGGAAGTACAGCAGGGGACTGAGCACGCACCCCTGAGGGGCCTCTGTGTTGAGGATCAGCATGGCGGATGTGTTGTTACCTACCCTTACCACCTGGGGGCGGCCTGTCAGGAAGTCCAGGATCCAGTTGCAGAGGGAGGTGTTTAGTCCCAGGGTCCTTAGCTTATTGATGAGCTTTGAGGGCACTATGGTGTTGAACGCTGAGCTGTAGTCAATGAATAGCATTCTCACATAGGTGTTCCTTTTGTCCAGGTGGGAAAGGGCAGTGTGGAGTGCAATGGAGATTGCGTCATCTGTGGATCTGTTGGGGCGGTATGCCAATTGGAGGAATTAGGGTTTCTGGGATGACGGTGTTGATGTGAGCCATGACCAGCCTTTCAAAAGCACTTCATGGCTACAGACGTGAGTGCTACGGGTCGGTAGTCATTTAAGCAGGTCTATGTGTTCTTGAGCACAGGGACTATGGTGGTATGTTTAAAACATGTTGGTATTACAGACTCGGACAGGAAGAGGCTGAAAATGTCAGTGACGACACTTGCCAGTTGGTCAGCAAATGCTTGCAGTACACGTCCTGATAAGCCGTCTGGCCCTGCGGCCTTGTGAATGTTGACCTGTTTAAAGGTCACGATGCGGAGTGAATGTTGACCTGTGTGATCACGCTGCGGAGAGCGTGATCACACAGTCTTCCGGAACAGCTGGTGCTCTCATGCATGTTTCAGTGTTATTTGCATAGAAGTAGTTTAGCTCGTCTGGTAGGCTCATGTCACTGGGCAGCTCTCGGCTGTGCTTCCCCTTGTAGTCTGTAACGATTTGCAAGCCCTGCCACATCCGACGAGCGCCAGAGCCGGTGTAGTACAATTCGATCTTAGTCCTGTATTGACGCTTTGCCTGTTTGATGGTTCGTCGGAGGGCATAGCGGGATTTCTTATAAGCTTCCGGGTTAGAGTCCTGCTCCTTGAAAGCGGCAGCTCTAGCCTTTAGCTCAGTGCAGATGCTGCCTGTAATCCATGGCTTCTGGTTGGGATATGTATGTACGGTCACCGTGGAGACGACATCATCGATGCACTTATTGATGAAGACAATGACTGATGTGGTGTACTCCTCAATGCCTTCGGAGGAATCCCGGAACATATTCCAGTCTGTGCTAGCAAAACAGTCCTGTAGCTTAGCATCTGCTTCATCTGACCACTTTTTTATTGATCTAGTCACTGGTGCTTCCTGCTTTAATTTTTGCTTGTAAGCAGGAATCAGGAGTATAGAATTATGGTCAGATGTGCCAAATGGAGGGCGAGTGAGAGCTTTGTATGCATCTCTGTGTGTGTAGTATAGGTGGTGCAGAGTTATTTTTCCTCTGGTTGCAAATTTAACATGCTTATTGCTTATTGTGGAATACAGCTCATTCAATGATGTCTTAGTGCTAGCCTCTGACTGTGGTGGTATGTAAACAGCTACAAAGAATACAGATGAAAACTCTCTCGGTAGGTAGTTTGGTCTACAGCTTTCATGAGAAACTCTACCTCATCGTGCACCAGCTGTTGTTTACAAAAATACATAGTCCGCCGCCCCTTGTCTTACCAGACACCGCTGTTCTATCCTGCAGGTACATCGTATAACCAGCCAGCTGTATGTTGATGTTGTCGTTGTTCAGCCACGACTCCGTGAAGCATAAGATGTTACCGTTTTTAATGTCCCGTTGGTAGTTTAATCTTCCACGTAACTCGTCGATTTTATATTATATTTGTAAATATGGTGTCCAGTCGAGGTTGGTGTTTGAACGCAGCTTGGAATCGAAGAACGAACTGGAACCCCCGCGAAATTAGTGTGATCTCGCACTTTGCAGCACACAGTTTGAAAAAACATGTGAGCAAAGCGTTGGACATCATTGATGACGTATATCTGATAAAGTGATACACGCATTGGCACACTACTTCGAAGTTAGCTGCTTAGGCGATTTCGACACTAGCCTTAGAGGTCCGGTATCAAACGTAACATCACCAATGAACAGGAAGGAACCAACTAAAGGAACCGACTAAAATAACTGAAATAAAAGTGGTATTGGTAAGATAGCAATACACATAAGTAGTGATGGGACGATTGATACCGGAGCTCCGATACTCCAACGCAGTTTTCAAAGCACTACTGATCTGACACAATGGCTGCTTTCCAAACACTTAAAAGACACACCCTATCACCTCAGCCCTCAAATTAAGTGGGCACTTCTAATGATGTATCATATCATGACGTCTGACGAGTATACACTTGCAGGGCAAGGGGCGAGGGAGGAAGGAATGATTTTTAAATGGACAGCCCTTCCCCGGAAATTCATCACTCGTGCATCCCGCGATGATTGTGTTTTCAGCCACCGGTAGCTTGTGGGTGCTTTATATGCGCTACAGTCAATTATGATTGTATGTCTACTTATATTAACTACATAATTATTAATATACACCTACTGTATGATAGCTAGCAAATTAATTAGCTTACTAACGTTAGCTTGCCTAGCTGGAACTTCTGAAGAAGGACCCATTTTTATTTCAACAATTTCCAAAAGCTAACCAAACAAAAACATCATTACTTTTACGAGATGTGTTTGTGCCGTCATGTGCAATAGTAGCACAATTACGTTGCAAACCTCCCTTGTTTGGCTAATCGTTTGGACCGACGTCCAAGATGGTGACGGGGATTCCCCCAAGGGCATAAGGCGAGGGTAAGTGGACGAGGGTGTGTCTTTTATGAGTTTGAAACGCAGCCAATGTATCAATGCTCATTTCAAAGTAACATTATCACGTGATCAATGATGTGAAGCTTCATCTGATTACTTGGTTTGTCAAACAGTGGGTTGAACAATGCGAGATCCCACTGCTTTCGCAGTGCTTCTGAGCTTTCTTGGATTCCAAGTTGCTTTCAAGTTGCTTCAAACACTGTCGAATGTACTTAGGATTTTTTCATGTAGCAATATTTATGAATATTGTGGAAATCAAATATTCAAACATTGCTTTTTATTGTTGACCATCAGATATCACTAATGTGCATTGTGTTAACGTCTTTATCTTGGCTGCATGTCCATGGGAAGATCTCAATTGCATACTCCTCAGGTCCTCGTCTCCTTTTCAAAACCCATTGCAGGAGAAGGTCAGAGGATTGAGATCTTCCCCATCTCTGGTTGTGTGGATATTACACCTGTATCGACTCTTCCTGATTGTAGAGCCACCCACCCAATCAGCAATGCCTTATGGGGATTGGAGTTATTTGGGTTAGTATTTAGGAGGTGACGGCTATAGACACACCAAACTAAAGTCCCTGAGGATGAAACGGAAGTCTACTAACAATGACTCAATACATTATGCCAAAATAAAAGTCAACAGCAAACTAAGGCCTCAATAATCTGATTATTTCTAAACTGTAGGAGTTTTATTTGTTTCTCGCAGTCATAGACTGAATTATACACAAATATACATATGTATGTAATCATAGCAACAATCATAAATAGTAAAATTCTAAACCAGCAAAACACTTTAAATATAATACAATGTTAAAATATGCAATATATACAAAACAGCAATACAAGGTTTGGAGTGGCAGCTTTAGAGAAAGGTATTTCTACAGCCTCTGGGCTATATGGCGTGTGCATTGATGTGGGAAGTATGGAATGGGAGGGTTCTGATAGTGGCCTGTGCGTGTCAAGGGAGTGTTCAGTTTGTAGCTGTTGTTGTTGCCCGTCCAGTAATCTGCTGTCTGGTTGGGGGAAGCCAGTCTGCAAACGGGGAGTTCTGCAGGGATTTAGCTGTTTCACCTTTTGTTTCAGTTCAACATGTATCTCTAATCATTGTACGTTAATCACTTCTGTGAAAAGCAAAAAGATAGCAATTTCTCCACTAATTCTTAAATAAAAAATTGAACATTTGAACAACAAGCACTTACCTTATATTCAAGGACGTGAAACATGAGTACGTCCTTGATGAACTCTATTTGATGCGAATGAGAAGACTCTCCATTTGGAATTCTCTTTAAAAAGGGCAGCTGTCTGCTTTGAATCACAATTCATTACTCCCCAAAGGACCCTTGTGAGTTTTCCATTGTAGTATATGTACGGTAATGATCAAAATAGCTTCTGCTATGTTAGTTTCGAGGAACTAAGAAATCTTGACCCAAATCTCGCTTTAAAGCCACAATCCTGAGTCTGTTTAGTAGGCAGTCCAACGGCAGCCCAGCCACTTGGTTCATATCATTAATTGAGATAACCGTTGCAGGAAATCTTCACAACATACCAGATTGTGCTTTTAACGCCAAGGGGTAGACTCGATCCCATTGGCTAATTATCACGGTAACTCAATCTTGTAATTGATAATTATGGTTGACTGACTGTCAGATAATTACAATGCAACTGAAATGAAAACAGACATGTATTGATTACATGCCAGAGCCTATTTAGCACCCCATTCTATTAGCTAGCTGTTGATGCTACAACACGACTAGGCCTATAGTTCTGAGAATAACATGGTGGAACACAAGTTAAATCAAATCAAATCGTATTTGTCACATACACATGGTTAGCAGATGTTAATGCGAGTGTAGCGAAATGCTTGTGCTTCTAGTTCCGACCATGCAGTAGTATCTAACAAGTAATCTAACAATTTCACAACAACTACCTTATACACACAAGGGTAAAGGAATGAATACGAGTATGTACATCTAAATATATGGATGAGCGATGGCTGACCAGCAAAGGCAAGATGCAGTAGATGGTATAGAGTACAGTATATACATATGAGATGAGTAATGTAGGATATGTAAACATTATATAAATGGCATCGTATAAAGTGGCTAGTGATACATTTATTACATCCACTTTTTAATTATTAAAGTGGCTAGAGATTTGAGTCGATTGCTGAACGGCATAGGCAAGATTCAGTAGATGGTATAGAGTACAGTGTATACATTTGATATGAGTAATGTCGGATATGTAAACATTATATACAAAATTGTTTAAAGTGGCTATTGATACATTTGTTACATCCAATTTTCTATTATTTAAAGTGTCTAGAGATTTAAGTCAGTATGTTGGCAGCAGCCACTCAATGTTAGTGATGGCTGTTTAACAGTCTGATGGCCTTGAGATAGAAGCTGTTTTTCAGTCTCTCGGTAACAACTTTGATGCACCTGTACTGACCTCGCCTTCTGGATGATAGCAGGGTGAACAGGCAGTGGCTCAGGGGGTTGTTGTCCTTGATTATCTTGTTGGCCTTCCTGTAACATTGGGTGGTGTAGGTGTCCTGGATGCGTTGTGCAGTCCTCACTACCATCTGGAGAGCCTTACGGTTGTGGGCGGAGCAGTTGCCGTAGCGGGCGGTGATACAGCCCGACAGGATGCTCTCGATTGTGCATCTGTAGAAGTTTGTGAGTGTTTTTGGTGATAAGCCGAATTCATGGAGGAAGGTTTTTGACAGAACAGCTATAGTAGGAACAAATGGGCCCTGTCCAGAAACAGTAGCTTATATAGAATTCCCCTAGGCACTTCCTGTAGGTCTGAAATCATTGGATAGGTATGGTAATAGCAGAAATGGAAGAGGACATGAGACAGGATCCCACTACCTCTTTTTTTCTGGTTCATATACAGTTAATGAACTAAGCAGACCAGACCCACCTGCTAATGCATTGGTGACTATAGGAGAGTCATTTAAGCAGACCGCAACTGACCATTGTTTCAATGGTAAATGGCCTCAGCGGGACATCTTCATTTATCCACCATCTTCGGTAATAGTTCCATCTTGTCTTCTGAAAGGCCGGGTGAAGATTTTGCCATATTGTTTCCATTTATCCAATTATTTTATATCTAGTGTCTAGGCCATGGCTACCTGGAGACAGCTTCATTACAGTGTACCACAAGGGCAGGAAGATCACGACTTCCCGTTTCCTCTTAGAGGAAGATCCAATCAATGCTACCATGTTGATTAGGGAGCTCAATCTCTAGCCCACCATGTAAAAGTTGACAGAATTTCTAGAATTTTCTCAAAGTGAGATTTTCTCTCCAAAAACACAAAATGTCAGTGGCATCAGCTGACAGCTGAATAGATTATGATAATTGCCCTACACGTGAGTAAAGCGAACGACATCAAATCACGTGGCCTCGTCAAGTCGTCGCTGGGGGGGGGCAATTACCAAGCCAGAAGTTCATCTTGGGGAAAGGGGAAAAGACGACACAACAAAAACACAGTTTCACAACCCTTTCCTGTCCTCCATCCATTTACTGGGTGTCTCTGTACTCAGAGAATGTACCCTCTCTCCTTTCGTTCCCTCGCTCCCCTCGCTTGCTCTCCACAGAGCTTTTTCAGAGAGCCGCCTGCCCTTCCCTCGCTGCCTCCTGAACCGCTTCAGAGGAAGCCATGTTGTTAATAATTAACGCCATGGCTGGAGGCACGGGGAGGCTAAACTTCCTTTAACAAGTGGCGTAGCGGTCTCCCTGGCAGGCTTTGTTTGCCTGGCTCTCTCTCCCCTTCTCTTCTCTCTCTCTTCTTTTCCTGTCACTTTCTGCTCTTTTTGCTCTCTCTCTCTCTTCTCTCTCTCTTTCTTCTCTTCCTGTGTCTTTCTGCTCTCTCTCTCTCTCTTCCCAGCAGCCTACCAGCAGATTTGTGCAGTTCACACACGTCCGTAGCCAGGGTGAAAACCTCCCATCGAAATTGCCACTGAAAAATAAATCACATTCCTAATGCTCAGCCTCAATCCGTTAATTATGAGCGTGGCCACGGCACGAAAAGGAATTTTCTCCCACCCCTCAAAATTGGGTTAAGTATTTAAGGCTTGATTCTTTCACATTGCGAGGGGAAATTAGGGCCAATAGGTGACTGTATGACTTTACGTAATAGAGATCTCTGAATGGGTTGCTTAATGTGAATTATCTCACTGGTAAATAAAATGTAATAATTTAAAGGTCCTGCACTGTCATCCTATTTCCCAAGTAAAAATTGCCTTTGAATGACCAAAACATCACCCATAATATTTGTACACTATTAAAAGGCTCAGAATTGAAGAAATCTCGAACTATCAGAAAGCCTAAAAGAATAGGCTGAGTGGGCGGGTAGCTTAAATTCATGAGCTCGCCTTGACTGGCAGCTCTTTGAAACTCCCTTGTGGTCGTTGCCAGGTAACAAGGTAAACAATGGGCCTCATGTCATTGATGACCAGGTTAACAATGGGCCTCATGTCATTTCGAGCCTAAGTAGTATGCCTCAACCCATTTTCTCTGCAGAATCCATCATGGTCAACGGAGCTGAACTTGGACTGTTGGATATCAGGCAAACAGCTGCAATACACAATTGCATTGTCCTACAGGACCCCATTGAATCTTACAATTTGTAACACTCATCTCCCGTCCAAATGCTTGAAAAAAAACTATACAAAGTAACAAAGTGATATCATATCACGTACAAGTGAATTACTTATGCTTTAGGAAATCCAAGCAACTACAGAGATTGATGGGGAGGGGAGCGGGAGAGGACGGCTTCAATCAAGCCGGCTTCAGTCACCCACTTGGCTTCAGTCGCCCACTTGGCTTCAGTCAACCCCAAGATTGAAGCGGGAGACCAATCCAGCTATGGCCTCTTCCTTGTCAGGCCTCTCACACTGGGCAGACAGGGGTCCTGGGATGGACAGCTAGCACAGCTTCCCCATATATGGTGCTGGATCAAGGGTGACCACATTGAAGAGGAGATCCTGGAGACTGTCTACGTAGCCTGTAATGTTTTTGAAGAGGGAAATGTTTGTTAAAATAAGTAGTGAATGTCATTTCCTTTAATTTACTGTTGAATTGACGCAGTCGTCTACTCATTCTAAAGTGTGTTTTCTGGTGTTTTTGAAGTACTCAATTTGAAATATACAATATTTGGTCGTAACTTTTCAATGTTTGCATTGGAAATGGTGTGCCTGAAATGCTCAATTGGTTTAAAATGAATAACTGTGACTTGCAGTATGCTGGGTCTGTCTTCACAGGCTTCACTGCATATCCCCTCTTCTTTGCCTTGGGAAAGCTGATTTTGTATCACGTCATTCCTGCTGCGGAGGTCTAAGACTCAATGTAGAGGGCTTAGGAATGGAAGGACAACAACCGTTCACATGTCAAAGTAGCCTCAGTTACAGCCACAGCCACTGTGTCGGACTCATCAAACTCTGATACTTATATTATGGTCAGCGCTTGCAAGATCCACTGAGCCACTGTCAGTGATGGAACAGCATCCGTCTTCGGGATTAGTTTCCTGGCAAGACCCATTGAATGTTCTCCCCAATTGGTAAAGCCACTTCGCTCCAAATGTGCACTGCACACACACGGCACGACTGCAATTTTCGGTGCAGCCTGTCCACCCGAAATGAAAGCAGCCCCTGCTGTAGGATGTCTTCATTCTTCCTGTTACAAAAAAATGATTGCAGTGTTGAAACTGCAGTAAAAGTGCAGTAACTGCAGTCGACTGTGGTATTTTGGACGCAGTAATTGCAAAATAACTGCAGTGTACCGCAGCTGAACTGCAGTTATACTGTACTCTGATTGCAATATTTTTTTGTAAGGGTTGGGAAGTAGTGTAACGTGAAATCAACACAATGGCATCCAGTCATAACACAGTGTGCTATTCCGGCATGCTGGTAAGTAGTCTGCTTGCTACAAGTCAACACACAGATGAAGGGGTTAGTTACCAGTATCATTCTGACACATGCTTCTTCAGCTATCTTATGGTTTGTGAACCAAGCCGTATGATGCGCACATGTGAGGACGGTTTAAAGGCGTTACATATTTTAATTAGTCACAATTCTAAGAATCTATCATTGGTGTGTAACATTTCCGGCTTTACGTGATGTTGCATAAAGCCGTTAGTAATCCCTGCATCGAAGCGTTTGACATTGGGGGAAGTGACCAGTAACTTCATGATCAACTTTGTCATTTTCACCTTTATTTAACTAGGCAAGTTAGTTAAGAACACATTTTTATTTTCAATGACGGTCTAGGAACAGTGGGTTAACTGCCTTGTTCAGTGGCAGAACGACAGGTTTTTACCTTGTTTTTACCTTTACCTTGTTACCTTACCTTGTCAGCTCAGGGATTCGATCTTGCAACCTTTTCGGTTACTAGTCCAACGCTCTAACCACTAGGCTACCTGCCGCCCCAATCTACCAGCTACAGTCATTTTTCATACTTCGGTCAACCTGCTATGAACTGGTTTCATCCAAATATCATCCAATTTGATAAAAGACATGATTTTCACTGTTTAGGACCTTTAACACTTAATTATTAGAGGTCCACTAATGGATACAGGGGATCTAAGTCTAGAATTGGCCCAAATTAGGGCAGTTGTTGCCCCTGGATCTGTAACTAATCTTTTCTATATATTGTTTTAACTTGTCTGCTTTGCTGTACAGAATCCTTAAACAAAGGCAATAAACAAATACATATTTTCTTACTTTACAATTTCAACAAATCACTCTTCTCAAGCGTTTCTCTTACGGTAGTCTTAAAGTGGTATTTCAACTAAACGGACATATACAGTAGCGTTATACAAGTTATCTGATCATCCACTGATTGATTGTCAGTTTCCTCATTATGTCACCAGGGTTACAAGGCCTGTCTGCTCTTGTAACCGTAGTAATGGTAGAAACCTGGGAACCCCAGTCAGTCTGGCACTTGTCATGTCCAAGTCATAAACAACCACCACGAATGAATTACTGCAGCCCATTAGGGACAATTCAAGCCGATTCCATTACACGGTGATATATTGTCGGAGTAAGACAGAATCTAGAAGTCTCTCTCAATGTTATACTATTCCATATAAGAAAATCAAATCTCTTTCATTCCAGAGTACATGTAGGCTACTTCAAGTTTTGGAGACAGGAGCAACATCTGATAAACATAACACAGCCTTGCTCGACTAGCAACAAGCTAGTTTCCAGAAATACTAACCATTTGGCCATACCCGAGTAGCAAACCCTTATTTGTGCGGTCGAACAACTACCTCGCTCCCTTTCCTTCCTTCCTAAAACCACTCTCTTTCTTCAGGAGGGAAGAAAAACAAATGTTGTTTTGATGCTAGTGGTGCTGTCAGGGGCTGGCCAGGGAGGGTCGTAAACACTGCCTTTCCACAGAGCTTTTCAAATCAATTCCTCTGCTACCACACTGCTGGCTGGCTCCATCTCTCTCTCTCTCTCTCTCTCTCTCTCTCTCTCTCTCTCTCTCTGTCTCTCTTTTGATATCAGATACACAGAATCTCTTTACCCCCTCTCTCCCGTTCGCTTTCTCTCTCCCTCTCCTTATTTCTCTCTCTCTCTTCTATCTTGATCTCCCTCTTTCTCCCAGTAACATGTCTACAGCCTCTTTTTAAATAGGGAGGCTGCACTTTGAAGCCGAGGCGCAGAAGGCCTCTGATTCGGTAACAACGGCTCCGGGGTTTATTATCATAGTGAGACGTGACCAGAGCGGCGACGACGGCGGTGGCTCCCCCCCACACACACACACCACTGATGAGCAAATAATCGTTTCATTACCATCAGCACGCATTTGGGCGATAGCTCGTTTGGAGAATTGCCCAGGCTTCTATATCTTGGTATCATGATTAGGATAGACACTAGATGATAGCTCGTTTGGAGAATTGCCCAGGCTTCTATATCTTGGTATCATGATTAGGATAGACAGATGATTAGCGTTGATAGATGATTAGCGTTTAGCGACGTGTGTTATTGCTTGACTGAGGCAACACCTATTGGCCAATGGCTGATTCGGCGTTGAAAAGGCAACTCCTACGCTATGGCCAATGGGAATCGTCGGATGAGTGTTCTTTGAGGAGATGCTGTGTAAAGGGTGGTAGCGAAAGATAATTAGCTATCATCTCTCATGATTACAATGTGGTAATGCTGACAGGTAGGCAATCACTTTTTAGGAACTTTGGTGATCTGTCTCGAAGTTATCCATCCAAGCAGAAAGTGAAATGCAGCCCAAATCTGAATGCTACACAGTCCAGACTGATCAGGCTAGCTGGGCTGTTCCGCGAGCCATCATGCATCTCCACACATAACGACAGGATGAATTTCCTGGACAGCTCAGCTGTTGCTTAATCTTAATGTGCGCGGTTCTTTTGAAATAGCTGTGCTGGAGGCCAAGCTTTCTTTTCTCTGGCTTCTCGCTATTGAGAGCTTGTTGGAATGTGACCCTGGTAACAGTAACATGAACCAGGTCCATACAGAAAGACAGACAGTCTCTCTCTGTATTTCTCTCTCTGTCTCTCTCTCTCTCTCTCTCTCTCTCTCCAAACCTCTCCTCTCTATCTCTCTCTCTCTCTCTCTCTCTCTCTCTCTCTCTCTCTCTCTCTCTCTCTCTCTCTCTCTCTCTCTCTCTCTCTCTCTCTCTCTCTCTCTCTCTCTCTCTCTCTCTCTCACACACACTCTCTCTGTGTGTGTGTGTCTCTCTCTCTCTCTCTCTCTCTCTCTCTCTGCTCTGGGCCAGCCACAGTGAGCATTGTGTGTTTCTCACTCACTCAACCTCCTCTCCACCTCCTCTCCTCTCTCCATCCGCTTCATTTCAATTACATAACCAGGTGGGGGGCGACGACAGAGCCCTGTTTCACACTAATACTCCACCCTGTGTATTCTATTTCCTCAAATGGGTCTTGTGACACTTTCCTCTCCTTTCTCTCCCTCTTCCCTCTCTTATTTCTCTCTCTCTCTCTCTCTCTCTCTCTCTCTCTCTCCGTCCCTCCCTCCTCTTTCTGTATCTCTCTCTTTCTTTGCCGTTTTGTCTCTCACTCTTTTTTTTTTTTTTCAGAGGGTGAAAACCAATAAACTAATTGGAAAGTGTCACGGCCGTGGGACTAGGCGGCGGGCGGCGAGCATGCACGGCAACGGCACTCGAGGCGCTGGCAGGGGCGCCCGGCAACAAAGCAGCCTGACCTATCAAATCACATTAAGAGGCCACAAGGTTAAAACGCTGACGCCTTCAATATCTGCCAAATGGAATAAGAGGCATAAATCACCAAGTTAGGCACCACACACTCCAACTCATTGGCTGTGTACCAAATGGCACCCTATTCCCTTTATAGTGCACTACTTTGACCAGAGCCCTACAGTACTCAGCCCTTGGCTCTTTAAAGTAATCACTCCCCATGTAAAAAGTACAAAAGATATATATATACATTAAAGGCCCAATGCAGTTGTTTTAATATCAATATCAAATCATTTCTGCGTAACAATGAAGTACCTTACTGTGATTGTTTTCAATAAAAATTGTCATAAAGAATCAAAAATAGCTTCTAAGCGAGGACTGTCTGGGAGTGGTTTGAGTGGGGAGGGGAAAACTGAAACAAGCTATTAATGTCAGAGAGTTTGTAACTCTCTCTTATTGGTCTATTAACTACATCCCACCACAACAGGCTGACATTTCAGGTGTTCTTTTCAAACAGCGCTTACACTAAAAGGGCATTACCTTCACAAATTCACGGTATTATTCCAACCTAGTAGTGTGGAAATATAAAGCACATGAAAATCACATTTTTGACTGCACTGGGCCTTTAAGAAAATACAGGGTCTAGGATTGGCTGAGGAGGCAGCTGGAGTGTGGCTTGTCTGTCCCCAACCAGCTCTCACAGTGTCACGTCAGAAATAAACATTCATCCATGTTTCTCAAACGTAAAATTTCAAAGTTGTTCCAAAGTCACATTTTGAAGTGTTTAAGGTTAAGTTTAGGCATTAACTCTGAAATCTTAAGGTTAGGCATTAACTCTGAATGGTTAAGGTAAGGCTTAAGGTGTGGGATAGGCTTAAAACTAAAATCTCAAAAACAACTTTCTATTGCTGGATTCGAACATGCAACCTTTTGCACCAGAGGCTGATGCTTATGCCCCAGCAAAACCAAAACCTGCTTGAAGCTAGCAGCGCTCACTGTTGCCCTTAGTGGCTGCTTTTTACCTAAACTCCCGACGTTCTCAGACATGGATAGACGTCTAATCCTGACTTGTATCACAGGTGACCCGGCTGCCGTCCAACGTTCCCCTGTCCCGTCTGTCCCCAGCCTGCTCTGAAAATCTAAATGAGCTTTCTGCTTATCGACTGACTGGCTGGGGGGGGGGGGTTGGCATCATCCAAGGCGCCCAGCGAAGGCTTTGAGCTCGGAGCAAGGCACTGCTGCTATGCACTACCAGCATCCACATTACTTCAGATAGGGTCTGGGAGGAAGGTTGGGAGGTGGGGGGAATAGGTGAGGAGGGGAGGGTGTGGGTTCTGACGGAAACAGCCATCAAAGGCAGGAGTGTTTCATGCAGGCGACAGAAGCTGTGGCGAGGCGCGGGGCTTTTATTGTTAACGCACGGGCCTCGCCTCTATCGCCTCGTCTCGTGCCCCCAAGGACTATCAATGCCAAGACAGCAGAGAGAGAGAGAGAGAGAGAGAGAGAGAGAGAGAGAGAGACCACACCGACCAAGGCGACGCAGACAATGAAAACGTCAGAATATCCAGAAGAAGAAGAAACACACCATAACACCAGTATCCACCAAACACAAGATGGTACGACGGATAAACAGCATTCCACATAGAAATCGACATGTTCAGAAATAGTGGGATCCAAGTATCTTTTTCACATATTACAATGATGTTTTGAGGCTGTGCGGGACATTTATAAATGTAAGATATATAAAAAGAAGATTAAGATGACCTACTGAAATTAACTGATGTAGAAAATGCAGAAGAAAGGGTCCAATGAACCACATTGCTTACATATCCTGCACAATATCATCTGGTTGACTTGCAAAATCCTACGCGAGACTATGCATTGCATACTGTGTATCAAACACGGCAAAGGTGTGGGAGGGAGTGCGTGTGAACAGGTAATTTGAAACACCTCAACCAAGCGATTTTCCAAGGCGGCTACGGTACGGCATAGCACGGCTAGCTCTTGTTAATTCAATTGTAGACACCTGCTTATGCTGAGCATCACGGCGAGTTGAGACGAGGTTGCACCCCAACATAAATGCCCGTATTCAAACGTCCGTGAAATATGGAATTCGCTGTTCATTCTTTTTTTGGGGGGGGAAGGCTTTCTTCACGCATGGCTTCCGTTAGCTGTGCAGTGGGGAGCGGCAGGGGTGGAGAATGCTGTTTCTAGGCAACAGGCATAACAATGACACAGGTGCTCACTCTATCTCCTCGTCAAATGTGGGTTGGGTTTTTCATCCTTCCCTCTCTTCCTCTCTCTTTCTCTCTCTTGCTCTCTCTTTCCGAGGTTAAATGTGGAAGGGCTTTTCATCCTTCCCTCTCTTTCACTCTCTTTCCAAAGTTAAAAGGGTACCGTTTCAGTTAAACTTTTTGGAAACATTCAGAAAAAGAAGAGCTCTTGATTTCTCCCCACAATATTGTATAGGATAAAGGGAATTCCAGGGTGCGTCGAAGGTGTTCTGTATAATAAACACATTATATTTTCACGTTCTAATAAAGACGCTCATCATCGGCTAAGAATGAAGTCTACACCACTTTCCCATTGCAATAATTCTAAGGCTTTACTGTGTTATATTTTTTCAGAAAGGATTTTGTTTCTTTTAAAAGCATGGACTAATCCTTGCTACTTTAATTGTCACCAACTCACAAAAAAAGGTTGATGGAATAAAGAAGAAGGGAGGAAGAAAGACAGGAGCAGGCCTAGCAGGCTGTTAACACAGACCAGCCCAATCTCCTTGGCTCTGTCTCATCCCTCACTCTTCAGAGATGGCAGGCTTTGAGCTCGGTTAAATTGTCTCCCCCACCCCCTCTTCTCCCTCCTTCTTCCCCCTCCTCCCTCAGCCGGCAGTCTTTCACCCTTAATCAGAAGGCTGCGGCTCCCCGGTGCACCCCTTCTCCTCTTCCCCCTCTCCTCTTCCCCCTCTCCCTTTTTCCGCCACCATCTCTCTCTCTCTTTCCTCTCTCCCTCCCTCCCCCACCTCACGCTCCCTCTACACCCCTGCAGTTAGCGTCTGCCAAAGGCCGCTTCTGTTCATCACTCAGCCGTGCACTTAGCAACAAAAGATGTGTGGTAATTTCCCCCGCGCTGCCTGGCCCCCTGGGGGGCCCCGGAGCCACTCACCTCGCCGCCCGCCGCCACTGACCCTCATGTCACGCATGATCGGCGCGGCAAGAGTGGCGGACTGCCGCAGCCTGAGTGGCAGGCCGGGAACCGGGGGGTGAGGGGAGGAGGGGAGAGGGGAGGAAGGGAGAGAGAAAGGGATGGAGAAGGCTGTCACTAACCCCGGGTAGCCCCAGTGCATTTGTTAAAATGACTTCCTGTGGTATTGTCAGGCTGGATCCTGTGCTGTACCTGCTGTCATCTCTCCTCATCCTTGTCCGAAGCGCTCTCTATTTCTGTCTCTCTCACTCTTTCGGTCTCTCTCTCTCTTTCTCTGTCTCTCTCTCTCTCTTTCTGTCTCTCTCTCTCTGTCTGTCATTATCACACACACACTCAAATACACACCTGAACACATAAAACATACATGTTAACTTTGGGCACACAATCTGCACAGACAAACACACACACACCCACGCACACAACCACCCACACACATACAGCCAACCAGCCTACAGTGCCAACTCACACTCCTCACACACATCAAGGCCACACATATTACCAGAATTCTGGGAGCAGTGGTGGTGGTAGAGGCTAAGTGAGGGGGGTAGGAGCGGGTGCGGGTTCGAGGACACCTCCATCCTATCTGATCAATGGCGATATTAATCTGAGCGCCAGTCAGCCCCGCCGCCCCGACATTTGATTAAAACAGGGAAGAAATATGACGTAACCAATAAATCTGTTTGTCAAAACGTTGCGTGGCATGAGAGCGGAGGAAATACGCGCAGAGATAAGGCGGAGGAGAGAGAGAGAGAGAGAGAGAGAGAGAGAGAGAGAGAGAGAGAGAGAGAGAGAGAGAGAGGGATGGAGGAGAGAGAAAGGGAGGGAGGGAGGAGGAGAGTGAGAGGGAAGGATGGAGCCGAAGGGGGGTAGCAACTGACCTCCGCAGCATTTCCGCCGCATGAGCGGAGCACTCAGGCGGAAGAAAATCTTCACCTCCTTATTCCTGTCTCTCTCTCTCTCATTCTCTGTCTCTCACTCTCTCTCCCCCTCCCTGCCAGCAGCACCAGTAGATAGCAGAGTAATCCTATACAGCTCTAAGAGCCTCAGAGTGTGTGTGTGTGTGTGTGTGTGTGTGTGTGTGTGTGTGTGTGTGTGTGTGTGTGTGTGTGTGTGTGTGTGTGTGTGTGTGTGTGTGTGTGTGTGTGTGTGTGTGTGTGGCATAGACTTTAGGAGGTAAAGCACCAGGACGCTGTCAGAATTCAATTACCCCAGACATGAGGAAGAGTTACCCCAGAGAGGAGGAGTTACCCCAGAGAGGAGGAGTTACCCCAGATAGGAAGAGTTACCCGAGAGAGGAAGAGTTACCCCAGATAGGAGGAGTTACCCCAGAGAGGAGAAGTTACCCCAGATAGGAAGAGTTACCCCAGATAGGAAGAGTTACCCGAGAGAGGAAGAGTTACCCCAGATAGGAAGAGTTACCCGAGAGAGGAAGAGTTACCCCAGATAGGAAGAGTTACCCGAGAGAGAAAGAGTTACCCCAGATAGGAAGAGTTACCCCAGAGCGGAGGAGTTACCCCAGATAGGAAGAGTTACCCGAGAGAGGAAGAGTTACCCCAGATAGGAAGAGTTACCCCAGATAGGAAGAGTTACCCCAGATAGGAAGAGTTACCCCAGATCGGAAGATTTACCCCAGATAGGAAGAGTTATCCGAGAGAGTAAGAGTTACCCGAGAGAGGAAGAGTTACCCCAGATAGGAAGAGTTACCCGAGAGAGGAAGAGTTACCCGAGAGGAGGAGTTACCCCAGATAGGAAGAGTTACCCCAGATAGGAAGTGTTACCCCAGATAGGAAGAGTTACCCGAGAGAAGAAGAGTTACCCCAGATCGGAAGAGTTACCCCAGATCGGAAGATTTACCCCAGATAGGAAGAGTTACCCGAGAGAGTAAGAGTTACCCGAGAGAGTAAGAGTTACCCGAGAGAGGAAGAGTTACCCGAGAGAGGAAGAGTTACCCAAGAAAGGAAGAGTTACCCAAGAGAGGAAGAGTTACCCCAGATAGGAAGAGTTACCCCAGAGAGGAAGAGTTACCCGAGAGAGGAAGAGTTACCCCAGATAGGAAGAGTTACCCCAGATAGGAAGAGTTACCCGAGAGAGGAAGAGTTACCCCAGAGAGGAAGAGTTACCCCAGGGAGGAGGAGTTACCCCAGAGAGGAAGAGTTACCCGAGAGAGGAAGAGTTACCCCAGATAGGAAGAGTTACCCGAGAGAGGAAGAGTTACCCCAGAGAGGAAGAGTTACCCCAGAGAGGAGGAGTTACCCCAGAGAGGAGGAGTTACCCGAGAGAGGAAGAGTTACCCCAGATAGGAGGTGTTACCCCAGAGAGGAAGAGTTACCCCAGAGAGGAAGAGTTACCCCAGAGAGGAAGAGTTACCCAAGAGAGGAGGAGTTACCCCAGAGAGGAGGAGTTACGCCAGCTAGGACAAGTATGTCCACAATACAAACACATGGTATATGTCTCTATCCAGCTAGTACCAGAATGTCCACAATACAAACACATGGTATATGTCTCTATCCAGCTAATACCAGAATGTCCACAATACAAACACATGGTATATGTCTCTATCCAGCTAGTACCAGAATGTCCACAATACAAACACATTGTATATGTCTTTATCTAGCTAGTACCAGAATGTCCAAAATACAAACACATGGTATATGTCTCTATCCAGCTAGTACCAGAATGTCCACAATACAAACACATTGTATTTGTCTCTATCCAGCTAGTACCAGTATGTCCACAATACAAACACATGGTATAAGTCTCTATCCAGCTAGTACCAGAATGTCCACAATACAAACACATGGTATATGTCTCTATCCAGCTAGTACCAGAATGTCCACAATACAAACACATGGTATAAGTCTCTATCCAGCTAGTACCAGTATGTCCACAATACAAACACATGGTATAAGTCTCTATCCAGCTAGTACCAGAATGTCCACAATACAAACACATGGTATATGTCTCTATCCAGCTAGTACCAGAATGTCCACAATACAAACACATGGTATAAGTCTCTATCCAGCTAGTACCAGTATGTCCACAATACAAACACATGGTATAAGTCTCTATCCAGCTAGTACCAGAATGTCCACAATACAAACACATGGTATATGTCTCTATCCAGCTAGTACCAGAATGTCCAAAATACAAACACATGGTATAAGTCTCTATCCAGCTAGTACCAGAATGTCCACAATACAAACACATGGTATAAGTCTCTATCCAGCTAGTACCAGTATGTCCACAATACAAACACATGGTATATGTCTCTATCCAGCTAGTACCAGAATGTCCACAATACAAACACATGGTATTTGTCTCTATCCAGCTAGTACCAGAATGTCCACAATACAAACACATGGTATATGTCTCTATCCAGCTAGTACCAGAATGTCCACAATACAAACACATTGTATATGTCTCTATCCAGCTAATACCAGAATGTCCACAATACAAACACATGGTATATGTCTCTATACAGCTAGTACCAGAATGTCCACAATACAAACACATGGTATAAGTCTCTATCCAGCTAGTACCAGAATGTCCACAATACAAACACATGGTATAAGTCTCTATCCAGCTAGTGCCAGAATGTCCACAATACAAACACATGGTATAAGTCTCTATCCAGCTAGTACCAGAATGTCCACAATACAAACACATTGTATATGTCTCTTTCCAGCTAGTACCAGAATGTCAACAATACAAACTCATGGTATATGTCTCTATCCAGCTAGTACCAGAATGTCCACAATACAAACACATGGTATATGTCTCTATCCAGCTAGTACCAGAATGGCCACAATACAAACACATGGTATAAGTCTCTATCCAGCTAGTACCAGTATTGCCACAATACAAACACACACAGAGGTCTTCACATAGTAGAAATATAATTAATAGAACTGGTTAAAGGGACATTTCACAAAATTGTTCAATGACCCTTTCAGCCCCTCAGACCACAGCAATTTTAGTTTCTATTGGACAAATGCAGGTATGTTTAAGTTTCGTTCCGTTTGCTTCGTTTTTAAGATCTGTTTTTCAATAGAATCGGCGGAATGAATACACCCCTGATCACACGCAAACACAGTTCACTTTCATAACAGCCACGTATAAACATTACTTCTCTCATCTATGCGGTCTACTCCTCTAATCTTTTCCCTTCGCTTCTGAACTTCAATGCACAACACATCAGTTCTGTGACCTAGCGAAGAAAAAAAGATTCCAAGCCAAACCTTTATATCATAACCACTAACTGCTACACACAGCCTACATCGCTGTCACTATATTAGCTAACATCAAGTCAACATAGCTACTAGAACTAACGCGTTAGTAAACCCACTGCAATCATGCAGTACAGTGTACAGTTAGCAAGCAAAAGTTTACCTTGATTTGGAAGAGTTCCAGTGTTGGATAGCCATAGCCAGCTAGGTAACATAGCATCCCTCTCTGTTTGTTCCGGGTGTTTGAGTGGGCAAAAGTAGCTACAGTAGCTGCATTCGCTGGCTAGCTAAGTAAGTGAAAGTGAAAAAAATATTGCCAGCTCTCTCTCTCTCTTGCTTCTTCTTTATTTTTGAAGAAATTAATCTCTTCAAAACTCTCTTTGTGAGTCAACTACTCACTGCAAGGCACTGCAGTGCTAGCTAGCAGTAATTTATGCTTTCAGTACTAAATTAATTATATGATTTTCTGATATTTGATTGTCAGTTCATGCTGCAAGAGCTCAGGAAGTTGTCATAATTACTGTGTAAGTCTTGGAAGGGGGTGAGAACCAGGAGCCTCCTAGGTTTTGTTTTGAAGTCAATGTACCCAGAGGAGGATGTAATCTAGCTGTTTGAATCAATTATTTGGCGACAAATATATTTAGTATAGTTTTGTGTAAAAAGTATAAGTTTGGTAATGTTTCACTAGTTTTATTTTCTGAAATTCACTGAGGAGGATGGTCCTCCCCTTCCTCCTCCACTGACTGAAATTAGCTAACAGGCTACATCTATATTTGCATGCATTATACACACAAACAGACACACACAATTCCCAAGTGTGTTTAGAGGCTTCACTGCCACTGTGTGTGTGTGTGTGTGTGTGTGTGTGTGTGTGCGTGTGTGCGTGCGTGCGTGCGCGCGTGCGGCTCTCTGATCTGTAAGCCCTGTCTGTCTCGTTCAGCCAGCAGAAGGAGAACAATATGGCCACAGAATCACGCTTGACAGTGTTGCACAAGACTGTGTTCTGCTATCTCCTGTCGCCTCAATTAAGTTACATACAAACCACAGACAGACAGGACACAAATACGCTCTTTGAGTGTTAGCTCAGGCCTCTTCACGCAACTGTAAACACACACGCATGCATACCAGTGGAGGCTGGTGAGGGGAGGACGGCTCATAATAATGGCTGGAACGGAGTGAATGGAATGGCATCAAACCATGTGTTTGATGTATTTGATACCGTTCCACCTATTCCGCTCCAGCCATAACCACGAGCCCGTCCTCCCCAATTAAGGTGCCACCAACCTCCTGTTCCACTATACCATCACACAATGTAACCTGTATAATATTGTATGGTATTTTCAAAAGACTGCAGATACAATGGCATTTGTTTTTGAATGTTGTTTACCGGTTTGGAGCAGAATGGTTGTGTAATGGGATGGTGGCAACAAGCCTAGTCTGTCCTCTAAAAAGTGCCCACCCGTCTATTGTCCCCCGTCCCTATTTAGCTTGGATGGCACCTTACCCCGGGGTCAGATTAAAGCGTTGCACCCTATTCCCTCTTCCTGCTTCTTATGTGGCAAATATTGGATTTAACTGAGCTTTATTTAATCCAATCACCTGCCAAATGCCCATGAAACTCTATTTTCATTTAAAAAAAAATATTTTCTGATACATTTAGCTTTGAGAAATGTTCCACAGGCCTGCTATAGCGGTGCATTTTAACTCGTGTGTCATTTCTCTCCAATGTGAAGAGTAACCATAACAGTACCTAACTGCTCAGCGTTAGCTTGGCTAGCCTTTTAGCATTTCATCCACCAATGCGCTTGGACAATCAAGGTAGAAAAAAAGCACACCAAAAAAAGCCTTTGTGTCCATTTCAAAAGTGTGCTCTCTTTCTCTTCCTCCCCTCTCCTTCTTTCGCTCTCCCTCTCTTTCTTTCTCCCTAACCCTCTCTTTCTCTCTCTCTCTCTCGCTCTCATTCTGTCTCTGTGTGTCTTTATTCGGCTGATTTTTATGGTATTGCAGTTATGCGATGATTCAATTATTACACAACGGCACAATGAAACAAAGCCGGGCCAGCAGATTTTCCCTCAGATTACCTCAGCCGAAGGTAGCAGCAAAAAGAAAGCCAGGCGAAAAGGGGCCATCTCTCTCCCCCCGATCCGACATGAACGTGTCTTTTCATGCCTAATTGAAGGTAACTGTTGTCTGAGGAGTAGCCAATTACGTTTTTCTTCTCATACAGCACGAAGACGGCACGGCAACGTGGTAATTCCATGCCCGCCAACCACTGTTTTGTACTGTTCCGGCCTGTATTGCGGTCAGGAAGGTAGGCATCATTTTCTGAAGAACGCATGACTAGAAATACAAAGTAGTTGGAATAGATGCAGCCAGGAGAAGAGCTCCTTGGAAGACAGGCCTTTTGTGAGAAAGGAGAGAGATAGTCCCGGTGCTTCACAGAAACACTAGCCTTCTCCTTAATTAAGTTGTGGGGCAGAAAGGGCACGGCTGCCCCCTGATCAGGCCGTCCAAAAACCTGCCCTCACTCTCCATTGCCCACAATCCTATCTGCTTCATTCTGACCATAGCAGGAGGCTGGATGCTCATAAGACAGAACAAGGCTATGAACATCCATTACGTTCCCATGTCCATAATATAGACTATCACTTAGAACACATGTCTGATGCACTGTGTATATGGCAGTATAGATATCAGACCAAAGTGTGAAAGGAGGAATCTTCAAACATGTTTTTTATTTTCTTTTTATTTATTTTTTAATTTAGCAGACGCTCTTACCCAGAGCAACAGTAGCGTGTGCATACATTTTTATATTTGTTTGTCCTGGTCCCCTGTGGGAATCAAACCCACAACCCTGGAATTGCAAGTGCCATGCTCTACCAACTGAGCCACACAGGTCAAAGTAACAGTGAAGGAGACGGATATGGGTAACAGTACCTAACATTCTGCGACAATGTCATAGAAATGTAGAAATGTACCGTATGAGAATGGAACAGCAAAGACATCTGTGTTTATGACTGTGGTTATAGTTACATAGTTAGTACATAGACATAGTTACATAGATTATGACCAAAGAAATGACTACGTTACTGATATTCATGATCTAGCCTTGATAAAATGGTCTTCAAGTCTTTTGCAAGCACGGGCTTTCATACAGGAGATCACAGGAGGTCACGGTCATCTTGTATAGGAGAAATACACACAGAGCCTTACTCAGTCTAGCTAACCTTAGATTCCATAAATGTGTCCTTTGTCGTTGCACGCGCTCCCCCCATCCCTCAGTGTCTCGTTGACACAAGCCGAGGAACGATGGATGAACGGAGGGGGCGCGGGTGGAAAGAGGGATGAGGGAGAGGTCAAGGAGCGGAAGAAAGCGGCCATGGCGCAGGAGGGAGGAGGAGGGGGGTACATTGTGACCCCCTGGCCTCACCACTAGGGTCAGCCAGGACAAAAGGACCTTTCGGTCTTCACGGTATCAAAGCCCTCTTACCTCCACCCCTCCATCCCCCTGTCAGTGTACAGAGGCCAGATAAACATGAGTGTCGGGGGGGGGGGGTGGATGGAATGGCTGGATAAGGCATTTTTTAAGTCAACCTATAGCAGTCTGCCACCATCAAGGTGCTGTGCTGGTTGATAGAGTAAATAAGCCATCTACCAGGCAGAGAGGGGGAGGAGACAGTCACTTCAACATCGCCCATCAGTGTACAAGAAGAGATAAACCTCAAATGTGTGTCAATTCATGTGTGTGTGTGTGTGTGTGTGTGTGTGTGTGTGTGTGTGTGTGTGTGTGTGTGTGTGTGTGTGTGTGTGTGTGTGTGTGTGTGTGTGTGTGTGTGTGTGTGTGTGTGTGTGTGTGTGTCTGTTTGTGCGTGTGTATGTGCATACAAATGTTTGTGTGTGCTTGTGTGTGTGTATGCGTGTGTCTGTTTGTGCGTGTGTGTGTGTGCATACAAATGTTTGTGTGTGTGTGTGCTTGCAAATGTTTGGATTTACATGTTTGTATGCGTGTGTGTGCTATGACCCATCCATCTCTTAACATGCAGTTCAGGTGAGTCAGCGAGAGAGAGGAGAGGAATGGTGAAGGAGGAGGAGGAGGAGGAGCAGGAGGAGTATCAGGGCCCTCTCTCTAATTGAGCGCAGCACCAGACCCCAAGGTCTCTGCTACATGGACGGTTTCTTAATCCAAGCCCACACACAGACACACACACACACACAGTGCTGTCTAGCGCTGGCTGTGCTTGAGTAACTAAGCAGATAATCTTCAATTAAACCGAACTGACCCAACACCTCCCCCCTCTGTGGGAGACAGAAGGCAACCCCTATTTCCGAAGATAAATGGTTCGCTACCCCCCCTGCTGACATCACAACTTTCTCTAACGGAGGGGGTTCCGTGATGAATGAGGCCCAGAGTTGTATCTAGTTGGGTCACATACTCAGGAACACCTCCAGTCCCTAGTGATAAAGCTGTTGTTGAACTGTTTCACATAAATATTAGGGGAAAAGATGCTTGATTTGGAGAAATTATGTTGCATAATTAATTAAAAGGTTTAGGATGAATTCAGGGTTGACCATGAGAAATATATATTTCTTTCTACGGTTATTGAGAGTTGCTATGAATATTCAGAGTAACACAAAAATACAGTGTTGTAAGGTTACGAACAAATGTACATTCTGGGAAGAAAACTGTCCGTTATCCAAGAAACATCAGTGAAATTGACATCTTTTGGTTATTAGATATGAAATAGGTTTCGGTTGGGAGCCTGAAATCTTTTTGATGAGATTATACGCAAATTATAATATCAAATCTCACGTCTCTAGACACATGTCGGTGTGAGACGCATATTGTAACAACATCAAAAATGTACCTCAATGCCCAATGAGATGAATATGAAATACATCAGTCATTTTATTGGTGTGGACACACATACTGTAAATGTTGCATGTAATAGGAAGCATTCAGACAATCATAGTGGGAACAAAGGTCTTGAAAGTCAAACTCTGTCTATAATAAATCAAACGAATATAACAAGTAATAAAATGGTTCATAATAGGCTGTAAACTGTAACATAGGCTACAGTACTCTGCCATAGCTTGGAGAAAATGCCTCGGCAGTCTTTTCTGTATAAAGAAGGACAGAGCTCTGGGTCCAGCCTGCTGTTAGTTATAGTAGAGCTCTGGGTCCAGCCTGCTGTTAGTTATAGTAGAGCTCTGGGTCCAGCCTGCTGTTAGTTATAGTAGAGCTCTGGGTCCAGCCTGCTGTTAGTTATAGTAGAGTTCTGGGTCCAGCCTGCTGTTAGTTATAGTAGAGTTCTGGGTCCAGCCTGCTGTTAGTTATAGTAGAGTTCTGGGTCCAGCCTGCTGTTAGTTATAGTAGAGTTCTGGGTCCAGCCTGCTGTTAGTTATAGTAGAGTTCTGGGTCCAGCCTGCTGTTAGTTATAGTAGAGTTCTGGGTCCAGCCTGCTGTTAGTTATAGTAGAGTTCTGGGTCCAGCCTGCTGTTAGTTATAGTAGAGTTCTGGGTCCAGCCTGCTGTTAGTGATAGTAGAGCTCCGGGTCCAACCTGCTGTTAGTTATAGTAGAGCTCTGGGTCCAGCCTGCTGTTAGTGATAGTAGAGCTCTGGGTCCAGCCTGCTGTTAGTTATAGTAGAGCTCTGGGTCCAGCCTGCTGTTAGTTTTAGTAGAGCTCTGGGTCCAGCATATCACAGACTTGTCTTTCTGCTGTTCCCTAAAAAAGCCCTGCAGTATCTCACTGGGAGAGGCTTCACATTCTGGGGTCTGCATGTGGTCTAGCGAGGTATATCCCTGTGGGATCCCCCTTTATTCTAACCTACAGGCAACCAACACGTAAATGGTACCTCGTTAAGACAAATGTAGAATCATTACCAGCCAATCTGATTCACAAACCCTCGTCAGATTTAACCAGGTTTAACCAAGTCACTTAGTGGCTAAATAAAGGTTGAAATAAAATACGTATCGTATCCACAGTCTGAATTTAGTGTAATATCTAAGGCCATAGGTCTTCAACTCATAATGTAATGACATTGGTAATGACATGGAGACTTATTTCTAGGGATGTATTGTTGATATGTAAGCCTCACAATCTTTCCCTTTAGACAACTCTCCATTACTAGACCAAGCCGCAACTTCAAACCAACAGAAGGGAGCGTAATTGGGCGTATAAGGACACATGCAGCTACTGTATAGACACATTAAGACCCTCAAACAAACCCCCTTCCTTTCTCCTTCAGTCAACCACACACACAACGGCCTGATGGGGAGCTAACGATGCCAACGATCACTCACACACCTATTCAGCCCCGTTAGCATGACTACTGGAGCCTTTACCTGGCTGTGTCTTTGTGTGTGCGTTACCGCTCTCGCTCTCTCTGTCTGGCCCTTGCCTGTTTCCACAGCGATAATTAAGCGATCAAAGCGCGCCACGCATGCCGATCTTCCGTTTCCAAGGTGAGAAGATGGGCCCACGTGTCGAGAGGAGCGCCATGGACGCCGCTACCCGCCTGCGTTCGCCTTTTAAAAGGGAAAGCGGCAAGATGGACAGACACTGAGGAGAGAGAGGAGTAGGAGAGGAGGGAGGAGGAGAGGAAGATGAGTTAGTCTGGTAGACAACACAGAGTGACGCTGATCTGATGTCTGATACCAACCGTTCAGACTGCTACTCTAGAGGCCATGCAGACACACAGTGGTGTGCTCCTCCAGTCTTTCTAAGCTTTGCATCTGTAGTTTTGGTGATAAATAAGTGTTGTGTCTGTTGTTTTGGTGATAAATAAGTGTTGTGTCTGTAGTTTTGGTGATAAATAAGTGATGTGTCTGTAGTTTTGGCGATAAATAAGCGTTGTGTCTGTTGTTTTGGTGATACATAAGTGTTGTGCCTGTTGTTTTGGTGATAAATACGTGTTGTGTCTGTTGTTTTAGTGATAAATAAGTGTTGTGGGACTGTTGTTTTGGTGATAAATATATGGTGTGTCTGTTGTTTTGTGACAAATAAGTGGTGTGTCTGTAGTTTTGGTGATAAATAAGCATTGTGTCTGTTGTTTTGGTAAAAAACGCTTTGTGTCTGTTGTTTTGGCGATAAATATGTTTTGTGTCTGTTGTTTTGGTGATAAATACGCTTTGTGTCAGTTGCGTTGGAGATAAATAAGTGGCGTGTCTGTAGTTTTGGTGATAAATAAGCATTGTGTCTGTTGTTTTGGCGAAAAATACTCTTTGTGTATGTTGTTTTGGTGATAAATAAGTGTTGTGTCTGTAGTTTTGGTGATAAATAGGTGTTGTGTCTGTTGTGTTGGTAAAAAATACGCTTTGTGTCTGTTGTTTTAGTGATACATATGCTTTGTGTCTGTTGTGTTGGTGATAAATAAGCTTTGTGTCTTTTGTTTTGGTGATACATACGCTTTGTGTCTGTTGTTTTGGTGATAAATAAGCTTTGTGTCTGTTGTTTTGGTGATAAATAAGCTTTGTGTCTGTTGTTTTGGTGATAAATAAGCGTTTTGTCTGTTGTTTAGGCGATACATAATATCTCTCTCTGTCACACACACATACACTATCTGTGTGTGTTTGTCTCTCTCTCTCTCTCTCTCTCTCTCTCCTTATCATATGCAGCACACCACTTGACTGGTGCATGCCAAATGAGCTGCGTCGGCTGGGCCGCTCTGGAGCGTTGCCAGAACCTGCTGCATCCTGCACCCCCTGCCTGGCTGTGGCAAAGAAGCAGAGGGAACTACACAAGGCCAGCACCTCCTCTCACCCAGTTACAGTGTAGGACAGACCTGGCAACCCTCACGCACTGGGAGAGTCCAGTGTACGTGACTTGGGACAGATCCTCACGTTATCTCCCATTTTTTATTTCCTTCTCTCAATTACACTCATTCTCTCCCTTGTTTTCCCCTCTCTATCTCTCTATTGCTCTTTCAAGCTCCTCAGAGAGTTCCAATTTCACCACTTTTTAAGCCAGGTTGACTTCCATAAGGGAGACGGAGTCATGGCAGCGATGGGGCGAGCATCATCTATCCATTTCGATGTGTGTTGGCTCCATGTGTTTAGGCTGAGGGGAAATTGGTGTCCTGCAGCCTCATGACTACTGAGTTCCTACTTCCTGCTTGACCCCGGGCCAGTCATGGTGTGATGTGCTGTATTTTGTGGGATTATTAAGGATCACGTCTGTAATTCACGACAGACTAGATTCATTGTTGATGTAAAAGTAGGGGACGTTTTTGATAAACAAACATTGAAATGTTGAGGTATATGAAATCCGTCGCCAAAATATATTTCAATCGCATTTGTGCTAGTTAATCCAAGCTTTATGTAAATCCATCAATTAAAAAACAGTTGATAAAAAAAATCTCCATCTATTTATAGTGTGCACACATTAAATTAAATGCAGTCATTTTAATATTATAAGGATTAATATTATTCAACCTTTTGTTTTTTGGTTGTTAATACTTTCTTTCCATATATTACCATCCTTGTGTCTCCTTACGTTTGTTCTTTATTTCTAAACAGAACATTCGTTCATTTCAGTATACCTCCCACTATAAGGTAAAAGAAGATGCCTGCATAACCTAGCCAAGTTCAATTTCAGGTTCAAGTTCAGATTTAAGCTCAGGTTCAAGTTTAGGTTTATTTTACATCATTGTACATATGGGAAAACCCTGCATGAAATGTGATGTCACAAAAATATATACAAATCAGTCTAAATATACGGACACGGCATCAGGACGTCGCAGCAACACGGTCTTCCTACTCTGTTGTTCCATAGCCAGTCACATCCAGCTCCTAATAGAGGGAGATACCTTGTGTAATTAGTCATCCTTCCTTCTGCCATGACACCTGTCTCTCAGACGCCCCCCCCCCTGTTTTCCCCTCTCATTTCCTCTCTTCCTCCCATCCATCCATCCCCCTCTGTTGCTCCCCGACTGGTCGCCGTCTTCCATCACTGGCGCAGTGCCCCCGGTGGTGGCGTGTGTGCGGCGTGGCGCGAGTGGTGGCGGTGTGTCCATGTGTACTTATACCTGGGGGAGGTCATTATGGTGATGAGCAGAGCGAGGGGGGCGTGGCCCTGGCTAACACTGCTGCTGCATACCTAACAGCTAGGCAGCCCGCCAGGCCAGAAGGGCCTCCAATCACTAGGAAGAGGGTTGTATTTCTCTCTCTCTCTATTCTCTCTATTTCTGTACCTCTCTTTCTCCCGTCTCTCTCACTTTCGCCCTCCTCTCTGTCTCTCTTTCTTTTCCCTGTCCCCCTTTCTCCATCTCCATCCCTCTCTTCCCCGTTGAGACGCTCACGGAGCAGTGTCTTCATATCCCAATCCTAACAGTTACTTCCCCTTCTCTGTCGATCCTGCCCTTCTGACCCTAGTCTAATGAGTGTGTGTGTGTGTGTGCGTGTGTGTGTGTGTGCCCCTCTCTTTTTTCTCTCTCTGAGCCATAGGGACAGAGGTGCCGGGAATCTGAATGTCTTTCTAAGTCTATCCTTAAAGAGAAATGGTATCAAGTGCCTTGGACAACGCCAGGTAATGACTGAGCCGTATAGAGGCTTAACATGGAGGGAGAGAGAGAGAGAGAGAGAGAGAGAGAGAGAGCATTCCATAGGGGAGAAGCGAGAGAGAGAGAGAGAGGAGGGGGGCCGAGAGAGAGAGAGAGAGGGAGCAAGAGAAAGAAGGAGAAAGAGGGAGTGAGAGTATGAGAGAGATGGGGGGAATAAGGAGGCGTAATCACTCTCATCTTATGGGTGATCACTGCTGAAGGTTTGTGGCTCGGTGAGAGAGGGAAGGAGTAGAGAAGGAGAGGCTCTCTCCCACTGGATGTGGAGAATGACATGCTCTGGCAGGCTACTGAGTCAACAATGGAGATCAATTAAACCACCGCGGTAGGCTACCTACCTGGGTTTTAAAATGTAGCAACATTAAAAAACACATTAATCAGCATTATGGCTAATACACAGTACAACAATATGTATTTGTTATTCTCATGATGATCATATGATTGTGGGTGTAATTAATCCTGCTTTTCCTTAACAATTCATACACATTCTCACTAATATCATAATTAGTATTACAATATTCTATAGGATTGTTCCTGTTGTTTTAATGTATACCGGCATAGGATGTGGTTAGTGGTTCTACAGCCGCCGGCCAACCGTGCGGTGGGGGAGTGATAACCTTTGTCTCAGGGACGGCAGAGAGATATACGAGCTGGGCTGAGCGGTGGAGGATTATACTCAGAGGTCCTCGCCGTGTGAGGAGGGAGGGAGGGGGATAGGGAGGGGAAAAAAGCCCATGACCGTAGAATAATTCCAACCTCTCTCTTTCCCCAGGGACCTCACGCTGTCTGAGCTCAGAGCCAACCCCCCTCCCTCCCTCCCTCCTTCACTTCTCTCCTCTTTTCTCTCTTCCTCTTTTCCCTCCCTCGCACTAGCCCCCTCCACTCCCCTATTCCTACTCCTCCTCCTCCAATCCCCTAACTGCCTACTGAAGCCGGATGTCTCGTCTTCTACGGCGTAGGGGGAGAGAGAGAAAAAGAGAGAGAGATGAGAGAGAGGGGAAGAAAGATAGGATAGAGAGAGAGAGAGAGAGAGAGAGAGAGAGAGAGAGAGAGAGAGAGAGAGAGAGAGAGAGAGAGAGAGAGAGAGAGAGAGAGAGAGAGAGAGAGAGAGAGAGAGAGACTGTCTATGTGCTGCGGCTAAGTGCTGCAGCAAATCATCTCCGCATTAGGAATATGGGCAATTAGCACTGTGGCACATCCCTTCAGACACACACACACACATACAGAGAGACACACACACACACATACAGAGACACACACACATACATAGAGACACACACAAACACATACAGAGAGACACACACAAACACATACAGAGAGACACACACACACATACACACACACATACAGAGAGACACACACAAACACACACACACACACATAAACACACACACACACATACAGAGAGACACACACAAACACATACAGAGAGACACACACAAACACATAATGAGAGACACACACACACATACACACACACACATACAGAGAGAGACACACAAACACACACACATAAATACACACACACACACAGAGAGAGAGAGACACACACACAGAAACACACACACACAGACACACACACACACATAAACACACATTCAGAGAGAGAGAGACACACACACACACACAGACACACACAACTATTAAATTCAGTTTTCCTTTCTAATCTTTCTCAGCATAAATTATAAAAAGGTAGTGTGTATGTCTACAGTTTGCATGTTGAATGTGTGTTTGTGTGTGTGAGAGAGTTTTTTTTACTGGGTTTCCATTTGTCGATCTGTTTGTGTAAATTATGGTTTCCAGTCTGTGTGTGTGTGAGTGTGTGGGAGTATGTGATATACATAGAGACACACACAAACACATACAGAGAGACACACACAAACACATACAGAGAGACACACACACACATACACACACACATACAGAGAGACACACACAAACACACACACACACACATAAACACACACACTTACACACACACACACATACAGAGAGACACACACAAACGCATACAGAGAGACACACACAAGCACATACAGAGAGACACACACAAGCACATAATGAGAGACACACACACACATACACACACACATACAGAGAGACACACACAAACACACACACATACAGAGAGACACACACAAACACATACAGAGAGACACACACAAACACATAATGAGAGACACACACACACATACACACACACACATACAGAGAGACACACACAAACACACACACATAAATACACACACACACACACACACACAGAGAGACACACACACAGAAACACACACACACAGAAACACACACACATAAACACACACACACAGACACACACACACACACATAAACACACACACATTCAGAGAGAGAGACACACACAAACACACACACATAAATACACACACACACACACACACACACAGAGAGAGAGACACACACACAGAAACACACACACACAGAAACACACACACATAAACACACACACACACACACACACACACACATAAACACACACACATTCAGAGAGAGAGACACACACACACACACAGACACACACAACTATTAAATTCAGTTTTCCTTTCTAATCTTTCTCAGCATAAATTATAAAAAGGTAGTGTGTATGTCTATAGTTTGCATGTTGAATGTGTGTTTGTGTGTGTGTGAGAGTTTTTTTTTACTGGGTTTCCATTTGTCGATCTGTTTGTGTAAATTATGGTTTCCAGTCTGTGTGTGTGTGAGTGTGTGGGAGTATATGATATGCTGTGTATGTGGCCATACCATATGACCTCATTTAAACACAGGTGCATGCAGAGGAGGGTGATATCCTGAGCCTGTAAAAAACACTTTCTCTTTAGGTGGGAAAGTAACATTTCTGTATATATATATATATTAATATATATATATATATATATATATATATATATATAACAACACAAATTGACTAAAATCCACAAAGTATCCAATTCAAATCACGATAAAACATGTTGCTATGTATCACTGCACAAATACCCCATCCATAAAAACCTTCCTTGAGGTTCAGCATTCAGGCACTCAGATGCAAAAGAGAATGCATGAGACCTGGCAATGTCGCCATTCCACCTTAAGAAAGGTACCTTAAAAGATTATCTTGGTTATTTCACTGCCACTGAGCCGGCACTAATAGCGCCAGGCAGATATTGAAGAGCAGCGCGGGGCCTCAGAGATCTATTAGAAATTCCCATCTACGTGCCTCATACATATTGATTTCTGACACCAAGCAGCAATGAAAGCCCCACGGGAATAATATATTTAGCAGGGTTTGCAGTGAGGAGGTCACAGAGTGCATAAAGATTAGCTGCACAGACCTCTGAAGGCCCAGGACCAACCAACGCATGGATGGCACTGTGTGTGTGTGTGTGTGTGTGTGTGTGTGTGTGTGTGTGTGTGTGTGTGTGTGTGTGTGTGTGTGTGTGTGTGGGAGCCAAATTCCATAAACACACACACAAACATATGCGCACATACAAACACACACACACACATATACAGTGGAAAGAAAAGTATGTGAACCCTTCGGAATTACCTGGATTTCTGCATAAATTGGTCATCAAATTTGATTTGATCTTCATCTAAGTCTCAACAATAGACAAGCACAGTCTGCTTAATTAAACTAATAACACACAAAGAATTATACATTTACTGAACACACCGTGTAAACATGCACAGTGCAGGGTGCGGAAAGTATGTGAACCCTTGGATTTAATAAGTGGTTGACCCTCCTTTGGCAGCAATAACCTCAACCAAACGGTTTCTGTGGTTGCGGATCAGACCTGCAAAATGGTCAGAAGGAATGTTGGACCATTCATCTTTACAAAACGGTTTCTGTTCAGCAATATTCTTGGGATGTCTGGTGTGAACTCCTCACTTGAGGTCACGCCACAGCATCTCAAATCAAGTTGTGGTCGGGACTCTGACTGGGCCACTCCAGAAGGCGTATTTTCTTCTGTTGAAGCCATTCTGTTGTTGATTTACTTCTGTGTTTTGAGTCGTTGTCCTGTTGCATCATTCAACTTCTGTTGAGCTTCAATTGGCGGACAGATAGCCTTACATTCTCCTGCAAAATGTCTTGATAAACTTGGGAATTCATTTTTTTGTAGATGATAGCAAGCTGTCCAGGCCCTGACTGAGGCAGCCCCAAACCATGATGCTCCCTCCACTATACTTTACAATTGGGATGAGGTTTTGATGTTGGTGTGCTGTGCCTTTTTTTCTCTACACATAGTGTTGTGTGTTCCTTCCAAACAACTAAACTTTAGTTGAATCTGTCCACAGAACATCTTGCCAGTAGCACTGTGGAACATCCAGGAGCTCTTTTGCAAATTTCAGACATGCAGCATTTTTTTTGGACAGCAGCGGCTTCTTCCGTGGTGTCCTCCCATGAACACCATTCTTGTTAAGTGTTTTACGTATCGTAGACTCGTCAACAGAGACGTTAGCACGTTCCAGAGATTTCTGTAAGTCTTTAGCTGACACTAGGATTCTTCTTAACCTGATTGAGCATTCTGCGCTGTGCTCTTGCAGTCATCTTTGCAGGATGACCACTCATAGGGAGAGTAGCAACAGTGCTGAACTTTCTCAATTTCTATACAATTTGTCTACCCATGGACTGATGAACATCAAGGCTTTTAGAGACACCTTCGTAACCCTTTCCAGCTTTAAGCAAGTCAACAATTATTGATCTTAGGTCTTCTGAGATCTCTTTTGTTCGAGGCATGGTTGACATCAGGAAATGCTTCTTGTGAATGGCAAATAAACATTTTGTGAGTGTTTTTTATAGGGCAGGGCAGCTCAAACCTACATCTCCAATCTCGTCTCATTGATTGGACTCCAGGTTAGCTGACTCCTGACACCAATTCTCTTGTCATTAAGTCATTAGCCTAGGGGTTCACATACTTTTTCCAATCTACACTGTGAATGTTTAAATTATGTATTCAATATAGACAAGAAAAACACAATAATTTGTGTGTTAATAGTTTAAGCACATTGTGTTTGTCTATTGTTGTAACTTAGATTACGATCAGATACAATTTTAGGACCAATTTATGCAGAAATCCAGGTAATTCTAAAGGGTTCACATACCTTTTCTTGCCACTGTACACATACTATACGTATATATACATTTATATTATATTATATATGTAGGTGTATTTACTTGCTTAGTTTCTATGGTGGTCTCTGCAATTCCAAAACTTAGAAGCATAATACAGTATTTTTGTCTTACAGTATGTCATAGATGCACTGAGGCCTTGGGAGAAGTAGAATATTGACATAATACTGTCTATCAGATATATGTGACATTAATTAAGGTCTCACTTAAAGCAAACTTGAGACAACAAAGAAACCACTACTCTGTATATAAATCACAATAGCAGCAGTCCTACAACAGTTGTAGCTGTGTTTACTGCTAACCACTACCACAACAGTTGTAGCCAGGTGACTGTTTACCTCAAACCACCACAACAACAGTTGTTGCTAGGTGACTGTTTACTGCTAACCACCACCACAACAGTTGTAGCTGTGTGACTGTTTACAGCAAACCACCACCACAACAGTTGTAGCTAGGTGACTGTTTACACCTAACCACTACCACAACAGTTGTAGCTAGGTGACTGTTTACAGCAAACCACCACAACAACAGTTGTTGCTAGGTGACTGTTTACACCTAACCACTACCACAACAGTTGTTGCTAGGTGACTGTTTACTGCTAACCACCACCACAACAGTTGTAGCTGTGTGACTGTTTACAGCTAACCACCACAACAACAGTTGTAGCTGTGTGACTGTTTACAGCTAACCACCCCCACCACAGCAACAGTTGTAGCTGTGTGACTGTTTACACCTAACCACTACCACAACAGTTGTAGCTAGGTGACTGTTTACAGCAAACCACCACAACAACAGTTGTAGCTAGGTGACTGTTTACAGCTAACCACCACAACAACAGTTGTAGTTAGGTGACTGTTTACTGCTAACCACTACAACAACAGTTGTAGCTAGGTGACTGTTTACAGCTAACCACCTCCACCACAGCAACAGTTGTAGCTAGGTGACTGTTTAAAGTTATCCACCAGAACAATAGTTGTAGTTAGGTGACTGTTTCCAGCTAACCACCACCGCAACAACAGTTGTAGCTAGGTGACTGTTTACACCTAACCACCACAACAACAGTTGTAGCTAGGTAAATCCATACAGCAGTGTCGGGATAGAAGGTGGACCAGGTGACATATCTGTCTTGTTTTGTTTATTTCCTCCTCCTCCTCTTTCCCTCCTTGTCTTCTTCCCCTCCAGCGTTTTGCAGTCTTGTCTGTGTGTGTGTGTGTGTGTGTGAGTGGTGTGTTTTTTGGGGGTCTGATGAGCTTGTCCAGGTTAAAGGGTAATTACTTCAAAGGGGATCTGACTGCCGAGAGCGAGGAAGGCGACCGGAGGGAGGGGGACTCGACTCCTCGCTGAGAGCACTTAACACAGCCTCACCCCTCCTCACCCCTCCGCCTTCCCCACCTCTCACCTCTCCTCTCCTCTGATTGCCCGCATACCCAATGACATCGCCATCCCTGCTTTTGATTTTGTTACTTTTTTCTCTTTTTCCTCCCTTCTTCAAAGCACCCACTCTGCAGCCCTCTCCACAAATTACAACAGCTCTGGGTTTAGGGGCAATTTGACCAAATGCGGGGCCCCTGCAAAATGAGGGTGGGAGGCAGGGGTGGTGGAGTAGGGATACGGCGGTTGCTGAAGTGGGAAGCCAAAGGGGTTTTAGGGGGCGCCTGAAATGAAATGACCAATGAATTGGTTAAAGCACCGCACCACTGTTGTAAACACCAGACCTAAATGAGGATTATCCAATTTTGTGGGGTGGGGAGAAGGGAAGAAGGGGACAGTATGTAGATTCCACACAAATAGTCTCCAGTTCACAAGAGATAAAAGCCCCATGTTTGCATTGGCAATTGTCTGCTTGAAGTCTATTCTTTCCAGGCCAAAAATGTATAATGATGTTTTTGGTTGGGCAGAAGAACTGGTAAAATAGGACTTTTTGAGATATACTCGATGCACACAGTTGTTGAGTGGGAAGGGGAAAATAAGATTTCCTGGCTGATGACATTTCTTCATTTACAAAAGACATACAAACCACTACAACGAAAGTTGACATTCTACATACGCTATATGATCTCTTCCACTTTCCCTCCAGTTTCTAACTGACATTTTGACATATTCCACCAAAAACAGTGGGAGGAGAAAGGGAAAATGAAGATACAGTGCGATGAGACATGAGGAAAATTATTCTGAATTCCCTGATGATTTCTAATTCAAGACGATACAGCCTCCCAGTACATTTCAACCAATTTTGATCAAACGGATGTGATCTACCATACGTCATAGTGAATGCTAATTAGTCGATGATTCCAGAAGACCTCGCTACTGAGCCATATAGCGAAAACACTTGAGAGGATCTAAGGAGAGCATTGGCGCTCTAGGGAAATACCTGATGTCACAATCTATCATCTGCTGAACGATAGGCCTCAGATTGACACCACATTCAGATTGGAGTATATTTCAGACCGCATTCCATTTCAGACCGTATTCCGTTTCTGACTATTCCATTTTAGACTGTATTCCATTTCAGACTGTATTTCATTTCAGACAGCATTCAATTTCACACTGTATTCCATTTCAGAATGAATTCCATTTTGGACAGTATTCCAATTTAGACTGTATTGCATTTCAGACTGCATTCAAACTGTTTCATTTTAGACTGTATTTAATTTCCAACTGTATTCCATTTTGGAGCATATTCCAACTATTTCATTTCAGACTGTATTCCACTTTAGACTGTATTCCATTTCAGACTATATTCCATTTCAAACTGTATTCCATTTTGGACTGTATTCCAATTTAGACTGTATTCCATTTACGACTGTATTCCATTTCAGACTGTATTCAAACAATTTTATTTCAGACTGAATTACATTTCAGTCCTATTTCAAACAATTTCAATTTTAGACTGTATTCCATTTTAGACTGTATTCCATTTCAGACTGTATTTCATTTCAGCTTCTGCCAAAGTGGATGGGAGACACTGGTTTTGGACCTAACTCTATTGCAACTCTAAAATCCCAACGGGACACTGTTGTTGGCCATCCAGAGAAAACATGGGATCCAAAGGTTTTCATCAGTTCTTACTTCAGTTCAAGAACATTGACAACATCAGTGTTATGTCCCTTGTCATCACCTGTCATGACATAGTATGACAGCATTGTGAAGATGCTACGTCACCACACTTCAAGACTTGAATGACAAACTGCAATGTATTTGATGAATTACAATCAAGCTAAAAGTGGCGGTGAATGACGATGATAATAACTACTGTGATTCATCAACGTACCATCCGTTATCCTACGATGGCTTAATGTTTCGTCAACGTACCATCCGTTATCCTACGGTGGCTTAATGTTTCATCAACGTACCATCCGTTATCCTACGGTGGCTTAATGTTTCATCCGCTCAGGTTGCAGAGGGAGCAGACACCATCCTTCATCACCACAGCTCTCTCTCTGCAGTCAGTGTGTCATCTAGTGTGTCATCTTTCCCTTCAGGCTGAGCCAGAGATACATTCTCTTCCAAATCAGCATGGTTATCAGCGTCGGTAAACCTTGGACCCCAGACTAGCATTTGAGATGTAGATTTTTATGGACGGGAAATAAAAACAGTCAACTTCGGGCGGGCGTGGTGGGGGTTAGTTTCCGTTTATGGGTGGAGAGGTGGGGTAGGTGGATCTGCATTCTGCAATGACAGGAGGTCTATCAGCATCGTTGGTGGTGGGAGACTGGGCGCATTGGTTACAGTAAATTAGCATTCGAGCCGCGGCGAGCGTTTAGTACATTGCGATTGGGTTCAGCGGAGGCTGTCCCGAGGGATACGTCCGGGGAGCGACGCGGCGGCACGGTGGGCGGGACCGGCCTGTCAAAATGTGATAATAAAGCACTAGGGCGCCTGCCGGATGAATGCGTGCGAGAGGGCATCCATCTTGAAAACATACGCTGAAGGGGATGCTGCCAAGTGACAGGAGAGAAGCGGCGAGCAGAGAGCAGTGGGATCTGGAACTGGGGAGGGTGGTGTGGGGAAGGGAGGGAAAAAGTTAGGGAACTTATGGAAGATGAGACCAAACTGTTTCAAACTAGATTGGACCAGAATAACACTCAACCCTCCCAAAAACACTTAATTTGACAGAAAAGTTCCTTGAAATTGTGAAGTGAAACGATGGAACAATAGTGAAACAGAGAAATTCAGTTTGGATTAAGGCTGCTTTCACACTCAGAAGAGTGTAGCCTAAAATACCTGAATATCTTTTCCAGCATTTCTTGTCAGACCCCCAAACTATCTCCCTGTCTTGTCTCTCCCATTATGGAAGCTAACCCCTGACCCACACATCTCTAGTTGGACCACACTGAGACAGCAGGACAATTACTCTCCAACCTCTGTATGTATACTAATGAAGCATGTGTAGATGTTTTTTAAATGAGTTGGACATTGGACAATAAAGTAATATTATTCTACTACTGCAGGTCCCTGCCCACACAGACCAAGTCAAAGTAAAATGAAGAATCCCTTCCCTGGTTCGTTCATCTGTCGTTGGTTAGTTCCCTTCTGTGTACAGTGTGTGGTAACGGTTGCCATTGTGACAAGCGGGCAGCGCCTGCCTGATTAATGGCTTTTTCAGAGGTGCTACTAATGGTTCTTTAATTGCTCTCACTTCCTCCCCTGCTTCCAGCTTTTCTCTCTCTCGCTCTCTGGCTGATTGTCTCTCACTCTCTCTCTCTCTCTCTCTCTCTCTCTCTCTCTCTCTCTCTCTCTCTCTCTCTCTCTCTCTCTCTCTCTCACTCTCTCACTCTCTCTCTCTCTCGGCTAGGGGAGGTGGGAGGTTTGCATGACAGAGGCATCTTGACTATTCCTCTTAGCCGGCTGGCTGGCTGCATGTTTAGCACTGGTAATGTCTCTAATACCTCATGAGTGGGAGTGGGAGTGTGTGTGTGTGGGGGTCATCAGCAAATTGCCATCCCCACATTCGGAAGCTAACAGCCCAATTACATTTGTATGTATATTCTATTATTCTAAGAAGTACATGTAGTCACATGCATGTGGAGAGGTGAGTGTATATTATGTGTAACTAAAACCTTTGTGGGTCTGATTAAAGATTCTGAACCATTCCAAACTCCCCAACCAAACCAACCCAGGTCCCCAGCTTCACCTGGAATGCTTTTCCAACAGTCTTGAAGGAGTTCCCACATATGCTGAGCACTTGTTGGCTGCTTTTCCTTCACTCTGCGGTCCTCCTCTGCGGACTCATCCCAAACCATCTCAATTTGGTTGAGGTCGGGGAATTGTGGAGGCCAGGTCATCTGATCCATCACTCTCCTTCTTGGTAAAATAGCATTTACACAGGCTGGAGGTGTGTTGGGTCATTATTGAAAAACAAATTATAGTCCCACTAAGCGCAAACCAGATGGGATGGCGTATCACTGCAGAATCTCTGTGGAGATTAGCTTAGTGCTCTATAACTCAACTACCTAGGACTGTCCGGTACCTGTTAGAGAGAGAGAGTAGAGAGAGCGAGAGAGAGAGAGAGAGAGAGAGAGAGTAGAGAGAGTAGAGAGAGAGAGAGAGAGAGAGAGAGAGAGAGAGACAGAGAGAGAGAGAGACAGAGAGACAGAGAGAGAAAGGAGACAGAGAGAGAGAGAGAGAGAGAGAGAGAGAGAGAGAGAGAGAGAGAGAGAGAGAGAGAGAGAGATTAAAAGGAGGTGAAAATCTATTAAATGGTGGCACGGTGCACTTAACCTTTCCTAATAATGTGTGACCTGCTGAACCAGCTTTGTTGATGTTTTATCAATATCCTTAATTAATAGCCATATTCTTGACAGTGTTTATACCATATGGCTGAGTAATCAATCAATGGCTGGTTAACATTTTTCATATTTCTCTCACTATAATGTGTTAATGTTGACGCTGCTCTTATGCTGGCTAATTTAAATGGCCCTCAGTTTCGTAGTTAAATGCCACTGGGGGTTTTGTCTAAATTAGCATTTTCTTGAGCAGGGTTTCTCAATCTCGGTCCTGGGGTCTCACAGGGCTGTACGTTTTTTTTGTTGCACTAGCACTACACAGCTGATTCAAATAATCCAAGCTTGATGATGAGTTGATTATTTGAATCAGCTGTGTAGTGCTAGGGCAAAAAAAACCAAAAATGTCCACCCATGCAAGGCCCCCGGACCAATTTTGGGAAACCCTGCTGTATAGGAATTGAAGCTTAGATATTATTTCAAAATGTAAATTTGGCTTCTTCAGCAATTTCATAGTTAACCAACAGCATTGTCTACTTGCTTGTCTACTTCCAGTGTCAAACATATACACTGCAGTGTATCCTCATAACAGATAGTTCGAAGCCCTAAACCGGCTGTGGTAAGATTGACCTTTCACTCTGAGATTTGGTAGTCATTTCTCACACACAATGTCTTGGAGGCAGTAACCTCCAACCCTTCCAACCCTTCCAATCTGCTCCTCATTTGAAATGACCTGTCTCCCTGTCTGCCTCTCACATTATAGAAACATTATGAAGGCTAAGACCAAGACTGTTCTTGTCCTTAACTGGACCACAACAACCCCCAATGCTCCCCTCAACCAGCACATCATTTGACATGATATACCTGTTTATGCCACCTGTCTGCCTGTCTGTCTGCCTGCCTGTCTGCCTGCCTGTTTGCCTGGTTGTCTCCCTGCCTGTATGCCTGCCTGTCTCCCTTCCTACCTGCCTGTCTGTCTGTCTGTCTGCCTGTCTGGCTGCCTGTCTGTCTCTCACATTATGGAAGATGAGACCAAACTGTTTCAAACTAGATTGGACCAGAATAACACTCAACCCTCCCAAAAACACTTAATTTGACAGAAAAGTTCCTTGAAATTGTGAAGTGAAACGATGGAACAATAGTGAAACAGAGAAATTCAGTTTGGATTAAGGCTGCTTTCACACTCAGAAGAGTGTAGCCTAAAATACCTGAATATCTTTTCCAGCATTTCTTGTCAGACCCCCAAACTATCTCCCTGTCTTGTCTCTCCCATTATGGAAGCTAACCCCTGACCCACACATCTCTAGTTGGACCACACTGAGACAGCAGGACAATTACTCTCCAACCTCTGTATGTATACTAATGAAGCATGTGTAGATGTTTTTTAAATGAGTTGGACATTGGACAATAAAGTAATATTATTCTACTACTGCAGGTCCCTGCCCACACAGACCAAGTCAAAGTAAAATGAAGAATCCCTTCCCTGGTTCGTTCATCTGTCGTTGGTTAGTTCCCTTCTGTGTACAGTGTGTGGTAACGGTTGCCATTGTGACAAGCGGGCAGCGCCTGCCTGATTAATGGCTTTTTCAGAGGTGCTACTAATGGTTCTTTAATTGCTCTCACTTCCTCCCCTGCTTCCAGCTTTTCTCTCTCTCGCTCTCTGGCTGATTGTCTCTCACTCTCTCTCTCTCTCTCTCTCTCTCTCTCTCTCTCTCTCTCTCTCTCTCTCACTCTCTCACTCTCTCACTCTCTCTCTCTCTCTCGGCTAGGGGAGGTGGGAGGTTTGCATGACAGAGGCATCTTGACTATTCCTCTTAGCCGGCTGGCTGGCTGCATGTTTAGCACTGGTAATGTCTCTAATACCTCATGAGTGGGAGTGGGAGTGTGTGTGTGTGGGGGGGTCATCAGCAAATTGCCATCCCCACATTCGGAAGCTAACAGCCCAATTACATTTGTATGTATATTCTATTATTCTAAGAAGTACATGTAGTCACATGCATGTGGAGAGGTGAGTGTATATTATGTGTAACTAAAACCTTTGTGGGTCTGATTAAAGATTCTGAACCATTCCAAACTCCCCAACCAAACCAACCCAGGTCCCCAGCTTCACCTGGAATGCTTTTCCAACAGTCTTGAAGGAGTTCCCACATATGCTGAGCACTTGTTGGCTGCTTTTCCTTCACTCTGCGGTCCTCCTCTGCGGACTCATCCCAAACCATCTCAATTTGGTTGAGGTCGGGGAATTGTGGAGGCCAGGTCATCTGATCCATCACTCTCCTTCTTGGTAAAATAGCATTTACACAGGCTGGAGGTGTGTTGGGTCATTATTGAAAAACAAATTATAGTCCCACTAAGCGCAAACCAGATGGGATGGCGTATCACTGCAGAATGCTGTGGTAGCCATGCTGGTTAAGTGTACCTTGAATTCTAAATAAATCACAGACAGTGTCACCAGCAAAGCCCCACTATAACACCTCCTCCATGCTTCACGGTGGGAACCACACATCTGGAGATCAGACCTACTCTGCGTCTCACAAAGACACGGCGGTTGGAACCAAAAACCTCAAATTTGGACTCATTAGACCAAAGGACAGATTTCCACCTGTCTAATGCCCGTTGCTCGTGTTTCTTGGCCCAAGCAAGTCTCTTCTTATTATTGGTGTCCTTAATTAGTGGTTTCTTTGCAGCAATTTGACCATGAAGGCCTGATTAATGCAGTCTCCTCTGAACAGTTGATGATGAGATGTGTCTGTTACTTGAACTCTGTGAAGCATTTATTTGGACTACAATCTGAGGTGCAGTTAACTCTAATGAACTTATCCTCTGCAGCAGAGGTAACTCTGGGTCTTCCTTTCCTGTGGCGGTCCTCATGAGAGCCAGTTTCATCCTAGCGCTTGATGGTTTTTGCGATTGCACTTGAAGATTGATTGATTGACCTTCATGTCTTAAAGTAATGATGGACTGTCGTTTCTCTTTGCTTATTTCAGATTTTTCTTGCCATAATATGGACTTGGTCTTTTGCCAAATAGGTCTATCTTCTGTATACCAGCCCTACCTAGTCACAACACAACTGATTGGCTCAAACGCATTAAGAATTAAGAAATTCCACAAATTAAGTTAATTGAAATGCATTCCAGGTGACTACCTCATGAAGCTGGTTGAGAGAATGCCGAGAGTGTGCAAAGCTGTCATCAAGGCAAATGGTGGGTACTCTGAAGAACCTCAAATATAAAATATATTTAGCTTTTTGTACATAAAAAAAATGGTTACTAAATGTGTTATTTAATAGTTTTGATGTTTTCACTAGTGTTCTACAATGTAGAGAATAGTAAAAATAAAGAAAAACCTAACAATGAGTAGGCATGTCCAAACTTTTGACTGGTCCTGTATATATATTGGAAAATATACCAATGACCTATAAATAAGAGCCCTGTGGGTTAAGTTTCTGATGCATGGCCCCTGTACCGTGCCATGTGTCTGCATGCTGCCCTGCCTCATGACAGTTATGGGCTTAAGGGCCTCAAGATAAGATAAGCCTCCAAGCGATGGGGAAACACAACAAACAGCCTGCCGTCTGCCGCCATGAGATTCTCCACACTGACACAGAGAAGGATTCACCCCCTGACTAGCTATAGACCAGCCGTGGTTATATAGCTACTAGAAATATATAGTGGTTGGGTTATAAATATAACCAACCAACCAATATATCATAACCCACTAACAACCCTAAAATGTATATAGGTTGTGAAATAGCACAGTTACGAATAGAAATCAAACTGGATGGACATCAGAAATAGAGGAAGGACTAAAAACAAACAAAATAGAACTATTGTAAAATAGATTGTGTCTGTAAAATGTGTATAAGATGTATACACTGAAGGTAGAATTAGTTTACTCCAATTTATTAGTTTACTCCAATTGGGGGAAGGGTGGTAGGGTTTGCAGGGAATAATAAAGGTATATTCTAAAAAAAAGTATGTATATCTATATAGGTATGTGTATGCATATATGTGTATATGTATGTGTATGTACGTGTATGTATATAGATATAGATATTTACCCAAAAAATATATGGGGGATTGGAAAAGATGCATACAATTACATACTGATCCACCCCTTAATTTTTGAAAAATAAAAAATAAAAATAAAAACAAAAATATATATTTTTTGGGGAAAAATAAAAATAATAAAAAAACTAAAACAACCCTCCCCACCATCAATACATCACAATCCAACAGCCAACCCAAACCAGGCGTCAACATTAACAACTGAACAGCTTTTAGGGCCAAATAGTGGCATAATAACTAGCAATAATTATCATCAACTTTATTGTTCCATGATTAGACAAACAGACCAACACTTCAGTTTTGTTATGTCACTTTCCTAGAATGCAACAGGAGTGTAGCACAATTGTATTATTCCTGGCCTCTCTTATCTTCTGCAGATAACTCAAAGGTGCTCTATCCATTAGACTGCTTTACCTCCTCTATACTGTGTGTGTGTGTGTGTGTGTGTGTGTGTGTGTGTGTGTGTGTGTGTGTGTGTGTGTGTGTGTGTGTGTGTGTGTGTGTGTGTGTGTGTGTGTGTGTGTGTGTGTGTGTGTGTGTGTGTGTGTGTGTGTGTGTGTGTGTGTGTGTGTGTGTGTGTGTGTGTGTGTGTGTGGGTGGATAAGGTATCGAGGTCTCTAGCAGGCTGAATCATTCTGCCTTATTGACAGAGGAAACAAGACATCACTCACACACTGTCAGGAGAGAGAGAGAGAGAGAGAGGGAGAGAGAGGGGGGGAGAGATGAGATGGTTAGAGATGGAGAGAAAGAGAGAGATGAAGATGGAAATGGAGATGAGAGAGAGAGAGAGATAGGGAGAGAGAGGGAGGGAGAGAGATGGAGAGAGAGAGAGAGAGAGAGAGAGAGAGAGAGAGAGAGAGAGAGAGACTATTGGAAAAACTATACACTCTAACCCAAAAAGGCATGTGGTGCTGATCAAATATACAGACCACAAATTCTAATATATCACCTATTGGAAAGACACCACAAAAAATCTAAGTAAACTTGAATTATATTTGACTCTAAACAGACAATACATGGTGGCAGACTGACTACTGTGACTGATCGAAAGCTGAGGACAGGGTATGCTCACTCTGCTCCAGGGGAGAGGTAGAAAGACAGCTGTTCCTACTACACTGTGATAAATACTCAGACCTAAGAGAATCTTTATTTCCCCAAATTATCATTCAGTACAAAGAATTTGAACCTATAAAAACTATATTTATTGGGTGAAAAGCCTAAATGTGCAAATAATGTGTCTTCTTGCCACGACCTGAGAGACAGCCAGTGAAAAGTGCAATGTAATGTCAACAATATTTCTCTTTTTGGTTTTGTTTTGTCTTTCGTACCGTGTCATGTGTCTTCTCAGTCCGGTTGAGACGGGTCTACTACTATTGCTTTAATGTATCGTTATTCTCATTAATGTTGTTGTAGTTGCTGTTAATAGTAGTCCCATTTCTACCACTACTATTCGTATTGATGCCTAATTGCTCTTGGTCCCACCATGTTTAGTTATATGTCTACTTAGACATTGTCAGTAATTTGCCATGTCAATAAAGCCCACTGAATTGAGGGGGGTGGTTGTTAAAAGGTGCCGTTTTACAGGTGGCTTGAAGGATCAATCTCTACCATTGTAGATGACAATCAGCTCAAACCTTGACACACCCATCAACATATTTAGCACAACACACCTGGATATGATTTCCTTCCATTATAGCGTTTTGACAACCGTGACCCATAATAAACAGTATGGGATTTGCTCCAGATTTTAAGTTACTGTAGCAAGTCTGAGCCTGTATCTTCGCAATAGGATCACATAATGGTTTGAAATCAGTTCATGACTACACCCATTGCACTGCGTGGACATTGTAGGTGTCCTGACCCATATAGGAGCTTGTGATATATTGATACGGGAAGTTTCATTTTGGCCATGCTTCCTCCAATAGGTGAAACAAGGTAAGCCCAGAGTGCTTATCAGAGTCCAAAACGTGTACTCGTATGCACAGCAGTGTTCTAGAATATTGGACCGTTGGCTTTCACGCTTTTCGAATTCTCAGCGTGTGGCTCAGGCAATTTCTTCCAACCGTCACCACATTCAAATGAATGGGCTCTGAATTGTTCTTAAGTCGTGGCCATGACAACGCCTCAACAAAGACAACAAAGACAAGACACAAAACCAACCATTACCTTTGGATCTCAGAATGCTACATTAGCTGTTAGCTACAGTTGACAACAACATGTCTGTTATGTTATCATGTCTGGTCTTCCAACAGAGAGCTTGTTCTGGTTCTTTTGATCACGATCTACAGGACCGCGGCATCCATAAATGCTTCGCCTCCCTTGTCTTTCATAAATAATCGTTTTGCTTCTCAGACCTTTTGTTATGCACAATAAAAAGCATTATCAAAGTTTGCCACAAGGCAGGCGGTGTCTGGGTGAGAAAGCAGGAGCTAGAGCACTGTCAGATCTCACATCTTTGTTAGACAGTCTTATAAGCACACACACACAGTGTCACCAACATAAAACGTCTGGCTGAGATCACAAGGCTCTGGGTGCCCCCCTTCAGATGGCAAGACGTTCTCTGTCAGATTGTCATGACACAACACCTAATGTGGTCCAGCATGAAATACTGTACCAGTGGAAATGATGCGCATTTAAGGCTGATATTCAATCAAACACACCATAAGAATATGTATTTGTCCAATGTCTATGAACATACAGTACATTTCTTATTTTTAAATAAAATCACGTTTTATTGGTCACGTACACATATTTTGCAGATGTTATTGCAGGTGTAGCGAAATGTTTATGTTTCTGCCTCCAACAGTGCAGTAATACCTAACAACATACATGCATACATGCATACATAACGAGGTAAGCCTAGAGCGCTTATCAGAGTCCAAAACATGTACTCGTACGCACAGCAGTGTTCTAGAATATTGGATCGTTGGCTTTCACACTTTTCGAATTCTCAGCGTGTGGCTCAGGCAATTTCTTCCAAACGTGTGTGTTTTTTTCACCCCTTCCCCTTTTCCACATTTTGTTACGTTACAGCCTTATTCCACAATGGATTAAATAAAAAAAAATCATCCTAATCAATCTACACACAACATACCATAATGACAAAGCAAAAACTGTTTTTTATAAATTTCTTAAAATGTGTAAAAAAAATTTATTAAATACCATATTTACATAAGTATTCAGACCCTTTGCTATGAGACTCGAAATTGAGCTCAGGTGCATCCTGTTTCCATTGATCATCCTTGAGAAAAGCTCATCCATTATTTAAAAATGGCCTTTTCGCCTTTGTGCAGATTGCCATGTCTCATTTTCGATTAATTGAAAATGAAACTTTTTGCAAAGTATCTCTTTTTCAAACAATGTCACGTTGTATTATGATAGGAGACAGGTGCAGGAATACGAAATAGGGATTTTTATTTCTCTACCCAAAGTAGCGTACGTCATGGACATGACAGGGATGAAGCCCAAAGCAAACACGCCTATATAGTTGAAGTCAGAAGTTTACATACACATTAGCCAAATACATTTAAACTCAGTATTTCACAATTCCTGACATAAAAATTCCCTGTCTTATGTCAGTTAGGATCACCACTTTATTTTAAGAATGTGAAATATCAGAATAATAGTAGAGAGAATTATATATTTCAGCTTTTATTTATTTCATCACATTCCCAGTGGGTCAGAAGTTTACATACACTCAATTAGTATTTGGTAGCATTGCCTTTAAATTGGTTAACTTGGGTCAAACGTTTCGGGAAGCCTTCCACAAGCTTCCCACAATAAGTTGGGTGAATTTTGGCCCATGCCTCCTGACAGAGCTGGTGTAACTGAGTCAGGTTTGTAGGCCTTGCTCGCACAAGCTTTTTCAGTTCTGCCCACAAATTTTCTATGGGATTGAGGTCAGGGCTTTGTGATGGCCACTCCAATACCTTGACTTTGTTGTCCTTGAGCCATTTTGCCACAACTTTGGAAGTATGCTCCACATGCTCCACTGTCCATTTGGAAGGCTCACTTGCGACCAAGCTTTAACTTCCTGACTGATGTCTTTAGATGTTGCTTCAATATATCCATATAATTTTCCTTCCTCATGATGCCATCTATTTTGTGAAGTGCACCAGTCCCTCTTGCAGCAAAGCGCCCCCACAACATGATGCTGCCACCCCCGTGCTTCACGGTTGGGATGGTGTTCTTCAGCTTGCAAGCCTCCCCCTTTTCCCTCCAAACATAACGATGGTCATTATGTTTCATCGTACCAGAGGACATTTCTCCAAAAAGTACGATCTTTGTCCCCATGTGCAGTTGCAAACCGTAGTCTGGCTTTTTTATGGCGGCTTGGAAGCAGTGGCTTCTTCCTTGCTGAGCGGCCTTTCAGGTTACATCAATATAGGACTCGTTTTACTGTGGATATAGATACTTTTGTACCTGTTTCCTCCAGCATCTTCACAAGCTTCTTTGCTGTTGTTCTGGGATTGATTTGCACTTTTCATACCAAAGTATGTTTATCTCTAGGAGACAGAACGTGTCTCCTTCCTGAGCGGTATGACGGCTGCATGGTCCCATGGTGTTTATACTTGCGTACTATTGTTTGTACAGATGAATGTGGTACCTTCAGCCATTTGGAAATTGCGCCCAAGGATGAACCAGACTTGTGGTCTGTTTTTTTTCTTCTGAGGTCTTGGCTGATTCCTTTAGATTTTCCCATGATGTCAAGCAAAGCAGACTGAGTTTGAAGGTAGGCCTTGCAATACATCCACAGGTACACCTCCAATTGACTCAAATGATGTCAGTTAGCCTATCAGAAGCTTCTAAAGCCATAACATAATTTTCTGGAATTTTCCAAGCTGTTTAAAGGCACAGTGAACTTAGTGTACGTAAACGTTTGACCCACTGGAATTGTGATATTGTGAATTATAGGTGAAATAATCTGTCTGTAAACAATTGTTGGAAAAATTACTTGTGTCATGCGCAAAGTAGATGTCCTAACCGACTTGCCAAAACTATAACTATAGTTTGTTTGTTGGTTTGAAAAACGAGTTTTAACGACTCCAACCTAAGTGTATGTAAACTTTCGACTTCAACTGTATATACACATACTAATCAGGGGGAATGGGAACCAGGTGTGCGTAATGAGACAAGACAGTCCGGTGTTGGTGGTAATGATCTAGTTCAGCGACACCTAGAAGGCCGGTGTCGTAGACCTCCGGAGCTGGTGAACGGAATGAGCAGCAGTACCCTGGGGAATCAGTGGCAAACAAGCATTGCAGAGTTGGCTACAATTTGAATTTCATCCCCCTGAAAAGATAGAACAAATATTACAACAAATATTATGGCTGAACTCAAATGTGCTGGTTGATAAAATACCTGTATATATGAAACATTTGTATGAAAAGAGTATTCTGTTCTTAAATTATATTGTAAATTGGAATGGTAGAGTTATGTCTTTACGGAGTCATCAGAATTGTAAGGGAAGGTCTGCTCAATCCAAGAGTACAACCAATTGATTACAGCATTACCCCCAAAATGGAGGAGGCAGGAGGCAGCGGGAGGAAGTAAGGAACTGGTCTGTCTGCCCAATATAAAGGATCAAAACTGGCGGAGGAATAAAAATAAATAGGAAAGTATACCAGTTTCATTTGAGGACCAGGATGTTGACAACTGTGCCATGCAGATTGCAAAATAGTTGGGAAGAGATTTTTGATATACCGATTCCATGGTACAGAGTGTTTGAGTTGATACATAAAACAACGCAAGATTCAAGACTTTGTGCTTTTCAGCTAAAACTATTGTACAGAATTGTTCAAAATGTTGAATATTCGGGGCATACAATCATCGCAGCTCTGCATATTTTGTTGTGAGGATACAGAATCAATAGATCATTTGTTTTGGTATTGCCTTCAGGTAGCCTGTTTCTGGTCTCAGGTTCAGGAGCGGCTGAAAATGCATAACATAGAAATAGTACTGTTAGGAGATCTGGAGAGACCGGCTCAGTCAATTACTAATATACTGATACTCTTAGTAAAACTATTTATCTTCAACTTGAAATCTGTGGATTCTATTCAATTAGATAGATTCAAATTGTATGATCACAGCATAGTTGAAAGATTTATGGTGCGTAGAAATCTGAAGAGGGCAGCCAGCAGAGATGGGTGGGATGGGATGAGGAAAGCTGAGAAACTGTGGGGGGGATCTTGGAGGGCTGGTGGCCTGGCGGTTGGGAGCTTAGGCCGGTGGCTGATGAATGGCTGGTTCAGGTCCCCGTTTTTGACCTTGTGGGAGATCTGTTGACGTGGCCTTGAGCAGGGCGTTGACCCTGGTTGCTTCTGTGGGTCGCTATGTATGGGAGTCTGTTAGATGACTAATGTGATGTAGATGTTGAGAGGCATCACTGAAAGTGGATTGTATGTTTTATATATTCAATAAAAAAAGAAAATACAAATATTTAAAAAAGAGTCTCTGGTCTGCCAAGCGTCACGTCTGAAGGGAACCTGGCACCATCACTACGGTGAAGCGTGGTGGTGGCAGCATCATGCTGTTTTTCAGCGGCAGGGACTGGGAGACTAGTCAGGATCAAGCATGAAAAGCTGCTCCAGAGGGCTCAGGACAATTGAATCAAGGGATCTGAAAGTCAAGGGGTCTGAAAACGTTCCGAATGCACTGTATATGTGTGTGTGTGTGTGTGTGTGTGTGTGTGTGTGTGTGTGTGTGTGTGTGTGTGTGTGTGTGTGTGTGTGTGTGTGTGTGTGTGTGTGTGTGTGTGTGTGTGTGTGTGTGTGTGTGTGTGTGTGTGTGTGTGTGTGTGTGTGTGTTTGTGTATAATGTGTGTATAGACAGTGTGGAGAGTATATGAATAGAAAAGGTGTGTTCAGCAGCAGTTATGTAGGATGAGCCTTGACTAGAATACAGTATACACAGTACATGTGAAATGGGTAAAACAGTATGTAAACATTATTAAAGTGACCAGTGTTAAATGACTATGAGCATAGGGCAGAAGTCTCTCAGGTGCAAGGTACCATGTGGTAGCCGGCTACACCTGTGACTAAGGGCAGATTCAGGGCAAATTACTGGGCAGAGGCCCGCTTGTGGTGACTATTTAGCAGTCTGATGGCCTGGAGATAGAAGCCGGCTAGTGGTGACTATTTAGCAGTCTGATGGCCTGGAGATAGAAGCCGGCTAGAGGTGACAATTAAGCAGTCTGATGGCCTGGAGATAGAAGCCGGCTTGTGGTGACTATTTAGCAGTCTGATGGCCTGGAGATAGAGATAGATAGAGATAGAAGTGACTATTAAGCAGTCTGATGGCTGTTTTTCGGTCTCTCGATCCCAACTTTGATGCACCTGTGAGGCGAATCTACTTGTAGTGGTGGGCGCTAATACTATTTTTTTGCATTATCCTCTAAAAATAGAAGAATAGTTTGGTTGTTTTAATACCACAACGCAGGTCGTACTGATTTGAGGCCTGAGTAACACAAAATTGAGCCACACCACATGAGAAGCGAGATGGCTGGTGGCTGGTGGCAACCGCAGTGCTTATGACATTATGCAGGTTGAGGTGGTGTAACTCAACCAGCCTGACTGGTCTGATGACGCACCAGTGAAAATGATGCTACTGTGGATTAAAGGTCCGCATTGACGCAACTGAAAAATGGCTTCTAAGTTTAGCATGAAGGCTACAGCTCCATTACCAGTAGTCACAGAATTTTCAGATAAAACAGAATGTTCAAGTTACAGTTGTTGTATTAAAATGTGTAATACATTTCCTGGCTGGACAATGAGGTCATTATATCCTTGAAATGGCACACACACACTTTCACATACACTGCTGCTACTGTTTATTGTCTATCCTGTTGCCTGGTCAGTTTATCCCCACATATATGTACATACAGTATCTACCTCAAATAGTTCATACCCCTCCACATCGACTCAGTATTGGTACTCCCTGTATATAGCAATGGTATTACCTGGTACCCATGCACATCGGCTCAGTACTGGTTCTCCCTGTAAATAGCCATGCTATTACCTGGTACTCCCTGTATAAACTATAGCCATGGTATTACCTGGTACTAACTGTATAAACTATAGCCATGGTATTACCTGGTACTCACTGTATAAACTATAGCCATGGTATTAACTGGTACTCCCTGTATAAACTATAGCCATGGTATTAACTGGTACTCCCTGTATAAACTATAGCCATGGTATTACCTGGTACTCACTGTATAAACTATAGCCATGGTATTAACTGGTACTCCCTGTATATACTGTAGCCATGCTATTACCTGGTACTCCCTGTATAAACTATAGCCATAGTATTAACTGGAACTACCTGTATATGGCCATGGAATTACCTGGTACTCCCTGTATAAACTATAGCCATGCTATTACCTGGTACTCCCTATATAAACTATAACCATGGTATTAACTGGTACTCCCTGTGTAAACTGTAGCCATACTATTACCTGGTACTCCCTGTATAAACTATAGCCATGGTATTACCTGGTTCTCCCTGTATAAGCTATAGCCATGCTATTACCTGGTATTCCCTGTATAAACTATAGCCATGGTATTAACTGGTACTCCCTGTATAAACTATAGCCATGCTATTACCTGGTACTCCCTGTTTAAACTATAGCCATGCTATTACCTGGTACTCCCTGTATAAACTATAGCCATGGTATTACCTGGTACTCCCTGTATACACTGTAGCCATGCTTTTACCTGGTACTCCCTGTATATACTATAGCCATGCTGCTGCCTGGTACTCCCTGTATATACTATAGCCATGCTATTACCTGGTACTCCCTGTATATACTATAGCCATGCTGCTGCCTGGTACTCCCTGTATACACTGTAGCCATGCTATTACCTTGTACTCCCTGTATACACTGTAGCCATGCTTTTACCTGGTACTCCCTGTATATACTATAGGCATGCTATTACCTCGTACTCCCTGTATAAACTATAGCCATGCTGCTGCCTGGTACTCCCTGTATATACTATAGCCATGCTGCGGCCTGGTACTCCCTGTATATACTGTAGCCATGCTATTACCTGGTACTCCCTGTATAAACTGTAGCAATGGTATTACCTGGTACTTCCTGTATATACTATAGCCATGCTATTACCTGGTACTCCCTGTATATACTATAGCCATGCTATTACCTGGTACTCCCTGTATAAACTATAGCCATGGTATTACCTGGTACTCCCTGTATATACTATAGCCATGCTATTACCTGGTACTCCCTGTATAAACTGTAGCAATGGTATTACCTGGTACTCCCTGTATATACTATAGCCATGCTATTACCTGGTGCTCCATGTATATACTGTAGCCATGCTATTACCAGGTACTCAATGTATAAACTATAGCCATGCTATTACCTGTTTCTCCCTGTATATACTGTATCCATGATGTTACCTGGTACCCTCTGTATATAGCCATGCTATTACCTGGTACTATCTGTATTTTCTGTAGCCATGCTTTTACCTGGTACTCCCTGTATATACTGTAGCCATGCTATTACCTGGTACTCCCTGTATAAACTATAGCCATGGTATTATCTGGTACTCCTTATATAAACTATAGCCATGGTATTACCTGGTACTATCTGTATATACCGTAGCCATGCTATTACCTGGTACTCCCTGTATAAACTATAGCCATGGTATTATCTGGTACTCCTTATATAAACTATAGCCATAGTATTACCTGGTACTCCCTATATATACTGTAGCCATGCTATTACCTGGTACTTTCTGTATATACTGTAGCCATGCTATTACCTGGTACTCCCTGTAAAAACTATAGCCATGGTATTACCTGGTACTCCCTGTAAAAACTATAGCCATGGTATTACCTGGTACTGTCTGTATATATTGTAGCCATGCTATTACCTGGTACTCCCTGTATAAACTATAGCCATGGTATTACCTGGTACTGTCTGTCTATACTGTAGCCATGCTATTACCTGGTACTCCCTGTATAATCTATAGCCAAGGTATTGCATGGTACTCCCTGTATAAACTATAGCCATGCTATTACCTGGTACTCCCTGTATAATCTATAGCCATGGTATTGCATGGTACTCCCTGTATAATCTATAGCCAAGGTATTGCATGGTACTCCCTGTATAAACTATAGCCATGCTATTACCTGGTTCTCCCTGTATATACTGTAGCCATGCTTTTACCTGGTACTCCCTGTATTTACTATAGCTGTGCTATTACCTTGTACTCCCTGTATAATCTATAGCCATGGTATTGCATGGTACTGTCTGTCTATACTGTAGCCATGCTATTACCTGGTACTCCCTGTATTTACCATAGCTGTGCTATTACCTGGTACTCCCTGTATAATCTATAGCCATGGTATTACCTGGTACTGTCTGTCTATACTGTAGCCATGCTATTACCTGGTACTCCCTGTATAATCTATAGCCAAGGTATTGCATGGTACTCCCTGTATAAACTATAGCCATGCTATTACCTGGTACTCCCTGTATATACTATAGCCATGCTATTACCTGGTACTCCCTGTATAAACTGTAGCAATGGTTTTACCTGGTACTCCCTGTATATACTATAGCCATGCTATTACCTGGTGCTCCATGTATATACTGTAGCCATGCTATTACCAGGTACTCAATGTATAAACTATAGCCATGCTATTACCTGTTTCTCCCTGTATATACTGTATCCATGATGTTACCTGGTACCCTCTGTATATAGCCATGCTATTACCTGGTACTATCTGTATTTTCTGTAGCCATGCTTTTACCTGGTACTCCCTGTATATACTGTAGCCATGCTATTACCTGGTACTCCCTGTATAAACTATAGCCATGGTATTATCTGGTACTCCTTATATAAACTATAGCCATGGTATTACCTGGTACTGTCTGTATATACTGTAGCCATGCTATTACCTGGTACTCCCTGTATAAACTATAGCCATGGTATTATCTGGTACTCCTTATATAAACTATAGCCATAGTATTACCTGGTACTCCCTATATATACTGTAGCCATGCTATTACCTGGTACTCCCTGTATATACTGTAGCCATGCTATTACCTGGTACTCCCTGTATAAACTATAGCCATAGTATTAACTGGAACTACCTGTATATGGCCATGGAATTACCTGGTACTCCCTGTATAAACTATAGCCATGCTATTACCTGGTACTCCCTATATAAACTATAGCCATGGTATTAACTGGTACTCCCTGTGTAAACTGTAGCCATACTATTACCTGGTACTCCCTGTATAAACTATAGCCATGGTATTACCTGGTTCTCCCTGTATAAGCTATAGCCATGCTATTACCTGGTATTCCCTGTATAAACTATAGCCATGGTATTAACTGGTACTCCCTGTATAAACTATAGCCATGCTATTACCTGGTACTCCCTGTTTAAACTATAGCCATGCTATTACCTGGTACTCCCTGTATACACTGTAGCCATGCTTTTACCTGGTACTCCCTGTATATACTATAGCCATGCTGCTGCCTGGTACTCCCTGTATATACTATAGCCATGCTATTACCTGGTACTCCCTGTATATACTATAGCCATGCTGCTGCCTGGTACTCCCTGTATACACTGTAGCTATGATATTACCTTGTACTCCCTGTATACACTGTAGCCATGCTTTTACCTGGTACTCCCTGTATATACTATGGCATGCTATTACCTCGTACTCCCTGTATAAACTATAGCCATGCTGCTGCCTGGTACTCCCTGTATATACTATAGCCATGCTGCTGCCTGGTACTCCCTGTATATACTGTAGCCATGCTATTACCTGGTACTCCCTGTATAAACTGTAGCAATGGTATTACCTGGTACTCCCTGTATATACTATAGCCATGCTATTACCTGGTACTCCCTGTATATACTATAGCCATGCTATTACCTGGTACTCCCTGTATAAACTATAGCCATGGTATTACCTGGTACTCCCTGTATATACTATAGCCATGCTATTACCTGGTACTCCCTGTATAAACTGTAGCAATGGTATTACCTGGTACTCCCTGTATATACTATAGCCATGCTATTACCTGGTGCTCCATGTATATACTGTAGCCATGCTATTACCAGGTACTCAATGTATAAACTATAGCCATGCTATTACCTGTTTCTCCCTGTATATACTGTATCCATGATGTTACCTGGTACCCTCTGTATATAGCCATGCTATTACCCGGTACTATCTGTATTTTCTGTAGCCATGCTTTTACCTGGTACTCCCTGTATATACTGTAGCCATGCTATTACCTGGTACTCCCTGTATAAACTATAGCCATGGTATTATCTGGTACTCCTTATATAAACTATAGCCATGGTATTACCTGGTACTATCTGTATATACTGTAGCCATGCTATTACCTGGTACTCCCTGTATAAACTATAGCCATGGTATTATCTGGTACTCCTTATATAAACTATAGCCATAGTATTACCTGGTACTCCCTATATATACTGTAGCCATGCTATTACCTGGTACTTTCTGTATATACTGTAGCCATGCTATTACCTGGTACTCCCTGTAAAAACTATAGCCATGGTATTACCTGGTACTCCCTGTAAAAACTATAGCCATGGTATTACCTGGTACTGTTTGTATATATTGTAGCCATGCTATTACCTGGTACTCCCTGTATAAACTATAGCCATGGTATTACCTGGTACTGTCTGTCTATACTGTAGCCATGCTATTACCTGGTACTCCCTGTATAATCTATAGCCAAGGTATTGCATGGTACTCCCTGTATAAACCATAGCCATGCTATTACCTGGTACTCCCTGTATAATCTATAGCCATGGTATTGCATGGTACTCCCTGTATAATCTATAGCCAAGGTATTGCATGGTACTCCCTGTATAAACTATAGCCATGCTATTACCTGGTTCTCCCTGTATATACTGTAGCCATGCTATTACCTGGTACTCCCTGTATTTACTATAGCTGTGCTATTACCTGGTACTCCCTGTATAATCTATAGCCATGGTATTGCATGGTACTGTCTGTCTATACTGTAGCCATGCTATTACCTGGTACTCCCTGTATTTACTATAGCTGTGCTATTACCTGGTACTCCCTGTATAATCTATAGCCATGGTATTACCTGGTACTGTCTGTCTATACTGTAGCCATGCTATTACCTGGTACTCCCTGTATAATCTATAGCCAAGGTATTGCATGGTACTCCCTGTATAAACTATAGCCATGCTATTACCTGGTACTCCCTGTATAATCTATAGCCATGGTATTGCATGGTACTCCCTGTATAATCTATAGCCATGGTATTGCATGGCACTCCCTGTATAAACTATAGCCATGCTATTACCTGGTACTCCCTGTATAATCTATAGCCATGGTATTGCATGGTACTCCCTGTATAATCTATAGCCAAGGTATTGCATGGTACTCCCTGTATAATCTATAGCCATGGTATTGCATGGTACTCCCTGTATAATCTATAGCCATGGTATTGCATGGTACTCCCTGTATAAACTATAGCCATGCTATTACATGGTACTCCCTGTATAATCTATAGCCATGGTATTGCATGGTACTCCCTGTATAAATTGTAGCAATGGTATTTTTACTTTTTACTGTTATTCCTTATTCACTCTGTATTTATTTCTTGTGCACTATTTGTATTTTTAATTAGATTTATTTCTATTCCAGTCTGCATTGTTGAAAAGGACCCGTAAGCATTCCACTGTTAGTCTACAGCTGTTGGGGAAAGGGGGATACCTAGTCAGTTGCACAACGGAATGCATTCAGCCAAAATGTGTATTCCACATTTAACCCTGAATCAGAGAGGTGCTGGGTGGGGCTGCCTTTTTCCACGTGCACATCATCGGCACCTGGGGAGCAGTTGTTGTTGGGGGTAGTTGTTGGGGGTTAACTGCCTTGCTCAAGGGCAGAACAGCACATTTGTCCTCCTTGCCTGCTCTGGGATTCAAACCAGCAACCTTTCGGTTACTGGCCCAACGCTCTTTGATTTGATTTGATGTGCTGATTAATTTTGTTCGATTTTTTTAGATTATTTAAGAAGTCACTCATTTTGTGATATGGTGTTGGAATACCATGTATATTATCCATAGGATAGACTCATTTTAAAATGTGTGAAACAAAACAAAAAAAGCATTCTGTTTTAAGAAACCACAACCTTGTAAAAACAGATAGGATAAACCATATTTTTTGTCTGGCCACAATGCCTGTGGTCGCCGCTCTATAATGTTTTTATTCATTTTTTTCTTGCAGGGGGAGGTTCGGTCGGGCATCGTTAATAACGGAATAGTGATTCATCATTTAATTATGATTTGACAAATGCTCGCACCTTCCCCATTTCCAGCATCCTCCCTCCTTTTCAATTCTCTGCACTGCCAAACTGTCACGCACTCCCCCTCTGGGATTAATTCGAGCTGTCTGTCTTTGTGGGGCTGCCGGCGCTCTCGGGGCGGCGGGTGCACGACACTGTCAATGAACAGAGAGCCTGACACTTCCAGGGAGCTGTGCCGCACGCTCCCCTTGTTATTGTTTTCACATTAACCCTTTCCTCCCCCTAGAACTTGCCTGGCTGCTGTGTGTGTGTGTGAGAGAGAGAGAGAGAGAGAGAGAGAGAGAGAGAGAGAGAGAGAGAGAGAGAGAGAGAGAGAGAGAGAGAGAGAGAGAGACAGAGAGAGAGAGAGAGAGAGAGAGAGAGAGAGAGAGAGAGAGAGAGAGAGAGAGAGAGAGAGAGAGAGAGAGATTGTGTGATGTATGTCTCACTATCTCTGCCTCTCTCTCCTCCTCCCTCTCCCTCTCCCTGCCCCTCTCTCTCTCTGCATGGAGAAGGACAAGCCGTAAGCAGGAGGGTTAGCAGGAGGAAATACCACACAAAGGAAATGCTGCATGTGGCTCCAGTTGCTGAATGGCTGGCTATCTATCCGCCTCTCTCTATTTACATACAGGGTGAGAATGACTGATGATATATAATATAAGCTATTGGACTCCAACGCGTTTACATAGACGGTGGCCTGAAAAGGAATATAAATATTGCCTGAGACGCCAGTTCTTTTCTGTTTGCTCAGGTGATAGACATCAGCGAACTGAATACCTTCAAACGTATACCTTCCATACGTAGTACATGAGGATTTCATGGTGATTTCAACACTGAGAGAGAACGGGAAAAACACCACTAATCTAAACCCATTCCAACCAGTATACGGTTAGAGTCAAAACACAATGCAAAGAACCCAAAGGTGATCATTTGAACAAGGGCTATTTAGGTGAAACGGAGACATCCGTCCGTCGCTTTGCTCCGACCCTGCAGGCCGTGAGAGCCAGCTGGGTGAGATAAGGTTTAATACCAGGCACAGGGCCACGGCTTATCTCCCTGGACTGACAGAGAGGAGAGGAATCAGAGGGGAGGAGGAGGAGGAGAGAAAACAGGGGGGGATAGAAACAAGTGTCTAGCAGACAGAGGACCCTGGCTGTGGATGCGTGAGCGGCACGTTGTCCTGCTGCCGTTGGCATAGAAACTAATCCACGTTCACATTTTAGCACCTGACTTGTTCTTCCAGGGCCGTGGCTTGCTGGCGCGGCGGGAGGAGATAGGGGAAGGCGGGGGAGAGAGGGGGAGGCTGCCCCCCCTGCTAATGAGGCCTGCTCTGGGGGAGGAGAGGCTCACACCACCCCTAGGGCCGGAGAGGACTCAGCTGGTTCTTTGGAGGCTGGAGGACACACACACATTTTTAGACACAAATACACACACAAATACACACACAAATACACACACAAATACACACACAAATACACATACACTATATATACAAAAGTATGCGGACACCCCTTCAAATGACTGGATTCTATTTCAGCCACATCCATTGCTGACAGGTGTTTAAAACCAAGCACACAGCCATGCAATCTCCATAGACAAACATTGGCAGTAGAATGGCCTTACTGAAAAGCTCAGTGACTTTCGACGTGGCACCGTCATAGGATGCCACCTTTCCAACAAGTCAGTTCGTCAAATTTCTGCCCTTGCTAGAGCTGCCCTGGTCAACTGTAAGTGCTGTTATTGTGAAGTGGAAACCTCTAGGAGTAACAACGGCTCAGCCGTTAAGTGGTAAGCCACACAAGCTCACAGAACGGGGTGCTGATGCACGTATCGCGTAAAAATCGTCTGTCCTCGGTTGCAACACTCAAAACCGGGTTCCAAACTGCCTCTGGAAGCAACGTCAGCTCAAGAACTGTTCATCGGGAGCTTCATGAAATGGGTATTCCATGGCCGAGGGGCCGCACACAAGCCTAAGATCACCATGGGCAATGCCAAACGTCGACTGGAGTGGTGTAAAGCTTGTGGAGTTGGTGTAACGCCTTTTTTCGAGTGATGAATCACGCTTCACCATCTGGCAGTCCGATAGACGAATTCTGGGTTTGGCGGATGCCAGGAGAACGCTATCTGCCCCAATGCAAAATGCCAACTGTAAAGTTTGGTGGAGGAAAAATAATGGTCTGTGGCTCTTTTTCATTCGTCCAGTGATACGAAATCTTAGCGCTACAGCATACAATGACATTCTAAATGATTCTGAGCTTCCAACTTTGTGGCAACAGCTTGGGGAAGGACCTTTTCTGTTTCAGCATGACAATGCCCCAGTGAACAAAGTGAGTTCCGTACACAAATGGTTTGTTTTCGTGATCGGTGTGGAAGAATTTGACTGGCCTGCACAGAGCCCTGACCTCAACCCCATCAAACACCTTTGGGATGAATTGGAACGCCGACCGCGAGCCAGGCCTAATCGCCCAACATCAGTGCCCGACCTCACTAATGTTCTTGTGGCATTATTCCCTGCAGCAATTTTCCAACATCTAGTGGAAAGCCTTCCCAGAAGAGTGGAGGCTGTTAGAGCAGCAAAGGGGGGACCAACTCCATATTAATGCCCATGATTTAGGAAAGGAGATGTTCGACAAGCAGGTGTCCGCATACTTTGGGCATGTAGTGTACGTGTGCGCAAATATGATTCACACACACACACACACTTCAGAGATATGATAAACCTTTCTGGTGACCTTCCAGTAAAAGTCTCTCAGACCTGTTATTTCATACATTTTCGAAGGCATGAAGGACAATAGACAGAATGGACATATTGACCAAGCTAAACCACGTAAACCAGACATTGGCAATCATCTTGGTTTGGGTCAACAGTCTGTCTCCTGTGGTGTGCATCCCGTCAGTAGTGGAGGCTGCTGAGGGGAGGACGGCTCATAATAATGGCTGGAATGGCATCAAATATATGGAAACCATGTATTTGATGTATTTGATACCATTCCACCTATACCGCTCCATCCATTACCACGAGCCCGTCCTCCCCAATTAAGGTGCCACCAACCTCCTGTGCCTGTCACAAGGTATTGGTTCCAATTGAAAAACCAACAGACAGGGGCTGTGTTCATTAGGAAAAAAACGGACTGGAAAAAGGTAGGGACTACCTATACTTGTCCAATAAGAAAGCTCATTTTAGTTTTCTGTGGCAAAACATTTTGAAACATTTTCTGTTGCATGTCCTAATGAACGTGTCCAAGGGCATTGAGTTCCACAAAATTCTAAAGGCGCTCTAATTTTTCAAAGCATCTCTTTCAGATCCTTTTTAAACATGATTTTAAAAGTACTTTGTTTGAAAATATAATTACTGTGCTAAGTATTGTATTGGTCTGTCTTTCCATTCATATATTCTTGACAACCAAATATGTGAAGGAGACAGCCAGATTTCAAAAGGCAACCTATATTAACCTGCTATATGGCTCAGGGCTGCTTGTTAGACAATGTTAGGAAACCTCACACTGACAATACACGCACACACACTGTGAAAAGGAACACATTAGGAGACCTCACACATAGACAATACACACACGCTCACAGGGCTCCAGAATGGCTTAGGAAGGTGTTTATTTGCTCTCCTGACGTGGGCTGCGTTCTTGCGTCACTGTTTGTTTCTCCAGTGCAGCGCCTCACCTTCTGTTACATCAGTCAATGAGGTGGAAGGAAGAGGGGAAAGGAAGAGAAGTGGGGGGAAGGGCCATCTCCTGAAGGGCCGTCTCTCTCCTCTTACCTCACTATTTTTTGTGTGTGTATGTGTATACATGATTGTGTGTCCAATCTGCATTGTGTCTGTGAGTGTGTGTGTATCTCTCTCTCTCTCTCTCTCTCTCTCTCTCTCTCTCTCTCTCTCTCTCTCTCTCTCTCTCTCTCTCTCTCTCTCTCTCTCTCTCTCTCTCTCTCTCTCTCTCTCTCTCTCTCTCTCCTAGCTCTCTCTCTCTCTCCCCCTCTCTCTCTCTCCCCTTCTCTCCCCCTCTCCCCTCTCCCTCTCTCTCTCTCCCCCCTATCTCGCTCTCTCCGTCTCTCTCCCCCTCGCTCTCTCTCTCTCTCCCCCTTATCTCTCTCTCTCCCCCTTATCTCTCTCTCTCCCCTTATCTATCTCTCTCTCTCCCCCTTATCTCTCTCTCTCTCTCCCCTTATCTCTCTCTCTCTCCCCTTATCTATCTCTCTCTCCCCCTTATCGCTCTCTCTCTCTCTCTCCTTATCTCTCTCTCACCCCCTTATCTCTCTCTCTCTCTCTCTCTCCCTTATCTCTCTCTTTCTCTCTCTCTCTCTCTCTCTCTCTCTCTCTCTCTCTCTCTCTCTCTCTCTCTCTCTCTCTCTCCCCTCTCTTTTCTCTCTCTCTCTCTCCTCTCCCCTCTCTCTCCCTCTCGCTCTCTCTCTACCCCCCCTCTCTCTCCCTTCCCCTTCTTTTTCTCTCTCTCTCTCTCTCCCTCCCTCTCTCCCTCCCTCTCTCTCTCTTATTCACTCTCTCTCTCACTAATACAGTGGTCTCTTAAGGCTTGTGGAGCACGCCACATGAGAGGCAGGGGGCTTTTTCACCGGCTGTCCTTCAGCTCCCCACTTACCTCTGAAAAGAGCACTCGGCTCTGCCTCTGTGCCTCACTATGCTGCCCATGTCTCCACCATTGTCCCTAATAAGGGATTCTAGGACGAGCCTTTTCAATTACTGTGTGTGTGTGTGGGGGGCTACAATGCACCTCCTGATATCCCCCTGCAAACACACACACACAAATGCGTGCATTCATGCACAAACTCACACACACAGTCATACAGTTACACACACACACATTCATACCCCGTCATCCGCAAGCAAACACACAAAAAAACACACACACTCACTCTTGCCCCCACCCTCCCTTCCCCCCTTAAAACCCCTCTCCAACACCAACCCCACCAGACAGTGTGTTGAGAGAGCCATGCCTTAATGGGTTCAGACTCAGTGCAGGGGTGATTTAGGTAAACGGAGGACTGACCACAATGGGCCAGACAGGAGGGAGGATTCACACATGTACATCAGTCTTTGTCCAGAGGATGCAGGCCTCACAGGTACCAATGCGACTCTATTGGGGATGTTGTTACAGGTTCTAACAAACTCAACACTAGTTTCTAGGACTTGACGGCAAATCTTTACGGTCACTGACACAAATCCATGTTTCAGGAGAGTAGCTATTCAGTTACCTCCCCCGATTACATAGTTCAGGGTTTCCCAAACTTGGTCCTGGGGCCTCCCTGGGTTCACGTTTTTGGATTTTGCCCTAGCACTACACAGCTGATTCTAATCATCCAAGCTTGATGATGAGTTGGTTATTTGAATCAGCTGTGTAGTGCTAGGGCAGAAAGCAGAACGTGCCCCCGGGAAGAAGGGGGTTTGGGAAACCCTGACATAGATGAACCATAACAATCAGTCAAGAGCTAAAAACTCTCAGGGTGAAACAATCAAATAAGATGCAGACTCCCTCTACCCAACACCCCCTGCTCCACCACAGACAACTAAACTCTCTCAAAGTAACGACAAGCGGCTTTTAATAAAAGCTTTCAGCCCCAAATCTTTACTCCACTTCAATCACCAGTCTCCTCTAGTTCTTCTAGTTCTGTGTGGAGGAAACCTCCTTCTCCATGCGGCGAACCAGCTGTGTGGCACCTAGCTGCTGTGTCAAATCATTCTATTATTCGCACTCCAGGACAGGAAATGAGAGATTTCATGTATGAAGTATTTTGTCAGCCAGTCAGCGAGAGAGGAAGGGCCAGGCAGCGTGACCAGGATCCTTAATGAAGCAGGCTGCCTCTCTTCCTCTAATTAAGTTATCTGAGGAGGAGGAGGAGGAGGAAGAGGAGGAAAAGGAAGGGGAAAAGGAGGAGGAGGAAGATGAGGAGGAGGAGAAAGATGATAAAGAGGAAGGGGAGGGGGAAGAGGAGGAAGATGAGGAAGAGGAAGATGAGGAAGAGGAGGAGGAGGAGGAGGAGGAGGAGGAGGAGGAGGAGGAGGAGGAGGAGCAAAAGGAAGTGGAAAAGGAAGAGGAGGAGGAGGAGGAGGAGAAAGAAGAGGAAGAGGAGGAGGAGGAACTAATACAAAATACCTTTAGACCTCTGAGCTGTATACACACACACACACACACACACACACAAACACTCTGGAGATGACCACACAGATGCAAGTATGCGCACACACACACACCAGATACACACACCCTCTGAAAGTGACCACACACCCCTACACTTCCTCTCCAGAACGCTATAGGGATTCCTCACTACTCACTGTGATAGAGAAACAAAACAGTGTTCCACAAAAGAGAAGCAAAGATCCAGTCTGTTCTCCTACACAGGGAGGTGGGATCTTCCTTTTCTTCTCCCCGTGCAACAAGGGGAGTCAACCTGACATTGGTGATGAGTGAAGCGTTAATAGTGGTTGCTGCTGAAGACTTGGCTTTCTGAGGCTTTTAGACAAAGCCTTGGAGTCCTACACACAGACACAACCAGAGACAGAATACATGTTGAGGCTCAAAAGACTATAAAACACACGCACACACAAACGAGAGCTACAGACTGAAATCACATCCAAGTGTATTCGTGTATCAAGTCGCAACATGGTAATTATTGTTTTCACTATATATTTCATTCAAATGGTTATTTTCCCTACACGTAGTAGGTGTAGCAGTAGTGTAATCGTTGAAATAGATTCATCCTTCATGGGTGTCAAGCCATTTGTCATCTCTCCGCATGCAGACACTGAACTACAGCAACAGTCATGGTATAGGCGCGCAGCACACACACACACACACACATATACATCAACACACACACACACACATACATCATCACACACACACACACATACATCAACAGACACACACATGCATCAACACACACACACACACACATCAACACACACACACACACATCAACACACACACACATCAACCCACACAAACACGTCAACACACACACACACACACATCAACACACACACACACATACATCAACACACACACACACACACATCAACACACACACACGTCAACACACACACACATGTCAACACACACACACACGTCAACACACACACACATCACATCTCTGAACATATACACTGCTGCACTGGCTTGGCAGCCGCAGCCGCTGTCACCTCCCCTCCCCTCATCACTTCCATATCCCTCCATCCCTCCGTCCCTCCCTGCATTCCACAGCAGACCCTCCCCGGTGCTGTGGCCTGCCCCCGACGGTAATTGAGGGAAGTTGGCCGGAACCGAGTGAGGAAGGGGGGGGGGGATGGAGAGATGGAGGAAAAGAAGGAAGGGGATGGAGCGAGGGAAAAAAAGGAGGAGGGGATGAAGGGAGGGAGGGAGGAAGGAAGGAAGGAAGGAAGGAAGGAAGGAAGGAAGGAAGGAAGGAAGGAAGGAAGGGAGGGAGGGAGGGAGGGAGGGAGGGAGGGAAGGAAGGAAGGAAGGAAGGAAGGAAGGAAGGAAGGAAGGAAGGAAGGAAGGAAGGAAGGAAGGAAGGAAGGAAGGAAGGAAAAGGAGGGAGAAGACGGAGGGAGGGAGGAAAAGGAGTGGAAGCCATTGAGTGAGTGGAAGCCATTAATCTGAAACCCATGGCTGTGGAATGGCATATTACAGGCCTAATGTGTAATTAGATAGACAGGGAATAACTGCTGCTCTGGGGGATCCCTGTCAACACAGTGCCATCTAGTGGACTACATAAACATATCAATATCATACATATTTAGTAATATGTCTTGGGTCTGGTACTGGACTGATACATGTTTAGTAATATGTCTTAGTGCTGGTCCGTGACTGAAACATGTTTAGTAATATGTCTTGGGTCTGGTCCTGGACTGATACATGTTTAGTAATATGTCTTGGGTCTGGTCCTGTACTGATACATGTTTAGTAATATGTCTTGGGTCTGGTCCTGGACTGATACATGTTTAGTAATATGTATTGGGTCTAGTCCTGGACTGATACATGTTTAGTAATATGTATTGGGTCTGGTTCTGGACTGATACATGTTTAGTAATATGTCTTGGGTCTGGTTCTGGACTGATACATGTTTAGTAATATGTCTTGGGTCCGGTGCTGGACTGATACATGTTTAGTAATATGTCTTGGGTCTGGTCCTGGACTGATACATGTTTAGTAATATGTATTGGGTCTGGTTCTGGACTGATACATGTTTAGTAATATGTCTTGGGTCTGGTTCTGGACTGATACATGTTTAGTAATATGTCTTGGGTCCGGTGCTGGACTGATACATGTTTAGTAATATGTCTTGGGTCCGGTCCTGGACTGATTGTTCTATAATAAGTAGTAATCACTCACAGCCAGGAACGCAACTTTCATGGGGGAGAGAGCGAGAGAGAGAGAGAGAGAGAGAGAGAGAGAGAGAGAGAGAGAGAGAGAGAGAGAGAGAGAGCACACACACCGCCAGTCAGTCTTGGTGGTCAGTGGATTCTTAACAAGGCTAGGTGTAACAAGGCTCTGTGTCTTTGTGTGTGTACACACAGTACACATCCCACTAGGCATAGACATCAATATAACGTCTATTCCACGATGGTTCATTGAAATGACTTGGAAACAACGTCTATTCAACCAGTGTGTACCCAGTGGGATGTGGTGTGATGGAACACGTTCTTTAATAAGACATCCCTGCCTCCACCTCCGCCTCCCTCTTCCTGCTGACAGGTGTTTGTCCCAGACCTCGTGGAGTAAGATCACATAACAGGAAGCTGCTGCGCCTCCCCATAAGGCCAATAAACATGGGGAGAATTACCACCCTGTGTCACGATCTTCATGGATGGACCAAGGCGCAGCGTGCCGGGTGGAGTTAAACATATTTATTTTGTCAACTCACTCAAATACAAAAACAACAAACGAAGCTCAAAACAGGTGTCGCACCAACAATACACACACCTCAACAGAGTCAACCTCCCACAAAGCTGGAGGGGAAAATAAGCTGCTTAAGTGTGGTTCCCAATCAGAGACAACGATAGACAGCTGTCCCTGATTGAGAGCCACACTCAGCCAAAACAAAGAAATACAAAAACTATAGCATAGAATGCCCACCCCAAATCACACCCTGACCAAACCAAAAGGAGACATATAAAAGGCTCCTACCGGTCAGGGCGTGACACCCTGGGGAGACCCTAAATAGACGTGTGATATTCACCGCTCGTATTTACAGGCCAACCCAGATAACCCATGTTTGTTCAGCTTTGATAGAGGACACTGTGTACCTATTAAACTATCTACAGAGAGACGGTGTGTGTGTGCACATGGTGGCTTTTTTATCATTGGGCGGAGAGAGTCTTGAGTGGGATTACACATGGAAAGATTTCTTGGTATATTACTTGGTACTACTAAGCTCTATTTGGTGTGGGGTTCTGATGTAAAATCACATGTTGCTCACTGGAGTTGTTTCTGATGTAAAATCACATTGTTCACTGGAGTTGTTTCTGATGTAAAATCACATGTTGTTCACTGGAGTTGTATCTGATGTAAAATCAAATGTTGTTCACTGGAGTTGTTTCTGATGTAAAATCACATTGTTTACTGGAGTTGTTTCTGATATAAAATCACATGTTGTTCACTGGAGTTGTTTCTGATATAAAATCACATGTTGTTCACTGGAGTTGTTTCTGATATAAAATCACGTTGTTCACTGGAGTTGTTTCTGATATAAAATCACATGTTGTTGACTGGAGTTGTGAATGTGTGTTTTCTTGCTGAGAGGCTGTTTAGTCAAATTACTCAGCAGGTCTGGTATGAAAGTGGATCTAACACTGGGAGTCGAACAGATACCATCCATCCAGGTGTCTGTAAAGCTATGGAGTGTGTGTGTGTGTGTGTGTGTGTGTGTGTGTGTGTGTGTGTGTGTGTGTGTGTGTGTGTGTGTGTGTGTGTGTGTGTGTGTGTGTGTGTGTGTGTGTGTGTGTGTGTGTGTGTGTGTGTGTGTGTGTTTGCGTGCGTATGTGTGTCTGCACGTTCCATCATTCTATTACATGGGCCACTGGTTGTGCCGGCTCTCTTGTTTCCCCCCACCACACATCTCATATGGCCCCTGGGGGAGACAGGAGGTGGAGGGTTGTTGGGAGGGACAGAAATGATCAGACTGGGGAGAGCTGCTCACACACCAGAACCAATTACCATCCAGACCAGACCTCTCTCTGGTCAACAGACAGAGTCTAACTAAACCTAAAGCGGAAGACACATTTCAGTTGAATGCATTCAGTTGTACAACTGACTAGGTATCCCCCTTTCCATTTCTTTCCCCTAAAGTATTTAACATCAGGTCTGAGGAATACAAGTATACTGGAGATTCAAAGTTCTCTCTAGACCTTGTGACAACAATTTAGCATGATTTACTTAATAAAATACAAAATATGTATCTCCTTGTCAAAATATGATCATACTTCATCAAAATGGCACAAGAAAGCATTTCCTCTCCTCAAATGTAAAAGGTGAGGACATGAGGAATCAAGGAAAAACTATTAAGATGTAGCCAAAGTCATAGTGGCCTCACTTCAGGTTAACTACTGCCCTCTGCTGGTCAAATCATGCACCCAACGATCTCACCCAAGGTCGTATTCATTACTGCACAATGCACACTGTAGCGAAACGTTTTGCAACGGAAAATATTTTACAACAAAAATGTGAGTTTCTTATTGGACAAGTTAAGGTAGTCACTCGAAGGTTTCAGTTAAATTTCTTCCATTTCGTTTCTAATGACAGAAGTACAGTGATGCATACATACAATGCATCCACTCCATAATACATTATGTGTGTTGATTTCCACCAACGTCTGTCTCAGCATATTTTCCCATACTAATTGTTCAACAAATTAGTCAGAGAGAGATTACTAATAACCTATTACTTGTACCAATTCATAACTTAACCTACAAGTGAAGATGATACTAAGAAGCGAATATTTCTATTTGGAGAACATGTAATGCGTCTGTGTGTAGATGATGTAGAGGAGTCCGGCGCAGGACAACAGATATGAATAATAACAGCAAATTTACTCAACAAATATAACAATACACGTCAAACAATGCCACGCCCACAATAACGGACTGCAATACAAATAAACAATCACTCACAAACAACCATGGGGGAACAGAATGTGTTCCTCTTTCTCTCACACACCCACACACAGACTGTCAGAGTAAACTGTCCTCTGTCTTCCTAGTGGAAAGAAACCATAACTTTGTCCAGGCACACACACACACAGACACACACAGAGACACAGACAGACACACAGAGAGACAGACAGACACACACACACAGATACACACACAGACAGACACTCACACACACAGAGACACACACAGACACAGACAGGAAGACACACACAAACACACACAGACACAGACACACACACAAACACACACACACACACACACACACACACAAAGAGACACACAGAAACACACAGAGACACACGGACACACACTCACCTAACACACACACACACAAATATTCTGATCCACTTTAATTTTCCATTGGTTTTGTCTTTGTTTTATACACACCTGGTTTCAATTCCCCAATTACATGTTCATTATTTAACCCTCTGTTTTCCCCATGTTTGTTGTGCGTTATTGTTCTACTATTATGTCAGTCCATTTGGTGTGCTTGATATTTTTTTACAGTTTTTTTCCAACTGCTTACCCACGTTTTCAAAACTGTACACACAATTCCCAAAACTGTACACACAAAATGCAAAATGCCTCACATCCTTCAAAATGTAACACTGCATTCAAAATGCCATAAACACATGTCAGAATGAAGCATTTGCATCAAATGGCAAACACTGCTTTCATAATATTACATTTTTGGATATACCATGTAAACACTGTTGTTTTAAATCTAAAGCTCTTTGGTCTTTCATAGGCTTATATCTACATTTCAATACAATGTTCTACAGTGAAAGTAATCTGCTGAGAGGGGTAACAAGTACACTGTAAACACCAATGCAATGTAGAAACAGAACATATTTATTAGGCCAAACATTACTGTTGTATACAGTAGCATACAACAAAACCATAAACATATGTAAACCAAAAGTATATTCTTTAGAATACAGTAAAGAACACAATTGTGTGTGGGGTTCCTGGGGGCAGTCCAGGAATTGGTAGAGGGGGCAGTCACCAGTGCTAAGCTACGCTTCATCTCTTCTCCGGCCTGGGTCTGGCCACAATACTTCGCCCACATCACAAGATACGTTTTCTCTTGCCAAACATCGAGGGAAGTATCTCCTAGCATGGCGTATCCAACCTTGGACAGAGGCAACCTCTATGTCCCCACATGCGTCCTCCATTGCCTGGAGAAGCGGCATGCGGGCATAGGGTTGGCGATCATACACTTTCCAGCGCCAGGCTGAGAAGAATTCCTCTATGGGATTTAGAAAATGTGAATATGGGGGTAGGTACAAAACTACAAATTGTGGATGGGGTGGCAAACCAGTTTTGGACCAGAACAGCCCGGTGAAAACTAACATTGTCCCATAAAACCACAAATCTAGCAGGCTCCTGATCTGGATCAGGGACAAGCATTGTGTAAATTGCATCCAGAAAAGTGAGCATATGGCCGGTGTTGTACGGACCCAGTGTGGCATTGTGATGGAGGACCCCGTTTTGAGTGATGGCAGCACACATAGTTATATTACCCCCACGCTGTCCAGGGACATTGGTAATTGCCCTCTGTCCTATTACATTTCTTCCATGGCGCCTGGTTTTGGTGAGGTTGAAGCCAACCTCATCCACATAAAAAAATTAATGGCGAATTACATGGGCATCCAGCTCCAATACTCTCTGTAACAGACAAAAGGATATACAGATGAGTAAATATGGTATGTCTGAAGTACTGGAAGTAGTGTTGCATACATACCTCTACAAAGTCATGTCGCATATTCTTGACTCAGAGTTTCTCTCAAATGGCACCTTGTAAAGTTGTTTCATCGTCACTCGGTGCCGTTGGAGGATGCGTTGTATGGTCGACAGGCTTACAGCATTGATGTTGTTAAATATGGTGTCATTATTCAAGATATGCTCTCTTATCTCTCGAATCCTAATTGCATTGTTGCCCAAAACCATATTTATATTTGCAGTCTCTTGTACATCTGTAAACAAGTGTCCTCGTCCTCCATGATGTCTTTGCCTTTCCACTCTGTACAGAATTCAAACACAGTATGTGTTCAGCAAAGGAACTGTAAACAATGTACAAAAAAATGTAGTACAGCATGATAACCAACCTCATTCATTCAATGCAGTGCAGTAAATGGATGGCTTAGAGTTACAAATGTTTATGCAATACTATGCAGTCATACGTATTTTACAGTACATTACTGTAATGCTAAAATAGTCATTAGATAGTTGCATACCTGTTCTCATTTCTGAAGGTTCGAATTATGGACGCCACTGTAAATCGACTCAAGTTGGGTTGGACTCTCAGTCCAGCCTCTCTCATGGTCAAACCGTGGTTGATCACATGATCAACAAGTGTTGCCCTAATCTCATCAGAGATGGCTCTCCTTCCTTCTCTTCTTTGCCCTCGTCCTCTTCTTCCTCTTCCTCTTCCTCTCCCTCCTACTCCTCTTGCTCTCTGTCCATTGTTGGCATCCATTGTTCAAAACAGGTAATCTGACCTTTGACCTATTTATAGGCCTATACTACAGTAAAGCAGTGATTGGTTAGTGATCAGTTAAGCTATTAGTGTTTGCACATGTGTGTGTGACCTGGTGAATAAGTGTAGCATTTTGATTGGCTGTGTTTGGAAAAGGAAAGCAAGTCACTTCCTGTTAGATGTTTGTGTTTTAGGTAGAGAATTGTGTGTAGTGTTTTGAAAAAAGTGTTTTGTGCAATTGACAACTGAGTCCAAGGCTGAGAAATAGCTTGTGGTTTTGGATATTTAGTGTGTAGTTTTGCACTTTGAGCGAGAGGTTTCAAAAATCGTGCGACATGAAGAGATTTTGTGTGTAAGCAGTTGGAAAAAACTGTAATACATTGTATATTCTGAGTAAACCACGTTGCGTTGCTCATCTCTGCTGTCCTGCGCCTGACATCAACTACACCAAGCCTTGTGACAGCCTGTGCATCTGGTGGAAGCTATGTTTTTTTGTGAATAGGAAGGTGTTAGACAGAGGACTTCACACACACACACAGAAACACACACACACACACACACAAACATTCACTGTCCAGAAAACTCAACATCCCAGTTTAGAGAAAATAAAATGAAATGAAAGCTGTTCCCCCTCGTAAAATCGGATTGCTGTTGTTATGACGTTGTAAAAAACGATTAACAGGTGAACTTGTGATCGGAGAACGTGTCCTTGTCGAACTGACTAGAATGTGAAAGTGCCGGAGGTCACGTCAACATCGTCTACGTCCTGTGGCTATGAAACATAGTTATATAATACGTTTGTTAGGACTTCATACTTGTTCCATGTTGTCTTACACCTATAAGTGTTTTATAATGTTCATGTATGTTGTCTTCTGTGTTGATACTGTAACTGCTACAGTATGTTTTCTCAATAATAGATTTGTTAAACGCCTGTATGAAACGAAACTCCTGTAGTTCGCTGTAACTTATGGACAATAAAGTTTACTTGCATTGTATTGTAGGTGTCCCATGATGGTTCTTTACTGGCACTCAGGTCAATGTGCTGACTCGTATGTGTTCAGGTCCCTCTCAGTCCAGATGTGTTTATCTTTCACGGAAACCAAGTTGACGTTTGATCCCTGATAACAATTGGCCTCATTGCTAAAACATCAAAACCTCTTCACACACATGCCAAGCTATGTGTCTCTCCTGACAGCTGTTTTAGAAATCTCCTGTCCTCTTTTTCCTCATGTCTGCTTGACTTCCGACGCTGAAGTGTGGTGTGTGTGTGTACATTTGTGTGTGTGTGTGTGGGAGTCTGTGCGCGTGTGTGTTCACCGTGCGGCCACTTGCCCTCACCAGGATGCTACCAAACCGCACATCCTCTGACTCATTGCCTCAGCCCCTGAGTGTGTGGGTGTGTGTGTGTGTGTGTCTTTGTGTGTGTGTGTCTTCGTGTGTGTGTGTCTTCATGTGTGTGTGTGTGTCTTCGTGTGTGTGTGTCTTCGTGTGTGTGTGTCTTCGTGTGTGTGTGTGTCTTCGTGTGTGTGTGTGTGTCTTTGTGTGTGTGTCTTCGTCTGTGTGTGTCTTTGTGTGTGTGTGTCTTCGTGTGTGTGTGTGTCTTCACGTGTGTGTGTCTTCGCGTGTGTGTGCGCGCGTGTGTGTGTGTACATACTGTATATACTGTAAATAAAGAACCCTACCGAGGGCCTGACAAAAGTTTTTATTCATCATGGAAATTGACTGGCACACACCTTTAGAACTGACTCCAGACAGCGGCTGGCCATGACTAAGGCCAAAGAGACAGAGGAAACATTAAGAACAAGCTCGTTGGCTGACCTGAAACCATTCCAGACAGACGCCAAACATTACCTAGCAATAAGTCAGTCTGAGGTGACAGTCGTGGGACACTTCTGGCAGTGTAGCACGGGCCGGCGTAGGGTAAAGGTCTGGCAGTGTAGCATGGGCCGGCGTAGGGTAAAGGTCTGGCAGTGTAGCATGGGCCGGCGTAGGTTAAAGGTCTGACAGTGTAGCACGGGCCGGCGTAGGGTAAAGGTCTGGCAGTGTAGCACGGGCCGGTGTAGGGTAAAGGTCTGACAGTGTAGCACGGGCTGGCGTAGGGTAAAGGTCTGGCAGTGTAGCACGGGCCGGCATAGGGTAAAGGTCTGGCAGTGTAGCATGGGCCGGCGTAGGTTAAAGGTCTGGCAGTGTAGCACGGGCCGGTGTAGGGTAAAGGTCTGGCAGTGTAGCACGGGCCGGTGTAGGGTAAAGGTCTGGCAGTGTAGCACGGGCCGGCATAGGGTAAAGGTCTGGCAGTGTAGCACGGGCCGGCGTAGGGTAAAGGTCTGGCAGTGTAGCACGGGCCGGCGTAGGGTAAAGGTCTGGCAGTGCAGCACGGTTCGGAGTAGGGTAAAGGTCCAGGTAGACAAGTGATGCCAGTACCAATGGCACTGGCATCAATACAGACCCATTAGTAGAAGGCTGATTCTTACCCTTTTTGCAACTCATTGGACATACAGTATATTAGCTTTTGCACTATTGTACAATAGTATTGGACAAAGAAACGCTAACTGACATAGGAACCAGCGATTTGTCTTCAAACTAAATTACCTCACGTTTTTGTCATGTTTAAGCAATACCTTTCCCTCATAACAAAGTCACTGTTCTACTATTTCAGATACATCAATACATCGTCAATACTGCCAGGTTCCTTCCGAATCCTGATTTCATGTCATTGTCTCCCTGTCGTTCTCATTCAATTTCCTCAGCTTCCTGGGGTATATAATAGCTCTCTTTTCAACCACCAACATCATCCTGAGCTGAGCGGAAGGAGGCTTTGGCCGCCCACACAACCAAAAGTGGCCATGACTGGTTTTGGCAAGAGCAGATCCAATGGAGGAAATAATGTGATGCGGCAGCTGAGAAGAGATGAACCGGTATGGAACATCCTCTACTGTCTAAGGGAGAAGATAGCTAACCCTACTTACTTCATCTTTCCCTACTTACTTTATCTTTCCCTACTTACTTTATCTTTTCACTACTTACTTTATCTTTCCCTACTTACTTTATCTTTTCACTACTTACTTTATCTTTCCCTACTTATTTTATCTTTCCCTACTTACTTTATCTTTTCACTACTTACTTTATCTTTCCCTACTTATTTTATCTTTCCCTACTTACTTTATCTTTTCACTACTTACTTTATCTTTCCCTACTTATTTTATCTTTCCCTACTTACTTTATCTTTTCACTACTTACTTTATCTTTCCCTACTTACTTTATCTTTTCACTACTTACTTTATCTTTCCCTACTTACTTTATCTTTTCACTACTTACTTTATCTTTCCCTACTTACTTTATCTTTTCACTACTTACTTTATCTTTCCCTACTTATTTTATCTTTCCCTACTTACTTCATCTTTTCTCAACTTACTTTATCTTTGCCTACTTACTCCATCTTCTCTCACCTTATCTCCTACATATGGAATAATAATATATGCCATTTAACAGAGGCTTTTATCCAAAGCGACTTACAGTCATGCATGCATACATTTTACATATGGGTGGCCCCGGGAATCGATCCCGGGGGGTGAAAGCATCATGCTCTACCAACTGAGCCATACAGGGCCACCTCTATCTCCTCTAGTCTAAATAATATTTCATTTTAGCACGTGCACTTTAGGTAACATGTACATGCAACCCCTTTTCTGACATTTGTTTTATGAAATTGCATCCAGTCTTCTTGCTTGTAAATATCTTTTGCTATTTTGATGTTGTCGTTTTCTAATATGTGATTTTGTCCGTATGTACAGTGATTGAAGCAACATTTTGGGGCCTCTTTGAGGACAATAAAGTTATCTGAATCTGAATAATATTGTATTATGGTAATGGATTTTGACATGTATAATGGAGATCTTCCGGGCTCTACTCAGCCTTCTCTCAGGGTAGTGAGTTAGTGGTCTGTTAACATCCCTTAAGTGGTGTGCATTGTGCATTGGCAGGGTGGGTGGGGTTAATTCCTGCCTGGTTGACCCAGTCCGGGGGTGACTCTGGAGGGGCCACAGTGTCTCACGACCCCCCTGTCCCCAGTATCTATGCTGTATTAGTTTGTATGTGCCGGGGCGCTAGAGTCAGCCTGTCTTGTCTTTTCAATGTGATGTTAACATACATGAAGTAGCTAATCAGCTACTTTGTAAAAAGTCGAATTAGAATTGGGTTATCCTTGGAATCAGATTCAACCAACCAGTCAGATTAATTCAGGATTATAGGGGAGTGCTTAGGTCTTTTTTCTTTCTCTCTGTGTGTCTCTCACTCTCTCTCTCTTTCTCTCTCTCTCCCTTTCTCTCTCTTCCACGCTCTCTCTCTCTCTCTCTCTCTCTCCCTTTCTCTCTCTCTCCCTTTCTCTCTCTCTATCTTTCTCTCTCCCTTTCTCTCTCTCTCCCTTTCTCTCTCTTCCTCTCTCTCTTCCTCTCTTTCTCTCCCTCTCTCTCTCTTTCCCTTTCTCTCTCTTCCTCTCTCTCTCCCTTTCTCTCTTCCTCTCTTTCTCTCCCTCTCTCTCTCTTTCCCTCTCTCTCCCTTTCTCTCTCTTCCTCTCTCTACCTTTCTCTCCCTCTCTCCCCTTTTCTCCCTCCCTATTCCTCTGACTGTGCCTCAGGACTACCTCTCTCCCTCCCTCCCTAGGACCGTGCCTCAGGATAACCTGGCCTGATGTTTCCTCTCCATTCCTGTTTGATCGATGAATATCAAACCAAGCACTGCTAAAAAAAATGGTATAGGTCCAGTTTTATTTACTGCAGTATCAATATGCAGCCAATAGGCCTACTGTAAAAGGACTGTAGTCATGAACCAGTCTTTCCCACCCTGATGATAACACAGGATAACTAACGGGTGTATAGATCTACCATTACTAAGAGTTGTTGACAATAGCCTTATTGTAATGACATTTATCTGTTGAGCCACACACGTGGGAGTCGTGCTCCTGCCTCTATCTTTACAGCCTGGCTTTCCATGTTGATTAACAGTCTTTGATTGTAGCTGGGAGGAGACTAAAGGACCTCATGCCACCTGTGTCACGCACACACACACAGGAGCGGGCCGAGCTATAACATCCCAATGAGATATCCCTATGGGGGCTTTTATGGGCACATGAAGCCAGTGGTTTTATGTTTGTGTAAGCAAACAATCAAATGGAGTGCAGCAGGCAATGAGGAAGGGAAATGATGTCACCTGACTGTTGGGTCAATCATTGTCCCACAGGTGGAAAAGCAAAGTATGCTACTTCAATGCACCTTTCACTCTGGAAGGAAGAGTTTGTCTTCATGTCCGTGCCTTGTTTAAACCAGGAAACACAAACAGCTGCAAGTGTTTGTAGAGCTAGTTTTCACTCTTCATCGAAGAGCTTCACCGTTTGAACAATAAGCCAATTGTTAACCAGTGAGACAGTGGATTGTGCAGTCAGATGGAAAAGAGTAAATAGGCATTTTAACGTCATAGATTTCGCCGCCTGGAATACGATTTTAACCAATCAGCATTCAGGATTAGACCCACCTGTATTTTGAAGCAATAAGGCCCGAGGGGGTGTGGTATATGGCCAATATACTATGGCTAAGGGCTGTTCTTAGACACAGCACAACTCGTCATTAAGCCCTGAGGTGCCTTATTGTTATTATAAGCTGGTCACCAATGTAATTAGAGCAGTAAAAATAAATGTTTTGCCATACCCATGGTATACGGTCTGATATGGTCACACGGCACACTGCCCTATCCCATCTGGACAAGAGGAATACCTATGTAAGAAAGCTGCTCATTGACTACAGCTCAGCATTAAACACCATAGTACCCTCCAAACTTGTCATCAAGCTGAGACCCTGGGTCTCGTCCCCGCCCTGTGCAACTGGGTCCTGGACTTTCTGACGGGCCGCCCCCATGTGGTGAGGGTAGGAAACAACATCTCCACCCCGCTGATCCTCAACACTGGGTCGCCACAAGGGTGCGTTCTCAGCCCTCTCCTGTACTCCCTGTTCACCCATAACTGTGTGGCCATGCACGCCTCCAACTCAATCATCAAATTTGCAGATGACACTACAGTTGTAGGCTTGATTTCCAACAACGATGAGGCGGCCTACAGGGAGTAGGTGAGGGCTCTCGGAGAACGGTGTCAGGAAAATAACCTCTCACTCAACGTCAACAAAACAAAAGAGATGATCATGGACTTCAGGAAACAGCAGAGGGAGCATCCCCTCATCCACATCGACGGGACAGTAATGAAGGCTGAAAAAATGTGGCTTGTCACCTAAAACACTCACAAACGTTTACAGATGCACAATCGAGAGCATCCTGTCGGGCTGTATCACCGCCTGGTTCACAACCGCAAGGCTCTCCAGAGAGTTGTGCTGTCTGCACAATGCATCACCAGGTCAAACTACCTGCCCTCCAGGACACCTACAGCACCTGATGTCACAGGAAGGCCAAAAAGATCATCAAGGACAACAACCACCCGAGCCACTGCCTGTTCACCCCGCTATCATCCAGAAGGCGAGGTCAGTACAGGTGCATCAAAGCTGGGACCGAGAGACTGAAAAACAGCTTCTATCTCAAGGCCATCAGGCTGTTAAACAGCCATCACTAACATAGAGGCTGCTACCAACATACAGACCCGAATCTCTGGCCACTTTAATGAATCTAATACATTTAATAAATGGATTTAATAAAGGTATCACTAGTCACTTTAAATAACGCCACTTTAATAATGTCTACATATCCTACATTACCCATCTCATATGTATATACTGTATTCTATGCCATCTACTGCATCTTGCCTATGCCGCACAGCTATTGCTCATCCATATATTTATATGTACAGTTGAAGTCGGAAGTTTACATACAGTTGGGTTGGAGTCATGAAAACTCGTTTTTCAACCACTACACACATTTCTTGTTAAGAAACTATAGTTTTGGCAAGATGGTTAGGACGTCTACTTTGTGCATGACACAAGTATTATTTCCAACAATTGTTTACAGACAGATTATTTCACTTATAACTCACTGTATCACAATTCCAGTGGGTCAGAAGTTTACATACACTAAGTTGACCATGCCTTTGAACAGCTTGGAAAATTCCAGAAAATGATTTCATGGCTTTAGAAGCTTCTGATAGGCTAATTGACATCATTTGAGTCAATTGGAGGTGTACCTGTGGATGTATTTCAAGGCCTACCATCAAACTCAGTGCCTCTTTGGTTGACATCATGGGAAAATCAAAAGAAAACACCCAAGACCTCAGAAAAAAATTGTAGACCTCCACAAGTCTGGTTCATCCTTGGGAGCAATTTTCAAATGCCTGAAGGTACCACGTTCATCTGTACAAACAATAGTACGCAAGTATAAACACCATGGGACCATCATACCGCTCAGGAAGGAGACGCGTTCTGTCTCCTAGAGATGAACGTACTTTGGTGCGAAAAGTGCAAATCAATCCCAGAACAAAAGCAAATGACCTTTTGGGTACAAAAGTATCTATATCCACAGTAAAACGAGTCCTATATTGACATAACCTGAAAGGCCGCTCAGCAAGGAAGAAGCCACTGCTCCAAAACCGCCATAAAAAAAGCCAGACTACAGTTTGCAACTGCACATGGTGACAAAGATCGTACTTTTTGGAGAAATGTCCTCTGGTCTGATGAGCAAAAATAGAACTGTTTGGCCATAATGACCATCTTTATGTTTGGAGGAAAAAGGGGGAGGCTTGCAAGCTGAAGAACACCATCCCAACTGTGAAGCACGGGGGTGGCAGCATCATGTTGTGGGGGTGTTTTGCTGCAGGAGGGACTGGTCCACTTCACAAAATAGATGGCATCATGAGGAAGGAAAATTATGTGGATATATTGAAGCAACATCTCAAGACAACAGTCAGGAAGTTAAAGCTTGGTCGCAAATGGGTCTTCCAAATGGACAATGACCCCAAGCATACTTCCAAAGTTGTGGCAAAATGGCTTAAGGACAACAAAGTCAAGGTATTGGAGTGGCCATCACAAAGCCCTGACCTCGATCCTATAGAAAATCTGTGGGCAGAACTGAAAAGGCGTTTGCGAGCAAGGAGGCCTACAAACCTGACTCAGTTACACCAGCTCTGTCAGGAGGAATGGGCCAAAATTCACCCAACTTATTGTGGGAAGCTTGTGGAAGGCTACCCGAAACATTTGACCCAAGTTAAACAATTTAAAGGCAATGCTACCAAATACTAACTGAGTGTATGTAAACTTCTGACCCACTGGGAATGTGATGAAAGAAAAAAAGCTGAAATAAATCATTCTCTCTACTATTATTCTGACATTTCACATACTTAAAATAAAGTGGTGATCCTAACTGACCTAAGACAGGGAATTTGTACTAGGATTTAATGTCAGGAATTGTGAAAAACTAAGTTTAAATGTATTTGGCTAAGGTGTATGTAAACTTCTGACTTCAACTGTACATATTATTATTCATCCCTTGACTTTCGTGTGTATAAGGTAGTCGTTGTGAATTTGTTAGATTACTTGTTAGATATTACTGCACTGTCGGAACTAAAAGCGCAAGCATTTCGCTAAACTCGCATTAACATCTGCTAACCAGGTGTATGTGACCAATAACATTTGATGTGGTTTGATTTGATATACCATGGCTGTCAGCCAATCAGCATTCAGGGCTCGAACCCCCCAGTTTATAATGTGAAACAACATCAGTCTTCTTGTCACAGAAAACAACAATCTCAACTATAGATTCAGCTAAATGATTCTTCAAACAACTACACTGGCCTTTCTCTTCATAAATCACTAAAACTATAGATTCAGCTAAATGATTCTTCGAACAACTACACTGGCCTTTCTCTTCATAAATCAGTCAGTTACCACTATTAACAGGCCACAAGATAAATTATTGTCATTGTATGGCGTTTACTAAAAATGACATGGTCTCTTCTGTATGATAACAGTTTGTGGGCCATAAAATTATGTGCCTGATTGGTAGGGTGGGGCGTGGGTCAATGAGGATGAATACTGTTCTGTGTAGTGTGAAGTGTTAGTCTCTCTCTCTCTCTCTCTCTTTCTCTTTTTCTTTCTCTCTCTCTCTCTCTCTCTCTCTCTCTCTCACTCAATTGAATTGAATTCAAAGGGCTTCATTGGCATGGGAAACACATGTTTACATTGCCAAAGCAAGTGAAACAGATAATAAACAAAAGCTCTCTCTCTCTTCTCTCTCTCTCTTCTCTCTCTCTCTCTCTTCTCTCTCTCTCTTTCTCTCTCTCTCTCTCTCTGTGTGTGGCCCATGGCCCCCGGGGCCAGTCATAAGTGAGTGGTGGTTGGTGGTTGCTCCAACCCTGTGCATGTGACTGGGGAGCGGGCCGTGTGCTCTCAGTGCTCCACTATGAGCCAGCCCTGGAACAGCTGTGTCCGAGCTGGGACAGCCCTGATAAACAGACCATTGTACCCAGTCATGTCATGTGTGTGTGATGCAATGAGATCAAGTGGAGAGAGGCACACTCTAATCCACTAGCGCCCATCTACTGGCCAGACTGTGTAGCGTGTTTAGCAGAGAGAACACTCAAAACGCTGTTATTATCCAACTACTATTCTAATTACTGTTGGGAAACTTTTTTTATTTATTTAAATGAATGGCAACTGCTCGGCCTCCGACCACAAGGCACTACAGCGGGTACATCACTGGGGCCAAGCTTCCTGCCATACAGGACCTCTATACCAGGCGGTGTCAGAGGAAGGCCCTAAAAATTGTGCAAAGACTCCAGCCACCCTAATCATAGGCTGTTCTCTGTGCTACCGCACGGCAAGTGGTACCGGAGCGCCAAGTCTAGGTCCAAGAGGCTTTTAAACAGCTTCTACCCCCAAGCCATAAGACTCCTGAACAGCTAATCAAATAGCTACACAGACTATTTGCATTGCCTCCCCCATGCTGCTGCTACTCTCTGTTATTATCTATGCATAGCCACTTTAATAACTCTACCTACATGTACATAATTACCTCGACACCGGTGCCCCCGCACATTGACTCTACCGGTACCCCCTGTATATAGCCCCGCTATTGTTATTTACTGCTGCTCTTGAATTATTTGTTATTCTTATCTCTTACTTTTCTTAAAACTGCATTGTTGGTTAAGGGCTTGTAAAGTAAGCGTTTCACTGTAAGGTCTGTTGTATTCACTGTAAGGTCTGTCTCCCTGTTGTATGTGACATGTGACAAATAAAAAAGTATTTGATTTGATTTGAAAGTTGTTGAGTGAAGAATGTTGTTCGACTAGATTTTTAAGTATACATTTTCCAGTCCAGACGGCTCAACCACAATTAAGGAATGAGTCATCAGTTTTCAAAGCAGCAAAACTTGAGGCCTATCTTCTGACGGATTACAGACAATGTATCTTAAAGTATGTCAGTATCTTTAAGCATGTCAGTATCTTTAAGTAAAATGCCTTCAGAAAGAATTCTCACCCCTTTACTTGTTCCACATCTTGTTGTGTTACAGCCGGAATAAAACATTTATCAACTTGATATAATGTGTCACTGATCTAAACACAATGCCCCATAATGTCAAAGGGGAATTTTTTAAATGTATAAAAAATCGAACTTTGAAATGTCTTGCGTCAATAAGTATTCAAACCCTTTGTTATGGCAAGCCTAAATAAGTTCAGGAGTTAAAAAAGTTTTTAGCAAATCGCATAATAAGTTGCATGGACTTGTTCTGTGTTCAATAATAGTGGTTAACATGATTTACTTATGACTACTCCATCTCTGAACCCACACATACAATTTACTCTAAGGTCCCTCAATCGAGTAGTGAATTTCAAGCACAGATTCAACCACAAAGACCAGGGAGGTTTTTCAATGACTCACAAAGAAGGGCACCGATTGGTAGATGTCTAAAAATAAAAAAAGCTGACGCTGAATATTCCTTTGAGCATGGTGAAGTTATTAATTACACTTTGGATGGTGTATCAATACACCCAGTCACTACAAAGATACAGGCCTCCTTCCTAACTCAGTTGCCAGAGAGGAAGAAAACTGCTCAGAGATTTCACCATGAGGCCAATGGGGATTTTAAAACAGTTACAGAGTTTAATGGTTAAACATTGTATATATATTTTCAAGCATAAATCATGTTATGGGTATGCTTGTCATCACCAAGGACTAGGGATGTTTTTTTCTATAAAAGGAAACAGAATATAGCTAAGCACAGGCAAAATTCTAGAGGAAAACCAGGTTCAGTTATCTTTCCAAGAGACACAGGGAGACGAAATTCCCCTTTCAGCAGGAAAAATAACCTAAAAGACAAGGCCAAATCTACACTGGAGTTGCTTATCAAGACAACATTGAATGATCCCAAGTGGCCTAGTTACAGTTTTTACTTCAATTGGCAATGATCAACAACCAACTTGAAAGAGTTTGAAGTATTTTAAAAAGAATAATGGGAAAATCTTGTACAATCCAGGTATGCAAAGCTCTTATAGACTTACCCAGAAAAACTCACAAATGTAATGGCTGCCAAAGGTGACTCTAACATGAATTGACTCAGTGGTTTGAATACTTACCTAATCAAGATAAACTCAGCAAAAAAAGAAATGGCCCTTTTTCAGGACCCTGTCTTTCAAAGATAATTAGTAAAAATCCAAATAACTACACAGATCTTCATTGTAAAGGGTTTAAACACTGTTTCCCATGCTTGTTCAATGAACCATAAACAATGAATAAACATGCACCTTTGGAACGGTTGTTAAGACACTAACAGCTTACAGACGGTAAGCAATTAAGGTCACAGTTATGAAAACTTTTAACACCAAAAGAAATAACACCAAAAGAAAGATGCCCAGGGTCCCTGCTCATCTGCGTGAGCATGCCTTAGGCATGCTACAAGGAGGCATGAGGACTGCAGATGTGGCCAGGGCAATAAATTGCAATGTCCATACTGTGAGACGCCTAAGACAGCGCTACAGGGAGACAGGACGGACAGCTGATCGTCCTCGCAGTGGCAGACCACGTGTAACAACACCTGCACAGGATCGGTACATCTGAACATCACACCTGCAGGACAGGTACAGGATGGCAACAACAACTGCCCGAGTACTGCTGGACTGAGGGCTTGTAGGCCTGTTGTAAGGCAGGTCCTCACCAGACATCACCGGCAACAATGTTGCCTATGGGCACAAACCCACCGTCGCTGGACCAGATAGGACTGGCAAGAAGTGCTCTTCACTGACAAGTCGCGGTTTTGTCTCACCAGGGGTGATGGTCGGATTTGCATTTATCGTAGAAGGAATGAGCGTTACACCGATTGCCTGTACTCTGGAACGGAATCGATTTGGAGGTGGAGGGTCCGTCATGGTCTGGGGCGGTGTGTCACAGCATCATCGGACTGAGCTTGTTGTCATTGCAGGCAATCTCAACGCTGTGTGTTACAGGGAAGATATCCTCCTCCCTCATGTGGTACCCTTCCTGCAGGCTCATCCTGACATGACCCTCCAGCATGACACTGCCAAACTGCTCATTCTGTGCGTGATTTCCTGCAAGACAGGAATGTCAATGTTCTGCCATGGCCAGCGAAGAGCCCGGATCTCAATCCCATTGAGCACGTCTGGGACCTGTTGGATCGGAGGGTGAGGGCTAGGGCCATTCCCCCCAGAAATGTCCGGGAACTTGCAGGTGCCTTGGTGGAAGAGTGGGGTCACATCTCACAGCAAGAACAGGCTAATCTGGTGCAGTCCATGAGGAGATGAAGCACTGCAGTACTTAATGCAGCTGGTGGCCACACCAGATACTGACTGTTACTTTTGATTTTGACCCCACCTTTGTTCAGGGACACATTATTCCATTTCTGTTAGTCACATGTAACTCAGTTACTGAATCTTTTTATGTTCACACATTTTAAATTTGCTGAAAATAAACGCAATTTACAGCGAGAGGATGTTTCTTTTTTTGTTGAGTTTCTATTAGTGTTATATTTTTCATATTTAAAAAAAATGTATGTTCGAATTTTCCTTCTACTTTGACATTAGAGTATTTTGTGTCAATCGTTGACCAACAATGACAATTACATCTATTTTAATCCCACATTGTAACACAACAAAATGTGGTGTAATTGTAACACACAGTATGTCAGTATCTTTCAGTATGTCAGTATCTTTAAGTATGTCAGTATCTTTCATTATGTCAGTATCTTTAGGTATGTCAGTATCTTTCAGTATGTCAGTATCATTCAGTACGTCAGTATCTTTCAGTATGTCAGTATCTTTAAGTATGTCAGTATCTTTCAGTATGTCAGTGTCTTTCAGTACTTCAGTGTCTTTAAGTACTTCAGTATCTTTCAGTACGTCGGTTTCTTTAAGTACGTCAGTATCTTTAAGCACGTCAGTATCTATTAATCACGTCAGTATCTTTCAGTATGCCAGTATCTTTCAGTATGTCAGTATCTTTCAGTATGTCAGTATCTATTAAACAAGTCAGTATCTTTCAGAATGTCAGTATCTTTCAGTATGTCAGTATCTTTCATTATGACAGTATCTTTAGGTATGTCAGTATCTTTCAGTATGTCAGTATCATTCAGTACGTCAGTATCTTTCAGTATGTCAGTATCTTTAAGCACGTCACTATCTTTCAGTGCGTCACTATCTTTCAGTACGTCAGTGTCTTTCAGTACTTCAGTGTCTTTAAGTACTTCAGTATCTTTCAGTAGTCAGTTTCTTTAAGTACGTCAGTATCTTTAAGCACGTCAGTATCTATTAATCACGTCAGTATCTTTCAGTATGTCAGTATCTTTCAGTATGTCAGTATCTATTAAACAAGTCAGTATCTTTCAGAATGTCAGTACTTTTCAATATGTCAGTATCTTTCAGTATGTCAGTATCTTTAAGTATGTCAGTATCTATTAATCAAGTCAGTATCTTTCAGAATGTCAGTACCTTTCAGTATGTCAGCATTGCTCTACTTCTACTTCTATTGCTATTACAACACTGTTAATATCACGTCTACAGCTATTCTACTAATCACAGTGTTCTATATCACCTCTACAGCTATTCTACTAATCACAGTGTTGTATTAATATCACCTCTACAACTATTCTACTAATCACAGTGTTCTATATCACCTCTACAGCTATACTACTAATCACAGTGTTCTATTAATATCACCTCTACAGCTATTCTACTAATCACAGTGTTCTATTAATATCACCTCTACAGCTCTTATACTAATCACAGTGTTATATTAATATCACCTCTACAGCTCTTCTACTAATCACAGTGTTATATTAATATCACCTCTACAGCTATTCTACTAATCACAGTGTTCTATTAATATCACCTCTACAGCTCTTCTACTTATCACAGTGTTCTATATTACCTCTACAGCTATTCTACTAATCACAGTGTTCCATATCACCTCTACAGCTATACTACTAATCACATTGTTCTATTAATATCACCTCTACAGCTATTCTATTAATCACAGTGTTCTATATCACCTATACAGCTATTCTACTAATCACAGTGTTCTATAAATATCACCTCTACAGCTATTCTTCTAATCACAGTGTTCTATATCACTACAGCTATTCAACTAATCACAGTGCTCTATTAATATCACCTCTACAACTATTCTACTAATCACAGTGTTCTATATTACCTCTACAGCTATTCTACTAATCACAGTGTTCTATATCACCTCTACAGCTATTCTACTAATCACAGTGTTCTATATCACCTATACAGCTATTCTACTAATCACAGTGTTTTATTTATATCATCTCTACAGCTCTTCTATTAATCACAGTGTTCTATTAATATCACCTCTACAGCTCTTATACTAATCACAGTGTTCTATATCACCTATACAGCTATTCTACTAATCACAGTGTTCTATTAATATCATCTCTACAGCTCTTATACTAATCACAGTGTTCTATATTACCTATACAGCTATTCTACTAATCAAAGTGTTATATTAATATCACCTCTACAGCTATTCTACTAATCACAGTGTTATATTAATATCACCTCTACAGCTCTTATACTAATCACAGTGTTCTATATCACCTATACAGCTATTCTACTAATCACAATGTTCTATTAATATCACCTCTACAGCTATTCTACTAATCAGTGTTATATTAATATCACCTCTACAGCTCTTATACTAATCACAGTGTTCTATATCACCTATACAGCTATTCTACTAATCAAAGTGTTATATTAATATCACCTCTACAGCTATTCTATTAATCACAGTGTTCTATTAATATCACCTCTACAGCTCTTCTACTAATCACAGTGTTCTATATCACCTCTACAGCTATACTACTAATCACAGTGTTCTATATCACCTATACAGCTATTCTACTAATCAAAGTGTTATATTAATATCACCTCTACAGCTATTCTACTAATCACAGTGTTCTATTAATATCACCTCTACAGCTCTTCTACTAATCACAGTGTTCTATATCACCTCTAGAGCTATTCTACTAATCACGGTGTCCTATATCACCTATACAGCTATTCTACTAATCACAGTGTTCTATTAATATCACCTCTACAGCTCTTCTACTAATCACAGTGTTCTATATTACCTCTACAGCTATTCTACTAATCACAGTGTTCTATATCACCTCTACAGCTATTCTACTAATCATAGTGTTCTATTAACGCAATATTATGCCAGACAATTGGACTAAGGACTTTGAATAGCAGACACGGAATTTGTTTGGTTTCCACTGTGTCCCATTAAACCTCTATAATTTCTGATGTACGTGATCATAGACGAAAGGGATTCAAGTATGTCTACTTCAAAAGGTCAGGTAGGGTAGCAGGTAGCCTAGTGGTTAGAACGTTGGACCAGAAACAGAAAGGTTTGCTCGATTGAATACCCGAGGTGACAAGATAAAAATCTGTCGTTCTTCCCCTGAACAAGGCAGTTAACCCACTGTTCATAGGCCGTCATTATACATAAGAATTTGTTCTTAACTGACTTGCCGAGTTAAATAAAGGTGAAAAATAAAACATAAATGTGACAAAACATGTTACCATGACAAACATGTCGCCCGAGTGTGCGTGTTGTTCATTAAAGATATGGGCCTCGGATGTATTTCCCATTTGTGTTTGACATTCAGTGAAAAGAGCAGGACAACAAATCTGGAATGGCCAAAGAGTGAATGTGTGATGATGCGTCAGCATAGTGATTGTCAACGCAAGGTTAGAGAGATGAATTCCATTCTGGAACAGAACTTATTCTCTGTGTGTCTCACCTCAGACTGACCCATAGTATGTATGCATCATCTACATCAGCCTCCTCATCATCGTACGCACGCACACACTCACACACATACACACACACAAACAAATTATTTGGAGTGGTATAACTGAATTTCCATTGATCCAAAGTAGTGTAACGACCCTGGGTTTATAACCGCGGATATCGACTCTGCCGCTTGAGCATGCGGCACAGTCGATAGCGCGCCGGACCTCGGGCTAGAAGGTCGAGGGTTCGAGACCTGCTCCCTGCTGTTTCATTACAATAGTAACACTAATACAAAATATTTTAACAGTAATCCAAAGCACCAGACTTTTCTAAACATAGAGAACTTTTAGAAGGGGGGAAGTGAACCAGTAAAATATAAATACAAAGAAATGTCTATCGGTTTGCTTGTTTATTAGCCAGGAAGTTAGGATTCAGGAATGTTTGTGTGAGTGGAGCTTCTTCCTGTTAACGCTGCTAAAATAGGAGTTTACGTCAGTGATGACTATTCCTAGATGTTAAGGAAGTAGGCTCCTGTTGTCTGTTGGGATTTCTGTATATTTTTAATGGGATTTCTGTATATTTTTACCTTCTTTGATCCAGCCGATGATGCCTCACGTTTGGCCTTTTTCCAACTCACTGGCTGTCTCCTGGTCCTATTTTAGGGTTCATTGCCAAGGTCAAGTTTCTCACTCTGTGAACAAGAACAGACAAAGCATTCACTGATCTACACAGACCGCTTCCTCTGAGAAAACTTGGTGTCTAACATAATTACTCTATCCTAACGTTGCAGACAGGGTTTAAAAAAGAAATATGTATAGAGACGCAGGTCTCTGAGTTTGGTTACTATACTGGCTGCTTCCCCGACTTAGTTTCGATATGACAGCTGCACACCGAAAGAAATCTACAACACTGCCATTAACAATAGTCTAGTCAGCAGAACAGGCCTCTGGACCAGAGATACAGTACAGTCAGTGACTCACAGTAGAGTTTACCCACAAACACTGTTCAACATTGTCTTCAACCCAGAAGGCACTGCATTGCCGAAACGTTGGTTATGAGGTTTACCCATTAAATTGTTGGGAACATATATAGTGTCTTTCTTTCGATACAACATCGTCCTCGAACAACATTTGAACAGGTCTCTCTAGCGAAATCTGTTTTTTATCTCAACGAAACAAAACAACACGTCTTTGATACCTTCTTCAATGGAAACTAACCTACTGTACTGACGATGTATTCTAGAAGCATTTAATGCATGTCTGCTGTTTAACTTTTTTTTCCATGGAAACTAACCCACTGAACAGACTTACAGCATTCCAAAGCCAAGGCGCAAACGTGACCGATATTTTATCACCCATAAATTGGGGTTTGAATGCTCATGTCGTGTCCGAGACCGTCCCTGTGTGTCTGACCCAAGTCACGGTGTGTGTTTTCTCCTTCGACGTAATCTGTCCTAACTATAGATAGCAGAGGAGGGTGTGTCTGTGTACTGTAGTTCACAAAGTCTACTCGGGACGCATGACTCAGTCAAACCCTATCTGGCAGAAGTAAATTACACACATCTGGGAGAGATGCTGAAGTGCTGAAGAGAGCAACCATGAAGCACACAGGTAAACCCTATACTGGAAGTTTCACACAAGAGCTAAGAACATGATTATGAATGAACTCGCAAAACTGAAAATGCATTTCAAACCAGATTTGTGTTAGGCTTGAAATGTGTTGAATTACATTGTATTACCACAATGGATGTATTTTCAACAATTCTTTTACACCTAGGTGAGGACAAGGGAGTCCTTAGGATTAGGGGTGGCAGGTAGCCGAGCATTGAGCCAGTAACCAAAATGCCAATGGTTCGAAACCCCGAGCCGACTAGGCGAAAAATATGCCGATGTGCCATTGAGCAAGGCACAAATGTAAAAGGATTAGTCTGTGGATGACTCCTATCATTCAGGGTGGGCTATAAGCTCAAGAGACTGTATGAGAAATGAAAACAATGTGAAAGTAGAACTAGGGTACAGTGGCTCCCTCTCATTGGAGCATAGGGAAGTACCAGGCATTGGTACCAGGCATTAATGCGGCAGAAATGAGAGGTTTTTAATATCATCAGTGTGTCTCGTCAGGGTGAGTGGGAGAGCTGGCTGGCTCATACTGTCTCTGTCTGCCTGTAGAAGCATGGGATCCCACAGGGTGGAGGCAAAGCCAAAAGCGTAGACAGACAAGCATCTCTGACAACACTTCTATTCAACTGAAACAATAACGCACATACTGCACACTCTTACGTGTTTGTTATAGAACTATATTGTGATCAATTCAAAAATCAACTTCTAATCACTTTTCCTGTACAATTTTTCAAAATTCATGAAGATATGTTTCATGATCTGTCACATATGACTCCATAGGGGTTGATAGACAATTACTCAACATTTAAGGCTCTCGAGTACTTGAGATTATTTTGAAGTGGTAAAGGATGGAAGTGCTGGAAGGGTGTGAAACGGTCAATAGAAAGGGGCTTTCAAGAAAACAGCCCAGACACGGTGACATCATTCATCTAGAATCAGAATGGAGGTATTCCCCTTCTTGGCTTGGCAGTAGGCAGCACTAAGATGTTAGGGGAATGTTAGGGGAATGTTAGGGGAATGTTAGGGGATATTCAGCACAGCCGTGGTTTAAATAGAGTTCAGGACATTGGATTTGCAGGAGGAGGGTTCACATTTTTTACTTTTTTTCATTCATCGCTAAGGCCACCGTGCAAAGTCCAAATATTCCTATTCTGGAGGAAGACCAAGACAACCTAGTTATCACTTTAAAAGCAGTTTCTCTCAAACGATTACACAGGCTTCTATCTAGTCCTCCTGTCTAAACAAATGTGTTAATTTTAGCACTGAGTAGGAGATGTGCGTTTTTCAAACCATGGAGTTCAAAAGCCCTCTGATGTCATCATCCTGCATTCAAGCCCCATAGAGAAAAACCGCTGAGTCAGTCAGAGTCCTTTGATGAGGGGCTGGGCCTGTTATTAAAACTGATCTTCAATGTTTAACTGTCTTCAAAGCACATTCCTGACTGTGTAGAAATGTCTGTTGTGCACCCTGCTGTAGTTTGGATGTTTACAGTACACGAATGGACTTGACCTATTCACTTTATTAGGCCTTATTGTACAGAGGAGTCTTTTTTAACTCACACATTAGCGAAGGGGGACTTCTAAACCAACTCACCTCCGCCCACACCAAACCTCAATCACGACAGGCCACGAACCCTCAGACTATTAACACAATGGCATTCCACACAGAACGCATAATTACATTTACCCAGACAGACCTGACGACATGGCAGGCGGCGCCTTGACACACACTTACTCTTCATCGTCATCATCATCCTCTGTTAAAATAATCTCGCTACCATAGAATCTTCTCAAGATCGAGAGATTCCACTTTGGCCTTAGACGAATAAGAATAAACATTTTCCCTTTTGCTTTTGATTAGCTGCATATGGATTTTATTTATTTAGCGAATGCAAATTCCCTAAGTCAAGTCCTTTAAATTGCTTCCGGTCCTTCTGGAGAATGTGGAATCACACACACTAACAGCTAAAACTTTGTTTTTTCTCTTGCTGCTTCTAAATGAATAAAATATTATATACACTCCTTGACTTTTTCCACATTTTGCTGTGTTACAAAGTGGGATAAAATGGATTGATTAAATTGTAATTTTTTTGTCAACAATCTACACAAAATACTCTGTAATGTCAAAGTGGAAGAAAAATTCTAACATATAAAAAAAAAATATGAAAATAAAACCTTAACATATCTTGATCAGATAATTATTCAACCCACTGAGTCAACACACATTAGAATCCCCTTTGGCAGTGATTACAGCTGTGAGTCTTTCTGGGTAAGTCTCTAAGACCTTTCCACACCTGGATTGTGCAACATTTGCCCATTATTCTTTAAAAGATTCTTTAAGCTCTGTCAAATTGGTTGCTAGACAACCATTTTCAGGTCTTGCCATAGATTTTCAAGCACATTTTAGTAAAAACTGAAAGTTGGCCACTCAGGAACATTCACTGTCTTCTTGGTAAGCAACTCCAGTGTAGATTTTGCGATTTTGCCTGTGCTTAGCTCTATTCCGTTTCTTTTTATCCTGAAAAACTCCCCAGTCCTTAACGATTGCAAGCCTACCCATAACATGATGCAGACACAACTATGCAGACACAACTATGCTTTAAAATATGGAGAGTTGTACTCAGTAATGTGTTGTATTGGATTTGTCCCAAATATAACATGCTGTATTCAGGACAAAAAGTGAATTACTTTTTGCAGTATTACTTCAGTGTCTTGTCACAAACAGGACACAACTACCAATAGGTTGCCCCATTCAAAAATCTCCCTGGTCTTTGTGGTAGAATGTTTGAAATTGTGTTTGATATTCACTGCTCGACTGAGGGACCTTACAGATAGTTTTATGTGTGGGGTACAGAGTTGAGGTAGTCATTCAAAAATCATGTTAAACACTATATTGCACACAGAGTGAGTCCTAACCCTAACTTATTATGTGACTTGTTAAGCACATTTTCACTCCTGACCTTATTTAGGCTTGCCACTACAAAGCGGTTGAATACTTATTGACTCAAGACATTTCAACTTTTCATTTTTAATTCATTAGCAACATTTTCGAAAAACATAATTCCACGTTGACATTATGGGGTGTTACGTGTAGGCCAGTGACAAAGAATCTCTCTGTAACACAACAAAATGTGGGAAAAGTCAAGCGTTGTGGATACTTTCTGAAGGCCCTGTAAGACCTTTGAAAGCCCAGGACCTCCACATCCGGCTTCTTCACCTGCCGGATCGTCTGAGACCACCCACCCGGGCAGCTGATGAAACTGAGGAGTATTTCTGTCTATAATTAAGCCCTATTGTGGGGAAAAACTCATTCTGATTGGCTGGGCCCAGTGGGTGGGCCAGTCTCCCAAGTAGGTGGGAGCCCTCCAATGGCTGCGCCCCTGCCCAGTCATGTGAAATCCATAGATTAGGGCCTAATGAATTAATTTCAATTTACTGCTTTTCTTATATGAACTGTAACTCAGTAAAATCTTTGAAATTGTTGCATGTTGCATTTATATTTGAAGAAATATATAAAATAGTTACAAAATCGTTGCTTATGTTAGATCAAATGCAGTTAGTCTGAGTCAGTCTCATTGTTTCTTTGTCATACATATTCCTATTCCTTGTGCCATTATGCTGTTTGAACTACACTGAACAAAAATATAAACGCAACATGTAAAGTGTTGATCCCATGTTTCATGAGCTGAAATAAAAAATCCCAGACAATTTCCATATGCACAAAAAGCTAATTTCACTCAAATGTTGTCCACAAATTTGTTTACATCCCTTTTAGTGAGCATTTCTCCTTTGCCAAGATAATCCATCTAGCTGACAAGTGTGGCATATCAAGAAGCTGATTAAACAGCAAGATCATTACACAGGTGCACCTTGTGCTGGGGACAATAAAAGGCCACTTTAAAACGTGTAGTTTTGTCAAACAACACAATGCCACGTGTCTCATGTTTTGAGGGAGTGTGCAATTGGCATGCTGACTGCAGGAATGTCCACTAGAGCTGTTGCCAGAGAATTGAATGTGAATGTCTCTACCATAAACTGCCTCCAACGTGGTGGGTGGGCCTGGCTGTCAAGTTGGTGGGCCTATGCCCTCCAAGGACCACCCATGGCTGCGCCCCTGCCCATTCGTGAAATCCATAGATTAGGCCTAATTTATTATTTTCAACTGACTAATTTCCTTAGACGAACTGTAATGCAGTAAAAACTTTGAAATAGTTGCATGTTGCGTTTATATTTTCGTTCAGTATATAACGTCCACAATTGCTTTCGCCTACATTATTAAATGCACCAATAGGTGCATAGCAAACAGACATGTTCCTCAATAGTATTGACATTGAGGCTATAGGTCTACAGGCAGAAAGCAGCTGAGTTCTACGGTCATTGCCACCTACTGTGTCATGATGCGGGTGTAACCAGCATTCTGTACTATCCGAGCGTGTAGAGAGGCACGCGCTGCAATAATATCTGCAAGAGACGGTGATACATTGTAGCAGTAGCTTGCAGCGCACACAGTTCTTTCGTAACAACAAATGTGGCGACATTGTAGCAGCATAGGTTTCATCTTGATATCCAACAGCTCATATTCAACACCTTGGTTTTAGACGTTTTGACGAAACATTGGTCCCACTGTTTTTCCACTATCAACAACCTCGCTCCCTTCCTGGTACTGTGTTCTTCAGAGCTCCAAAAGAGCATGCGCGACTGGTTTGCGCTGCTGCAGAATGACGTCAGCAATTCAAAACACAGGCAAGTCCAGACACACTACCGTCTGATCGGTCATACGATGTACGCTGTAATTTATTCTAGCCAACTGACCGAGGATCTTTCTATCACGTTACATGCGAATGAAGACTGAAAAAGGAAACGTCAACGACTGTTTTGGCATTTTTTCGAAGGAATATAATTTTGCGCGAGATGTCCGGACTTTGACATTGTGAAGCTACCTGTCAAAGGAATCTGTGAAGTGCTGGACTGTTATTGACACGAGCCGAGCGGTGTTATCTCTGCTCATGACGATGCCTCTCGAGGATGATCTCGCCTCAGCTGCCGCGACTGGCAACACCGATCGTGTTAAAATTCTATTACAAAGTGGAGTGGACGTCAACGGTGTAAACTGCTTTGGACGGACACCTCTGCAGGTAAGTGTCTCGCGCTGCGCTCTAGTCGTGAAGATCGTGTCGTAATTATTGTAAAAGAGAGTGAATGTTCAACGATGTTGTCAATATTTTAACGTTGCAGAGACGGCCCATGCCGCTTTGTTAAATACAAAAAAGTATACTATGTTTTAGGTTGAAAACATAAACTGTCTTAACAAATTACTAGAATAGCAGTCATACTGTGAAATAATTTGCATGGGAGCTATTTTAGCTTTGTTATATATATTCTATATATTTTAATGGGCTTTATTTACGTCATAGTTTAGTCTTGCGCCTCAGTAACCGAATGATGGGAATGGTGTGCAATTGCCCGTGACTTCTATAGGCCTGCCATTAACTTTTATCAAGTCCGAATTGTTACTTCTATTGTTGGAAATATTTCCAGGAGTTTGTCTTTCAAATAAACATAGAAGTAATTCGATATTATACTCTAAATGGTCCATGGCATTACCAATGTAGGCTATATAGGGGCAATGGAGGATGCATGCAGGTCACCACACCCAACCTTCCAAAATCAAAATTGCTCTCCCAAAAATGACCAAAGTTATCCATATACATGATCTCTTATTTTAAATTATGAATATGTTCAGATTTAATTACCTACTCCAAAAACCAATTTCCTTGGGCTGCTATCAAAATGCCATGGCTGACTCTTTCTATATTTGGCCTTAACTTTGATAGCCCTACATTTTGGTGGTCTTTAGGTTTGCTACAATACGAAAGGTGTGGCTGCAATTAAAATAAGTACAATCGAAATCATAAGATAAATTGTAGGCCGACTTATACCCTTTAACAATGTTATAGCATCAGTTGGGCCTAATGGTTTTTGTTTTTTTTGCAATTTAGATCCATTATTATATTGTTATTAAATTGTTAAGTGAATAACAGCACCGATATTGTTGGATAATTAAACAACTTTAAGCAATCTGAAACGAAAAGCATGCGCTTTTATGGTCTGATAGAACTATAGGCATACTGTATTATTTAGTGTTATTCAAATGCCCCTCTAAATAACGTATTACACACCATGGCAACATTATTTGCCTCGCAAATATAGGCATGTGTATTAAATATTCTAGCAGAAGGTCTGTAAGTAAAATCAACTGGATTTGTATTTCCTAGGTGATGATGATGGGCAGTTCACCAGTGGCGCAGTTGTTACTAATGCATGGAGCGGATCCTAATATCGCAGACCGACACACTGGGACAACGCCGTTACACGATGCCGCCAGGATGGGCTTTTTGGACACGGTAGAGATCCTTGTCCAATTCCTCGCAGATCCGAATAGCCGGGACAGTTTGAACTGCCGGCCAATCGATTTGGCAATAGAAAGTGGACATCAGAATGTCGTTGCGTTTCTGCAGGCTTTGTGAAATCAAAGATACGTTGCATTTATTTGTGTGACGATTTTATTGTATAGAATACGGATGTATATGCTAGACCCATTCATTTCTTAAGTCCTTTTTTTCTCGATCAAACAATGCTTTATTTATGCCCCTCAAAGAGTATTGCACTTATGCACTTAATCAACGGTTTGTTAATTAGGCTTAAGATTTATAAATACATGTAACATTTTTGTTTTTAGTGTTAAGTTGTAATTAGGCTATTTGCTGTTTTTTTTAAATATTAAATCATGTAATAATCACAGATAGACTGCTTTGGCGTTGCCATAGGAAAATATATGCTGTGCAATATTGATAAGGTGAGGAATTTACTGAACCAAAAATAAAAGCACACAGGTATTGCGATACCTTCAATACACCCGATTGAACTTTTGATTGGAGAAATAATTGTTATCAGATTGCATTAGCCCTATATGATGAGTTTATATCTTATTTTAGAATTGGACTCTTCTAAAATAACGAATTATTAGAAATCCTAAAGTAAAAATGTATGTGGGGTATGGATTTGTGTATTTTGATAATAATCCATAATCGTTTATATTAACACAGTGTTATTCAACTTTTGGAAATGGGTCTGAACTTCCTGCATATAAAGCTGATGATGTTTGGATTTTGAATAATTCTGAGAACATTTTTTCCATGTCAAACCTAAAGTTGGTCACTTCGATTCTGAATTATTTAAGTAGACCTACCTACTTAAATATGTATTAATTTAGGCTATAATTAAGTATTGGAGCTAAATTTGAAAACCATAAGTTTCGCTACAATGCATCGACATTGAACGAAACGTTTAACTTTTGATGGCAGGAAATAATCTAAATAATGGAAAGACCTAGACCACAATGAATTAGCGTGTCCATTCGTGAGATAAGGTGTGTCCCTTCAGCTCGATAACCAACTATTTACTTATTTGTTTTTGCAACTTAAACATACATTTTATTTAGACCTACTATAATGGGAACATACCTATGTTGAAACGAATGTTTGGATAGGCTGCGATACCTATTGTGTTTATTTAACATAGATTACACCCCTCAAACTCAACTCTGGACCTCGAAGCCAGTTCCACTGCGTTTTTTCATTGTTCCCCTGTATTCAGGGACTAATTTAGACCTGGTTCACAAGGTGGGTTCAATTAATTATCAGGTAGAGCAGAAAACCAGCAGGCTCCGGTCCTCGTAGGGTAAGAGTTGAATACCCCTGGCCCTACACAATAGCCAAGTTATTTCAAAATCAATATCATTAAACGTATTTATTTTTCACTGTGGAACAAACACTCACGAGACTGTGTGTGTAACTTACTGTACAAGAGGAGATAGCAAAGTGGGCGTCACCTGAAAATTCAAAAGTACATTGTACGAATAATGCAAGATTTTGGTTAATGGGCCTAATAGGCCTACTTTTTGCTTGAATACAAATGTTATTTATTGTTCCGCCATTTTATTTTTAAGGTCAATATAAACTAGACCACGGTAGTAAAAAGAAAGCGCTCTATTTGAGGTCATAACACACTTGTTTTGTGTATGAGAGAAGCAAAACAAAAGCATGGATGTCGATGTGACGCCCCATGCAGTTTGTCTTATCATTTTGCACCAGGCCAGCGAGAAGTCACAAATAACTTTGGAACACTGGTGCAAAATGTTGCATGCACGATCAACAAGGCAGGAATGAATGCTTAGAACCCCGTCATTCGTACTCAGTCTAACTGAAATCATGTTATTAACCTATTGGACCACTAACACTAGCAGTCATTACAAAATATCAAATTTGTCATGAGGATACATTTTAGCAGTGGCATTTTTTTTTTTTTTAAATTGGAAACGTTTAGTAGACCATCAACATGAGGGAGCCAATACGATGTTTGTCAATGGACATTTAAGAAAATTTCACAAGATTAATAATTAAATAGTAAAATATATGCATTCCTGCATTTTGAAAGGAGGCTATATTTAAACCATGTGTGCTTCTTGTTTGTTACTGTCATTTCATAGTCTAGTTATGCTGCATCATGTTTACGACCTCGTCAGTCTACTTCCTGATCATCTTTCTCAGAGTCAAACGTATTTAAATGGTGACAACTTGTCAAAGGTACAGTAGCAAGATGAAGAGAAAGGAAGAATCGTATAAGCATCTGGCATGATGGCACATGCATTTTGCAAAAGTACCTATAATTTCACTTGTGTAACAGAAGAGTGACATTATGCAAACATAATGACAGGAAGTCCAATGTTGAGCGCATATGCTTGGTTGTCTGTTCACAAACAAGTGTTAGCTAGAATCTTAAAACCTAACTTCCTGATAAAAAAAAAAAAATGAAAGCACATTTCCAATCTACATAACTTTATTGATTTTGTCACACTTGCAAACACATTTGATCTGTACATGCAGTCAAACACATATTCAGTTATGGTTATCAACCATCATGTTGACTGTTAATTAAGCCTACTTACTGAAGTGAACCCTATTAGCCCATTATAATACTGTAGCTGTGAATCCATGTAAAAATAAATGCTAGGTTAACATGAAGTGTTTTGAAGATAGTTTTAGATTATCCTGTCACATGATATGAGACCGATCGATAATGCCCTCAATGGACATTTTTCTTCACGAAACAAGGAAATATGAGCCATGAATCCACTATATTCCCCATTACTTCACCTAATAACTAGGAGTAAAGAGCCACGAATCTATCAACAATGTAGTTTGACCTTGTTTCAGGGCAACAAAGTGGATAAACGGATTATGGCGAAGTTAGCCCTAGTCACTGGTCTTGGGTCAGTTTAGCATTTTCCCCTCTAAATGGTTATGGTTAGGATTGGGGGAAGGGAAGCTGATCCTAGATATGTACCTAAGCCGAAACCTCACCCCGGAGCCGGATAAACAGCTTGAGGATAAAGCTTGAGGCTTTATCAACGGAAGTGGCAGTTGCTTTTGATTGAATGTCCTGTTCCAAATATACTCTGCAAAAGTCTTGGTCATAGACCTGCAAGTACAGACCATACCGGCTACAAACAACCCATGAAAACAACAGACTAACTCCTTTAACCTTTCTTTCAGAAGACATTATAGGACATACTAAAATGCATCTACAGTATGAAAACATGGCTGAAATGAACAGTATACAAATTACAGTGAAATAGTGACAATAACCGAGAGAGAGAAATGTTTACCCTCATTTTAGCAGGGATCATTTAGGTGACCACAGAGAGCCAGGACACCTATTTAACATCCCATCTAAAAGACAGCACCCTACACAGGGAAATTTCCCCCAATCACTGCCCTGGGGCATTGGGACCTTTTTCTTTTTGACCAGAAGAAAGAATGCCTCCTATTCGCCCTCCAACACCACTTCCAGCAGCATCTGGTCTCCCATCCATGAACAACCAGGAACAACCCTGCTTAGCTTCAGAGGCAAGCCAGCAGTGGGATGCAGGGTGGTATGCTTCTGGCAAACAATGTAATGTTATTCAAATGTGTTGTGAAATCCTAGCAAATGCACAGTACTGAAAACGCGCATATCAGGCACTTTCTTGTGATTCACTTATGAGGAATCGAGAGAGAGAGAGAGAGAGAGAGAGAGAGAGAGAGAGAGATGGATCCATTGTTGGTATTGGTGGCTGGTGTGTTGCAAGTCATTGTCTGTTATTCAGGGGTGAAGAGGGGCTTTTTGGTGGTTCTCAGTGTTGTTTCGGTAGCATTATTGAGGACTGCGCTGTTGTCTGAAAGAAACCAAACACAGAAACACACACTAAATAGTAGCAGAGGTACTAACAAAAACAATTTAGAAAATATACATACTGCAATCTGTTAGTAAAACAAACTAATGTGTTAGTTGAGTGTTTGCATCACGAAGCATGCCATACTGGAATTTCTGTTTAGCACGTCAAATTGCTGTCACCATCTCCCTGACTGAAGTGTCATTGAGGATGAATAACGAAGCGAGGGTAAGCTTAAGGGCCTTCACATTATGGCTCATTGGGTTCAGAGCCAGGCGTCCTGAGGGAAATCGCCTTGAGCACCAGACCTGGGTTCAAATAGCACTTATCACTTTTGGGACTACTCCATTAGTTGTATAAGCAGGATTCTGTCGGTTCAGAGCTAGACGCCCTAAAATACATCCCCTTTAACACCCGTTTATATACAGACCAGAAGCCTGACATGTTGAGGCATCAGGACAGGTCATCATTTTATCACCCAATAACTATCCAATGTGGATGTAGGCCGACTCAGCAGTGAGTAACTCAGTGAGAATGAGTAACTGTGAATAAGCAGTGAGTAACTCCGTGAGAATGTGCTTACTGAGCGCCTGACCTGGTAGAAAGACAATGAACAGCACCAGTTCTCCTACATGCCCATATGGTTACACGTTTTGTGCTGTACGTTGCCGTGTTGACTTGGTGAGGTTGATGAGCAGGGCAAAATATTCAGTAAGATGGAAAAAAATAAAGTACTTAATTGCCTGAGAGGATAAATAAAGTTTAATTCTACTATTCTACTTATTTCTATTCAAACCCCCCTGTAGAGATGAACCTGGGCACATTACAAATGTAAATCTTACCTTCAGAGCCTTTATGGTGTGGGTCCAGTCCTCCTGGGTGCAGATCAGGGGGATAGCAGTGAGCAGGATACTGCTGGCCTTGTTGGCATTCTCCTTCATAGTCTTCAGGACGTTGTCGACGCAGACCTGGGCCAACCAGGAAAATACATTTCATTAATACGGTTGTTGTGTGGGATTGAGGTGCTTATCGCTGTAAATTCTAGTCGCCTTCTGAATATGGAGAAAGATGGCGAGTGACAGCCAAAGGAGGTGCCTCACAATGTGAGACGCAAACATCTATAAAATATCGGTCAAAACGTGTTAGATTTTTAATAAATGAGTACATTTCTTTTTGTCAATAATCGGGAAGTGTAACAGTAGCTCCGAGTAGCGCAGTGGTCTAAGACACTGCATCTCAGTGCAAGAGGCTTCACTGCAGTACCTGGTTCGAATCCAAGCTGCATTACATCCAGCCTGATTGGGAGTCCTATAGGGCACAATTGGCCCAAGGCTGTTTGAAGCAGGCGGTTCATAAACATAATAATTCTCTGTGGAAACTGACAACAAAAACGCCCTCCTGAACACACACACACAAATACGATGCTCGTTGTGTAACTCCATGATATTATCACCCATTGCTATTGCTGATGAAAATTCACACCTCAGTAATCTGACAGAGTCATGGTGGCAGATCGTAGTGCCACGCCTGGACAGTCACAGAGCCGGCTGGACACGTTAAGACCTGGAGCTACTGTCAACGTTTCACTTTCACTTTCCTTTCTTACCCGTCTCGTGATTGTCTCCGGGCAACCACATTCGAACGTCAACTTCATTTTGAACTTGAGCGCAAATAAAAAAATATATATAATTTTTATTTCAACACAAGCCTCAGTTGAAATATTGTGAGGTACAAAATAAACACAACTGGGAATTAAAGCTCCTCTCTCTTGCCCACTTCATACAGACATCCTACAACTGTAGCCTACAGGTTCAGTTTGAGAGCGCAATGAGCATGGTTCAATAGCGGTCATTGATTTCATACTACGTTTCCCATGTTTTGCGCCTTCATGCGTTTTAAAATGTACACCTTGCAGGGTGTAAAACGGTGTGCTCTGAAAGCTAGGCCTATCCTCCGTGGAGTGATATCTATAGGGCTGTTTGCTTAGATAAGACTATAAAATAAGACCAGTGTGATACACACCTGTTCTCCTTACTGCATGGTACAGCCAACAGCTCAAGTAAAAGGGAATAATGAAAATCACTGAAGATAATCTAATGGTCTTGTTGTACCATGGTGATCCCTTGCTTGTCGTGTAATTACCTACCTGTGTCCTTTACTCCATTACATTACCACCTAATCATCAAATTAGTCATCTAAGCAAACAGTCATATATACAGTGGGGAAAAAAAGTATTTAGTCAGCCACCAATTGTGCAAGTTCTCTCACTTAAAAAGATGAGAGAGGCCTGTAATTTTCATCATAGGTACACTTCAACTATGACAGACGAAATGAGGAAAAAAAATCCAGAAAATCACATCGTAGGATTTTTTATGAATTTATTTGCAAATTATGGTGGAAAATAAGTATTTGGTCAATAACAAAAGTTTATCTCAATACTTTGTTATATACCCTTTGTTGGCAATGACAGAGGTCAAACGTTTTCTGTAAGTCTTCACAAGGTTTTCACACACTGTTGCTGGTATTTTGGCCCATTCCTCCATGCAGATCTCCTCTAGAGCAGTGATGTTTTGGGGCTGTCGCTGGGCAACACGGACTTTCAAAGATTTTCTATGGGGTTGAGATCTGGAGACTGGCTAGGCCACTCCAGGACCTTGAAATGCTTCTTCACGAAGCCACTCCTTAGATTGCCGGGCGGTGTGTTTTGGATCATTGTCATGCTGAAAGACCCAGCCACGCTTTCATCTTCAATGCCCTTGCTGATGGAAGGAGGTTTTCACTCAAAATCTCACGATACATGGCCCCATTCATTCTTTCCTTTACACGGATCAGTCGTCCTGGTCCCTTTGCAGAAAAACAGCCCCAAAGCATGATGTTTCCACCCCCATGCTTCACAGTAGGTATGGTGTTCTTTGGATGCAACTCAGCATTCTTTGTCCTCCAAACACGACGAGTTGAGTTTTTACCAAAAGTTCTATTTTGGTTTCATCTGACATTCTCCCAATCCTCATCTGGATCATCCAAATGCTCTCTAGCAAACTTTAGACGGGCCTGAACATGTACTGGCTTAAGCAGGGGGACACGCCTGGCACTGCAGGATTTGAGTCCCTGGCGTAGTGTGTTACTGATGGTAGGCTTTGTTACTTTGGTCTCAGCTCTCTGCAGGTCATTCACTAGGTCCCCGTGTGGTTCTGGGATTTTTGCTCACCGTTCTTGTGATCATTTTGACCCCACGGGGTGAGATCTTGCGTGGAGCCCCAGATCGAGGAAGATTATCAGTGGTCTTGTATGTCCTCCATTTCCTAATAATTGCTCCCACAGTTGATTTCTTCAAACCAAGCTGCTTACCTATTGCAGATTCAGTCTACCCAACCTGGTGCAGGTCTACAATTTTGTTTCTGGTGTCCTTTGACAGCTCTTTGGTCTTGGCCATAGTGGAGTTTGGAGTGTGACTGTTTGAGGTTGTGGACAGGTGTCTTTTATACTGATAACAAGTTCAAACAGGTGCCATTAATACAGGTAATGAGTGGAGGACAGAGGAGCCTCTTAAAGAAGAAGTTACAGGTCTGTGAGAGCCAGAAATCTTGCTTGTGTGTATGTGACCAAATACTTATTTTCCATCATAATTTGCAAATAAATTCATTAAAAATCCTACAATGTGATTTTCTGGATTTTTTTCCCTCATTTTGTCTGTCATAGTTGAAGTGTACCTATGATGAAAATTACAGGCCTCATCTTTTTAAGTGAGAGAACTTGCACAATTGGTGGCTGACTAAATACTTTTTTTCCCCACTGTATGTATGTATATATATATATATATATGTATATATATATATATATATATATATATATATGAGACAACACATGACAATAACTGAAAACACATTAGGGAGTGGTATCCATCTCTCCGTCAGACAGTGATGTGGCCATGGAGACTGGACACAGCAGCTCCAACGACATCAAGATTGCGTCCCAAATAGCACCTGGTCACCTATTTAGTGCACTACTTTTGACCAAGCAAAGGCTGCATCAAGATGTGATACATATTGCTACTTACAGTAATGGTAGAAACCCATTATAATACATACGGCTATAAAGCCATGATAACCATGTTGATCTTATCCTATGGAGAGGCAATGCAGGTTATAAGGCAATCCTTTTCACTATTAACAGCATTTAGATTGGAGCAAAACATGTAAAGAATTTGATCTAATCCTTACATGTATTATTGGCTACATTGAGAGAACTATGATCAATTCAGAGAAATTGTTCCTACACTCACCGTCGACTAGGCTAAATGCCATGCAGTTCCAGACAGCATGCCGTTTAACTGTACGTTACCACGGTACTCTTCAAGGGACATTCCCTTACACAACCTTTTAATGGCATGTTGATGAACTACAACATGATACCAAGTTACTTTCTGAAATGGAGCCCAGTGACCACGTGACCAGCGAAAACTATTGTTGTGTGCCATAATGAACACACCCCTGAACTGAGGGTCTGTTTTGTTGTGATCTCTGGCCCTGTGGACCACTGTATACCGGTGACACAACCTCAGCTGGCAGGACTCACACCGGAGGCTGGCAGGCTCACAGCGGAGGCTGGCAGGCTCACAGCGGAGGGAGGGCGGGAGCCAGGGAGGGAAGGCGTAGAGGGGGCGGAAGGATGTGGCGAGATGGTGTGCAACAGGAGGGGGAAGGGCGGCCAGGGGGTCAGCTGCAGGAACTAGGAAGGGGAAGTCGAGTAAGGGCACGGAAGCCGAGCCTCCCCCAGACATCATATATCAACTGGATAGTGGGTGGCAGTCACTCACTCGGAAGCTGTTGTGTGTGTGTGTGTGTGTGTGTAGGAGGTACTTCAGAGTGATATAATAAATCAGGCGGAAGAATTAGAAACGTACACAGTTGCCTGTAAAACACTGACGAGGAGGAAATTCATACCAGACCAATGTCATTGTGCAATTTCAAATCCCGAAAAAATACTATTTGAAAGAAGTTGCATTTGTTTTTGCTACAGCTTTGTGACGAAGGCACATGACTATTAACTGGATAGACACATTTTGAATTCCTGCTTTGCTTATGTACGAATAGAAATGCATTTCAAATCAGATGGAGTTGAGAAATCATTCTTTGAAAAGTGTTAATGGAATTCACAGACTGACTTCTAACCTACTACATTTGATTTGACTCTTTCTAAATACCACGTGAGGAAAAATGTCATGTCACCTTGTCAAGAACGTGGTGGGAAAGACCGGAGCCCTGAGAAATTGAAACAATGGAAGCAGTAAGTGTTTTATGGTAGGAAAAATAAAAAGCTCTGACGCATTTCAGTTCTTAGTCACTCATTTTTTGCCTAATATTGCAGTTGGAAATGTCCAACTGCTGTGAAAGCGGATGCAAGACATATTGCCAAGTAACAATTGATCACATGCAGTACATGAATGCGTCATCTTAGTGAAACGGGCACATTTGCGTAACATAATTTCCCAGATAATTTTCAGATGCACCACAACACGGGTTGAGGACATTCCAAAAATTCCTCGAAACATTTACAGAACCTTTCACACAGTTGTGTAAACGCTTCTTCCCTGTGGCCTGGGTTGCTGACTAGCGGCTGCACGCCACTCTCTGCGTTGGGCGTCAATGCGTATCCATCCCACTGCGTGTTTGACACACTCTCCTCCTGTCTTCCCTGTCCTCTCATACTAACTTTCCTATCAATAAAACATGTCATGGAATAAAGGCTCCGTGCACTCAGGATCTATGCGCACATTTCATTGAATAAGGCGAAGCTTTCGCTCGCAAGACCTTCATCAGAGCATGCGATCAATAAAATACACGATAGGGGAGGGAATTTCCACACAAAACAAAATAACTCACAGCCTCCTCATGCTCCTTCCAGCAGTCGTAGTCGGTGGCCATGGCGATGCTGGCGTAGCAAAGGCCCGCCTCCTTGGCGAGGACCACCTCGGGCACGCTGGTCATGTTAATGACGTCGGCGCCCCACTGGCGGAACATCAGGCTCTCGGCGCGCGACGAGAAGCGAGGCCCCTCGATGGTGAGCACCGTACCCTGCGGGTGGCACTTCACCCCCAGGCCGCGCGCCGCCTCCAGCAGCGCCTGGGCATTGGGAGGGAGAGGCATGACGTCATTTTCTAGGAGAGAGTGGTCAGTGTTCTTGTCGACGCCCATGTTTTTGTGTTTTATCACCACTTAGAAAGAAGGAAATAACTAACTATGCAAAGCCTCACTACACACCAAACACAGCAACAACAAAAAGCTCCAATGCACAGGCGGCTGGTAGCACCTTAAAATGGGAAGGACAGGCTCATAGTAATGGCTGGAACGGAATAAATGGAACAGTATTAAACATCAAACACATGGTTCCCAAGTATTCGATACCATTTCGTTTAGTCCGTTCCAGCCATTATTATGAGCCGTCCTCCCCTCACGAGCCTCCTGTGTTCCAATGACATTCACATTCACTCACTCCCCAGCAGGCAACACCCGCCACTACGACATCTATATTGTAGTGGCGGGGGTTGATTTGGAACCAGGCCACAGGCACCGGTCTAGGTGCTAGTGGTTGATTTGGAACGGGGCCGTGGACACTGACCTCCCTGGTCCGGGTGCAGAAAGGCTCAGCCATGGGGATGTGAGACACGCCTGGAGGACTGGTGGGCCGCCCGTCGTACAGCGTCTGGGCCCTCTTTGTCGTCCTGGGAGGGAGGGAGGACACACAGGAAATGACAGGTCAGTGACAAGGGTTGGGTTCAACAACTCTGTTAACATGGCTCGTCTCACTCAGGGGCAAAACAAGAAGAACATGTACCTGCTGGCAGTTATTCTGGTGATAAAAATGAGAACTTGGAGAATTTCTCTTCCGTTTAACACTTCACTTTGTCTGACTTTTTAGTTTCCTCGCAGTGCATAAAATACTTTATTAAATACATTCTAAGATACTATAAATAGACTACATTCTTAAAGGGTGGGCCAAGAGTGACTAAATTATACAGCAAATGTTGGTCTTCTTCTCTCTTTCAAGGTTTGTGCAATGTGGCAAAAATAGTGTCTGAATGTGAAAGGCATTCATCCGGTCACTGTAGCGAAAACAAAGTGTTTCTAAGCCACAGCCACAAGACATCAAAATCGCAATGACTAAATACATGCTGAATAGATCAGGGTATTTTAATAACAATCCGGTGCTTTGCAACAGCTGGCCCTCACAATACAAATGACAAACAGAGCCCCATAGACACTGAGGAGAAAAAAATATATATATATTTCATGGCTGGATACATTGAAACGAGCAACAAACTGTTAAGCAATGTGGACTAAATCTGGGAATTACTGCATGGAATCCCCCAAAACCCTTAAGAGGAGGCGGCTAGTTATTAACCCTATACAATCACACCTGTATACAGATTGAAAATGGCAGATTTGGGCACTGATAAATGCCTAAATTAGATCCAAGCGGCTGTACAAGTAACAGGCTATAAATGCCATCAGAGCTCAGCGCAGTACGGGTTTGACTGACACGCGACAAGAAGTTGCCCCCATCCCTCCCTCTAATTAGGAAACTTTTGCACATGTTTTGTTGTCTTGAGTGAGGGACATGCTGTGAATAAGAGCACTCAGTGTATTTTGAAAGATGAGACGTTGAGGATCATAATAAATACCACTTTGATGTCATTACACGCAAGCCAAACACCTGTCCAAATGTGCACTTCACATGTCCAGATCATAAAACGTATGTCCTAATACAGTGTCAACGTTTATGACTACTACGTTTGATGTAGTTGGAAGAGCGTATTTTAGAACTTAGCTAGCCTTGTTGGCAATAGAACAGCTTTTAAAACGATGCCCACCTGTCCCAGATGGGATTTCTAAATGGGCTGTTTTTAGAATGCGTAAACAGTAATTGTGTGTTGGCAGGGATGCAGGGCTGTGTTCCAAACAAAACAACTACAAGTGTGCTTGCTCTAGTTCCTCAACGGCACAGCTAGAAGGGCTCAAAAAAATACTGCCATAAAGTGCATTGAAATGACATATGAACTGTGCACACTTTGGAGGTGTGTGGCCACTTGGAGAAACCAGTTAATCCGCTCACTCAAACCCTTTTTTGGGGTCTTATGTTGCACCTACCCCACATTTTCCAGGAATATTCTTATCGTGTATCTAAAACATGATCAGATTTTGTTATCGACAAATGTGGCGAAAAGTACATTAAATGTAAAATGCACATAACATCAACAGTGTAATGTTTGGATTCGCTCTCGTGTTTGGAGAACTGTTGTGTCCTCAACTTTGGTCTAATAACTTCCCCATAATCTTTAAACTGTTTCATTTCAATTGCTACCATGGTTATGCATTTCATATTTCAAGGGGTGGTGAGGACAGGCTGAGCCGGCATTTAACATTTGTCACCATGCCGACAGGCAGCTGCCTTCCAGATTCCGGAGCTGTAGCGCTGAGTCAGGGTTCCACCCAGGCCACATGCCAGTTATACATGCCCCTCCCACCCACTTACCCACCCGCCCCCACTCTCTCTCTCTCTCTCTCTCTCTCTACCCAGTCTCTGCTCAAATGAGCAAGCCCTTTGGGTGTCACAGTAAGAGCTCAGTGAAGCTCTGCAAACAGGTCTCTCCAGTGTCCACATCATCAACAGAGTAAATCAGCTGTTCTAGAGAACATTGAGAGAAGAACCGGTACATCGTAGTCAGTGAGTGCGCATGAGCCGACTACTAAACGGCGAGGTTTGTTTACCATACAGAGTGACCTTACATTCCAGAGATGCTGAGGCAGCATGGCATTCCAGGACCAGTCTATACAGAAAATGTGTTGTGACCCATCCCTCCCATCCCTACGTGAGTGTAGAATATTCCAGAAATGCCACGATTGAGAAATAACCTACTGTTGTCAATGTCAACAAGACTCCCGAGGAGGACCATTTGCTACTGTCAGTTAAAGCAGAGAGATTATTAAATTAGTCTGTGTATTGTATCGCTCACTCATTGTAGGTTTGGAAAATACCTCATCAGCTGTCCAGTACAGTACCACATACTGTAATGTGGTGCACAGCTCCAGTGGTGAGGGAGAGAGGGAGAGAGCGCACTGGGGAGACCAGAGACAGTCTTTGAGGCTTGGTGATCCGTTAATGCTCGCAGCAGCCCGGCGGAGCAGGGAAACCCTAGCGAACCTAGACAGGCCAACAGTGTTTGGAAAAGGTGCAGGGGGCAAAACACTTTTTTTTTTTTTTTTTAACTCACTGACGTTGTAAGATTATCAAGTAACCCTTCAGAAATATGCTGGATGGGTCACATGCTGCGCAGCGGGACAAGACTGAACAAGTCCTAACATGTTAGTTCCCCATTCTGCCCAACAGAGACTGCCCCTGCTTGTTGTAACAGTAGGCTATCAATAGACAACACATATGGGTGGATTGGAGGTGATGACGAATAGTTTCTCTGAGAGCGGCCCAGAGGATGTGGAGTCAATGTCAGGTGGCAATCCCGAGGGAGGGGTGCAGAAGCGATCAGTTATTTCTCATTCAAGGCACTACGTTTTGACTTACTGGACAACGGACTGAGCTTGGAGACAAAGGTTTCCGTGTGCACGGCACTCTCAAATCAACAAGACTGCCTCATGAACACATTCTCAATTTACGGTCCATTGCATAGAATTCTACTGACAATTCAATGCAGCAACGCACCCTCAGGACAATGAGAGGAGTTGTGTTCCACTCTGATAGAATAATGGGTAGAGTTCTGTGTGGTGACTTGGAATCTAGAGGTGGGGGGGGGGTAATTTAGGAAGAATAGGTGAGCATGCATTATTTTACATTTCTTCATTATTTCTTTGCTAAGGCAAACACATTGGATATTCGTCCTACAAATACCACCCATTTAAAACAATGAATGCCTGTGCACGTTAGAAAGAATAGCCAATCACTAGCAGAGAAAATTGGGCACCAAACAACAAACTCAGCATGTTTTATCAGTGCTACAACGGATGGCCATCACATCTGTTTTGGGCTGCAACGTTTCTAGACAGAGTTCTTCTGAAATCCTGGTTGGAGCGTCCCTTGAACCGGGAGGGAACAAGCACGGAGGGATTTCTTCAACTGGGAATCATCCCACAGAGATCGCTGACAAACTTACTGAGAACTGAAGAGCTGGCTAAGTCTTATTTCTGTTTCGTTATTAATGAAACTGACAACGGCCAGAGAGGATACACTTGTGACTGGTGTGTTGATTCCTAGGTGTGGTGTGGGCTTCCTTATGTACAGTAACGAGATGCTAATCAGCTTTGCTGACTGTTGGGACCCTGCTGTTGCCTCTCTGGGCCTAGAGCTGAAGTGATATCACATCTGGACACAGTTTACTAAACAATGCTGCTCAACTGAAGGCCGCACAGAGGTCTAGGCCTAACCGTGGGAAACATGACTCATGCTGAAGCATTAAAATGACCTGTTACTGAAATGTATTCTCATACAGACCGACACAAAGGTGATAACATTCCAAACTGAACAGTCATGATGGTTTTACTCCCCTCGCTGCATCCTTACTCAAATGAGATCCATTTGTGATGCAAATACCTTCCACCTAGGCCTATTTCTCTTTACTGAGTAACAGTTCATATAAAGGGAATCAGTCAATTGAAATCAATTCATTAGGCCCTAATCTATGGATTTCACATGACTGGGCAGGGCTGCAGCCTTGAGTGGGCCTGGGAGGGCATAGGGCCCACCCACTTGGCAGCCAGGCCCAGCATGGTTACATGTGGTTCGCGTTTGTGAGGCCGGTTGGACGTACTGCCAAATTCTCTAAAACGAAGTTGGAGGCAGCAGATGGTAGAGAAATTACCATTAGATTCTCTGGCAACAGCTCTGGTGGACATTCCTGCAGATTATCTGGGCTAAGGAGAACAGGTATGTAACCAAATTTGTGCACAAAATTAGAGAGGAATAAGCTTTTTGTTGCGTTGGGACAATTTGAGATCTTATTTCAGCTCATGAAACATGGGACCAACACTTTATATGTTGCCTTTATATTTTTGTTAAGTGTACATAACAGTACATATACCAGGGAAGCATTGGATTTGGACTCAATAGACAACTGAACTAACCACTGGCAACCACCATGTCCAACAGACTGCTTTCATTCTCATTTCAATCATGATTTCAACGCTTTCACCGAAACACAATCGAGACTTATGCACGGCTACGACATGGAGGATAGACCCACTGAACTTTCGGTATGTCACAATTCACGCACTTCAGGTAACACAACCACTTCCTCCAAAAAGGTATCAAACAGCCAGTCAACAGAACGACCTCATCAGATCCTAGGTCTCGGTTCATTCAAAACCTCTCACTGTCCTCCTCGTTCACAAGAAACTAGAAAACCACATATTGAAGAAAACGGAAACCCCCGTTTCAAACCAACAGCCCTTAAAACCCTACGAGTGCTGTCTGTTCTTAAAAAAAAAAAAAAAAGCTCCAGCCACAACGGGACACACGTGGCAGCTGTACTCCGCCACACAGACAAGTCCCGGGCCCTCAGTGCAGAGTCCGTTTCAGAGCATCGGCTATCCACCAATCATGAGACACAATCTCATTCCTTCTCTAATTTTTTTTCTTAGGGAATGAGGAAATGAGACAGATGAACAGTGGGTGGCCGTGGGATGATCGTTGAGTCATTGACTATCAGAAATACCAGTCAGAGAACGTGGTCTTCAGAGATGAGTAATGTGAGCCTGGATGCCACCGTCTGTTCCTGTTTGACACCATTGCCTTTGTTGTCGCCTTGCCCCAGGCTGGAATACTGTACACAACACACTCAGCATCAGTCACTGTTTGGAAAGGAAAAGAACGGACAACTTCCAAGTTCTTTTGAATGTTATCGGTTGAGATTGACGTCGCACTGTCTGAACTTCAACAGAAGAAAGATGGTTGAGAGATGTAGAAATCCTTGTCTGAGCCAGACCGGCCCGTTTGAGAGATAGTGACGGGAATAGTTCTTCAAATAACAGATTCTCTTGAGGACTTCTCATTCCTACTGTAATTCTACCCCCATGGCTTTACAAACGTTCTGTTTTGCCATGACACATGTACCGTTCTATTTATACTCCCATCGGGTATGTAGTAGGTAGAAACCTAAACAATATCTAGACTTATCAATGATATCATTTACAGATAGGTCTAGATCTATACTGAACAAAAATATTAAATATGAGATCTTATTTCAGCTCATGAAACATGGGACCAACACTTTATATGTTGCCTTTATATTTTTGTTCAGTGTACATAACAGTACATATACCAGGGAAGCATTGGATTTGGACTTAATAGACAACTAAACTAACCACTGGCAACCACCATGTCCAACAGACTGCTTTCATTCTCATTTCAATCATGAATTCAACCTTAGGCGAGTCCTGGATTCCAGGCCTAGGAAACTCTGGCACTCACCTGTCTATGAACTGGTCGATGATAACGATGTCTCCTGGTTGGATCTCTTCCCGGAGGGAACCACAGGCCGTGGTGACCAGGAGATGGGTGCAGCCCTCCTCTCGCAACGCCCAGATGTTGGCCTGGTAGTTGACGTCGGTTGGCATGATGGTGTGCTGTCTCCCATGCCTGGGGACCAGTATAATGGGGAGTGTGAATAGTTCAGTGTTTACCGAAGGACAGTGAGAAGGCAGAAAATGAGTCGCTAAATCGACTCCTATAGCACCTAATCCCCTAGGAAACTTTTGTATCTCTGAAAGGATTTGTTTGTGTAGGCTAAGCAATATGTTTACAAACTCCACTTATAAAAAGGGCAAGTTGTTCTTTAAAATCATTCTAAGTATACCCATCTACATAAGTTAGCTAGAGGGCTAGTGGTGGATTTGGTATTGGGGGAATGTTTAGCCTGTCGGTTGTTGAAGAAGAGAAATCAGGTCAAATATGTTTTACAATTGCAACGCACAGCCACTAGATGGCGCAAATGCATAAGAAACAGGTGGAGTTCATCTGGTTCAGTACACCTAGGATCTGTCCACGGGTGAATCTCAATTGCATACTCCACGCGTCCTCTCGCCTCGCCTCATCAAATGGGTTTTGAGAAGGAGGCGAGCAGAGAAGACGCAAAGAGAATGCAATTGAGATTCTCCAATTCATTCCACTGCTTACCTTGCAAGGAGCACACATTCAACATTTTTGATCTTTCCCATTATAAGGGCATCTGAAGGCTGTTTGGGTTGTCGGGGGGGAAAAGAGAAAAGATGTCATTAGGTAGAATCTAAGACAGTCTTCAGCTGGAAAAAAAATATTGCGTTCCAGTGTAATGCCAGAGATTGGTGTTGCCTAATAAACCAGACTGTTATACCAATTATTGGTATCCACCTCATTTTCTAAATGTTGCTATGGACACAGCCAAACAACGGAAGTGACGGATTCGACTTCCGCTTTACGTCCCTACGGCAGCACGCCGGTGGCAAACTTGACAGACTAAATTATTTTAAGGAGTCCATTTCTAGGAATATAAAAGTCAAGTAAACAATTCTAAGTTTAAAAGATGCACTATGTGGAATTCGCGACGCCATTTCCTGGTTGCTAAAATTCGAATAAATTTGCCAAATTTTTGTTTGTGGCAAAACAAGCAACATATAGTGTAGAGAATCATTGTGGCATCTAAACCCCTGGGAAATTATTTCCCATAATCCTACCGGTTATCTGTGCGGTTGGTCAAAATGTCAAAATGTTATACCCGGCGACTGCCGTTGAAATTTCGAACCCCTGGGCAAAGCCATGTAGACACCTGCAAGACTTTGGTTAACATGCATGCATCACGTGCATGAGCAAACATCTTGATCGCCGCACACATTCTCGGAGACCCCCGTTTTGAAGTCTGTTTAAGAATACTTTCCAATGGATATTTTGTCAAAAAGTTTGACCAGCTGAACCCCATAGACAATTGGCAGAGTAAATTCAAATATAATTTTACTCAACAAATCGTGAGACAAGGGACATTTTGTTTTATGTAAATGTGCGTGGCAATGTAGCTCTCAAACACCCTTCTTTGGTTACATTTGTTCACATTTGGCTCCATGTGAACTACAGTCGCTGTGTTTTAACGTTTAGAAAAAGTCAATAAACATCACTTTCAAACTGGTTTTCGAAACATATGCCGATATTCCCCTCATCTTTCATAACAGCAAAACAAATCTTTAAAATAAAAAAGCTACACATTTTGTAGAAGTTTTGCACAGTATCAAAACGCTGTGTGTGCCTCCAGTTGACAAACTACACTTCCTTAACAGTTTCTTTTTTTTTACCTTTATTTTACTAGGCAAGTCAGTTAAGAACAAATTCTTATTTTCAATGACGGCCTAGGAACAGTGGGTTAACTGCCTTGTTCAGGGGCAGAACGACCATGTCAGCTTGGGGATTTACTAGTCCAGCGCTCTAACCACTAGGCTACCCTGCCGCCACAGTTATGCTTACACACACTAGATAGCCAATGACTTATGTGTAATGACATTCAGTTCCATTGCACATAAGAATCATTGGACAAAGGAGTATTTTGTAGAGGGGAGTTTTGTTAAGAGCCACTACACTCGGTCTGAACATTAACACGCATCGCTTGAGGTACGGTTTTGGAAGCATAAAATCTGAAGGTTAAATTGATACACGACTTTATAGGGTTCCCACACGGCCATATTTCCATGTTTACTGAAAACAGGCAGAAGACAGAGTGGACTACCTGTGCTAATTAACTAATCGGTGTCTCCGAACACCTGGGTGTAAACGTAAGACAGACACCACAAATGTGTTGTCACTGAAAAATACCTTCTGCTGCAACGGTGTTAAAACAGTAAGTGTATATTTTCATGTGACATGAAAGTGGAATTTATGTTTCTAGAACCGCACTGCAATTGAGCCTCAACAGTCAACAGTACCCAGTGCGCGCGCCCGACAAAGCGCGCAGTGTCTTTTTTACCGTCTTTATCGATCAGTTTATATTCCGGTTGATTTATAATAGTAAATATACGTAAAAGTGTTCCTAAGGATACATTTAAAACTATGTTTGATTGTTCTTGGACAAGTTTACAGGTATAAGATGAACGAGTTTGCGTCACGTTTCAATGGACTAGTGGAGGCTGTCGTTTCTGATTATAACGCGCGAACCAAATGGAGGATTTATGGATAAAATACATTACTTTTTCTAACAAAAGAACCATAGATTGTCTTCGTTGGACACTTAGGATGACCTCAGCAGAAGTTCTTCAACAGGTAACTGATTTGTTTTCGCTGTGAAATGTGTTGTGTGTGTGCCATGATGGCTAATCGATTCATGGCTATGGGAAAAATATGTGAGGTGCTACCCTCAAACAATCAAATGTGCTGCTTTAGCCGTAAAGCCTTTTGAAATCTGACAACGCTGTGATATTGCCAAGAAACAGAGCTTTTGATGAGTATGGAACACTTGTATATTGGTGGATGTTTAATAATTCAACTTTGGGATTTTGAATTTGGCGCCTTATATTTTACCTGGTAGTGTCGGGAGCAGCCCGCTAGCGCCCCAGCAATCCCTGAGAGGTTAAACAGAACATGTATGTCAGGGACCATCAACTAGATTAAGCCGCAGGCCAATTGTTTTCTTTAGCGGATGGTTAGGGGGCCGGAACATAACCGCGGCAGGTAGCCTAGAGGTTAAGAGCGTTGGACCAGTAACTGAAAGGTTGCTGTTTGAACTCCCAAGCCAGCAAGGTTGAAAAATCTGCCGTTTTGCCCTTGAGCATGGCAGTTAACCCCCCCCCCAAAAAAAAAATCCCTGGGCGCCGATGAAGTGGACATCTGATTCAGAGGGGTTGGGTTAAATGAGGAAGACATTTCGGGTTGAATGCATTAAGTTGTGCAACTGACTAGGCATCTCCTTTCCCTTTAAGTACAAATCATTTGTAGACTGCAAATTGACTGCAAGAATCCAAAACATATGTTTGAATAAAACATTTCAAAAAATGTTTTTGTTGCTCAGAGCCTAACATAAAACCCAAGGGCTAAATTCAGCCTGCCAGTTGAGGAACCCTGACATAAGGTCCTTGGCCTATGGAGTAATGTTAGGCTCCTTTTGTACAATATTAGGTTAGTAATGGCTATGCTGTACACAATGGAAAGCATTGCCACATTCGGGACTAAGATTGGTGGCGCTTGTCATTTTAAAGCTGCAATATGTAATTGTTGTGCTAGCCAACCAAATTCACATATAAATGGATCTGTCATTCTCATTGAAAGCAAGTCTAAGAAGCGGTACAGCTGTTCTATGTGTGCTATTTCTATGCTTCCCGAGTTTAAATTTCGTTTGAGTCTTTTACTTTCGGTGTTGTACACCATCTTCAAAACAAACAGCTGAAAATAAAATATTAGTGGTTATGGGAAATATATTTCACAGCGGTTTGGATGGTATAATGATTCTCAATACTATACATGCTAGTTGTCAAAAACTGAAATTAGGAGAACGAATTGAAAGTTAGTAACCAGAAAATGGCGAGGATTTCGGTATCGTGCATTATTCAAAGGTGCACATGATTGATTGTTTATAGCAGAGACAGCCTGCCTACCACATAGAATATTTAGAATTTGAACTTACCTTTCCATAAGGTGTGTCTACATATTTCTCGGTCCTTCCCTCCAATATGTCAGGGTCATCAAGGCCAGAGCCTCCAATGATTCCAATCTAGCAAGAATATACATGTCATTAGTCACAGTCTTGACTATGACCTGTCACATAAATTAATAGCTAGGTAGGTGCATTGGAGTGGAGTAATGTCAATGACCATTTTACAGTAGCTCTCTATGGTGAAATACATGGTAGAGTTTGACTGCTAGTGGAAGCCTACTAGCATGATGTTAGCTAGCTGCTAGTGCATTGACTAGTTCTGCAAGCTGTACAGTTTATACTTGCGACATTTGGAGTTTAATAACGTTGTCCATGGCGAACTAGCTATATCCTGGGTAGCTAATAGCTAGCATAATGTGACACGTGTATCCCGGTAGAATTGTACCATTCTAGCTAGTGCATAATGCATTGGTCAGTTTGTCACGAGAAGTCAAACATTTCAACAAGATAACGTTATTACCTTAATTTGCATGCTTGCTGACATATCTTCTCTGATTAAAAAAAAATGTTTCTGAGATAAGCTGGCTAAATTACTATATCTTGGAACTGCTGCCTTCACTTCCTCCTATGTCATACGATGACTTGTACTGTACGTGTACTTAAGCGTACCGTTAGTCTCTCGTCTCAGAACAATACTCTCACTCAAACAATGTCGGGAAACTTTTAGAGGCTAATTTGTTATGGATTGTAGACTTTGGGATTCATTATATTTAATCCATAAAACAAACTTTATTTGTACCATTGGGGCAATTATTAAGTTAACGCCAATTATTTATATAAACACTAGATGACTGTTAGGGGGCGCTGTGTTGAAACCATCCGCACTCCCCCACGGTTGTAAAAACTATTTTGGAAGCACAGAAATGGATTCATTATGTGCAAGGGGAAGGAGGATAACTAGTCAGTTGTACAACTGAACGCATTCAACTGAAATGTGTCTTATTTTAAGCATTTAACCCAGCCCCTCTAAATCAGAGAGGTGCGGGGTGCATTAATCAACATCCACGTCATCCGCGCCCGGGGAACAGTGGTTTAACTATTAATGCCTACATTAGTTTTTTTCTATTACAGACACCTTATATTATGTGAGTTAAACACACAAATAAAACATGACAAAATATTTTAAAACATTTTCCTTAAAGTATATATTTTTTGAGATTGCTAATGTTACTGTCCCCGCTTCAACAACAAACTTATTAAATACGTGTAATTTTGTTCATGAAACATTTAATTGAAATACTGTAAAATTCCATTAATTCCTATGGAGGACTGCTCCATACTGGGGAGGGCCAATACTGGCTTCAAAGCCTCTCAATGGCCAATAGATAGCATTAGCAATCCAGGGTTTATTTACATAATTGGCTAACACTCACATGTCAGCTGGGACAGATGGAATACCAGGGCTCATTTTCAGAGCATGCTCAGACCAGCTGGCATGTTTCAAGCGGACCACCATTGTCCCTGTTCCTGAGAGCTCAAAGGCAGCCTTCCTAAACAACAATCGTCGCATAGCACTCACATCTGTAAACATGAAACGCTTTGAAAGGCTAGTAAGGGTGCACATCAACACCATGGACCCACTCCAATTCGCATACCGCCCCAACAGATCCACAGATGATGCCATCTCTATTGCACTCCACTGCTCTCTCCCACCTGGACAAGAGGAATACATATGTGAGTGCTGTTCATTGACTACAGCTCAGCATTCATAGTCCACTCAAGCTCAGGACCCTGGGACTGAACACCTCCCTCTGCAACTGGATCCTGAACTTTCTGACGGGCCGCCCCCAGGTGGTGAGGGTAGGTTACAACCCATCTGCACATGCATACACACACTCGCATTCAAACACACAAACATGCATACACACGGACCCACACATACACACAAGTAAATAGTGCCACACATGCACTCAAACAGTGTCACTACAGACCCTGGTTCGATCCTGGGCTGTATAACAACCGGCTGTGATCGTGAGTCCCATAGGGCGGCGCACAATAGGCCCAGTGTCATCCGGGTTAGGGGAGGGTTTGGTTGGGGTAGGCCGTCAGACTGTGGCGTTCTTTACCTGAATTATTAGGATTTTCTTGTGATCACAACAAAACTACTTATTTTGCTCAAATAGAACATTCAGTTTTCTGCCTGAGTGGGGCGCTGTTTACCGCAATTGTCCGGATTATCTTGTTTACCTGAACAAAGCCACTTATTTGACTCAACTATAGATTTAATTAAATGGTATTTCTTTGAAAAGATGGGCCTGGCTGACATGAAAAATACATTAGGGGAAAGGATCAACCGACACAGGGTATGATTATCTTCCTGCACATCTCTTTATTTACAATGCTGGCTGTCTTGGTTAACACAAACTCAGGACATTGAAGGCTACCTGAATTGACTCAGCAAGGTAACATAAGTAGGCCTACAGTATCACAGCGAGGTCAGCGAGGTGTGTGTTTGTTTCAGATCATCCAGTGTCCACAGCAACACCATTGATTAGTCTCTACCCCCAGTGCATGTGATGTGCACTATGGTTTTAGCCATGCTCTCACTAACCCTCATCTTTTCTCGTTCTCCCATTACGGAGGCTCTTGGATCGCAACTGAAGACACCCTGGCATGATTCCTAGACGTGCCTGGGCCAATCCCAACTTTGCCTGTTGCTGCCTCCACTGGTTCTTTCTCCCCCTCAAGTAACTGATCGCACCCCACACACACCCAGAAACCTGGATTCCATTACTTACCATGACGTCTTTATACAAAGCCATCAGACCATAGTGTCTTGAAGTGTTAGTACTTACCCTATAGTCATTATGGATATGGTCTGAGCCTATCAGGTATCAGTTATTCCATACCAAGGCTAGATGGGGCTGAATGGCAGCAACACCACACACAACTGCAATGCAACTCATCCATCTCATTGGTACATGACTGTTCAGTCTGTTGAATATTCCATCAATGAACAGAGGGGTTTCTTGGCTTTATTCAACCTTCAAAAGGGACACGCACAATAAATGAAGTTTATCAAATAAAGTCATTGACAAGAAAAGTCATTCACTATATCAATTATAGTCACAGCCTCTTTCCTTTGTTTGCTTAACTGGGGGGGATGGGCTGAAGAAACGGTTTTAAAATAAGCAGGGCGGGGCTCAACAGGTGGAAGGCATCCCAAATGGCACCCTATTCTCTAACTTTTCCATGTATAATGCTCTGCTTTTGACCAGAGCCTTGGTCAGATGGTCAAATGGCTTTTCATAGACGTCATGGTAAGTAATGGGATCCAGGTTTCTGTGTGTGTGCGGAGTGATCAGTGACTTGAGGGGGAGCAATAGCCTGTGGAGGCATCAACAAGCAGGTAGAAGGGGGCCAGGTAGGATTGGGCCAGGTACAGTATGTACAGGTGTCAGGCCAGGGTGTTCTTAGTCGCGGTCCAAGAGCCGCAGGAAGAGGAGACAGAGAAAAGATGAGGGTTAGTGACAGCATGGCTAAGACCATGAACTGGGTGGTAGAGAATAATCAATCATGTTTCTGTGGACACTGGATAATCTGACACACACACCTGTTTGACCTTGCTGTGATACTGTAGGCCTATTTGTGTTTCTTTTTGGAGCCAATTCAGGTAGCATTCAATGTCTTGCGGTTGCGTTATCCATGACAGCCAGCTATTGCTTCAGTTGTTGTTTTGTTTTCACTTCTTGTTACCTGGTAAATAACCAACAGTCATGGTTAACCACAAGGAGAAAAAAGTGAGGGAACAGTCCATGTCAGCCAGGGCCATCTTTTGATAGAAACACCATTTATTTCCATTTCTAGTTGAGTAAAATAAGTAGCTTTGTTCTAGTCATAAAATAATCCCGAAAATAGCGGTAAAAAGCTCCAGACTCAGGCAGAAAACTGAATGTTCTATTCTCAGCAAGGCCCACCTTTTCAAAGAAAACTATTTAATCATATCTATTTGAGCAAAATAGGTCGTTTTGTTTGTGATCACAAGAACATCCTAACAATTCAGGTAAAGAGCGCCACAAAAATCTGACTGTTTCATGAAGTGAGAACAAATAGTTTCTCTGATTGATATGGCTGCTACTTAGAAATAGTATAACAGACAATTAATACATGACATTAACCGCTATAACCCGGTCTCCAATATAACTGCATAGTTTACACAGACACACACCGCGGACCTTTTGTAAACGAAATCTCTGTGTGAAAAGGCGTCCCATGGTTTGCACTGTCTGGGACTCGTTGTTTCCCTGTTTACTACTGATAAACAGGGAAACTAAATTAACTTCAATACACTGGTCTCAAATATAATAGCATAGCTAGCCTACACAGAATGAGATGATATTTCTGTATTAAAACGTGTCCCGGTGTAACATGCATAGCTCTGCCCATTGGGACATGGTTTACGGAGCGCTCTTTGAAATAAGCACGCGTCACCATTTTCCAACGGATCGAGAGATCTCACCACAGCAGTTTGATGAAAACAAGCCACTACACGCACCGCTATCGTGAGAAATTACCGCCTAAGTGTTTTTTTCGGGCCGCCTATGGCCCCCCAAAAAAGACAGAACTAAATAACAGTTTACAAATTATACGCATACAATAACAATGCCCAGTACAGCTACCATCTATCCACACTACACAAACAGTACATTTCTCCTTCTCATTCGGGCATTGTGGACAAACTGAGCAATCTAAAATATGCCGTGTCTGAAACAGAATTCAAGCCTCTGCTTGTCCCCTAACCAGGATACTTCAGGGTTGTCATCACCATTTTTACAGAACACAACATGTCTTAGATCGACATACAGAGGACAAAGAAACACTAAATGGATTTCGTTTTCGCCAAGATCACACAGTAGACACATTGTCTCCTCTTCAGGCACTCTGTTAAATCTACCCGTCTATATAGCCAAAGGGAGGGTGCCGGATTTTCGTTAGGTTCAGGCAGACATTATGGTTCAGGGGTGTAGTTGTCTTTGATGAAAGTGTACGTTCTAAGTTTAGGTTTGCACCAAACATTAACTGGCTATTGTTCCTTGTGAATAACATAGTAATTTGTTCCTGAATATTTCACACAAAAGTACATAACAATTCTCTAGCCCACGGAAAGTTATGAGTAAGGTCCCAGTCTAACACTTTTTTTTTGTGATTCTGTGATCTGGCATATTTATCAGTCTTTTCCATAGATGTCCCATGGCACACATGGTTCCCAACCCCCTGTCAGTTTGTACACTCCAAGAAACAGAATGCTCTGTTTTGAACATTGTTACAATTAGTAAGCACGTCGGATCCCACACCCCAGCAGCATAGTCCATCACTGGACACCCACAACATGTATACAGCTGAGAATAAGCACAGTAAGCAAGATCCTTACATATTTTCATTTGGTTTAAACACTGACCCCAAGGCTTTACCTGCAGATTCTGCCAGTGATCTAATGCCATCTTCAACGGTCATGTGTTCATCCAGTGTGAAACCAAGGTAATTATTGAGCCCAGTGTAGAATAATGGGGTTGTGCCAAACCAAAGGTTGTGTCCACTTCTCTGCACACCCTTCTTTCTGAAAGGAACAATCTGGGTCTTCTCCTGATTCATCGCTAGTGTCGATTTAGTACACCATCAATGAACAATATTCGGCATATTCTGGAAGCAAGGAGAACTATGACATCAGCATACAACAGGTTGCCCAGGAATATATCTGCAACTTCAACACCAAGTTTAGCATTTCGATTTGTAGGGCTAAATCATTAGCATATAGTGCAAATAAAGTGGTCGCGAGTGTGTCTCCTTGCTTTACACCGTAAAGGGGTTGGAAACACGCCAGTCCTGAGGTCACTGACGCAAATACAGGCAACTGGAGTCAGATAAAGAGCTTTGATAGCATCAAAGAATAATCCATAAATTCCTATTTTAATTTGTCTAAAAGCGAAGAGGTCTCTATTCACCCAATAAAAAGCCTTCTGAAAATCAATAAAACAGGAAGAAGTTTGTTCTCGCTCTTGAATTCTAGACAGTATAGATCAGTGGAGGCTGCTGAGGGGAGGATGGCTCATATAACAAGGTCTGGAACAGAGCTAATGGAATGGTATTTCATGCCATTCCACTTATTCCTCTCCAACCATTATGAGCCCGTCCTCCCAAATTAACGGACCACCTACCTCCTGTGGTATAGCTATGGTCTATACATGCTCTGGCTTTCCTAAAGCCATTCTGTTCATCAGAAAGCTGGCCAGACAGTTCTAAATAACAGGCTCTCTCACTATCTAGAATGCAAGAATCAGGGGTCTAAAGTACTTAAGTAAAAATACTTTAAAGTACTACTTAAGTCGTTTTTTGGAGTATCTGTGCTTTACTGTATTATTTCATTTTTTTTTTACTACTTTTACTTCACTACATTCCTAAAGGAAATAATGTACTTCTCCATATATTTTCCCTGACACCCAAAAGTACTCGTTATATTTTGAATGCTTAGCAGGACAGGAACATTTTCAAATTCACGCACTTATCAAGAGAACTTCCCTAGTCATCCCTACTGCCTCTGATCTGGTGGACTCACAAAACACACATACAAAGAAATAAATGATGAACTGTAATACTGGAGAGATGAGAGTTGCAACTCAATATTAGAAATGTGTCCTTAATGTTTTGTACACTCAGTGTATATCATTAGGCTTACTTAAAAAATAATGGTGGATATACCAATCCAGGGCTCCAGAGTGTCGCAGCGGTCTAAGGCATTGCATCTCAGTGCTAGAGGTGTCACTACAGACCCTGGTTCGAAATCCAGGCTGTATCACATCAGGTCGTGATTGGGAGTCCCATAGGGCGGTGCACAATTTGTTCTTAACTGACTTGCCTAGTTAAATAAAAATATTCACTTGAATCACTATACGGTATTTGCAGTACAATATGGGCTGTAAGCTATGACCGTTTATGGTAATAGAGGGCTTAATTTGTAAATCGGGAGGTGCGGGAACATAAAGTGAGCGCTGGAGTGGAGTGACCTGGGGAGGTTCTGAAGTATCGGAACGCATACTAAAAATACCTTTATAATAAAGCATTGCATGCATATCATCGCATTTGCTAGTGGCATAGAGCAGTAGAGTAGAGGCACTTACACAAGTTCCAAACAATTTTAGTAGCATATTATCCGGGAAAATGTTTGCCTTTTTATAATTTCCATTTTACATGACTGGAGACTTTGGCGGTCTTTTTTTAATACCACACACATGATCGAAATGGCAGGTTACTTTAACACTGACAAACTGAGAATCTGAGATCAATAAAAACGACTTTGTGTTGAAGCCATTAATAGCACAGGCCTGTGTGTGTGGAGACACATATTGTAGGCTACAATATGACGAGGAAATTATAGTCCTAAAAATGCTTTCCAGTTTCACTGACTCGCCCAATGATGCGCAGCTCACTTGCTGGTGATGGCCGACGCGCTCATGGCAAAAGCCTACCGCTCTCGCTCTCTCGTAAAACAATATTTGGGAGTTGATCAAGTATTTTGGTAGCCTACAGCAGAGTCTTTTCAGCACGAGCCATTTGCTTTCATTTTTCAACCTGTGTTTTTCCTCGATTGTATTTTAAATATTGTGAACGGCCTGTTTTGTCAGCACGCTGCTTTTTTTCCACTGACAGATTTGCTGTTTGTTCCCAACTTTAGGCTATTCCTTGTTATTGGGCTACAATCCACAGCTAGGCTATAAAAAAAAAAAAGCTATTTATCTTCTGTTGCTAAATTATAGGCCTTCTCATGGTGTAGTAGGCTATTCTGAATTATTTAATGTATTTATGAACAGACAGCAGTAATTCTATAACTTTGGCAAATGTATTTCAATTGATCAGGGGTGCTGCAGTTTCTTCAAAACCCTTCGCTGGGCTATGATTCAGGGCAGCAGGTAGCCTGGTTAGAGCATTGAGCCAGTAACCGAAAGGTTGCCTGATCGATTCCCCGAGCTGACAAGGCACTGTTAACCGGTAAGCTGTCATTGTAAATAAGAATTTGTTCTTAACTGACTTGCCTAGTTAAATAAAGGATACATAAAAATGATAAGGAAATAAATTATTAATTGCAACCCTGGAGAGATGAGAGTTGCAGGCTTATGTCTATCAGAGCAGAGAGGGATCATAGAAAGCGAATGTGGCAAACCATAAACCCAGGCCGGTCCAACCCAAATCAACTCTTAAAATATTTGGCCCGGGCTGAAAATCTACTTTTTCACAATACGTTTTTTTTTGTGGCGGCAGGAGAATTAATGAAGAGGCAACTCGACTGAACTTTGATCTATTCCGAGAAAAGTGAAAATAGGTGTTCATGCCACTAGAGGTACCGGGTCCGGTCAAATAGGTTCCGGGACAAAACAGTTCAAAACGGAGAGGTGCCAGGATCCGGCCCAAATTAAGCACTGGGTAATGGCGATTGAATATTGTAGGTTGTACCTTTAATCGTGTTTTGTCCTCTCTCCACCCGAGCAGACAGTGGAGACCAGCAGGTTTCATTCCCATGTGGATCAATAGACACTTCTTGAACAAGTGGAGTATAGCCAAGGGTTCTGCGTTGTTAGGGGTAGGCTTCCCGTGGTGCAGCCCTGAATGTTTTTGGTCTAGCCCCGAACCTTTTGATGGTCTAATAATTGGGCGAAAATGATTCTTGCCAGGGGGCTTTAGGAGCATGCGGGCTAAGGATGTGGCATCGCGCTTGCTGCAGAGAGTGGGAGAGAATATTGTGCTTCAGAAGCCCAGGGCTTTTCTGGATCATCATTTAGGTGGTGGGCATGGCAGGGGCGTGGTCATGAACGTGGCCAATGGTTCAGTCTCCCAACATAAAATGTCTTGTTGGTCACAGTGACAAAATCTAGCTGTTGCAAAGATAATTTCCTGCTATGCTACACAATTTGCCATGTGCCTTAAATAAAATGTTTCCGTTTTAAAGCAAATTTCCTGCAATTCTACACATTTTGCCATGGCTTATGCTATCTGAGTGACATACATACATTATATCAGAATCAATGGGCCCCATGCCATAACAAATATACTCCTGAATGCATCATTTGGGGAATTTTTGATTCTCCCTGACTGTTTTAGCTTTTATTTTGGTGATTGGTTAATTTTCAAAGATGATTTTATTTTAAAATGTAGGCCCATTAACCTTTGAACTTACTTTGTATGAGATTTTAGTCGTTTAATTATTTTTTTTTTAAATGATAATATACTGTACAATATGTGCCTCCAAACACCTAGGTCTAGGCTATTAATGGATTCAAGACAAAGTCGGTTTTCTGCCTGAGTGTGGCGAAGTTTACCGCTATTTTCTGCATTATTTTGTGACCAGAACAAAACTACTTATTTGACTCAACTATAGATTTAATTAAATGGTATTTCTTTGAAAAGATGGGCCTGGCTGACATGAAAAATACATTAGGGAAAGGATCAACCGACACAGGGTATGATTATCTTCCTGCACATCTCTTTATTTACAATGCTGGCTGTCTTGGTTAACACAAACTCAGGACATTGAATGCTACCTGAATTGACTCAGAAAAGTAACATAAATAGGCCTACAGTATCACAGCGAGGTCAAACAGCTGTTTGTTTCAGATTATCCAGTGTCCACAGCAACACCATTGTGTCACGATCTTCGGAAATGACAGACCAAGACGCAGCGAGGCATCCAGTATACATCTTTTAATAAATGAACGTAACTGGGCAAAACAAACAAAATGAACAAAGATCGCAACATAGACTGACACGCACACGCGCACACACGCACACACACACGCGCACACACACACACACACACACACACACACACACACACACACACACACACACACACACACACACACACACACACACACACACACACACACACACACACACACACACACACACACACACACACACACACACACACACACACACACACACACACACACACACACACACAACGAAGCTATGCATAAACAATAACCCACAAAATACTATAGAAAACCCCAAACATATATATGGTTCCCAATTAGAGACAAGGATACACAGCTGCCTCTAATTGGGAACCATTACCCCAACATAGAAATAGACAAACTAGAACCAAAATAACCCTATGCCAAAATGAAACAAAAAACACGCCAGCCTAAACTCTGGCCTGGACATGACACATTGATTATTCTCTACCCCCAGTGCATGTGATGTGTACTATGGTTTTAGCCATGCTCTCACTAACCCTCAACTTTTCTCTTTCTCCCCTTACGGAGGCTCTTGGACCGCGACTGAGGACACCCTGGCCTGATTCCTAGATGTGCCTGGCCCAATCCCACCTGGCCCCCCTTCTACCTGCTTGTTGCTGCCTCCGCTGGTTCTTTCGCCCCCTCAAGTCAAATTAACTCCCTCGTCTTTTCTCTGTCTCCTCTTCCAGAGGGCCCGAGGCTCTAGGACCACGACTGAGGCTTGACACCAGGACGTGTTGTTTTATTGTTCCATGATACATGGCGTAGATGTGTCTATACTCTGGGGCGACTTTACTCTTAAGATGGCTGTTTTTACATCTGTAGGACAATTGCTGAAATATAAGATATTGCATTCGTAGGTAGGATACCTTATTCGAAATTGTAGGCAAATGATTTACATGTTTTTTGAAGAGGTGTGTTTGTCTGATTTTGTAGAATTCATCACCAAATGGAATCACTGGTCTACTGTGAAGTTGTCACGTACCATCCCATTCCATCGCAGGTAATGACAAGAAAAATGGTTTGCAATGTATTTCCACAGTCTTTCATACTTACAAGTTCTCTCCAGTTATCTCCATGACCTTTCATTCTCTTTGGGTCGTAGACACAGTCCTCCTCTTCCATGCCAACCTCAGGTGGTACCCAGGCAGTGTGTTAACCATGCACAGTGTGCCAGGTCTTCTGCTTGGGGTGGTTCTTCTCCTCTAAGCTAATAACCTTCCCCACATCCACTCTGACTTGAAGTACTCTTTTCTCCCAGTAGGGGACACCAGGAGGGTTTTCAATGGCTTTTAGAATGTACCGACTAACATAGACACCAGCTCCAAGAACACTTTAGTCTGCACTTGCTGTGAAACCACTGTTCTTAATCAACTCTGTTGTGGTGCCATGGAACATCACATGTTCTGTCTGATCTTCAGGAAGTGTGTTGCTGTCTAGAAAGGTGATGTAGCATGGGGAGTTAGCCATAAGCTAGTAACCAACTGCAGCTGAATACACCTCTGCTGAGGTGAACTGTAATATACGTCAATACAATGCACAATTACACCTTGTAATATTAAATAGTCCTTTGGCTAAAACTGTTACACCAAATAGTGATATTTATGCAATAACAATATGCTGAATCACTGTTATTACAGTGATATTACAAGTGTTGTAACATTATCATGCTTAACATATAAATGTACTCTGTAAACAGGGATTGTTTTATATATCTAAGTTAAGTGTCCAATAACAAGACTGTTTAATAAAGACTGTGTTGTTTATTATACTGTGTATGCTTAGGAAACAGTGCTTCTTACTGATCTCGCTACTGTGGTTACCACAGCCACAAAGAAAATGATGTAAACCAAAATGAGCTTTTTGGTCTTAATTTAAGGTTAGGGTTAGGCATACGGGTTAGCAGTGAGGTTAGGCATAGGGTTAAGGTTAGGGTTAGGTTTAAAATCACACTTTAATGAGAAGTAGGCGAGGTTGAAGACTTTGCGGCTGGGGTAACTAGTGACAACCCACTACTGTGCTTAGATTTCATTTCCAGGCTTCCACTCTAGTCACTAGACATAGAGATGGATAGAGGGCACAACTGCCACAAATAACTATGTCTCTATGTCTCTAGAGAGCAGAGTAGTCCATCAGAATGTAGAACCATGATACCTCTATGTAAGTGAAAAGCAACCATCCCACACAGATAGTAGAGGTAGTCTAACAAATACATAACCATAAACCTATAGTATTAAAATGTTTAAGTAGTATGCCACCCACCTGACACTGAAAACTGCTGACTCCTTTTGCAAACAGTAGTGAGCATTCAGCTGCCACCAGCGTCAAACTGGAAGACACCTTATAAACCTATGGCAGGCGCACAACATTGACTAAATATTGTCAATGTTTCCGCAGTACAGATGCTTCAGATGAAATGAACACACTCAAACAATGGGTGACTTTTAGAGGTTTATTTGAGATTTATTATAGGAAGACAGTTATTTTGAACAATTATGATCATTGATACACGCCTTGTTTACGTCATGTGAATATCATTGATTTGATTTTTGAAATGTGATAAGATTATATGAATTGCATATACAGTAGGTATATTGCCAATAATCAGTAAGCCTTTGGCAAAATATAGCTTCTTCCTATGCAATATTGAATGTCTTGCCATAGCAGGATGCTACATCCTCTTATCCTGATGAACATGGAAGTGAAATGCTCCTTGAATGCAGAACACCTTCAAGCCTCCTCCTCCAGTGACGGGTTTAACCTGAGGATAGAGAAACAAATCCAAAATGTCTCTTTTAAAACCTGCAAGTAGTGGAGTTCATATTTGAAGTGCAAGCCTTCTAGGAAAATGAACCTTCATCTAGTGATTTGTGAGAGTAGTTCAATATGACATACTTTTTCAAGATGGCCACTTTCAACAATGCCATGACTTTGATTCTCTTTGGGTCGTAGACACAGTTCTCCTGTTGGTTGCTCCGCACCATGTCAACACCAGGTGGAACCCAGGCAGTGTCATACCCATGCTTAGTGTGCCAGTTGTATTGCATGTCGTGACCCTGCATATCAATGATCTTAACCTTTCCAACATCCACCTTTACTTTCAGAACCATCCTGTCTGAGTCATCGGCACCAATGGGGTATTTAATGGCTTTTCTGATGTCTCGACTGACATAGACACCGGCACCAAGCATGCCATCTGTGGATGGTGTGAAGCCATGTCTCTGTATTTCTACCGCAGCCTGTTTTGATGTTCCATGATACATCACGTAGACGTGGCTGTCCTCAGGGGTGACTCCACTCTGAAGATGACGGTGTCTAGATCTGTAAGACAGGCAAACAGTTTTTGCAGAAATGTGAGAAAAGTGCAACCTTCAGTATTTTAAATTTGAGGCAAAATATCTCAAATGAATTTGTAAGCCCTCCACAAATAGACTATAAAACAATGCCATTGGAAAGCTCAAAACACAGTTGACTGCTGTAAGGTTCAATTGTTCATGACAGGTAAAACCAAGAGACTTTACAACAGTTAATTTTATACTTACATGTTGTTTTCTTTTACTTTCATGACCTGCATGACTTTGATTCTCTTTGGGTCGTAGACACAGTTCCCCTGTTGGTTGCTCAGCACCATACTGACCCCTGGGGGAACCCAGGCGGTGTCATATCCATGCTCGGTATGCCAGGTCTCCTGCATGGCGTGGTTCTGTTGATCTATGATTTTAACCTTCCCTACATCCACTCTGACTTTTAGTACTCTTCTCTTATTGTTGGAAACACCAAGGGGGTATTCAATTGCTTTTCCGATGTCTCGACTGACATACACACCAGGCCCAAGTTCTTCTCTTGATGGTGTGAAACCATTCCTCTTTATCAATTCTGTAGCCTCTTTTGTGGTGCCATGGAACATTACATATTCTCTGTGATCCTCTGGATGCTCATTGGTCTCAAGAATGTTTTCTAAGTAGTATGGTGAATTTGTTTTGTTTTTCTGCTTGGTGTACCCCTTCAAAGCCATAGTAATCAAACTGCAGCTGAATACACCTCGGACAAATGAGCTGTAAATCCAAAAACTATTTGTAAGGACTAGCCATCTTGAAAATGATTTAGGCTGAAACTGTTAAACCAAATTGTAATGTTTAAATAACTATTCAAAGTATCCAGAATCAATGGTACAATAATATTAGAATAGCATTATAACATTCTCAAGTATAGACTGGTAAACAAAGCAGTATTTGACCTGTATCAAGTGTTCAACAACAAGACAGCTAGTTTGTCTAGTGTTTCAAATAAAAATTCTCACCCGCTATGCTGACAGACGAATGCAGGATTATTCCGTACGTGAGGGTTTCCTTCCACTCAAGTTTCATTTCCTGTTTCTTGAGAAATACGTTTGGTTTCCTGTTTCTTTGTAAGTAAAAATCACGCCTACTCACATTAGAATCTAATCTAATGGGGGCATGATCATAAACATATGTGATACGTAATGCCGTATTAAGACCTCTAGAGCGTTTTAAAATTGCAATGCCAACACCTTTGACAAATACATTGACGTTCTTAGTCTTTATACAGTACCAGTCGAAAGTTTGGACACACCTCCTCATTCAAGGGTTTTTCTTTATTTGTACTATTTTCTACATTGTAAAATAATAGTGAAGACATCAAAACTATTACAAAACACATGGAATCATGTACTGTAGTAACCAAAGAAGTGTTAAACAAATCAAAATATGTTTTATATTTGAGATTCTTTACAGTAGGATCAGAATCAATAACGTGTTGTGTCAATCGAAACAGTGGTCACACAAACTGCTGTCTGCGACTAACAGGAAGACACCGTTGATACGTCTATGGAAGACACCACATTGACCTACATATTTCTGCACCACAGATGCTGTAGATTCAGAAAACTTGATTGGAGTTTGTGGAAGTAAAACACTCAAACAGTATCGGGAACTTCTACCGTTTTATTAGAGATTTGTTATAGGAAGAAAACCCTTCTTTAAACAACGTATGATCATTGATACACATTCATTATCAAGTAAATGTCACGTCTGCCCCCCCCCCCCTCAACCGCTAGGCTGCCCTGCATCACTCACTCCTATCATCTATTACGCACACCTACCCTTCCCTCGTCACGCGCATCAGCGATATTAGACTCACTCATCATCTGTTTATTTTCTCCCCTATATTAGTCAGTTCCCTAGCTCTGTGCTCCGCTGCTGCATTGTCTTTGTCTTTAGGATCAGTTTGCCGACGCTGTCCCTGTCTCGCTCCATGTCTGTCTTTATTAAATGTTTTACTCCCCGTACCAGCTTCACCTCTCCAGCGTCATCCCATGTGACAGTAAATATGATTGATTATATTTCTAAAATATATGATACGGTTATGAATGATTGCATATAAATTCCCATATCAAATCCTCAGCCTGTTTAGCTCCTTCTTACTGTGGACTGTTGCTGCATCATGCTGGACTGTTGAAACCTCTCTTGGTGTTCCAGACACTAAGACAAGAGTACTTAAAGGGACATTTCAAAATGTTTTGACTTCATATTCATCATCCCCAGCACCACCTCAACATCAACATACAGTGTGTGAAAATGGAGCATGTATATGCTTTGTAGTAAAAAAAAAACATCTTTCCAATGACCTCATCAGCCAATTAGTTGACAAGGGATACAAAGTATATTGAAACCAGGTGCTTCCACACAGGTGTGGTCCCTGAGTTAATTAATCACTTAACATTCCATCATGCTTAGGGTCATGTACAATATAAAATGTTGGGCAGGCCATTATTTTGGCTACCATGGCGATGCCCCCATAGGAGGATAATGCCCCCCTCCACAGGGCACGAGTGGTGACGTAATGGTTTGATGAGCATGAAAACGATGTAAACCATATGCCCTGGCCTTCTCAGTCACCAGATCACAACCCAATTGAACACTTATGGGAGATTCTGGAGCAACGCCTGAGAGAGTGTTTTCCATCAACAAAACACCAAATTATGGATTTTTTTGTGGAAGAATGGTGTTCCATCCCTCCAGTAGAGTTCCAGACAGTTGTAGAATCCATGCCAAGGTGCTTTGAAGCTGTTCTGGATCGTGGTGGCCCAACGGCCTATTAAGACAGTTTAAGTTGGTGTTTCCTTTATTTTGGCACTTACCTGTACAATACTGCACTTAAATATATAATGCATCTTCTGAACAAAATGTATAATATTAGTCAATAGGTGTCTTCTATAGACTAGTAGTATCTTTGATTTAGTCGCGAATGACAGCTGTGTACTCACTGTTCAGAGTGACTCAACAACTGATCTTACTTAGTCTGATGTATAAACACTACGGACATCAATTTACTGGTCAAACGGGTCAGATTGCAATTTCAAAATGCTCCAGAGCTCTTGCAATTTATAAGATGTATCATTCATGTTTGTGCACCCATTAGATTAGGCTTCTTATCTCAGTTGGCGTGGTTGCTTTTTACTAAGAAAGAGATATCCTGGTCATAAATATTGATGGACTTTGCTCTCTCTCTCTCTAGTTAGAATTTGAGGGGGGAGAGAGCGAGGGAGAGGAAACAGAGGAGAAACGAGACCTAAACTCTGTCATATAATCCTGAATGAGTCTGACTGGTTGGTTGAATCTGATTCCACATTAGCAGGTAAGAATAACCAAATTCCTATTAGACTTTTTAGAAAGTAGCTGATAAGCTACTTCATGTATGTTAACACCACATTGAAAAATGTTAATCACAAGCCAGAGAATATAATCCAATATATAGTATTTTCTATAAAAGGGAATGATACAATAGAGATTATCTGAATTATAATGTATTTTTAACATTACAAACAAGTTTCAATAATGGCTTGTAACATAAGTATATTGTGCACTATTGACGTATTCTTCATGTGAACCAAAGAAATATACTAAGGCAACACAGTAGTTGGCAATAGCATGTGTCATTTCTGAATTAGTAGCCTGGATATAATTGGCAAGTATTTACAATGTGCAGGCGGAGTCCCCTTTTATTACACTTCAGGTTACTTCCACATGTACAGGGCCTTCCGAAAGTATTCATACCTCTTGATTTATTCCACATTCTGTTGTGTTTACAGACTGAATTCAAAATGAATTAAATATATTTGTTTTCAATTTGGAGTGTCATGGCAAAGGGGTGTGAATACTTATGTAAATTAGATATTTATGTAATTCATTTTTAATTACATTTGCTAAAATGTCTAAAAACATGTTTTCACTTTGTCATTATGGCGTATTGTGTGTGTAGATGGGTGAGAGAAAATAATCTATTTAATCCATTTTGAATTCAGGCTGAAACGCAACAAAATGTGGAATGAGTTGTTAAGGGGTATGAATACTTTCTGAAGGCCCCGTAGGAGATCTAAATCGTTTGCAGGATTGCGGAAGTTTGTCTATTCATAAAAGCATTTTTTGCCACAGGGTCTCACAGCTAGAATCATCATGTTGACTAGGGCTTGCCCGAGGGAAAATGAAACCAAACTCTCCATACTTAGACAACTTTCTAGACACTGGTGAACATCCTGAGGATCAAAGAACATACAGTGGGGAAAAAAAGTATTTAGTCAGCCACCAATTGTGCAAGTTCTCCAACTTAAAAAGATGAGAGAGGCCTGTAATTTTCATCATAGGTACACTTCAACTATGACAGACAAAATGAGGAAAGAAAATCCAGAAAATCACATTGTAGGATTTTTAATGAATTTATTTGCAAATTATGGTGGAAAATAAGTATTTGGTCACATACAATCAAGCAAGATTTCTGGCTCTCACAGACCTGTAACTTCTTCTTTAAGAGGCTCCTCTGTCCTCCACTCGTTACCTGTATTAATGGCACCTGTTTGAACTTGTTATCAGTATAAAAGACACCTGTCCACAACCTCAAACAGTCACACTCCAAACTCCACTATGGCCAAGACCAAAGAGCTGTCAAAGGACACCAGAAACAAAATTGTAGACCTGCACCAGGTTGGGAAGACTGAATCTGCAATAGGTAAGCAGTTTGGTTTGAAGAAATCAACTGTGGAGCAATTATTAGGAAATGGAAGACATACAAGACCACTGATAATCTTCCTCGATCTGGGGCTCCACGAAAATCTCACCCCGTGGGGTCAAAATGATCACAAGAACGGTGAGCAAAAATCCCAGAACCACACGGGGGGACCTAGTGAATGACCTGCAGAGAGCTGGGACCAAAGTAACAAAGCCTACCATCAGTAACACACTACACCGCCAGGGACTCAAATCCTGCAGTGCCAGACGTGTCCCCCTGCTTAAGCCAGTACATGTTCAGGCCCGTCTGAAGTTTGCTAGAGAGCATTTGGATGATCCAGATGAGGATTGGGAGAATGTCATATGGTCAGATGAAACCAAAATAGAACTTTTTGGTAAAAACTCAACTCGTCGTGTTTGGAGGACAAAGAATGCCAGCAACAGTGTGTGAAAACCTTGTGAAGACTTACAGAAAACGTTTGACCTCTGTCATTGCCAACAAAGGGTATATAACAAAGTTTTGAGATAAACTTTTGTTATTGACCAAATACTTATTTTCCACCATAATTTGCAAATAAATAAATAAAAAATCCTACAATGTGATTTTCTGGATTTCTTTTTCTCATTTCGTCTGTCATAGTTGAAGTGTACCTATGATGAAAATTACAGGCCTCTCTCATCTTTTTAAGTTGGAGAACTTGCACAATTGGTGGCTGACTAAATACTTTTTTGCCCCACTGTATGTGATGTTCCATGGCACCTCAATAGAGGCTGCAGAGCTGATTAAGAGGGAAGGCTTCACACCATCAAGTGCAGATAGAATGCTTGGTGCTGGTGTTTATGTTACACGGGACATTCAAAAAGCCTGTAAATATCCTCTTGGTGTTTCCAACTCTAAGAGAAGAGTACTAAAAGTTAGAGTGGATGTAGGGAAGGTTAAGATCATAGACCAGCAGGATCACCCCATGCAGGAGACCTGGCATACCGAGCATGGATATGACACCGCCTGGGTTCCACCAGGGGTCGATATGGTAGAAAGCAACCAACAGGAGAACTGTGTCTATGACCCAAAGAGAATCAAAGTCATGGAGGTCATGAAAGTAAACAAAAAGACCATGTAAGTATGAAAGAGACTGTTGTAGTGAAAACCCTCTGATTGGTTTTACCTGTGATGATGCAATAGATACATTCTAGAGCTTTCTAACTGATTTGTTTTTAGAGCCTAGTTTGGGAGGTCAGATGACCAGGAATTCAAAAAAATCTAAATTTCCCCAATGGCCTAAAAATCAAGTCTCATTGTTTTAAGTAAACTATGTAAAGTATAGAAGCTAATATAATATCATATTGAAGCAAAAACTGTCTCTCTGTCTTACAGATCTAGATACCGTCGTCTTCAGAGTGGAGTCATCCCTGAGGACAGCCACGTCTATGTGATGTATCATGGAACATCAAAACAGGCTGCGGTAGAAATACAGAGACATGGCTTCACACCATCCACAGATGGCATGCTTGGTGCGGGTGTCTATGTCAGTCGAGACATCAGAAAAGCCATTAAATACCCCATTGGTGCCGATGACTCAGACAGGATGGTTCTGAAAGTAAAGGTGGATGTTGGAAAGGTTAAGATCATTGATATGCAGGGTCACGACGTGCAATACAACTGGCACACTAAGCATGGGTATGACACTGCCTGGGGTTCCACCTGGAGTTGGCATGGTGAATAGCAACCAAGAGGAGGACTGTGTCTACGACCCAAAGAGAATCACAGTGTTGGCAATGCTGAAAGTGTCCACCATGAAAATGTGAGTGATATTTAGCCACAGTCAGTACTTTATCACAATGGAAGTACCCCTACAGTAGAAGGCTTGAAGGGCACTTGATGTGAGCCCCACTATGCACACATGCAGGTTTTAATTGAGACAGTTTTCTTTCTTGCAGGTTAAACCCGTCACTGTAGAACTAATGGTGTTCTGCATTCAGTGGGAACATCCAGCATCAACTCATGGTCACCAGAAGAGGATGGTTAGAATCAGACGGTCCCGCATGATGCAGCTCATAGGAAGAAGTAGCTATGTTTTGCAGGCCCACAAGATGATTTCACATGGCAATCTATATGCAATCAATCATATAACCTTATATCACATATTCATATTTACTTGATGTAAATAATGCATGTGTAACAATGATCCTTGTTCCTATAATAAATCTCAAATAAACAAGTTTCACTGTAGTGGCTCTACAGCAGGTCTTTGTCGGAAACAAACGCAGGAGAACAGCTACACGCTCCTTACTTTAATAAGGCACACATTTACAATGAACGTAGAATACGGCTGCTCGCACACCGAGCCACAAACATGAAACAATCACGGACAACACTGATGGGGGGGAACAGAGGATAAATAACACATGTAATTAGGGTAATGATGACCGGGTGTGAATGATGACAAGACAAACAGAAACTGAGAAATGGATCGGTGGTGGCTAGAACTCCGGTGACGTCGCCCGCCGGTAGACGCCCGAAAAAGGAGAGGGACCAACTTCAGCTGAAGTCGTGACATTCACACATTGTTTGTTGTGTTTTCCCCCCTCCGAATTCCAATCAGTTAATCCATTGAAGTATCTGCGCTGCGGAAATATATGAACTCATTTAGTCAATGTTGTGTCTTCCATAGACTTCTAATAACAGTGTCTTCCTGTTTCCCACTGGTGGCAGCTGAGTTCTCACTGTTTGCGGAAGGTGTCAGCCGTTTTGAAATGCTCAGATTGGGATGCCATATATGTTTACGGTTCTGTGCTTATTAGACTCCCTCTACTATCTGAGTGGGTGCTGTTGAACGGATGGTCCTTGAACGGATGGTCAGGGGGCCGGAACGTAATTACAAATAATTTGTAGACTGCAAATTCACCGCAAGAAGCTCAAACAAATATAATATTAGACTAAAACATAATTACAAACCTCTATTATAGGTGGGAATACTTTAGAACAGATTTCCCAAATTAAAATGACTTGGAGCTGATTTGCTGGTGTTTTTACAGTATTTTATGTCCAACCATTTAACTGGGCCACCAGTTGGAGATCCCTGCTCTATGTGCCTTATCCATCTCTATAGAGACCAGAGTTGTAAACCAGGAAATGAAATCAGTAAAGCACTCTGTAAAAATCACTACTGTAGGTTTCCTAAGAATACAGTATAATAATCCTGCATTAGCAGGTAAGAACAATATCCTGTAATTCTAGACAAATTAACAGTCTTGTTATTTACCATTTTACTGATTTATATATATCAAACAATATTACTGTAACAATAGTGATTCAGCATATTGTTATTGTATAAACATCACTATTTGGTGTAACAGTTTCAGTTAAAGGACTATTTAATATTACAAAGTGTAATTGTGCATTGTATTGACGTATATTACAGTTCACCTCAGCAGAGGTGTATTCAGCTGCAGTTGGTTACTAGCTTATGGCTAACTCCCCATGCTACATCACCTTTCTAGACAGCAACACACTTCCTGAAGATCAGACAGAACATGTGATGTTCCATGGCACCACAACAGAGTTGATTAAGAACAGTGGTTTCACAGCAAGTGCAGACTAAAGTGTTCTTGGAGCTGGTGTCTATGTTAGTCGGGACATTCTAAAAGCCATTGAAAACCCTCCTGGTGTCCCCTACTGGGAGAAAAGAGTACTTCAAGAGAATAACCACCCCAAGCAGAAGACTTGGCACACTGTGCATTGCTATGACACTGCCTGGGTACCACCTGAGGTTGGCATGGAAGAGGAGGACTGTGTCTACGACCCGAAGAGAATGAAAGGTCATGGAGATAACTGGAGAGAACTTGTAAGTATGAAAGACTGTGGAAATACATTGCAAACCATTTTTCTTGTCATTACCTGCGATGGAATGGGGTGGTACGTGACAACTTCACAGTAGAGCAGTGATTCCATTTGGTGATGAATTCTACAAAATCGTTTACTCCCCCTTCCTCAGTCAGACAAACAAAATAATTTGGCTAAAATATGAAATAATGTAGCCTACCTATAAATGCAATATCTCATTTCAGCAAATACTGTCTGTTTTACTGATCTAAAAACAATCACGTTAAGAGTGGAGCTCCCCCCTGAAGGCTGCCGTGTCTACGCCATGTATCTTGAAACAACAAAACAGTCAGCAGTGACACAACAGAGATATGGCTTCACACCATCCAGTACGCTTGGTGCTGGTGTCCGAAAAGCCATTAAATACCCCCATGAGGTGTTCCTGAATCCGACAGGGTGGCTCTGAAACAAAGGGTGGATTTCGGGAGGGTTCTGATCATAGACAATCACCACTTGTTCTGACTCTGCCTGGCTACTACCAGGTGTTGGGATGGTGCAGAGCAACCAAGAGGAAGACTTGTGTCTGCAATCCAAAGACAATCAAAGTGTGGGCAATGACATCGTGAATATTATTGATTATATTTCTGAAGTACTTGTTATGATTGTTACATGAATAATTGCATATTGCAATAGTTAGCATGAGTAGGCCTATTGCGAAATACAGCCTCTTCTTATGCACCATTGTACAGCTAAACTGCATCATACCAATTTTGCAATTATCTTCTGATGAACATGAAGTTGAAGTGATGCTTCCTGAATACACAAGGTTTTTGAATTCAGTGACAGGTTTTTAACCTGGGGAAATAGAAAAAAAATACAAAATGTAAATCAAAACCTTAATGTTTTGCGGTGGTGCGGACAATGTATCAAGACATCTTTCACACTACTGCTTGAAATTCAGTAGTGCTTTGATCTTCAGTAGTTGTGATGTGTTACTCCTTCTCGCTTACCTTTTTAACCGCCTAGTGTCTAAGATATCACATGGAATTGTTTTAAAAAGGTCCAATGCAGCCGTTTTTTATTTCAAAATTTGAATAATTTATCGGTGACAATTAAGTACTTTACAGTGATTGTTTTCAATTCAAACGGTCAAAAATAAATAAAGAGCAATTTCTCAAGCAAGAATTTAGCTAGGACTGTCTGGGAGTGGTCTGAGTGGGAAGAGGGAAACCAAACATTTGCTGTTATTGGCAGAGAGGTTTGGAACTCTATTATTGGTCTATTCACTAATTAAAGTATGGTGATGTCACCATGGAAGGCCAAAACTTCATCCCACCAAAACAGTCTTCTCAAACAGTTCTTACATTATCACTGAGTGTACAAAACATTATGAACAACTGCTCTTTCCATGACATAAACACATTTTTAAGCCTTGAGACAACTGAGACATGGATTGTGTATGTCTGCCATTTAGAGGGTAAACGGGCAAGACAAAATATTTAAGTGCCTTTGAATGGGGTATGGTAGTAGGTGCCAGGCGCACTGGTTAGTGTTAAGAACTGCAATGCTGCTGGGTTTTTCACAAACAACAGTTTCCCGTGTGTATCAAGAATGGTCCACCACCCAAAGGGCATCCAGCCAATTTGACACAACTGTGGGAAGCATTGGAGTCAACATGGGCCAGCATCCCTGTGGAACTCTCAACACCTTATAGAGTCTATGCCTTGACGAATTGAGGCTGCTCCGAGGGCAAAAAGGGGGGTGCAACTCAATATTAGGAAGGTGCTCCTAATGTTTTGTATACTCGGTGTATAAAACACAGGAGAATCACATTTTTGACTGCACTCTGCCTTTAAGATGGTCATACCAAAGATGGTCATACCTGTAGGGGGTGCTATTAGCCCATAGAAGCGCATTGAATAACACATTCATTCATGGCAAAACAGATGGTAAAACAATGTAATAAAAAGGAAGTATGTTTTGAAGTATGAGAGATATTAGAAAGCTCAGGATTTCCCTAAAATGTTGTGCACAAATTTGTTTACCGTTAGCGAGCATTTCTCCTTTGCCAACATAATCCATCCACCTGACAGGTGTGGAATATCAAAAAGCTGATTAAACAGCATGATCATTACACAGGTGCACCTTGTGCTGTGGACAATAAAAGGACAAATCTAAAATGTGCAGTTTTGTCACACAACACAATGCCAACAGATGTCTCAATTGGTAATTGGCATGCTGACTGCAGGAAGGCTACTGGGAGTAAAGGCCACTGGGAGTAAAGGCCGCTGGGAGTAAAGGCCACTGGGAGTAAAGGCCACTGGGAGTAAAGACCACTGGGAGTAAAGGCCGCTGGGAGTAAAGGCCACTGGGAGTAAAGGCCACTGGGAGTAAAGGCTACTGGGAGTAAAGGCCACTGGGAGTAAAGGCCACTGGGAGTAAAGACCACTGGGAGTAAAGGCCGCTGGGAGTAAAGGCCACTGGGAGTAAAGGCCACTGGGAGTAAAGACCACTGGGAGTAAAGGCCACTGGGAGTAAAGGCCACTGGGAGTAAAGGCCACTGGGAGTAAAGGCCACTGGGAGTAAAGGCTACTGGGAGTAAAGACCACTGGGAGTAAAGGCCGCTGGGAGTAAAGGCCACTGGGAGTAAAGGCCACTGGGAGTAAAGGCTACTGGGAGTAAAGGCCGCCAGGAGTAAAGGCCGCTGGGAGTAGCTGTGACACATAAGATGGCTGGAGGGTTGTGCCTTGTTGGCCAGAAGGGAGCGATAAGTGGGGAGTTCATCCTGGGATTCCCCCCTGCGGATCTGGAACAGTAACCAGCAGTGGTTATGGAAGAAAAAGTAGACACAGGATTAATCGGAGAAGGAACCCAAAGCACATTGACCAGTCCAGGCTTGAATCTGTGACACCATGCTTCAAGGGCAAGAGCCACCAGCTACTTCACACTTGGAACAGATCCCAACATAAATTTGTCAGGATAAAATGGGGCGGGACTAAAAGAATAAGCTAAAGACCAACAGCGGCCCCTAGCTGGAGAGTGAGTCATAGCCTCAGGGTTCTGTCTGTGGGCTCAATAAAGAAAGGAGTTGGTCAAAGCTCTAGAGCATTGTATAGGTTCTAACCCCAGTCAAGGCTCTCTGAAGCATGGTTGTAGGTTCTAACTCCAGTCAAGGCTCTCTGAAGCATGGTTGTAGGTTCTAACCCCAGTCAAGGCTCTCTGAAGCATGGTTGTAGGTTCTAACTCCAGTCAAGGCTCTCTGAAGCATGGTTGTAGGTTCTAACCCCAGTCAAGGCTCTCTAAAGCATGGTTGTAGGCTCTAACTCCAGTCAAGGCTCTCTGAAGCATGGTTGTAGGTTCTAACCCCAGTCAAGGCTCTCTGAAGCATGGTTGTAGGTTCTAACCCCAGTCAAGGCTCTCTGAAGCATGGTTGTAGGTTCTAACTCCAGTCAAGGCTCTCTGAAGCATGGTTGTAGGTTCTAACCCCAGTCAAGGCTCTCTGAAGCATGGTGTAGTTTCTAACCCCAGTCAAGGCTCTCTGAAGCATGGTTGTAGGTTCTAACCCCAGTCAAGGCTCTCTGAAGCATGGTTGTAGGTTCTAACTCCAGTTAAGGCTCTCTGAAGCATGGTTGTAGGTTCTAACCCCAGTCAAGGCTCTCTGAAGCATGGATGGTTGTAGGTTCTAACCCCAGTCAAGGCTCTCTGAAGCAACCCCATCTGCTGGTCCATAGTGCTTAGCTCTCAACTTAAATTCTCATGAAAATAAATACACGTGGGATGGGATCGCTTGAATACCAGAATTAACTCGAAACAGATTATTTAGGATTTACTAGTAATGATTTCAACCTGAAGAGAACACAGTCAAAACCCAATCATGGGCATCAAGGTACATATATTAAAAACACAAAATATTCATAAATTATTTCTTATAGTTTGTCTGTTTTGATATGAGAAAGAAAGACTTGTACTAGTCTCATGTAGCCATGCCTCCAAAATCACATTGTTGTCATGCCTCTTTTGGAGGTTTGGAGAATTTTGGATTAGCCAAAACAGTTAGAATGGTCTGCTGGGTTCCAGCAGCTACATTTTGATTGGATGTTATATTTCAAGAAACCTCCCCCACATGCCCCTAAAAGGGAAGCTGTGTGTAATGTTCTTCACTGTTTTCCAAGTCGATGAAGGCATTACAACTGCTCTACTAAATACATTTTGTTATGGTGTGTGTACATACATCAGCGATTTCCTGGGCATCCTCACACACTGTTGATCCTAGGGCACTAGTGGGCACCTTTAGTGCTCCGCCAAAGCAAGGCAATTGATTGGTTTGACGTGTTGCAAGGCTTCAATGGTTTCCACCCACTGGTAGCTACTTTCTGCCATGGACTTCGCCAGGGCTGCGTTCAGTTTGTTTTTACGTTCTGGAACGGTTCAATTGAACAGAAATGTTGCTGTACTGAACAACCAGTTGAAAAATGGGGAGGGGCTGGGTTGTGGGTTGGAGACGCTGTTGCATGGCCACTGTCACTCATTGCTTCAAGCTAAATCTCGCCACACCCACCAAACGTACCTCGAAGTCTGTTCAGGAACATTTTGGGGAAACGTGTCATTCTGTACAAACCGCTGCACAACGTAGCAAACGTTCAAGCAAACTGAACACACCTCTTGCATCCTGAATAAGGAAGCTTGGTTCTCAACAATGCTAGCCTGAGTAACACAATACCATGCAGTTGACCTGCAACAAAACACTCACGTATTAGTTTCTCACTGCAACTGTAGAACACATTCACATCAACCTGATAAATACTAGACTATAAAAATGCATATACAATGTATTCCTTCTGAAGGAATTTCCCAAATTGACTGATCACTAAAATCATCAAGTTAAGTAAAGCTCAAAAAACTTTATACTACACATGTTCCTGTGTTTTTAAGGACCATGTAAGCGGTAAATAAAACACATTCCTATCCCTCACACTCAGAACATTCAAGAGTTCTGGAGTCTCAACTATTTTTACAACACCTTAGTCCCAAAATCCCTGATGACATCACTTGTCGTTCTTCTGACATCATGATGAGGTCAGCTAAAAACTAAGGGGATGACATGCAAACCGATATTTAATTTCAGAACTGGTTAAAATTAGGTTACGGTTATGGTCAAGGTTAGGGTTAATGAGATGCTGGTCAGAAAAGTCCCTCTAGTCTCACCCCGCCGAGGCTTCGTAGCTACTACACCCATCTTCAACATCCATCTTCTCTTCCTCTGGACTTCTTCACCAGATCTCAAACCTCTTGTCTGTCAGGAAGGGGCTTCTGTCGTTGATTCTGTTGTTGAAGAGCCTGTAGAGAATAACACTATTATCATCATCATCATCGGCATGGGTCCTCAGATCCTCATAAGGTTCTACAGCACCACCATCAAGAGCATCCTGACTGGTTGCATCACTGTCTGGTATGGCAACTGCTCGGCCTCCGACCGCAAGGCACAGAGGGTAGTGCCTACGGCCCAGTACATCACCGGGGCCAAGCTACCTGCCATCCAGGACCTCTATACCAGGCGATGTCAGAGGAAGGCCCTAAAAATTGTCAAAGACTCAAGCCACCCTAGTCATAGACTGTTCTCTCTGCTCCCGCACGGCATGCGGTACCGGAGTGCCAAGTCTAGGTCCAAGAGGCTTTTAAACAGCTTCTACCCCAAATCCAAAAGACTCCTGAACATCTTGTCAAATGGCTACCCAGACTATTTGCTACTGTTCCCCACCCCCCTCCTCCTCTTTTACACCGCTGCTACTCTCTGTTGTCATCTATGCATAGTCACCTTAATAACTCTACCTACAGGTACATACTACCTCAACTAACCGGTGGCCCCGCACATTGACTCTGTACCGGTACCCCCCTGTATATAGTCTCGCTGTTGTTATTTCACTGCTGCTCTTCAATTACTTGTTACTTTTATCTCTTATTCTTATCTGTATTTTTTGAAACTGCATTGTTGGTTAAGGGCTCGTAAGTAAGGTCTACACCTGCTGTATTCGGTGCATGTGACCAATAAAATTTGATTTGATCATCATCACCACCATCATCATCATCATCATTATTATTTTTACAACATTATACTACAGATCACCATCATGCAATAGTTGCACCCAGAAAAAGAGACCATATGATTTCACGTGCACACACAAACTGACGTCACACACACTCACCGTACGGTGCGTATTTAAGTGTTGGTGGAGACCAGTTGGAGTATTCTGTTGGTCAGAGCATCAGTGATGCCTTTGTGACTCAGGCTACAACACAGAGAGGGCAAGAGAAAGGAGGGATCAGACATGTCATGTAGTCACATGGGACACACACACACACATACACACACACACAGTGAAACCCACTCACTCCAGGACTTCAACTTTGTGCAGGTGTGTGAGCAGGGGCTGTAGGTGGTGGTCTGTGAGTTGGCAGTGGTTCAGATCCAGTTCTGACAGCCCCTCTGAGTGTTCCAGAACCACGGCCAGAGATCCACAGGCCTTCTGGTCCAGCCTGGTCTCACTGAGGTCCAGCTCCCCATCCAGGGCCCTGCACAGGGACTCTGCATGCCCCAGCAGCCCCTCTTTAATCCCCTCACACACATGGTCCACCAGCTGAAGTAGCAGAGCTTTGCTGGGTCTGAGGGGACAATAACCAGAGATAACATTATGAGACAGAGTAGGTCTAACTCCTACTTTTATAATCTAGTTTGTCCTTGTGTGTCTAACCTCAGCTCAGCTTGACAATATGCAGGATGGGAAGCAGCTCTCTCAGTGCTCCGTGCTCCACCTCACAGTCTTTAAGGATGAGCTGGGTTGGGTTCTGAACCAGCCGTGTGCTATGTTGGCTCTGCTTCAGAACAGAGTTTATGGCCCTACAGTGGTCAGACACAGCGCCTCCCCCTGGTCGTGAGCTGACAGGTCCACAGAGGAGGAGCAGGAGAAGTCCAACCTGTGCTGCAGAGCCCTGAGCAGCTCTGCTGCTGTTGTTGGTGGTGGTGATAGTGCCCCCTGCAGGATCTGAGAGGCAGCGCAAGAGTGGAGGAAACTCAGCAACAGCACCCTGTCAATACTACAGCAGGAGAGAGAGAGACAGAGACAGTCTTATTTACACACCAGCATACAATAAAACACTGATAAAACACACTACAATTATGTGATTCACACCGACTTCCACGCGTTCCCCTTCAATTCCACCCCTGAGGGTAAGGTTAGTGCATTACACTAAGGTTAGGGTTAGTGGTTAAAATCAGTCTGACAGTGTAACAGCGTCATAGTTCTATCCATTCTAGAATGGTCAAAGAGTGCCAACTAAACCTGAGTTGGGAGACTCTGTCCAGAAGAGGCAGGATGCTCTCTATCTTCCCCGGTGGCACGGAGGTCCACAGCAGGTTGACTTTGTGGCTGTGCTGCAGGGTGAAACACAGAGCAGTACAGTCCACTCTGTCCAGCTCTCTGTTGTTCAGGTTGATCCGATGGCCTAAAGACCTCAACAAACTGGACACACAGTCACCGGCTCTACTGTCATAGATCTGTCTGATGGTGGACTTCACAAAGCTGGAACTGAGCCTGCAGAAAGATGTAGAATGAATTGGCATGATTATGTTAAGGTTTTAAAAAGGATAACTCACATAACAACAACTAGCTGGGTACCACATTAATAGTCCATCAATATCAATATTAAATAAAAATCAAACACCTCTTGAATATAACCCTAAGGATAATACAGGGTATAACTCAAAACAATGTCACTGGGTAAAATATTTGTTTTCTTCTTTCTAAAAAGTATTTAAATATAAAATTAAGTTCCCTCACCTCTTGAATATAACTCTTCCCAGAAAGGGGAGAAGATCTGAGATGTTCTTCTCTAGAAGCCTGTTCTTCCTGAGGTCTACAGTGATGTTGTGGGTTGAATGCTGCAGCAGAGACAGAAGAACTTCCCAGTCCAGCCTGCAGGAGGTCAGGTCTCCACCAAGCTTCACCAGGAACCACTGAGTCAAGTCCATGTCCTGAGCTTCATACACAACTACAGCCAGCTGCTGCAGAGTGTCTGAGTGCTGTCTGGGAGGTTGGAACATACAGGCAGTTAGAAATTAACACAGATATGAATAAAGTTCTACTTATTTCTACAAGTAAAAAAACAACAGCTTCAAACTGACCTGAGAGTGAGAGGGCCCTGGTGACACAGCAGTGTGATGAGAGAGTGACCCTGAATGCAGAAGTTAGTCAGGTCCAGACACTGCACCGTCCAGAGTCTCAGCAGGGACGCCACACTACTCAGAGCCCTGGATAACACTCTCTCTGGTGTCTGGCTGCTCTTTAGGACCAGGGAGAGTTCTGGGACAGTCAGTGGAGTACCACCTCTCCCTATCCTCCTAACCAGTCTGGCCAATCTCACTGCCATGCCCACATTCAACCTGGAATGAAAAAAACTAACTCAAGCCACTTTTAAACAGAGAAACCTTCTCAGGTAAAATGCTCAATAAGAAAACAAACAAATCAATAGACCTGTAAAATCTAGCTTGCAAAACGTACCTGAGCTTGTGTAGTTTTGACACACGTGTGAAGAGAAGTGAGGCTCCTTTCAGAGAGATCTTGCTGGAGGTGAGAGTGAGGTCCACTCTGGAGGCACAGAGGCCTAGGACTCTCACCACAGACCTGCATGTTGCCCTGGGTAACTGTCCTCCCAGTGACAGGGTGGAGCCCAAGGCCTGGAGGAAAGAGGCCAACTGCTGGGCATCCTCTCTGGACCTCACAGGGTTGGAGTCACACACACGCTGGAAGAACCTGTCAGAATCACAGCTGAAACAGCAAAACATGAGGGACACGTGAAATCAAACGACATTTAGAATACATGAATATTGAACTGTCCTATGGAAAAGTAATAGCATGTGACGCTACAGAGAAGGATCCATAATATGCCATGACGTAATGTAATATGAGTTTTATAGATCAGGTATTCTGAGTAAACATTGAGGTTTGATGTTACAAGATTTCATAAAGACAAATCCCTGTTAGCATCACATAATCACTAACCACATACATTATGTTCAGACTCACCTCAGCTGTGAGATGTAGGGCAGACACTGAAGGAAACTCCTCACTTCACTCTCTTCACCTGACCAGCCCTTCAGCTCTAGTGGTTTCTTCTCTGGTTGGAGTTTCAGCACTTCTAGGAGGAGGGAGGTCTATGGACCAGACTGCAGGAGCTGACTGGTAAACTGGCTGTAATGCTGGATGGACACTCCTGCCTGTTTGAGTCTCATAGTCCTTCACATGTGAGTACAGATCCAGCAGGAGATCCCATTTCCGATCGTGATAAACTTCAGACAGTGACAACACTTTCTCTACAGTTGTTTGTATGGTTTCTCTCTCATGGAGGGCTGCTTGAAGACACAGATTCAGTAGGAATGTCTTCTCTCTCTTTCTCCAGTCTTCAGGGGGGATCTTCTCTGATACTGTGGTGAAGTAAAACTGCATGAACAGTTTAACAACAAATAGATGAATACGTGAGAGATATAATATGCATTTCTGAGGGTCACATTGTGGCGGGTAAAATAACATGACTATCTTTCTAAACTCATCATCCACTTCAATCGTTCATTATAATCATGACCACAAAGTAAGATTGCATCTTTTCAAAACAGTATGTGTTGTTTAGTGTATTAGGTTGTTACGAACAAACGTCCTTTTTAAAAGGGAAATGTAAAAAAATCTTTCAACTGTACTGATCCAACTCACTTTAGGTGTGAGATGTAGGGCAGACACTGAAGGAAACTCCTCACTTCACTGTCTTCATCTGACCATTTCATCAGCTGTACTGGTTTCTTCTCTGGTTGGAGTTTCAGCACTTCTAGGAGGTGGGAGGCCTGTCTCTTTCTGAGGTCTATGGACCAGACTGCAGGAGCTAACTGGTAAACTGGCTGTAATGCTGGAAGGACACTCATGTTGGTTTGAGTCTCATAGAAATTCACATGTGAGTACAGATCCAGCAGGAAATCACATTGAAACCACTTCTTGTCATCATCCCAGTCACAGAGAGGGAAAGTGCTGTAAGTACACACTGATGATACCAGCTTCAGTGTCTTCTCTCCTGACTGCTCCTCCCACTCTGCTGCTTGAGACAGGAGACTCACAGGGAACTTGATCGGACTTGAGTTATCAGACCACCATGGATAGAAACTGCAACAAGGACAGTAACAGCTGATTCAGACATGGATGGACACATCAAACCAGTCATCACTAAAATATATGTGAAGTAGTTGTACATTTACATAATGTGCTTTTGTTTTATGAAACAATATATAGTCTTAGAGAAATTCAAAAAATCTACATGTGCCATTTTGTAATGCAACATGTTAATTCAGGAAATCTGAGTATAAATATTACCAGATTCACCAACATTTGAACTTTTTGTATTTACCAGGTTTCTAAAAGACAATAATCACTGGCATCACATAATCATTAACCACCACACATGTTCAGACTCACCTCAGCTGTGAGATGTAGGGAAGACACTGAAGGAAACTCCTCACTTCACTCTCTTCACCTGACCAGCCCTTCAGCTCTACTGGTTTCTTCTGTACTGGATACTAACTGTCTAATATAATATATCACTTGCCAACAAGGTAGTCTGTCATCTCTGGGTCTTCCTTGAAGGGGAAGCAGCTTATCCATTGCTGTAAGTCAGCGTTGTCTAAGGTCCTCTTCCTTGTGATGTCTAGAATCACCAGTAACTCGTAGCATGCAGCTTCTCCTTTGGCCGTGACCCAGTCCAGTATTTTTCTGGTTTGGTCAAAACGGTCAACTTCTGCTTGAATTTTACTGACTTCCTCCTCGTGAAAAACCTTGCGCTGGAACCGGTTTTCCACAACGAGGGACAGATTCTGGAGCCTTTCAACAAGGAGTCTCCTTCCATTTTGAATGTACTCCAAAGCAGATTGCCTTGTACAAGCCATGTCACAGGGTGTGATTCTGCTTCATCACTGGTATGTCCCAACATGAAGGATATCTAGAACATTGGTTCCCAACCTGGGGTCCGCGCCCCCTCAGGGGGGCGCCAGAGTTCACAGGGGGGGCGCGAGAGCGGATATGCTTTGAGGTGAATAAAGATGCATAAAATGTTCCACTAATAATTTTATATAAAACATTTTTTTCAAAGTTTAAAAAAAATCATATGCTTACAATGCCAAGATAAGGCAGTCAAAAATGATCTCTTATATAAAATAATTATTTAAATTTTGCGCGCACACGGTCACTTGCTCAATGTGCTTGTTGTCATCATAACGGCAAAATCAAAAGGAAAATGGCAGAGAAACGTAAATGCGGTGATTCTTCATCAGAGGCGAAGAAAAAGTTAAGACACTATGACAAAACCTACATACATTTTGGTTTTATTGAAGGCCAAGACAAGTCTCGGCCAGAATGTGTCTTTTGTGGTGAAAAACTGGCAAACGACAGCATGAAACCAAGCAAAATGAAAAGACACCAGGAAACGAAGCATCCAGAGACAATCGGCAAAGATAAGGAATTCTTAGAGAAAAAAAAAAAGATGGCTCTGTCAAAAAGATTGACAGACATCAGAACAGTATTCGAAAGAGCAGGTAGTGATTTACAGAAGGCCACTAAAGTTTCCTTTGAGTGTTTTGCTGTTGATTGCCAAGGCAAAAAAGCCGCATAATATTGGAGAGGAGTTAATCAAACCCGCCTGCATTAAAATAGTGGAGGGACTATGTGGCCCGCAAGCAGCTGAAAAGGTTTTAAATCTGTCCCACTTTCTAACAACACTGTTAAAGACAGAATTGATAAAATGGCAGAAAACTGCAAAAAACAGTTGCATGAAAAGCTTAGAGAAGTCCAATTTGCTATACAGCTGGATGAAACGACCACAGTAGCGGGAGAGTCTGTGCTTATCGTATATGTACAGTATGTGGACGGAGATGAGTTGAAACGGGACATACTTATGTCTACCAATTTACCAACAACAACTACAGGTCAGGATATTTTTATGGCTGTTGATTCTTACCTCACATCGTACAATTTGCCCTACACAAATATCGTCGCTTGCTGCACGGATGGAGCTGCGGCGATGATGGGTAGAAATAAGGGATTTAACAGCCGTTTGATGGAAAAGGCTCCAGACTGTGTAATTTTCCACTGTATGATACATCGCCAGGCACTCGCCAGTAAAAACTGTCCAGAGACCTTGGTGACACACTGGCAACAGTTGTAAAAGTCGTCAACTTCATTAAAGCTCGCCCTACCAACCAGAGATTATTTGCACAACTGTGTGAGGATGAAGCGCACCAAACTCTACTGCTACACACAGAGGTGCGCTGGCTTTCGCGTGGCAAAGTGCTTGTGCGCTTTCTAGAACTGCAGGATAAAATCCTGGAATTTCTGCGAAATCAAAACACACTGTTGGAGCAGCTGACTGATGTGTTCTGGATCAAAACCGCATACCTTGCTGACATATTCACTCTTTATAATGAGACCAACAAGAGACTGCAGGGCTCTGAGTCAAACATCTTGAAGTGCAAAGAAGCAATCGATGCTTTTATGCGCAAGCTGGAGTACAGGGCTGGAAAAATGTCACAGGGGCATTTACAACACTTTCCACTGCTGCTTCAACATTCTGGGGGTACCGTGAGTGCATCTTTGCGCGCCGAGTTTTGCCGTCACATGACTTCGCTACAGGAGGAATTAAAGTCCCGCTTTGCGGATGTTGACGCATTATCCAAGGAGTCGTGGGTTATGGATCCCTTCACATCCAGGCTTGAAGATGTGGAATACCTTGGCTGTGAAGATGAGCTCGCTGAACTACAAACTGATTCACTGTCAAAAAGTACTTCCAGGAGAATGGATTCAAAAGGCTTTGGATAGCCAGGGGACCTGTTGTCGCACCTAAACTCGCAAACTATGCCATTACAAAGATCATTCTTCCTTTCAGTACCACCTACCTCTCTGAGACAGCCTTCAGTGCCCTTGTGGCTATAAAAACAAAGTCACGCAACAGACTGGAAGTCCACAGCGATTTTAGACTGGCTGTCACTGGCATTACACCTGACATTCCATCACTAGTCAAAGGCATGCAAGCCCAAGGTGGACATTAGCGTTATGTGTTTACGCTGACGTTATGATTAGCCTTGTAAAAATAAGGATCTGTGCATGCATGCATGTAAGTACATACAGCATTCTACCGTTCATATTTAACATTACGTTCATAACATTCAGTATTCTATGTTTATACACAAAATCCTGAAAAAGAAACAACTGCGTTTTACTAGTTGTGTAAAAATGAAAATATTAGGCTAAAAGGAAACATTTGAAGTTGGAAACATTTGAAGTTGGAAGGAACATTTCCTGTGTATTCATGTAATAAAATGTCATTAAAACTTAAAACTAAATTTAGTTACTATATACAGTGTGTGTGTGTGTGTGTGTGCATAGCATTAATATTATATATATATATATATATATATATATAAATAGATAGATATAGATAGATGGGGGGCACGGATTTTTAAATATGTACATAGGGGGCCCCAAGGAAAAAGGTTGGGAACCACTGATCTAGAAGATAGTATATAGTCAGTCAATAGTAGAACAGTCAAATAATGAGTAGGTTTATTTACTCAAAAAATATTATATTTTGAAAAAACATACACCAACTGAATGTCAATTTATCTATGACAATGGGTTAAAACAAGCTTATATTTATGGTTCTGATTGAGTTCGACCAATGATGTACGACAGCTAAACTATGGTCATTGGGCATTTATTCATCTCTGTTAACCCAGAAGTAAAATCCCGCACTTCTGTTTTTACACATATTAGAAATGGAGAATTCCGGCAATAACGATTATTAAAATAGTCTATGTTTGATCATGGGTTGGTTATTTGAATCAGCTGTATAGTGCTTGGACCAAAACCAAAACGTGCACCCAGGGAGGCAGGACCAACTCATGGAAAGAGCAGTTGTCCTTAATGTTTTGTACAGTGTATATGTTCCATGGGTGTATAGTCACAAACTTGCCAAATAATTCGTATTTAATAGTAAAAAAAAAGTAGTAGGACAAAGGCTGGGCACAGCACATCATGTGTTGGTTTCACAATCCGTTATCGATTGTTAGAAAAGCCTTACCTTGTCTCCGAAATCTTTCTCGCGTCTTATTGCACTGAGCTCGTGGAGCTTTAGCTATGTTTTACTTTCACTTATACTTCCGTGTATAAAAACATTATTTGGGCGAGTTCAGCCACATGCAACGTTTTGGAACGTTCAGATAGAGATATCATGTATCTCTATCATATGGAATAGCGTCGGCTCTAAGCTACCATGTCCGAGTGAGCGTCCGGCCGAGTGAGCGTCCAGCATCAAAACAACGTCCTAAAAAGCCCATCGATTTCATGAGCTGGTCAAAACAAATCTCCATAGACAGTATATTGGGCCTACCCAGATATCCTGAAAGTGAATTCTGAGCAGAATATTGCATTTAAATTGGACAATTATGTAATTACATAATAACATTCATGTGGCCTAACTAAGACAACACATAGGCTATGTGAAGGCTACCTGTCATAAGTATTAAGAAAAATGCATCCTTCTTCCTCCTCTATGACATATCCAGGATCTCCAACCTAGTGTGTGTGTGTTGGGTACAGCAGAAGACACATTTCCATCTTGTGTGGATAAAAAAAACATTTTTCTTCTCCTATACAAGTTAAACATAAGAATTCTTCAGCACAGATTCCACCAGACCAGTCATGTCTGATCAGTGCATTGAAGAAGGATGGATAGTCTACCTGCCCTTGCCTGGCTACCTATTCACATCGCTCCGGCCAACTGACATTTCTTCTCCACGACGAGTATGGATTTGCCACCCTCCCTGATGATTTCTAGAGCGCAAACTCATTCTGACTGTTCTGATTAGTTCCAGAAACCGATGGGTTGGGCCAGAACCAGCCTACAAATGGACATTATCAGACCACAGTTAGATTACCCTGAATTTGACTGGTCCCCCAGGAAGACATGCTGATGGCATTGTAACATTCCTCTTCTCCCCTCTCTCCTCTACTCATCTCTCATCCTACATCTCCTCTCTCATTCCTTTCTGTCTTCATCTCCCTCCTCTACTCTCCTCCCTCCTCTCCTCTCTCTTTCTCCTTTCTTCTCTGTTTGCATTCGTTTTCAAAACCAAAGTGCCCAATTGCAAGGACCAGTCCAGAAACAACCCCTTGCTTAGCTCCTAGACACTTCTCCCCTAACCCATATCCCCTAGACACCAGTGTACATCTAAGAGCATTGTACTTGTGTTAGAGATTTCTTTAGATCTACACTAGTGTCTAAAATGATGTCTGGCCCACTGTTGGAGAAGTGAAGGTGTACGTTCCAAATGGCACCTTATTCCCATGCAAAGGGCTCTGGTAAAAAGTAGTGCACTGGAAAGGGAATAGGGTGCCTTTTGGGACTCACACCAAGGGGTTGAGGTTAGAGATTGTTTTTGGACTGGGTTCCACATGGTGCCTTCCTCTAAAACGATGTCACAAAACGATGCGTCTGAAAATTAAAACAGAAAATAAAGACGTCAACGAAAACCCAACTTAGCAGAAATCCCTACCAGACAGTAATTATTGCAATACAAACACAAACACTTAGAAAAATTAACCAGGGTTGTTTTTTCTTCTCCTCATTCCTCCTTTTCTATATAAAATGTCAGACTGTGTGTTCCAAATGGCACCCTATTCCCTTTAGAGTGCACTACTTTTGGGGTATGAGAGCCAGAGCTGCTGCTCTCCTATAGGCCCTGGTTTAAAGTAGTGTGTAAGGAGTGCGTACTGGCGGTAGAGAAGTCAGGCGCAGGAGAGCAGAACTGTGTTTTCGCAACGGAGCAGTTTAATAATAAAATCCACTGGAAAACACAGTAAACAGAATAAATGGGTAACATAACCCGTAGCACACCATAATCAACGTGCACAAGCACTTTCAAAATAAACAATTCCGGACAAGGACATGGGGGAAACAGAGGGTTAAATACACAACATGTAATGAAGGGATTGAAACCAGGTGTGTGGGAAGACAAGACAAAACAAATGGAAAATGAAAAATAGATCGATGATGACTAGAAGACCGGCGACGCCAACTGCCGAGCGCCGCCCGAACAAGGAGAGGACCCAACTTCGGCGGAAGTCGTGACGCGCAATCCTGATCCTGGAGAGCCGCAGGCATGTTTTTGATTTAACCGACCTGGCAGACCAGGTGTGTTGAATTTAGGCAATCACTGAATTGATCAATTAGCTCAGTTGATCAATGTGTGGTGCCTAGTTGGAACAAAATCCTGCAGTACCTGAGGCATTCCAGGAACAGGGTTGCCTACCTTGACATAGGGAATAGGGTGCCATTTCGGACGCACTTGAGGGTGCTTCGACAACAATGTTTAAAAAATATATTTCTTCAATTTATTATATTTCTGATGGATATTTCCCATAATACTATTACTGATATTTTTATTATGATGATCACACAGGAAGACCTTGGCCCTATTTATACCTGGTGTTACCTGTGTCCTGATTTTGTCCATATTCAATGCGTGCCTAACTACCTCCAGAGGTGGGCAGGAAGATCTGATCACAATCACATCACAATGCGTGAATCATCTACACCTGTCTGAAAATGTGCGCACAGCCAGAATGTGGACAAGATTAGGACAAAGGACTCATGTTAGAACCAGGTATAAACAGGGCTCATGACACTGGTTGAATAGAACAGGAAGGACAGACAGTGTAAGCAATGTACAATATCATTTCGACAAACGCAAACAAACATCTAAGTGGTTCACACATATTATCATTATAACTCATGATATCCCCTGCCCTCCCATGCATACCTACTAATATTGTTGTCTTGAGTTCTTATATATTAATTACATAAATGCTACATTCTCTTAGTTCTTATTCAATGATATAATGGCAAACAAACATATGTCATGGGGCTGCATGCCAAATAGCACCCTATTCCCTTTATAGTGCACTACTTTTGACCAGGGCCAAAAAGCACCCTCTAGCAAAGTGTAGCGTTTCTTTATAGTTAAATTAGGGTTGAAAAATTCCGCTAACAAACATTTTTGTCAAGTAATTTAGCCTAATTAATGACTGATAAGGCTACATGCATTGGATTCCCAAGCATCTGCAGAGCCACAGTATTGGCTGCTGTCAGCCCTCCTCTCTGGTTGTGACTAGATGGAGTACAGCTACGACCGGATGTTACTTTTCGTTACAGCTTAGGAGAGCAATGTAACTGACCCTAACCCTTTCCCTAACCTTAACCTCAGTCTCCTAACCTTGTAGGTTAATTCTCCTAACCTGCTGCGTAAGTTCTCCTAACCTGCTATGAAAAAGTAACTTCTGACTAGGTGGAATACATAGCTGAATTCCACCACCTAGTCAGAAATCTCCTCTCTGGTCGTCACTAGTTACCACAGTTACAAAGTCATAATTATGGCTAACAATGTGTGCCTGTTGGGAATGTCCTGAATTGTAGTGGGTGTGTATTATAACTTGAAGGGTAGATAAACATGATATTGCTTCCCTTCAGTGATTGTGGAGATGAAAACTAGGTTACAAATGTTATGTTCTGTGGCAGTTGTCATTCATGGATTTTTTTGATGTATTATTCATTATATTCAACGACCTTCTATTTAAAAAACTTCCCACATTAATTCAACTGTTGCATTATCAGAGGGCATCATTTGACCGTGAATCATTTGACCGTGAATCATTTGGGCATGAATCATTTGACAAGGAATCATTTGGCAATGAATCATTTGACTCTAATATACAACACATAGTAAATATATTAGCAGCAGGTTTAAGGGGAGAGAGTCAGTATAGTGCAATAAGCCAAAGTAAACATAGTTTATAACAATAGAGAAACCATTAAATAGCAAAGCAGTACATTCCTATTGACCAGCAATGTAGGCAAATCTCTACTCCAAGACTGAAATTAAGAATAGACAGTCTTAGACAAGAGGACATTTATGAACAGGGGGATATAAATGTTTGTTTTATAATGTTCTAGATGGGTTGTTAGGAACATCATCCGTAGAGTATAAGCTTCAGTCTACACTCAGCAACTCTCTGTATGATGGGTTGTTAGAAACATCATCCTTAAGTATCAGCTTTAGTCTACTCTCAGCAACTCTCTGTATGATGGGTTGTTAGAAACATCATCCTTAAGTATCAGCTTTAGTCTACTCTCAGCAACTCAACAGCCTTGGTTTCTCAAATGATTTTCTCGCGTGGTTCACCAACTACTTCTCAAACAGAGTTCAGTGTGTCAAATCGGAGGGCATGTTGTCCGGACCTCTGGCAGTCTCTATGGGGGTGCCACAGGGTTCAGTTCTCGGGCCGACTCTTTTCTCAGGATACATCAATGATGTCGCTCTTGCTGATGGTGATTCTCTGATCCACCTCTACGCAGACGACACCATTTTGTATACTTCTGGCCCTTCTTTGGACACTTTGTTAACAAACCTCCAGACAAGCTTCCATGCCATACAACACTCCTTCCGTGACCTCCAACTGCTCTTAAATGCAAGCTAAACTAAATGCATGCTCTTCAACCGATCACTGCCCGCACCCGCCCGCCCGTCTAGCATCACTACTCTGGATGGTTCTGACTTAGAATTTGTGGAAAACTACAAATACAAACAAAGCGATCCTTGACTTTGGCAATAACATTCATAAAATAGCCTCCAACACTCTACTCAGCAAATTGGATGTAGTCTATCACAGTGCCACCCGTTTTGTCACCAGAGCCTTATATACTACCCACCACTGCGACCTGTATGCTCTCGTTGGCTGGCCCTCGCTTCATATTCGTCGCCACTGGCTCCAGGTCATCTATAAGTCTTTGCTAGGTAAATCCCCGCCTTATCTCAGCTCACTGGTCACCATAGCAGCACCCACCCGTAGCACGCGCTCCAGCAGGTACAGTTGAAGTTGGAAGTTTACATACGCCTTAGCCAAATACATTTAAACTCAGTTTTTCACAATTCCTGACATTTAATCATAGTAAAAATTCCCTGTCTTAGGTCAGTTAGGATCACCACTTTATTTCAAGAATGTGAAAGGTCAGAATAATAGTAGAGAGAATGATTTATTTCAGCTTTTATTGCTTTCATCACATTCCCAGTGGGTCAGAAGTTACATACACTCAATTAGTATTTGGTAGCATTGCCTTTAAATTGTTTAACTTGGGTCAAATGCTTCGGGTGGCCTTCCACAAGCTTCCCACAATAAGTTGGGTGAATTTTGGCCCATTCCTCATGCCAGAACTGGTGTAACTGAGTCAGGTTTGTAGGCCTCCTTGCTTGCACACGCTTTTTCAGTTCTGCCCACAAATTTTCTATAGGATTGAGGTTAGGGCTTTGTGATGGTGTTGGAGATTAACTCACTACAATTATTACATTTCCAGTATTCTGATTGATTACTTTGAAGTAGTAAGACAGAAATACATATATAACGAATAGGACCTATGTGAACAGAATATCTGATGAGCTCAGGAAAATGGCCAGAGCTAAATTGTTGAACAATGGACCTCAGAAGAAACAGGATGTCGGCAGGAAAAGGCATCTGGGAATGATTAGCAAATATGAAGAAACAGGATGTCAGCAGAAAAAGCCATCTAGAACTGATTAACAGGCCTGAGGAAACAGGATGTTGGCAGTGAATGGAACAAAGAATCTATGGAAAAGGACATAAGGGAAATGTATACGTTTTGGGAGTGGTCTATGTATTTACTGTAAGGATGAAATACTATAAAGGCTGTGCCCTGCTATACAGAAAATTGGCAGTTCCATGGTCCAGCACAGCCTCTGATATTTTATATTAAAGGTTTATATTGAATTCACAAGTTCTTGTAAGAGTGTTACATTTTTGAGACGATTCTCCACAACAATGGCCACTCCAATACCCAGACTTTGTTGTCCTTAAGCCATTTTGCCACAACTTTGGAAGTATGCTTGGGGTCATTGTCCATTTGGAAGACCCATTTGCGACCAAGCTTTAACTTCCTGAATGATGTCTTGACATGTTGCTTCAATACATCCACATAATTTTCCTTCCACATGATGCCATCTATTTTGTGAAGTGCACCAGTCCCTCCTGCAGCAAAGCACGCCCACAACATGATGCTGCCACCCCCGTTCTTCATGGTTGGGATGGTGTTCTTCGGCTTGCAAGTCTCCCCCTTTTCCCTCCAAACATAACGATGGTTGATGATCATTATGGCCAAACAGTTCTATTTTTGACCAGAGGACATTTCTCCAACAAGTACAATCTTAGTCCCCATATTCAGTTGCAAACCGTAGTCTTGCTTTTTTATGGCAGTTTTGGAGCAGTGGCTTCTTACTTGCTGAGTGGCCTTTCAGGTTATGTCGATATAGGACTTGTTTTACTGTGGATATAGATACTTTTGTATCTGTTTCCTCCAGCATCTTCACAGGGTTCTTTGCTGTTGTTCTTGGATTGATTTGCACTTTTAGCACAAAAGTACGTTCATCTCTAGGAGACAGAACACATCTCCATCCTGAGCGGTATGACGGCTGCATGGTCTTATGGTGTTTATACTTGCGTACTATTGTTTGTACAGATATACGTGGTACCTTCAGGCATTTGGAAATTGCTCCCAAGGATGAACCCGACTTGTGGAGGTCTACAATTTTTTTTCTGAGGTCTTGCCTGATTTCTTTTGATTTTCCCATGATGTCAAGCAAAGAGGCACTGTTTGAAGGTAGGCCTTGAAATACATCCACAGGTACACCTCCAATTGACTCAAATGATGTCAATTACCCTATCAGAAGCTTCTAAAGCCATGACATCCTTTTCTGGAATTTTCCAAGCTGTTTAAAGGCACAATCAACTTAGTGTCTGTAAACTTCTGACCCACTGGAATTGTGATACAGTGAGTTATAAGTGAAATAATCTGTCTGTAAACAATTGTTGGAAAAATGACTTGTGTCATGCACAAAGTAGATGTCCTAACCGACTTGCCAAAACTATAGTTTGTTAACAAGAAATTTGTGGAGTGGTTGAAAAACAAGTTTTAAACTTCTGACTTCAACTGTATATTTCACTGGTCACCCCCAAAGCCAACTCCTCCTTTGGCCGCCTTTCCTTCCAGTTCTCTGCTGACAAATGACTGGAACGAATTGCAAAAATCACTGAAGCTGGAGACATATCTCCCTCAATAACTTTAAGTATTAGCTGTCAGAGCAGTTTACCAATCATTGCACCTGTACATAGCCCATATGTGAATATCCCACCCAACTACCTCATCCCCAAATTGTTATTTATTTTTTTGCTCCTTTGCACCCCAGTATCTCTACTTGCACATTAATCTTCTGCACATCTATCACTCGTGTTTAATTGCTAAATTGTAATTATTTTGCCTCTATGGCCTATTTATTTCCTTACCTCCCTAATCTTACTACATTTGCACACACTGTATATAGACTTTTCTATTGTGTTATTGACTGTACGTTTGTTTATCCCATGTGTAACTCTGTGTTGTTTGTGTCGCACTACTTTGCTCTATCTTGGCCAGGTCGCAGTTGTAAATGAGAACTTGTTCTCAACTGGCCTACCTTGTTAAATAAAGGTGAAATAAAAATTCATAAAATAAAATCAAACTGTATTTGTCACATGCACCGAATACAACATGTGTAGACCTTACCGTGAAATGCTTACTTATAAGCACTTACCCAACAGTGCAGTTCAAGAAAGAGTTAAGAAAATATTTACCAAATTAACTTAAGTAATTGTTATAGATTTATTATAGGAAGATATCTTTTTTTAAACAACATATGATCATTGATACACATGTATTATTGACAAAGTAAATATGATTGATTGTATAAAAAAATATTTGATATAAGGTCATATGATTGATTGCATATAGATTGCCATGTCAAATCATCAGTAGGCCCATTGTGAAATATAGCATCTTCTTCCTATGAGCTCCGCCAACCGGGTGAAACTCACTCCTGGCAAGCTCGCCAAATGTTAGGTTTTGTTTCCTTGTTCCTTGTCAATCAATGGTGAAATTAGCATTATGACAACATCTTTAATTAAATAATTCAAAAACCTTTATTAATGCAATTGCAGACAGAAGTTGACAATCAGGAACATAGCATGCATGTTTCCGAGTAAGTTCTGCATCAAAGAAAAGGTCCCATGTTATTTTAACAAACCCGAAGTCCAGCCTTTAGTGATGTCACTGCCTACGTCAGTACCTTTAACTGCTGAGACCAAAACCATGCCTACACAGCTATATAAACATGGCTTTTAGTGTGTTATCTAAAAGCTTAGCAGTAAATGTCCAAGTTGATTTATAGTGGAATGTCTGAGTAGTCTTATCTCCTACACTCCCCTGCAGAGTTCTGTCTCAGTCACACATTTCTCAGAAGGGTCTCTTTATAAGAGAGAGAGAGAGAGAGAGAGAGAGAGAGAGAGAGAGAGAGAGAGAGAGAGAGAGAGAGAGAGAGAGAGAGAGAGAGAGAGAGAGAGAGAAAACTAGAAAACAACATTAAAACCTCATAATGTGTATATATATATATTGTTAATCTGTAGTCTAGGACCCTATAAATGTAAAGATGGAGGGGTCTTATAACCCCTCCCCTTCGATTAATACAACATAAGCATAATCAATTATTCTAATACATCAATCATTTGGTACAGCCCCAATCATGACCCCTAGGTGAACCCGACACCATCCTCTTCTGATGACCATGAGTTGATGCTCCCTCTGAATGCAGAACACCATCAGTTTTTCAGTTTATCGTTCAACCATGGGTTTACACTGGGGAAAGAGAATTAAATACAAAATGTCTCAATCAAAACCAGCATAAAGAGGGGTAAGCATAGCGTATGTGCTGGTATGAATAACTCTTTCAAGCCTTTCTTGGAAAATTATTAATGATTGCTTTATATGTCTGCAAGCATAGTACTACTTTTGTCTAGTTGTTATAGGTGACTGTGGCTCAATATCACTTACATCTTTAAGTTGGTCACTTTCAGCATTGCCAACACTTTGATTCTCTTTGGGTCGAAAACACAGTCCTCCTCTTGGTTGCTCGGCACCATGCCAACACCAGGTGGAACCCAGGCAGTGTCAAAGCCATGCTCGGTGTGCCAGGTCTTCTGCATGGTGTGGTTCTGCCATTTTATCACCTTAACCTTGCCTACATCCACCTTTACTTTCAGAACCATCCTATCAGAGTCAGGAATGGTCATTAATTTGGTGTTGAGGGGGTATCTGATGACTTTTCGGATGTCTCGACTGAGGTAGACACCGGCACCAAGCATACCATCTTTGGAAGGTTTGAATCCATTTCTCTGTATATCCACAGCAATCTGTTTTGATGTTCCATGATACATCACATAGACGTGGCTGTCCTCAGGGGAGACTCCACTCTGAAGATGATCATATTGAGATCTGTAAGACAGGGAGACCATTTTGTTTACATAAAGTATATTGGATTCAGTAGGCCTATGCACATCATTTCAAATTATAAGATATTTTATCTTTAAAGGGATAATCCACCCACCTAAATAAAAATTATGAAAGTCATGTCAATTTGGTGAAAGCCTATGTTTTATCAGTGGGTGAAAAAACTATTTTGTAAGTGGTCCTTCTGTGAAATCAGGAAATCGTGTAGGAACGCATCATATAGTTCTCAATGCAGATAGACACTATCACATTTCATAACGCTTTTAAAACAATTCCCTGCACTCCAGATTACCAAATTAGCCTATAGATATGGCACACTAGTCTATATCCTCATGACAAAGTATATAGTTCACTTAGATGTGCTGAATCTAAAAAGTGTACCAAATTATTTAACTCAAGTTTCTTCTGCGTGTGTCTGTGGGAAACGTGGGAAAGGGCCGTTGTTGCCATAGCAACGTACTCTGCACTGCTCTGGGCAGAGATGAACTGCAAATTGAACTGGGTGAGAGACTCCTAAATTAATAGTGCAGTTTGTTTTTACAGCTAGCTAGCTATCTTACACGCTGATATTGACTTTTGTATGATCACAGATAGAACAATGAGCAAGATATTTCACTGGAGATATACATGCTCCGGAGTGGCGCAGTGGTCCAAGACTGCATCTCAGTGCAGAAGGCATCACTACAGTCCCTGGTTATATCACATGTGTGATTGGGAGTCCAATAGGATGGTGCACAATTGGCCCAGTGTCGTCCGGGTTTGGCTGTAATTGTAATTGTAAATAAGAATTTGTTTTTAACTGACTTGCCTAGTTAAATAAAGGTTAAAAAAAGACATGTGAAGCATTCGGTTGGTTTCCACTCTACCAAATATGGTGAAGTGAGGAAGCCCAGTCGCCGACAGTGGGAAAGGATTGAGCGAGATGGATTTTGGACGACATTCTACAAATTTTCTCACCGATTAAACATTTGAACTGAATACAGTTTTCTGTTTACAAAATTACACTCTGTAACAACATAGTGGACTAAGTTTTGTAGACTTTACCTTTTGCCGAAGTTTCGAAAAAATATTTAAGAGCGAAAGGGCGAATTTAGTTATTGCACACGGGCACTTCAGAGTAGGCGTCCCCTAATGTAAATATGCAAATAAATGCTAGAACGGGTCTTATGAAATCGCTAGCTACTGCTTGGCTCTGCCCACCTTGCTTTTTCTGCCCACATTTGATTCATTTGCTCCCATTGGAAACGACAGGCTCTGGTCTATCTTGGGTTAGTTTTACAAATCTTTGGTAGTATTGTGTGTAGCTACGTTTTCTAGCTAGCCAGCTGCCCAGAGAAAGAGCACTGCACAGTGGATTTTGTAGTTGACTTGAGCTGCAACGGATTTCCACAACGGTTTTCATATGTTGCTACCAATCTTGTTATAACGACAAAATGAAACATTTGTTCACAAAAAAATACTGTTTTCACATATTAGTGTTATTTAACAGATTAACACTGTCAATCACAATAATTCATCGTTTGGGGTGGATTATTCCTTTAGGTTTCTTGAAAAGAGTGCAGTCTTTTTCATACTTACAAGTTATCTTCAGTAACCTTCATGACCTCGATGACTTTGATTCTCTTTGGGTCGTAGACACAGTCCTCCTCCTGGTTACACAGTACCATGCCAACATTAGGAGGAACCCAGGCAGTGTCAAAGCCATGCACAGTGTGCCATGTCTTCTGCATGGTGTGGTTCTGCTGGTCTATGATCTTAACCCTACCGACATCCACTCTGACTTTTAGTACTCTTTTCTCAGAGTCAGGAACATCAAGAGGGTATTTACAGGCTTTTCGGATGTCCCGACTAACATAAACACCAGCACCAAGCATTCTATCTGCACTTGATGGTTTGAAGCCTTCCCTCTTAATCAACTCTGCGCCCTCTTTTGAGCAGCCATGAAACATCACATATTCTCTGTGATCTTCAGGATGAGACTTGCTGTCAAGCAAGTTGATGTAGTATGGGGAGTCAGGGTTAACATCCATAGTAACCAAACTGCTGTTAAATACACCTCTGCTGAAATGAGCTGTAATATAAGTACATACATTGCAATTACAATTTGTAAGTTAACATAATTGAAAATTCCTAAGGCTGAAACTGTTACACTAATTTGTTATGGTTGAATAATATTTCAAAATATCCTGAATTATTACACTAGCATTATAACACGATCATGTAAATACTTATTTATTAAGTTAACAGGGGTTGTTTGATAGCCAAGTGTCCAGTAATAAGTTCATGTGTCTCGAAAAACAGATGAGACCGTTCTTACCTGCTGCTGCCGGAAAAATGCAGGAATACTCCGTATGCTTAGCACTTAGGTTTCAATTGCGCTGACTTCAGGCCAATCTTGACTATTGCAGGTTTCGTTTCCTGGTCTAGTCTTGCAGTGGCGACACGTCATTCAGGGACGGTGAGCACCACATTTTTAGCAAAACAAATGTAACCCTCACCAGGTTTGAATTTGACTATCGCGATATTACCTTACATAGAATATCTCAACCGCATCGGATGTTAGGTGAGAAGGACTTCTCCAATAAGGATCCCTATTGTAAACTATCTAGGGTGATGACAACTTGGGTATTAACTTCAGATGGAATTATAGGTTTATGTTATTGTATATGCTTTGCCATGCATTCAATTAAATTGAAACAGTAAATGACTCCACCAAGACAACATACATGAGGTTCAAGATGTGTATTATTACCTTTTCAAAGCACCACATCAAAAGAAACAAAAATAATAAACCCCAATGATTCATGCACAACCCATGTCCAAATTATTTCAAGCTTACTTAACCCGTTGGCGCGCGTTGGAGCTCAAAAACAAATAATTACGACACACATAAGGTCCCGTTGTGGTTACTCACTACTTGTAGATATTCCCTCAGCGAAGTATGGCAGTTCCGTGCAGGTTTTCATCACATGGTCCACAGCAAGCACAGCTAACAATACAGACATAACTCCTTAGCAGTAACCGATATCCCATGGGAACATGAACTCGCCAAGCTTTCCCAGGCAATTCTCTCTGTGTCACACTGTTTCGCTGCCAGACAAGGCTCAGCTGATAGCCAGGTGTAGCGGTGATAAGGACTCACTCCATTGTGCTGGAAAGAAAGCTCTGCTGTTGGGACAGCTTTATGTAGTATATATTTTGAGTTTTGAGTTTGCCCCACCAAGATTTACATGCTAAAATCGCCACTGTAGTCTTGTCCCAACAGTTTAGCGTCATCTTATCAAATCTCAAATGAAAAGCAACTGTGCCCACTCAGATAAGAAGCCTAATCTAATGGGGACATAAACACATGATACTTCTTACTTTCAAGAATTTTGTTATTGCACCACTGGCAAGTTGATGTTCATTTATCACACTAGAATCAGCTTGAGTAATGTGTTAGCATCTTAATCGCAGTACCATCTGTAAGGGTCTAGGAACTCTCATGCCATCCACATGAAAGGATGCACACTCAGGCAGAAACCATTACGTATGTGGCCTCCAACTAAGAGCAACTGGCCAATGCCGACTTATTCAGAAGGAGGTCATATCAGCTGTTGATTTCAGTTTAGAAACGTTTATTACTATGTACAACGCCACAGTTACAACAACAGTCTTTCCCATTCCCATATTGATTTATTGGCTAGTATTAAGAGCAGTTTTCCATCAGACTACATGAGCAGCAGGTAGAAAAGGTGTTTGGTTTCAACACGACGGTACAAGCTACATCAGCTTTATAGCCCATGTTATCCCTGAGATTGATGCATAGAAATGAATGACTGATAAGAAATTAGTTGAAGTATTTTATACAAATACTTTTTAAATGTAGGCCTTACAGTCACTGTAAATAAGACAAATAAAACCCAATATTTGACCCATTTTTTTTTTTACCTCATACAGCAAAGTGGCACATCCCAAATGAAAGAGCACCTTTTGGCAGAACAGTACATATCAAATATTCTAAATAGTGATGTGTAAAACTAACTTTTAAAGGTAAATGAAATGTCGTCCTACCCACCAGGGCCGGCATTATGATTCTTCTAAAATATGACTTGTGTTGTCATTTGAAGGGCTATGAGAGTTCGCCTCATCCGCAGAAGCAGATTGGGACAGAACCCCCTCACTGTGTGTGGGTGTGTCAGTAGCAGCAGCAATTAGAGGAGGCTTGGCCTCCAACACTCCACTGTCCAGACCCACAGGTGGAATCTGCACTTCCCAGTCTTGTAACATGGACTCCAGCAGGCCAGAGTCTGCAGGGTTGCCTGTGGTGGTGGTTGTGCTAGGCGCTAGCACGTCGTTGCTAGTGCTGCTGCTTACCGGGCAGGTGTGGTTAGCATCGTTAGCGCCTGCGCCAGTATGTTGGTCACTGTCGCTGTCTATGGTGATGACAGTGGGCGAGTGCTTCCCGGACCCTGTGCGCTCTTTGCTCCTGTGCTTCTTGCCCTTCTTCTTGTGCTTCTTCTTCTTCTTCTGGTGCTTCCTGGTTTGCTCCGAGGAGCTGCCCTCATAGATGATCTCCACGCTGAGGCTCCTGCTCCTCTTCCCCCCCGACTTCTCCTTGGACTTCCTGTGCCGCTTCTCTTTGCTCTTCTTCTTCTTGTCTTTCACATAGGACGAGGTGGTGGAGGAGGGAGGCTCGTCGAGGGCTTTGGAGGACTGGTCTTTGGGGGCAGGTTCCTCCAGGTGTCTCGATTTGTACTTTCTCTTCCCGCTGGGCTTCTCGCGGCGAGACTTCCTGTGAGCGCCGGACGGCGAACAGGTGCTGGAACGACTTCTGGAGCGCCTCTTATCCCGCCGGTGGGAATCAGGACTCTGGCTCCGGGATGGGGACCTGCAATCGATGTTCCTGTGTGAGCTGGAGTAGTAGGACCTCCTCTCTGTGTAGAGCGTGGCGCTGCTGTCCCTCTCACTCTCCCGGCTGTAGTAGTGCCAGTGATAGGAGTGCGACGATGAGTCGTGGCTGCGGCCTGATCGGCTGCCATCTTTATTGTCCCTCTTCTTCTCCCCTTTAGTGTGGGAGCGGTCGCGGCTTTGGGAGCGCGACTGCCTCCTGCCTCTGGACAGAGTGCTGTCGCTGTGGATGGAGATGGCCGGGCTCTTGGTCGAGCGGCTGCGGTCGGCGCTCCTGGACCTCCTCCTCCGGTCTCTGCTTCTCGACCGCGGCCTCTCTCTAGATCTATCGCGACATCTCCTGCCGTCTTTCTCAGTTTGTCCGCTGTTTTTGCTTGCTGACTTACTGGATGATGTCTCACGTCTAATTGAGGGTGAGGTGTTACGTCTCTCCTTGGTGCACAATACATCTTGCTCCCTTTCCACCCCGTCTGCCCTCCCAGGACATTGGCCTTGAGAGGAGGCGGGGCTAAGGCTGGTGAAGCGTATGTGTTGAAGCAGCCTGGGCACTTCGTCTTTGCTCTCCTCCAGAACAGACTCATCTGAGTCGGAGGACAGCTTGACCAGCTCCGGAGTCCTTTCAGCAAGGGGTTTTACAAAGCCCACGATGATGCAATCCTCATCGCCAGAGAAGGTACACGCCGGTCCGTCCTTGTCGGTTTTCACCCGAGCAGAGTCCGCAGTCAGGCGAGGGGCCTTTGGCTGTGACACTGCTCCGCACTCCTCCCCCGCACTGCTCTCTGAGTCTGAGTCTCTGATCGATAGCAGCAGGGCCCTGGTGGGGTCTGTTGTGGAGTACGAAGGTCCGGGCGTCTCGTCGTCCCATGTTGACTGGCTCAGGGCGCCGCCGGACATGGGGTCCCCCGAGGGGTCCAGCTCCACAGAATCGCCCTCCTCCTCATCCTCGGAGATGGCGATCACCGAGGAGCTGGAGCTGCTGCCCTCGTCCGAGGACGGCGCAGGGCAGTCGTAGACGGCATGCTGGTCGTAGGCCTCCATGTTGAAGGGTGCTCGGGCGAAGTTGACAAACTCGTGCAGGAAGTGATCGGTGCGGGCCTGGAGGAAGGGCTGCAGCTCCTGCTGGATGGCCCGGTCCTCCATGTCATAGCGGGTGATGCGGGACATGATGATGTGCTGCACGATGTTGACCAGGGAGCCGTGAGCACCGTACAGCACCACCAGCTCTCTCTTCAGCCAGGGCAACAGGCGGTGCAGGCAGGCCGGGTTCCTCTGGAAGAACTCCGCCGAGATGTCCCGGGAACGCCCGCCGTCCCGCACGCCCCGCACTCGCACCCCTCGCCGGTAGAGCGCCCGTCTGAACTTGATCATTTCCTGCTCACGGAGGCTGCGCACGGTCCGGCCTTCGCTTTCTGCCTGTCTCCTGGCCGCCAGGCGTGCCATCATGTGGCGGAGGCCTCGGTCCTGCCGGGGAGGGGGGGAAGCCCCCGTTAGGGCCTCGAACATGACCCCGTTGTCGGGGGGAAGGGATGTCCTTCTCTGGTCCTGCCGACGTGCCCCCGTCAGCGTGGTGCGGTAGCGGAACCGTTCCCCTGCAAAACTCCCAAAGGAACCGTTCTCCGTGGGCCGCAGGTCATACTTCTTGAAGTCCTTCTCTGATTGTATACTGTGATAGATAGATTTGAATGGCTGCTTGCATAGCGGGCACTCGGCTTTGTTCTTGGACCACTCGTGGATGCAGCGGAAGCAGAACTTGTGCAAGCAGAGATTGAGGTAGGCCATGTTGTTGAATCGGTCCAGACAGATGGGGCACTTAGAGTCTGGAGACGCCTCGGCAGACAAAACCTCAGAGGTCTTGTCCGGGGCACTCTTCTTGCGTAGCCGTAAGGTCATCTTTGCTGTTGCCATGGTGATAGTCTAGGGAAGAAAATATTGCCTTGTGTTAAACAGTGTTTTCAATAAAGGGACACAGCACAGACTTCGTTCAACACTTTATTTTCTGTAATATACTGTCACTAGCTAGGCCCATTGGCAGATGCTGAGACAAGTCTTTCATCTACACACCCTTACAAATAATAAGGTATTAATTCAACCTGCAAACAGGGAAGAATTTTGCAAGACGAGCATCTAAACATGTCATTATCCAATGTGTTACATAATCAGAAACCTAATAATAATATACATATTGTACAGGGGTCACAGCTGACTGTGTCAGAGCCATTTAGCCACATAGACGGCAAAATGAGTGTCAACCAATTTCAGAATCTTACAATTACCCCACCACAGTTGTGAAATTATAATAAAGCCCAATAATTTCCCATGTAACGTTAAATTACTTGAACGTGTCTTTGACTTGGTAAGGTTATCGTTCGCTAGCTCGATAGATAACTTTAGCAGCTACGTTAGCTGTTCTGACTCGTCTAGGGTTGGACAGTGAACACTCATAATTGTTGACTTTGGCCCCAATCTCTGAGCGAGAATCCCGACAAGTAATTAGGTATTCATGTCATGTTTGTGAGTCTAAATTGTGATGAATGACAGTTTGGGTAAATTAGCAAAATAGCTTTCAGCTAGCCATCTTTCGTCCCTTTGCTTACCCACAAAAAGCCGGGGATCCGAGGCAAATGTCTAGGAATCCTGTCGGCGACAACACTCAAGACCTCTCATATAATCTTTTCACTTTTCATTATTTCCATATGTACTAAAGAGAAGTCAATTAATTTGTTGTTTTCCACTCTTTGGAGTTGGCCTCCTGTTTCATACCGTGATGTAATGCTACATTTAAATAAATAAAAAAACGCTAAGGATTATGGTATACTGGAGGGTGTTCACCTTCCGCTTTGGCATGAAGTACTTTTGTTCATGTTCTCCTGCGCCACCTATTGACAGTAACTTTTAACACAGAGGATGAATTAGCTGGAAATCAACCTCATCTGAACATAAATTAGACAGTAGTGTACTGATAAACCATAGCCATCCATAATATACAAATCTCAACTGTGATTGTGAGTTTGGTTACACTATTGGTTACTTGTGTCAAATCGTTTGCAAAGCTCCTTTTTAACTTTAAACAGAGGGTAGTGTGAACGGCCCAGAACACCACTGGGGCCAAGCGTCCTGTTGTCCAGGACCTCTATACCAGCAAGGCCCTAAAAATTGTCAAAGACTCCAGCCACCCTAGTCAGACTGTTCTCTCTGCTACCGCACGGCATGCGGTACCGGAGCGCCAAGTCTAGGTCCAAGAGGCTTCTAAATAGCTTCTACCCCCAAACCATAACACTCTTGAACACCTAATCAAATGGCTACCCGGACTATTTGCATTGTCCGCCCCTCCTCTTTTACACCGCTGCTACTCTCTGTTGTTATCATCTATGCATAGTCACTTTAATAACTCTACCTATATGTACATACTACCTCAACTAACCGGTGCCCCCACACATTGACTTTGTACAGGTACCCCCCTGTATATAGTCTCGCTATTGTTAGTTTTCTGCTGCTCTTTAATTACTTGTTACTTTTATTTCTTATTCTTATCCGTATTTTTTTTAACTGCATTGTTGGTTAAGGGCTCGTAACTAAGCATTTCACTGTAACCTGTTGTATTCCGCGCATGTGACTAATACAATTTGAAACACCGGATCTGAATGACTCAAATAATGCAGCACTCTTTCCCCCACATTCTTGTCCAAATATACATCTCTGACATGTATTAGTATTTGTAAATATTATTTAATGACATATACATAAAGTTTTTACAACAGGGCAGGGACAAAAAAGACTGTGTAATTCTTTCAACTGAGTCTTCTTCAGTGGTGACCATGGCTCTCTGGGAGGTCTGGAACAACCTCTCCCGTCTCCAAGATGGTGTCGCCCTAAACACAGACAGGGAAAATTAACAGATAATGAAAGAGTCAGTTGCTAGATGTCCCTACTCTTTCATTACAAGGTCTAGGAAAGCTGTCTGAATCCAGGGCTTTTGTGGTCCTTTGTAGCTAAGTTGGTAAAGCATGACTATTGTAACGCCAGGGTAGTGGGTTCAATTCCCAGGACTGCGCATATGCAAAATGTATGCACACATGACTAAGTCGCTTGGGATAAAAGCGTCTGCTTAAAGGCATATATTATTTTGTTACCATAGTAGGCCACAATTGCAATTCAGTTCTTTACTGTAAACTGCCAAAGTGCTCCATTGTGGCACATGCATGTGAAAATAAATCTATAAGAAATAAATAAAATGTTATTGGTCACATACACATGGTTAGCAGATGTTATTGTGTGTGTAGCGAAATGCTTGTGCTTCTAATTCCGACAGTGCAGCAATATCTAACAATTCCACAACAACTACCTAATACACACAAATCTAAGTCTAATATCCAGTAGTTCTTCCCGGCTGTATGTAATAACACTAACAACGTAAGAATTAACACATAAAAAAACGAAATACTGAGAAGTTTCCAAAGGACTAGAAGTGAGGCAACCCTCTGTCGGCGCCATCTTGCCCAATCATCAATACAAATGGAAAGGGGGATACCTAGTCAGTTGTCCAACTGAATGTGTTAAACTGAAATGTGTCTTCCGCATTTAACCCAACCCCTCTGCCCACCCACTGGGTACAGACGGCAGTTCAACATCTACTTTTGATTTACATTTGGTTGAGTTGTCAACTAACGTGAATTCAATGTGAAATCAACCAAAAATGTCACCCTGTCATTCAGGTTAAAAGTTGGGTGATAAAAATACGAAATTCCCTTACGTTAATGACTTTCGCAAAACCAATCAGTTTCCCATGTTGATTGAACATCATCACATTTGCATTTCTCGGTTGAAATGACATGGAAACAACAATGTTGATTCCACCAGGTTTTTGCCCAGTGGGCAGTGAATCCACTATGTAACACTAAGAGCCAATTTCACAGACACAGATTAATCGTAGTCTGGACTAAAAAGCACTTACAATGGGAGATTCTTCATTGTATGTGCTTTCTCGTCCAGGACTAGGCTTAATCGTGTTCCTATAACAACACACGAGATGTACTTACAGGGAACAGTCTGGGCTTCAGCTCCACGATGCCATAGGGCTTTTTCTGTGACAAACACACAAGCAGGACAGGCCAATGTTTTAGATTGAATTGAAGACTCTTCTTTGACACATGCATGATACAACTGTGGATAGAGCAGGTATAGTGAACGAACACCAACACACAGGGCTAAACACTGCAATCCACTAATGTATAATAACACTTCATAAATCGGAGCACAATACACTTTGAAAAGCCAAGGTCAAACCCATTATCAGCCCTCTTGACCATTAGGTCTCAGCCTTTTAAATCAAGACCAGTCTGTCTAGGCCTACAGTAGGTCAGCGATAAGCATTAGCAACGCTGTTTCTGGAGTGACACAGCCTGGCACTTCATGTTCGATTTAGACCTGGGAGGCCAGGTGTTTTGAATTTGACCAATTAGGCCTGTGAGGTGGTTGGGAAGAATCCAGGTGGTGTCTGGTAGGACCAAAATCCTGCAACACTCCGGGAACAGGGTTGCCTAACAACAAAGTTACTACATGAATGAAAAGACAACAGTACTGTTGGTGTTGAATTGATTGAACCTACAGCAACGTGATACTTCACGTAGTAATGCACAACCCAGGCAGGGATCAGCAACCGGGTCACGGCGAACACTCCACCAGTGTAGACTTTGTAGGTCTGGAAAGAGAGCAACACAAAGGGGACGTGTGTCACAAATGTTAACAGGTGTTGTTGATTTCTTGCTGACAACTGTTGGAGGCAGTTTTTCGGTACAACTACTAGTTAGCATCATGCCAGTAGCTGTTACATTCAGGTTGGCAGTGGTACAGATGACTACTGGCATCAGACCAAGCATGAGAATACTAGTCAACCCGTCTGTCACCAGAGCGTCAACATGCAACTGTGGCTATGGTAACTAGTGACGACCCATGCAACTGGCTAGGCTAGCTAGTAAACAGTAACACCGACGTCTCAAAACAAAAACATAGCACGTAGCTATCACAGACGCTAGCTAGTTAGTCATTCTAATCAAATTCACACCGCGTTGTTCGTTAAGATATATTGCAATGAAATTGCCAAAATGATGAACTCACGTAAAGCCTCCACAGGGTCTTCGGTTCCAGAAAGCCAGCCCAGAATTTGGCCACAGGCCCGGGGGCTGTCTTTGGCAGCACAGGCTCTCTGGGACTGAGCTCTTGGTCCTTCAGCCATTTCCTCCTGAGGTTTGAAATCTGCTCTACGCGGAGCTTTTCGTCTGCTGTATAGCCAGTCATGATTAAGAAGAGCTAGTTCTTGTTTTCTTGATATTCAACCTCACTACAATGACACCATGGAGGACACCGCCATGGAGTGCACAGCCAAAACTCCTGAAGAAGAAAACAGTCAACGACAACGGGGACTACACATTTTCCCCCTTGGCTGAGTGTGTGAGGGACATCTACGGGCCTGGAGGAGCAAACAAAACAGGGATTTTTCATGATCAGTGATTTCTCTGATGCATTGTGCAAAATATGCTACACACAATTGCTTACTACATTTTTTTAATTCATCCAAAATTAAGGAAACTCTGTATTATGTATCTGTATGCTTTTTACTATAATGGGAAATGCCTTTGTGAATTACTATTAACATGTCATAAACAGTGAATGATCATGGGTTTTCTGTTTGGATGCGGTTGCAACATTATAAACTGTTGTCATCATATGACTATTCTACCACTGTCCCGAGGGCACAATCAATTGTATTTTATAAAGCCCTTTTTACTCCAGCAGTTGTCACAAAGTGCTTACAGATTCCCCGACTTAAACCCCAAAGAGCAAACATTGCAGATGTAGAAGCACACTGGCTAGGACAAACTGTAATCAGAACTGTGCCCAGTATAGACTGGTGAAGTGTGAAACCTTAGCCATCATCAAGCATTATTGCATCAGAGGGCTTTTTCAATCATTAATTACAAGCTGAAATGTTTGACATTTGTACATAATACAGGTTATTTATTTACCAGGCAGCCCCCCGGGCTGGCTTTACCAGTTAAGAACAAATTATTATTTTCAATGACAGCCTAGGAACTTTTGGTTGACAGATTTGTACCTTGTCAGCTCAGGGATTTGAACTTGCAACATTCCGGTTACAAGAATTCTCTTCGATTATAATCACAGCCGTGTACATCCCCCCTCAAGCTGATACATCGACGGCACTGAAAGAAATTCATCGGACTCTATGTAAACTGGAAACCACATATCCTGAGGCTGCATTTATTGTGGCTGGGGATTTTAATAAGGCTAATTTAAGAACAAGGCTCCCGAAATTTTACCAGCATATCGAATGTGCCACCCGGGCTGGTAAAATCCTGGACCACTGTTATTCCAACTTCCGTGATGCATACAAGGCTATTCTCCGCCTCCTTTCGCAAGTCTGACCATGACTCCATTTTGTTGCTCCCAGCCTACAAACAGAAACTAAAACAGGAAACGCCCGTTCTCAGGTCTGTTCAACGCTGGTCCGACCAATCTGATTCCATGCTGCAAGATTGCTTGAGCACGTGGACTGGGATATGTTCGGATAGCATCTGACAACAACATTGATGTATACGCTGATTCGGTGAGCGAGTTTATTAGCAAATGCATTGGTGATGTTGTACCCATAGCAAATATCAAAACCTTCCCCAACCAGAAACCATGGATTGATGGCAGCATTCGCGCAAAACTGAAAGCGCCGAACCACTGCTTTTAACCAGGTAAAGGCTACCGGAAACATGACTGAATACAAACAGTGCAGCTACTCCTCCGCAAGGCAATCAAACAAGCTAAGCGTCAATATAGAGACAAAGTAGAGTCACAATTCAATGGCTCAGACACAAGAGGAATGTGGCAGGGTCTACAGTCAATCACGGACTACAAAAAGAAAACCAGCCCCGTCGCGGACCATGACGTCCTGCTCCCAGACAAACTAAACAACTTCTTTGCTCGCTTTGAGGACAATACAGTGCCACCGACACGGCCGCTACCAAAACCTGCGGTGTCACCTTCACCGCAGCCAATGTGAGAAAAACATTTAAATGTGTTAACCTCGCAAGGCTGCCGGCCCAGATGGCATCCCTGGCCGTGTCCTCAGAGCATGCGCAGACCAGCTGGCTGGTGTGTTTACGGACATATTCAATCAGTCCCTATCCCAGTCTGCTGTTCCCACATGCTTCAAGAGGGCCACCATTGTTCCTGTTCCCAAGAAAGCTAAGGTGACTGAGCTAAATGACTATCGCCCGTAGCACTCACTTCCGTCATCATGAAGTGCTTTGAGAGATTAGTCAAGGATCATATCACCTCCATCCTGCCAGACACCCTGGACCCACTCCAATTTGCTTACCGTCCCAATAGGTCCACAGACGACGCAATCGCAATCACACTGCATACTGCCCTAACCCATCTGGACAAGAGGAATACTTATGTAAGAATGCTGTTCATCGACTACAGCTCAGCATTTAACACCATAGTTCCCTCCAAGCTCGTCATTAAGCTCGAGACCCTGGGTCTCGACTCCAGCCCTGTGCAACTGGGTCCTGGACTTCCTGACGGGCCGGTCCCAGGTGGTGAGGGTAGGAAACAACATCTCCACCCCGCTGATCCTCAACACTGGGGCCCCACAAGGGTGCGTTCTCAGCCCTCTCCTGTACTCCCTGTTTACCCATGACTGCGTGGCCAAGCACGCATCCAACTCAATCATCAAGTTTGCTGACGACACTACAGTGGTAGGCTTGATTACCAACAACGACGAGACGGCCTACAGAGAGGAGGTGAGGGCCCTCGGAGTGTGGTGTCAGGAAAATAACCTCTCACTCAATGTCAACAAAACAAAGGAGATGATCGTGGACTTCAGGAAACAGGAGAGGGAGCACCCCTATCCACATCGAGGGGACAGTAGTGGAGAAGGTGGAAAGTTTTAAGTTCCTCGGCGTACACATCACGGACAAACTGAATTGGTCCACCCACACAGACAGCGTGGTAAAGAAGGCGCAACAGCGCCTCTTCAACCTCAGGAGGCTGAAGAAATTTGGCTTGTCACCAAAATCACTCACAAACTTTTACAGATGCACAATCGAGAGCATCCTGTCGGGCTGTATCACCGCCTGGTACGGCAACTGCTCCGCCCACAACCGTAAGGCTCTCCAGAGGGTAGTGAGGACTGCACAACGCATCACCGGGTTAAACTACCTGCCCTCCAGGACACCTACACCACCCGATGTCACAGAAAGGCCAAAAAGATCATCAAGGACAACAACCACCCGAGCCACTGCCTGTTCACCCCGCTATCATCCAGAAGGCGAGGTCAGTACAGGTGCATCAAAGCTGGGACCGAGAGACTGAAAAACAGCTTCTACCTCAAGGCCATCAGACTGTTAAACAGCCATCACTAACATTGAGTGGCTGCTGCCAACATACTGACTTAAATCTCTAGCCACTTTATACATAGGAATTGGATGTAACAAATGTATCACTAGCCACTTTAAACAATTTTGTATATAATGTTTACGTATCCGACATACTCATATCAAATGTATACACTGTACTCTAAACCATCTACTGTATCTTGCCTATGCCGTTAGGTCATCGACCCAAATCTCTAGCCACTTTAATAATTATAATTGGATGAAATAATGTATCACTAGCCACTTTAAACAATGCCATTTATATAATGTTTACATATCCTACATTACTCATTTCATATATATGTGTATATACTGTACTCCATACCATCTACTGCATCTTGCCTATGCCGGTCAGCCATCGCTCATCCATATATTTATATGTACATACTCGTATTCATTCCTTTACTCTTGTGTGTATAAGGTAGTTGTTGTGAATTTGTTAGATTACTTGTTAGATACTACTGCATGGTCGGAACTAGAAGCACAAGCATTTTGCTACACTCGCATTAACATCTGCTAACCATGTGTATGTGACAAATAAAATTTGATTTGATTTGATTTGAAGTCTAACACTCTAACCACTAGGCTACCCTCCCACCCTGTTATATGAGGACTAGTTATAATGTGATGTATTATCAATAGTTAGCGATACAGTATAGTCAACTGTCTTGATCATCAATTTGTTAAGCAAACTATATCAACGTCTTCTGAAATATAGTAGACTTTATCAACACATCCACAAAATCATTCATTCGTATGTGATGCAGAGTGTAACAGAGTAGGTCAACTAGTGTGTAAGTTGCCATCAATACATAAATCAATGAACAGAAATAGTGTGTTCTCCTGACAGTAGTACTACAGCCAAACATATTTGAGTGTTCACTCCATTCCCTGTACTGGGTTGTAAACGAACACCCAGTCTTTGGCTTACAACATTAACATTTTCTGCTGATGGACAGTGTCGAAATACTCAAGACATGAAAAATATGTAAAATACGGATGTTTTATGTCGCTCATCAAATAAAACCACTGACATGCCCATCTCAAATGTCTCTCTTTTCTTATTATAATCATGAATTTATTTCCAACTGACCATAGGCTTATATATTCCAAGTACAGAGGACATAAAGGCCGTAAACTCTGTTTAAAGTGGACTTTTCCCCATTGAAACTGATGTGTGTTGTCTTTGCATTTGGATCTGATTGAAATAAGATCTACTCCAAATTAGATACGCTGTGACGGCTTTACATGTGTACAGAACGCACCCAAGCATAAATCAATAGTGATTTATTTTAGTAGCATATCATAAGAACTGGCATCATCCAAAGAAAGATATGTAACAGTCCTGTCTATGAAATGCATTGGGAATTGTTTTTAAACCAGAGCCATTTAAATTACACAGGCCCCAAATGATGCATCATTAACAGTGTCATCTGCAGAGATAGTTTAGTAAACTGAAAAGCCTTTCATCTGAGTCCATGAGGATTTGCACAATATAGAATGATATCAGGCGGAATTCCGAGGCCACCAAGTGTACAGTAACCCCAGAACCTGCAGCTTCTATCTAAACCACACACTAATAAAGTGTCTGTGGTGCAACCTAACCCAAGTGTTCCGTTCTTTGCAGGAAGTTGGGACTCGCCAAGGTGAGGCCAAAGAAACCACAGAAGGTTGAAGAGAGCGGACGCAAGCCCAATAGCAGTTAGATTAGGAGAATGGCCTCCCCTCCACCTTTACAGTGTATGTCTTGTGTGTGTTCAGCTTCTCTATGAGAAGTATATATCTTACCTTTGGACTTTGACTCTTACAGCATCTTAGGAAAAAGTGATATTCAAAGGTTTGCTGCAGATGTAGGATCTTTATTTGATCACCCTGTTGCAGGAGAATGTTCCGGAGATGCAGGACATTAAAAACGTGTAGAGTATGTGAAGTTTAAAAAGGCTTCTGAAGTTTGTAATTTCCACTTTGAAAATTCAGACTTGATTTTCCCTTATGAAAAATGTGTCAACCCCTACAAATGTCCATTAATTATAATCCACGTAATAATTCAAATTTCCTCTTGCTGCAGGATATTTTGCTGCTGTAGCAAACTGTCTCAAATTAAAGATCCTACATCTGTAGGTCAGAGTTGTTAGAGCGATAGTGCCATTGACTTCAGAGTAAAACATGATAAAGAAAAGATCGAACCAGGCTCTCTTTAGTTGCATGAAAATCAATGAACCCATGACCCTTTCCGTGTATTTTTCCAAAACATTTTGGTACCCCAAGGATGACGCCCCATGCACAAGCAAAGAGACACAGTTTTGATTTACAGCAAGGTGCTGGTTTTGCTACCGCCCTCCTATCAAGTATCACTAAAATACGAGACCGTTGAAAGACCATCTCCGACTTCCCCGTATGCGTCAGACAGCCCTGGGGGAACTGACGTCTTCTTCTCTCACTAGTAGAAGCTTGACCGATGTCCTTTACGGTGTTGTTGGGTCAGCCAGGGGTTCCGGTAAAAAAAAAGAAACATCTTGCCTTGAAATGGGGGGCAGGACACACCCCGGAGCCATTTAAATCAAAGTCCAGAATTAGGCTCATAGGAGGTATCGTCATCTCTTGGACCAAGGTTAGACCCAGAGAGCTGATCTCCTTCCCTATATATTTGTTTGTGGTTGGGGTAAGGCACACTGTGTCTCTTGGCTAGAACCACAGAGCAGATGGAAGTGTTCGGGATGACTTTCATTCCACCTCTAGTAAGTCAGATCCCGTTCTAAAGGGTACATGTCCATCTTCAACCTCCCTGGACTGTCTCCAAACTCACAACCAACTACAGTTATATCTAGACAGACTTCATCAGGCGATGCAGCACAGACCAACTATACCCAGCCTTTCCATTGAATGAAGCATTCATACAGTATGAATATAATTCATGTTTGATAGAGGTTTTTCTACTAATTCAAAAGTGACTCTTTTCTGAGTAGTTCAAGTGACTTGCAAAGGAAAACTGCAATTGACTATTTGACAGGGGAAAGTTTATACTTCAGTGAATACGGAAGTTGCTTACCACCATTTGTTATGACGTGGAGAAGGTAAGTACAACACAAACTAGTGCTGTGTAATAGCTAAGAAAGAGAGTTGAATGCATGACATGCCTGGTTGTTTGAAAAGTGTGTGAATTAGACCCTCAATGCCATTTGAGTGATCGACAACTTATCCCGTCTTGTGAGTGGCTTCCAGAAGTCTTGTGGTGCTACACATAGTATGTTACTGCGGCATTTATTTACCTTGATGTTGTGGCGTGTGGTCATTCACTATGAAAACAGCCATCTCCTGCTCGGACAGTTTATCCTTGCAATGAGGGTGGACACCTCTGTATTAGGGGCTTGCCTGTATGTGGGGAGGTCACAGATTGGTTTGGCTCGGATTTGGGATGAGAATGTATTGCTGTATTGAGATCTCTTTTCTACTATTATGTCCTAACCTATCATGGTAGATTTTACCAGCTCTATTTCTGTTTTGATTTGTAAACACCAACATTCTCTGAAATACAGTGCTACAAGAGGACTGTGAGGAGTGCACCATCTCGAAGTGAGCGAACTCAGTGAAGTGGAGGGCTGGACACCATGAGGGTGGACGACATGAACCCCCGCACAGGGATGGTGGGGGCCATCAGCAGCCCCTTACTGTTCTTCGGCTTCATGTTCACCGTGTCGGGCATGAAGTGTCGGGCATGAAGGGAGAGACCCTGTGCGGGATCCCTCTTACCGCCATTGGATTTGCCATCTGCCTCCCAGGGGTGATGGCTATCATTCTGGCTAACAGAACCAACGGCTGCACCAAGCTGCACCAATGTCTCAACTGCCTCTGTCGCAAGTGTAGGAGGAGGAAGCAGATGCCTAGAACCAAAGAGTCTTCCAGAGTGGCCAGAGACTCCAAGGAGCCTGATGGGGACAAGAGGGCTGGGGCTGAGACTGGGTATAGATCTGGGGCTGGAGCAGACTCTGCGTCCGATACCATTACAACAGTGAAGGAGTCTGGTCATCTGATCAATAAAGCGAACCAAAACCATGAGGAGGTGTGACGCCACCCAGCTAGTGCCTTGGTGGCCATGGCAGGTGTCTCTAACTACAGTATCTATGATAGTAGGTGAAACTCTATGGACAGTCACTGTGGGGCCTATAGTAGTAAGGTGCATCATGTGCCTCAGCAGCAGCGGGACAGTTTTGTGGTGTACTATGAGGGCGACTTCTCTCCGTACGGACCCTGTTACTGCTACATCAAACCCAGAGATTTTATGTGGGGCGTAGAGACTGTGGTCTAAGTGTGGATACTGAAGCCTACTGGGAAAACCCTTTTACTGGAACTCGTAAACTACTAAATCTATTTAGGTGTACCTGGGACATGAATAGTAAGCCTGTTTATCTGACAGATAAATAATACTGCAGTACTAATGTATAAGCAGTTAACATAAGACATTTGCAGTATTTGTTTCATGAATGAATTGTATGTCCCCATTTACTTTGGATTTTTCTTTCATATTGTATAAATATTTAATAATCTAAATGGGCATTAAGATATTTCTCTAAAAGGGCATTTACATTTGCACTATTTTATATATTTTTGTCTTAATGATCAAGTATCTATTGTGTATCTTATTCAACAAAATCCATTTAATGCATTGTTGTGTTTGAGGTATAGTTACTGAAAACAGAAATAATGAAAGTTTTTGTGATTACATCTGCCCAGATGATGCACAAATCGACGTGAATAATGCAATCTGCACGTTACAAACCTGTTACAGACCATTAGAAGGGGAAATACCACTGCCATTGTACTGTAGACGCTACTAAAAACACTAAATTATTAACAGTTTGGATGTGAATTATTACCTTACATAATTTTAAAATGTAAACATCTCCAAGAACAGACAAATAACGAAAGATATTCCTGTTAAAAAAAAGTATACAACATGATAACGTAGCTTCATGGGCACGGTTTTCACCAATAGAAGAAGAGAGTTGTGGTCCTTTCATGAATATTCATGATTAAAGCGGTGCATTGCCATTTTTGGACTAGGCAACTTCCGATTCAATGACGACTGCTGTTATACTATCAAAATAGGGAACATGATTTAGGGAATCTAACCATTGGTGCCCTGAAAATCCCCATAAATGCTGCGATAGTATATCAGGTATGTTAACAGTAAATACTTGACATAGTACAGTTTGATAACTTGTTACCTTGATATAATCTGTATTTTGAGGAATTAGCTAGCTAGCTAAGCTACTCATGCTAACAAGTAACAAAACGATAGTTACATTCCACCATGTGAAACGGCTAAAATGATGTCAGTAAGCTAGACAAACCCGTATAGTTAGCTAATTACTAGCTAGCTAATAACTTAGCTAGCCTTCATAATAGTGCATGAATTGAGTGTTTTTGCCAGCTAGGTTGCTTGATAGCACGATCGTGCCATGCCACTTCAGTCAATGTGAAATGTTCCGCAAAGACCAGCACGCTCAATCCAGACAAGCACATTGTAAAGGGAAAGGGAGCTATGTGCTTGGCAATGTAGCTCGGTATTCATAGAACAAGATTAATTTCAAAACCGGTATGCTTTGTCGAATGAGCAGTTTGATGGTTGTCACTAGTTACCACAGACACAAAGTCAAAATTGGCTATATCGTAAACATTTATGAAAACAAAAATGTGCTTTTTGGTCTTTAATGTAAGGTTAGTCTTAAGGTTAGCCTTGTGGTTAGGTTTAGGGTAAAGCTTAGATTTTAAGAAGATAATTTGTAGGAATAGGCGGGGTTTAGCGATAATTATGACTTTGTAGCTGTGGTAACTAGTGAAGACCTCTCGTGTCAATCGTCATCTAACGTCACAACTGTCACATGTTGCAGGGGGGCCACGTTATTTTCAATGCAACCTGAGCAATGTTCTTTCTCCCCTTGTACAGTATGTGACTGAATCTGTGACCGGTCTAGTAAAGCGAATGGTGATACCCCACATGGTGTACTGCTCTAAGTCCATAGGATACCTGTGTGTATTTGACCCAGCTGTCAGGAGATACTAAGCTAGCTACTTTTACACAGTACATCCTTTTTTGTGGGACTGGGGAAAAACAGGTAGCCTAACGGTTAAGCTCATTGGTTCAGTAACTGAAAGGTCACTGGTTCGAATCCACGGGCCGACTAGGTGAAAAATCTGCCGATGTGCCCTTGAGCAAGGCCCTTAGCCCTAATTTCTCATGTAAGTCGCACTGCATAAGAGTGTCTGCTAAATGACTAAAATGATTGAAGCTGCACATAATAATAATGTAATAATGATTGAGCAAGGCCCTTATTTCTCATGTAAGTCACACTGCTAAATGACTAATAATGTAATAATGATTGAGCAAGGCCCTTATTTCTCATGTAAGTCACACTGCTAAATGACTAATAATGTAATAATGATTGAGCAAGGCCCTTATTTCTCATGTAAGTCACACTGCTAAATGACTAATAATGTAATAATGATTGAGCAAGGCCCTTATTTCTCATGTAAGTCACACTGCTAAATGACTAATAATGTAATAATGATTGAGCAAGGCCCTTATTTCTCATGTAAGTCACACTGCTAAATGACTAATAATGATTGAGCAAGGCCCTTATTTCTCATGTAAGTCACACTGCTAAATGACTAAAATGATTGAAGCTGCACATAATAACCACTGAGGGCTAGCCAAACCTACATACCGAGCAACATACCGTTTGGCTCTGTTTTGAACACATATCTGATGTCATAGCAGCATACCTTTTTGGTTGTCTTTTGAACATTGTATCTGTAACATACAGTATCTGATGTTATCAGGCCTAAATGTTTATTTATTTTACTAGGCAAGTCAGTCAACAACAAATTCTTATTTTCAATGGTGGGTTAACTGCCTGTTCAGGGGCAGAACGACAGATTTGTACCTTGTCAGCTCAGGGATTTGCACTTGCAACCTTTCGGTTACTAGTCCAACGCTCTAACCACTAGGCTACCCTGCCGCCCCAAAATGTAGCTAAGATAAAGGTCTCAGTCCTATTATACCTGTTATCCTGAAATAGCCCTCTCTCCCTCCACCTCTTCCTCGGCAGGGTTGAGTGTGTGCGTCAGGTGTGGATGGAGTCCGTAGCATCTGAGAGTACCCAGCATAGTTGTATCACAGACAGGACAATCCAAAGAAGTCAGCGTTCAGACCCACAGCCTGCACCTCGGCAGGCAGGGGGGAGAATGGTCAAGTACTTCTCTAACGACGTAGACATCAGGACCACGTGGGACCATGTCGCCTCTGCCTTCTGGCAGAGGTATCCCAACCCATTCAGGTACAGGACCTCGCGCTGACCCGCTTTTTCATGGTGGATGCCTCAATGATTTGGTGAGATGCACATCTAGTAGGAGAGAGAAGGGATATGCCTACTTTCCATTAAGTAACAAACTCCAGACCCATGGAAAACCTGTCTGCTTTCTCCTACTAACAGCTGTGAATGTGAATTTGCACAAACGGCACCAACCGTCATTTTATAGCCAAACTGTACATCTGCACTGTTCAACCAAATGTGTTTTTGTAAAATGTTCAGTGGAAATTGTTACAAGTAGTCCTTATGCATAGAGTTGTCCAGTTTTTTTTAAACTCTGCAATCTTTGGTTTGTTTGATATACATTCTAAAGTGAGAAATCGGAGTCTCAGCATCATTATGTTACTGTGGAATTGCCCTACTGATGATGGTGTCCGACGCTGTTACAGATGGAAGTTTAGAAAAAAACAACCGAGAGGATTTTATTAAGATGGAGAACTGAGAGTGACCACAGTGGAGAAGTGATAGCAGCTTCGTCAGATCAGAAGGAAGTTCCTTAGTCAGTCAAGTGCTTCATCTAGTTTGTATTGTTAATATCTGCTCTCTATTTAACCCAGCCGTCTTTCCTTTTATTTGAGTACTTGATTCAAGGTTTGTACTCGATTGCTAATAATCAAATACAAGTACTTGAAATGTACAAAATCCGCAACTATTTCTGAGGTTAAATTCAGAAGTACTGACAATGTTCAAATTTGTTTGTGTCGTGAAAATATGACGTCGTTCTCAGTTGTCAGAACAAGTAGTAATTGGACCAGCCACATTGTGTGTTTTTCCGTGGGTCAGCACCCATGTTCTCACGGAGGACGTGGTGTTCCGGGAGGTGACGGCGGACCAGCGGCTTCTCTCCAGACGCCTGCTCACCAAGACCAATCGAATGCCTCGCTGGGCCGAGTTCCTCTTCCCCTCCAACCTGTCGCGCTCCGTCTACATCGTAGAGGACTCCGTCGTCGACCCGGTCACCAAGAGCCTCACCACGTACACCTGGAACCTCAACCACACTACGTTAATGGTGAGGTACACCGCGACATATGCTCCATTCCGAATCGACCCCTAGCCCCTACACCAAGAAGTGGCTAGGGAGTAGGGGCCAGGGGTTGATTTGGAACCCAGGGATACTGGTTCCCACAGCTTAGTGGTTGGAGCATGGTGCTCGCAACACCAAACGTGTGGGTTTGACGCTCAAGCCAGTCACATGTAGTTCATGTATGTGTTTGTTAGTACGCGTAGGTTTCTGTACATGGTACTAGGTACCATGTACTAGGTTGGTGGACGCTCTCATGTCCTTTTACAGTACACTGACTCAACACGACGGAGTATCTTGTATTTGTTAGAAATACATGTTCTATCTTTTGGAGAGAGAGGAACACGCAGGGTTTCCCCTATTGCATTTAGCAGTGGCGCAGTGCCTCAAAAAATAAATAAAGGAAACACTGACACTATTACTATTGACTAAGATAGGAATGCATCTACGTATTAGCACACAGAGACTTTGATATGAGAACTGCTGTCCAAATAGTGTTATTGCATATCTTTAGAAATGAAAGATCTTTTCCTCAGGGGTTTAGGCTAGTTCGGTATCTGTCCCTTCAGGACCTCCAGTGGTTGACCTATATTACAGCCACAAGACCCTAGACATTGACAAGAAAGCCCCGCCCCCCTGAGAGACTGGCTTGTTTACTGGTCGCGCTTGTTTGTTTTTGTCTAGCAACCGACGGTCTCCAAGCCCACAGCACAATGAGTACACTGTTTTCCAGAGAAATTCCTTCATGCTGGTGCCCACAAGGTTTTCCATTGTATATCATTTGGGACATCTCGTCAAAAACAACAACTGCAACATTTCTGCAGTCGGGCTGGATATTGGTTCAGACTGGTAAAGCCTTGACTAAAGAGACACAGACGTGAAATGTATTGTTGTTGTTTTTCTGTTTCTCAGGGACCTGGTTTGTTGGATGAGAAAGCGATGGAGTTGTGTAACCTCCTTTGTTGAGTCAGCGGGGTGGGTGGATATCTCATGGTTCACATCTCAAGTCTCTACCAGAGTCGGAGTTCACTCTCCATTCTACGGTTAGCAATAGAACAAGGCTTTAATGTGTGAGACTAAATAAGATCGCCAACACTTGACGTCAATCTATCAAGATATATGGCGCTGTCAACTTGATGGATGAGCAGAGAGGAGCACCATAAGGAACACACACACACACACACACACACACACACACACACACACACACACACACAACTAATCTGGTGAACACAAAGCGTTGTGGCGGCGTGCTAGCGAGCGCCGTCTTGTTTTGATTCCACTTGACGGCGGCAGAAGGAGAGGGTGACTCATATCACTAGACAGATGGAACAACTTTGTAATTATCTCCAAGATCATATTTCGGAAACAAAATGTCAGATTCTTCCAGAACAGTATATTTGTTATGATTATCACACACAACCAGTTACTCAAAGTAAAGTGGATTGGATAACTTGTTCTTCATTCATTTTGCTTCTTCTCTATGTATTGTACCCTATAGTTGAGGGCGGCAAACCAACACCACCTGATTAACAACCCTCTCTCCTCTCTCCCCATCCCTTCCTGCCCCCCCATCCCTTCCTCCTTTCCTTCCTAGACGGTGGAGGAGCGCTGCGTGTTCCAGGAGTCAGAGGACCGGCCTGCCTTCACGCTGCTCAGACGAGAGGCCTGGATCTCTTCTGGAGTCTACGGCTTCTCCAGACCCATCCAGGTACAGCACAGATGTAGTACAGAACAGCCACAGCACAACAGAAAACACCACAGCCCCAGACCAGCTATAGCACAGTACAGCCCCAGACCAGCTAAAATGACAGGACAGCCCCAGACCAGCTATAGGACAGGACAGCCCCAGACCAGCTATAGGACAGGACAGCTATAGGACAGGACAGCCCCAGACCAGCTATAGGACAGCACAGCCCCAGACCAGCTATAGGACAGCACAGCCCCGGACCAGCTATAGGACAGCACACCACAGTACAGCCCCAGACCAGCTATAGGACAGCACACCACAGTACAGCCCCAGACCAGCTATAGGACAGGACAGCCCCAGACCAGCTATAGGACAGGACAGCCCCAGACCAGCTATAGGACAGGACAGCCCCAGACCAGCTATAGGACAGGACAGCCCCAGACCAGCTATAGGACAGGACAGCCCCAGAATAGCTATAGGACAGGACAGTCCTGTCTCCCTGTATGGATAGTCTACATCCAGACCAGCTATAGGACAGGACAGTCCTGTCTCCCTGTCTGGATAGTCTACATCCAGGACAAAAGTGTTCGAAGCAGACCTGTGTTCAAAAAGTGTTTGCTTTCTTTCAAATACTTTGAGCGTTTGATTGAGCCAGTCTGGGGTGCCAAATGAGTTTTGTTTTGGGACTACTCCATTGGTGACATTGCACCAATCAAGCTCAAACAAGTGCAGCTAAATTATTTGAATGGGTAACAAATACTATTTGAACCCAGGTCTGATGGCAATTGAATACATCCACGTATACGAGGCTCAGAGGACCACTACACTACAGCAAAATAGTTCAAGTACCTCCCCTCCAGTTCACCTCAGGACAGACGACCCCTTTTCATCACCACAGTCATAACTGATTTAATGGGAGCAGATATTGAATAGCAGCAGTCTGCAAAGCAGCAGTACATTTGGATTTGTAGCCTGGGAAATCAATTTGAAGGATCTGCTTTGCGGTCGTTGCTGGACACCTATGAGAACGTGTGTGCATATGATCCATCTATAACAAAAGCCCAGGCTGAGTTGAAAACCATATTTTCCCCTTAAGTTCGACCCAGATAGTTGGTCGACAAATCGAAGAGGCCCACAAGTATTTTCCACCTCAGCAAGCTAGGCACTCTGTCTCACACACACACACACACACACACACACACACACACACACACACAAGGGTTTATAGGGTTGAATAATGGCACAAAAGAGGGAAAGCGTGTCAGGAACGTTGGAAGAGAGAAACGGTAGAAAAAAACTATTTTAGCCTATTATTGTTATTGTTATTATTAGCAGTCTGTGCTAGCTTTTACTACCCCTAGAGAGAGAAAGGGAAGTCGAGATGAAGGGAAAGAGAGAACGAGAGAGATGAAAGAGAGGGGGAAAAGTAAACTGCTGTTGTTCTCATGTCTCCCCATTTTTTAAACCCTGCTGTTTCCTGTCATGTCCGTCTGTTCCCCAGGAGTTTGGCTTGGCCCGCTTCAAGAGCAACCAGGTGAAGGCCATGAAGGGCCTGGAGTACGCTCTGTCTAACTTACACGGTACGTACTGAAGTAGGAGAAGCAGGAAACCAAACAACGTTATTTCTGGGATTTATGATGTGGTTGGAGGCAACGGGCAAACTTTTTTTTAGAGGGAAAAAGTGATATTTTTGGGAGATTGGTGCTTTCCGTCATATTTTCCACATTACACAAAGTACCAAAAAAGCTGCCAAAGTCTCCTCATGGCTGATTGCCGTTGTCTGAAGTAAAGTCGGGAAATGAATCACAGCTCCCACCCACCCACCAATCAACTCTCCCATCGTGCCTTTGGGTGAGCAGACGCCAGATCTCTCTCCCCTGGAAGTGTAACACACACACACACACAATCGTCCGTGGATAATCAGGCCGTGATTGCATCGCCAGACGGACGCGTCTCTCAAAGTCCGAGTGATACGACGATAATGATTACTGATTTACTGCATGGCTGAGTATGGCCATTTTTCTCGTCTCGGAGATATCCCTCCCTAAAGATTGACACCTTCAAGTTCCCACTCTCCTAATTGAACGAGTCCGGTTGATTCAATGATTCAACCGTTTGTCTGTCTTATGTTCAGAGGCTGAAAACATCCCATGTGACTAAGTTAAGCCGTGTAGTCACAGACCAGTGTTTTGTCCCACGCGTTGCGGGACTGCACCATATGCCACAGGGCCTACAGAAAGTATTCACAGAAAGTATTCATTACCCCTTGACTTATTCCTCAGTTTGTTGTGTTCCAGCCGGAATTCAAAATGGATTAAATATCTAGTTTTTCCTCAACCATTTACACACAATACCCCATCATGACAAAGTGAAGACATGTTTTTAGACATTTTAGCAAATGTATTATTAATGAAATACATAAGTAGTCACACCTCTGAGGTCAATACTTTGTAGAAGCACCTTACAGCTGTGAGTCTTTCTGGGTAAGTCTCTCCACACCTGGATTGTGCAACATTTGCCCATTTTTATTTTTTGATTTAACCTTTATTTAACTAGGCAAGTCAGTTAAGAACAAATTCTTATTTTCAATGACAGCCTAGGAACAGTGGGTTAACTGCCTTGTTCAGTGGCAGAATGACAGATTTTTTATCTTGTCAGCTCGGGGATTCGATCTTGCAACCTTTCGGTTACAAGTCCAACTCTAACCACTAGGCTACCTGCCGCCCCATTATTCTTTTCAAAATTTTTCAAGCTCTGTCGAATTAGTTGTTGACCATTTTCAGGTCTCTCCTTAGATTTAAGTCCAAACTGTAACTCGGCCACTCGGGAACATTCACTGTCTTCTTGGTAAGCAACTCTAGTGTAGAATTTGGCCTTGTTTTAGGTTATTGTCCTGCTGAAAGGTGAATTCATCTCCTAGTGTCTGGTGCATGGCAGACTGGACCAGGTTTTCCTCTAGGATTTTGCCTGCGCTTAGCTCCATTCCATGTATTTTTTTATTTTATCCTGAAACTCCCCAGTCATTAACGATTACAAGCACACCCATAACATGATGCAGCCACCACAAGGCTTACATATGAACATATGGAGAGCTGTTTCCTTCCTCTCCGGCAACTGAGTTAGGAAGAACACCTGTATCTTTGTAGTGACTGGGTGTATTGATACACCATCCAAAGTGTAATTAATAACTGCACCATGCTCAAAAGGATAGTCAATTACTTTTTTTTCTTTTCTTTTTGCCATCTTACAGACAGAGTTCAGTGTGTTAAATCGGAGGGCCTGTTGTCCGGGCCTCTGGCAGTCTCTATGGGGGTGCCACAGGGTTCAATTCTTGGGCCGACTCTCTTCTCTGTATACATCAATGATGACGATTCTCTGATCCACCTCTAGGCAGACGACACCATTCTGTATACTTCTGGCCCTTCTTTGGACACTGTGTTAACTAACCTCCAAACGAGCTTCAATGCCATACAGCACTCCTTCCGTGGCCTCCAACTGCTCTTAAACGGTAGTAAAACCAAATGCATGCTTTTCAACCGTTCGCTGCCTGCACCCGCCCGCCCGACTAGCATCACTACCCTGGACGGCTCTGACCTAGAATACGTGGACAACTACAAATACCTAGGTGTCTGGCTAGACTGTAAACTCTCCTTCCAGACTCACATTAAACATCTCCAATCCAAAATTAAATCTAGAATCGGCTTTCTATTTCGCAACAAAGCCTCCTTCACTCATGCTGCCAAACTTGCACTAGTAAAACTGACTATCCTACCGATCCTCGACTTTGGCGATGTCATCTACAAAATAGCCTCCAACACTACTCAGCAAACTGGATGCAGTCTATCACAGTGCCATCCACTTTGTCACCAAAGCCCCATACACTACCCACCTGTATGCTCTAGTCGGCTGGCCCTCGCTACATACTCGTCGCCAGACCCACTGGCTCCAGGCCATCTACAAGTCCCTGCTAGGTAAAGCCCCGCCTTATCTCAGCTCGCTGGTAACCATAGCAGCACCCACCCGTAGCACTCGCTCCAGCAGGTATATCTCACTGGTCACCTCCAAAGCCAATTCCTATTTTGGCCACCTTTCCTTCCAGTTCTCTGCTGCCAATGACTGGAACGAACTACAAAAATCGTTGAAACTGGAGACACTTATCTCCCTCACTAGTTTCAAGCACCAGCTGTCAGAGCAGCTCACAGATCACTGCACCTGTACATAGCCCAACCAACTACCTCATCCCCTACCGTAGTCATTTATTTCTTCCTCCTTTGCACCCCAGTATTTTTACTTTGCATATTCATCTACTGCACATTTACCATTCCAGTGTTAAATTGCTATACTGTAGTTATTTTGCCACCATGGCCTATTTATTGCCTTTTGTTCCTTATCCTACCTCATTTGCACACATTGTATATAGATTTGTTTTTTTCCTACTGTATTATTGACTGTATGTTTGTTTTACTCCATGTGTAACTCTGTGTTGTTGTATGTGTCGAACTGCTTTGCTTTATCTTGGCCAGGTCGCAGTTGTAAATGAGAACTTGTTCTCAACTGGCCTACCTGGTTAAATAAAGGTGGAATTAAAAAAAAAAAAATCTACCAGTAGGTGACCTTCTTTGCGAGTCATTGGAAAACCTTCCTGGTCTGTGGTTGAATCCGTGTTTGAAATTCACTGCTCGACTGAGGGACCTTGCAGATAATTGTATGTGAGGGGGAACAGAGATGAGGTAGTCATTCAAAAATCATGTTAAACACTTATTGCACACATGCAACTTATTGTATGACTTGTTAAGCACGTTTTTACTCTTGACCTTTATTTAGGCTTGTCATTACAAATGGTTTGAATACATTTCAGCTTTTTATTCATTTGTAAAAATTCCACTTTGACATTATGGGGTATTGTGTGTAGGCCAGTGACACAAACTCTCAATTTTAATTATACATTTTAAATTCAGGCTATAACACAACATTTGGAAAAAGTCGAGGGGTGTGAACACTTTCTGAATGCACTGTATGTCATCAACCATCAGTTCATAACAGATAAATCACAGCTGTCCAATGTTTGGCAATGACGATGGTAACCATGACGGTGGCGAGGTCTGCGTTCTGTCTGACATTGTCCTAGTGTCACACTGAGGCAGCAGACTACACACACACACACACACACACACCTAAAAGACTTATAGGACATATTTCCATTGTTGTGTCTTTGTCCCCTCTGTCTGTGTGCATCATGCTGTCACTACACTGGACTAGGCCTCAGGTTTATTGTGATGGTAAGTACAGTACTAGGGCCTGTCACTACAGCTTGACTAGGTCTCAGGTTTATTGTGATTGTCAGTACAGTACTACGGTCTGTTACTACAGCTGGACTAGGTCTCAGGTTTATTGTGATGGTCAGTACAGTACTAGTTCTGTCACTACAGCTGGACTAGGTCTCAGGTTTATTGTGATGGTCAGTACAGTACTAGGGTCTGTCACTACAGCTTGACTAGATCTCAGGTTTATTGTGATGGTCAGTACAGTACTAGTTCTGTCATTACAGCTGGACTAGGTCTCAGGTTTATTATGATGGTCAGTACAGTACTAGGGTCTGTTACTACAACTGGACTAGGTCTCAGGTTTATTGTGGTGGTCAGTACAGTACTAGGGTCTGTCACTACAGCTGGACTAGGTGTCAGGTTTATTATGGTGGTCAGTACAGTACTAGGATCTGTCACTACATCTGTCCTAGGTCCCAGGTTTATTGTGGTGGTCAGTACAGTACTAGGGTCTGTCACTACAGCTGGACTAGGTCCCAGGTTTATTGTGGTAGTCAGTACAGTACTAGGGTCTGTCACTACAGCTGGACTAGGTCTCAGGTTTATTGTGGTGGTCAGTACAGTACTAGGGTCTGTCACTACAACTGGACTAGGTCTCAGGTTTATTATGGTAGTCAGTACAGTACTAGGGTCTGTCACTACACTGGACTAGGTCTCAGGTTTATTGTGGTGGTCAGTACAGTACTAGGGTCTGTCACTACAGCTGGACTAGGTCCCAGGTTTATTGTGGTGGTCAGTACAGTACTAGGGTCTGTCACTACAGCTGGACTAGGTCTCAGGTTTATTGTGGTGGTCAGTACAGTACTAGGGTCTGTCACTACAACTGGACTAGGTCTCAGGTTTATTATGGTAGTCAGTACAGTACTAGGGTCTGTCACTACACTGGACTAGGTCTCAGGTTTATTGTGGTGGTCAGTACAGTACTAGGGTCTGTCACTACAGCTGGACTAGGTCCCAGGTTTATTGTGGTGGTCAGTACAGTACTAGGGTCTGTCACTACAGCTGGACTAGGTCTCAGGTTTATTATGGTGGTCAGTACAGTACTAGGATCTGTCACTATGGTGACGGTATGGCTACGTTCTAATATCCATACTATTGTACCACTTGTCCAATACACAGACTGTCTGAAATGGCACGCTGTGCCCTATATAGTGCACTACTTTAACCCTGTGGGCCCTGGTCAATAGTAGTGCACTGCACTATATAGTACATAAGATGCTATTTCAGACACAGCCAAAGCGTCCTCCTAAACGGTTTGCTTGTGTGGATATTGGATCAAAGCCATGGATCTGTGACACCCTCGTCCCAACCCCTTGCTGGGGGATGTCACATGTCTGTCTGGTAGTAGCTTCTGTAGCCACTAGGCAGCCATTTCTAGAACAATCTCTAGTATCCACAGTAGTTGAGGAACAACGCAGTCCAGTACAGTCATGATTCCCTTTGGCATCAATGTGGACAGACATGACCAGCTATTCTAGAGCATTAGAGCCTGTATTGTGTTTCTGTAGCTGCTGCAAATACTATATACACTGAGCGGACAAAATATTAGGAACACCCTCGTAATTTTGAGTTGCAACCCACTTTGCCCTCAGAACAGTCTCAATTTGTCGGATCGTTCAAAGGCACTTAAATTGAAGTGCCTTTGAACGGGGTATGGTAGTACATGCCAGGTGCACAAGAACTGCAACGCTGCTGGGTTTTTCCACTCAACAGTTTGCATTGTCGTCAACATGGGCCAGCATCCCTGTGGAATGCTCAATTGTCTCCAGGCTTCACCTATACTGATTTGAAGTAGATTTAACAAGTGACATCAATAAGGGATTCACCTGGTCAGTGTGTGTCATGGAAAGAGCGGGTTTTCCTCATGTTTTGTAGACTGTGTACCATCATTTTGCCCCGGTTGATGCAAGCGCATGTTGGCTGAAGGAATCCTAACTTGAGATGAATGCCAAGGGGGATTTCATTTTCATGAAAAATGTAGTTTAGCTGCGAATCATGTAGTTACGATTCACATAATCTTCCACACTAAATTGATTTGATGTAACTTCTGTGATATTCCATTCTCCTGTTCAGGCGACATGAACAAAGGAAATTGTCTAGTTTCACGCGTTTTTGTTAATTCCCTTACTTGGGGAAATATAATATTTCCTCAGGGTGCTGACCCTCGGCCAGATCGTTCCCCCACATAGTGGAGGATCGTTCCTAGCGTCTAAAGCTCTACAGGGTCCCTTTTATCTTAACACTTCGCACAGCTCTGCCTACCCAACCTCCCACTGTGCCCGACTTTTCAGTTAATTGGGCTCCACCGCCGCCGCAGGAGCGGCCAGAACCGATACGCACCGCCAGCTAGATAGTAGCTCCAGTACTGTGAAAGGAGTCGGAGCAAGGATGATGCAGAACTGAGAAATCGTCAAACGAGCATACCAGGTATTCAAGAAGGTTTGATCAAAGTCAGGGTGCGTCTGGAACGTCACCCTATCCACTGTGTAGTGCACTACTTTTGACCAGGGCCAATAGGGAGTAGGGTGACACTTCAGACAGTGTGGTAGAAACAACCAGGACCACCTCCTGCTGTCGTTGGCCAAGATCAAAGGGGTTTTATTCATAACGGAGTGTGAGAGACCGCACGTATGTCTGTTGGTGTGTGTGCTAGAGACTATCCAACTGCATCGTTGTGTGTGCTTGTGTTTGCGACTGCGTGCGCGCACACACGTCCGTTTGTGCGAAGCGACTAATCCTCCCTCCTGCCTGCATCTCCAGCCGCGAGGTTCGCGACAGCGTCCGAAGGAAGAGAAGCGAAGAGAAAGAGAGCGAGGGTTGAGCTCAAAGAGCCCAGAGGAAAGATGTGGCTTTGTGTTGTGGCCTCAGAAGCCTTCTATCCCCGTCAGAGAGAGGGTGCTCTGGGGGTCAGCCAAGGCAGCCGGTCCTGGGAAGGGACCAGGGCTGTGGTTATTCTGGTCAGTGGCACCAGACCTGCAGCTGGGCTGGGTTCAGTCAGGGGGAGACGGAGGGAGGAAGAGGGAGAGTGTTGTCATAGTTTTCCCCCATTGTCTTACTGTCTATTTGTAGTAGAACACTATATGTGGTGCCATGAAGTCTTAGCCAGACCCTGGCCTAGCATAGAACATCTTCCTCCTCTGTTCCCAGTACAGTTACTGTAGCTTCCTCCTCTTCCCCTCTCTCCTTGTTACTGTTCCCAGTACAGTTACTATAGCCCCCTCCTCTGTCCCCTCTCTCCTTGTCCCTGTTCCCAGTACAGTTACTGTAGCTTCCTCCTCTGTCCCCTCTCCTTGTTACTGTTCCCAGTACAGTTACTATAGCCCCCTCCTCTGTCCCCTCTCTCCTTGTCCCTGTTCCCAGTACAGTTACTGTAGCCCCCTCCTCTGTCCCATCTCTCCTTGTCCCTGTTCCCAGTACAGTTTGTCCCCTGAGTTAAGGTTCCTCGGGGCCACATCACCCTATGCTGCCACTGTGTCCTGGAGACTGGAAGCTGGCCAGACTCCGTGGGCCTGACCGACTCACTGACCAAGACACTTTTGTCTAGGTCTCTCTTCCTGGAGTCCTTGGCACCTTTTTCTGAGTATCTTTCTCTCGCCCTCTCTGGATCTCTTTCCCTAACTTTCATCTTCGTCTTTCTTGGCCTGTCTGACTGGATCCATTGTGCCTGCCGTGTGTGTGTGTGTGTGTGTGTGTGTGTGTGTGTGTGTGTGTGTGTGTGTGTGTGTCTTTCTCCCTCTCCTCCCTACTGGTCGCTCCAGATAGGATCTCTCAGCCTCAACAACCACTCCAAGATTGGCTCCTCTCTGACAGTCTAAATATTTTCCACAGATGTTTGAAGTATCTGTTAAAAGCATTTGGATGGCCTGAAGAAGAGGAATGCTCTGCTTGTCTGTGTTGTGACGGTGGTAGTGTGTTGACTAGGAGACCTCTGGGGAAGGTAGAGGTCATCTTAACTCTAACCCTTATGTCTAAAATAGCCTTTTTTAGATGGATGGAAGGTTTCGAGGTCAATCACACACACACACACACACGTTTGTTTTAAAATGTATTCCCAATCAATCAAAATCCTATTTTCCCTAAACTTTTTAATCTTAACTCTAACCCCTAAGTCTAAAATAGCCTTTTTCCTTGTGGGGACCGGCGAAATATCCCCACTTGTCAAAAATGTTACTTGTTTTGCTATCCTTGAGGACTTGAGGCACCCACAAGGATAGTAAAACCAAACCCCACACACTGTGTTAGAGAGAATGCGGACCCAGGAACAAACCCCTGACCAGAAGACCTGCTGCCTGCCTCATCATGACAAGATCCCTGTTACCTGAGCCTTGTGATCTTTCCAACACACACACACACACACTTTTAGACCCAGGATATCAAGTCGTGAAGTAATGTGGAGTTCCATCACTCCATGTTCACTTTTGGATTCATGGTACCACCAGTTTTGGAACCGAGTTGGTTAGTTTACTGTATATTCACACTCGCATGTCTCTCTCGTCTTCTGCCCACAGGAGAGGCACCCCAGCGTCAGCCCTGTGTCCGGGAGACAGTGAAGACTGCTACAGAGAAGGCCAAGACCCTGGCCTCGGCCGCCGCCCCGCAGAAACAGCCCCAGCAGTACGTGTGACAACAGGGGAACATCCAACGCTACCGGCTGGAACCAGGACTGGAATGGGACTCTGTGCACGCAGGGCAGGCACAAGCAACACATTCACATGCAACACACAGGCTGGCCAATTCTGATCTTTTTCAGAGCTGATCTGATTGGTCAAAAGACCAATTTGTGAGGGGGAAAAAATCTGAATTGAGCTGCCTGTGTGAACGCAGCCACATACTTTTCTATAGTATAAACTTATGACACATACGCAAGGACGTGCATGCACACACACACTCTTTTAGCTGCCTTTTCATTGACTGGAAGCTTGCTGGTATCAAGGTCTCAGTGTACTGTACAGTATGTGTACAATATGTCTATCTAAACCACTAACTAACAGCTCTGCTTCTCTGGGGTTAGGCTCTGCTCCTCTCTTGTTTTCATTAGCCTAGCATTAATACGTCTCAGGTACTGAGCCCCTGTCTGACAACCTAGGGGCATGTTCAATAGGCACCAAACGCAAGAAAATGTTCTCAAACGGAGTGAAACAGAATCTGAAATGGAGTGAAACGGGGAGGTACACTATAAATACACAAAAGTATGTGGACAGCCCTTTAAATTAGTGGATTTGGCTACTTCAGCCACACACATTGCTGACAGGTGTATAAAACCAAGCACACAGCCATGCAATCTCCATAGACAAACATTGGCAGTAGAATGGCCTTACTGAGGAGCTCAGTGATTTAACGTGGCACCGTCATAGGATGCCACTTTTCCATCAAGTCAGTTCGTCACATTTCCGGCCAACTAAGTGCTGTTATTGTGAAGTGGAAACGTCTAGGAGCAACAACAACTCAGCCGTGAAGTGGTAGGCAACAAGCTCACAGAATGGGACCGCTGAGTTCCAAACTGCCTCTGGAAGCAACGTAAGCGCAATAACTTTGTCGGGAGCTTCATGAAATGGGTTTCCATGGCTGAGCAGCCGCACACAAGCCTAAGATCACCATGAGCAATGCAAAGCGTAGGCTGGAGTGGTGTAAAGCTCGCCGCCATTGGAGCAGCGGGAATGCGTTCTCTGGAGTGATGAATCACGCTTCACAATCTGGCAGTCCGACGGACGAATCTGGGTTTGGCGGATGCCAGGAGAACGCTACGTGCCCCAATGCAGAGTGTCAACTGTAAAGTTTGGTGGAGGAAGAATAATGGTCTGTGGCGGTTTTTCATGGTTCGGGCTAGGCCCCTTAGTTCCAGTGAATGGAAATCTTAACTCTACAGCATGCAATGACATTCTAGACGATTCTGTGCTGCCAACTTTGTGGCAACAGTTTGGGGAAGGCCCTTTCCTGTTTCAGCATGACAATCCACCGTGCACAAAGCCAGGTTCATACAGAAATGGTCTGTCGAACTTCACTGACCCGCACCGCACAGAGCCCTGACCTCAACCCCATCGAACACCTTTGGGATGAATTGGAACGCCGACTGCAAGCCAGGCCTAATTGCCCAACATTAGTGCCTGACCTCACTGGCTGAATGGATGAGCAAGTGTCCACATACTTTTGGTCATGTAGTGTACTTTCTGAACTTGTCCAATAGAAACACTTGTTTTTGTCTTCTGTTGCAAAATGTTTTTATACAGTGTGCCCTAATGAACACGACCCTGACTTTTGAGTACGCTCTGGGACATTTATCTCTTGTGCACTGTCAAGTGAGGCCTGTTGAAAAGCATAAAAGGTGACAAATCAGACATGCCAAATAACAAAGGTACCAAGACAAGCTGAAGAAATAATATAAATTCCACAACACTGGATGTATGCTGGAGTGAGAGTTTATCAAATAATATAAATAATTAATAATTATTGTATTACACTGCGTCGTGCGACTGAACTTGTCAATGAGGTCTACGATTGTATTGTTGGATATATCAAGCTATATCAAATTAGGAATTTAACTTGACATTTACCAGGGACAGTTGATGTATTTAATTTGTTTTATTGTACATGAATAATGTATTAGTCCGACATGTCTGTCTCTTAATATTTTTGCTGCATTCCTTTAAGGTAGAACTAGCTATTATGATTTTGAAATCATTTTGGCTGTGATTTTAGACTAGAGGAAAATGTCATAAGTCTTAACATTGAAAGAATACTGCACTTCACTAAACATCAGATTTAATATTGTTATTTGGGATACAACTTTATCAATCTTATGTTTCTCTCATTTTGTTTTGGTTCAGCCATTGTAGTTTTATGTAAACTAAACTACTGCATATTGTTGCCATGAAATTGTGTAACGTTCAATGCCATGGTTTTCATATTCCTATGTACAATTTAGTCGACGTTGTGTTGCTGTTGCAGTAATCTGACAACAGAGGGCCTAAACAAGCCTGTAGAAGTTCAGCATGCCAACTATTTAAAGGGGCAGTGCAGTCAGTGATTTTCCTGTGTTTTTATATATAGGAGGTTGGAATAATACTGTGAAATTGTCCTTTTTAGCATAAGAACTGTTTGTAAAGACTGCCTGAACTTCTTGTATTGTGCTAAGAATCAATTTTTTCTTTGACGATTTTAATTAACTCGGTGAGAGTTAATTGTTACCCAGAAATGATTTGATATTGAGATAAAACTGCTGCATTGGACCTTTTTATTGCTGTTTGGCCATTCTCTCCCGTCTCCACCAGACTACAGAGGTTATTTTACATAAATCACTTCACCTTTTTGTGTTATCATTGCATAGTAATAGGATCATTTGAATTAGCCTTTCTCAGCCCTCGTTGCACCCCAGTCGTTCCATAATGATGGTGTAACACCCGCACACCTGATTCAAATTAACTGCAGCTTAATTTGACTACTTTCAGGTGTGCGGCTGTTAGAACTACATCAAATATTTTTAACGGCTGGCCTAGACCACAGGAGGTTGGTGGACCCTTCATTTGGAAGGAGGGGCTCGTAATGGCTGGAGCGGAACAGGTGGAATGGTAGCAAATACGTGTTTGATGCCATTCCATTTCGCTCCGTTCCACCCCTTATTATGAGCCGTCCTCCCCTCAGCAGCCTCCATTGGCCTAGACGGTAGCTAGACCTTCTCAGAACCCCTTTAAATATTAAAACACACATAGATTTAAATCATGCGAAAAAGGCTGCGACAACCTTGTGTAAAAAACATTTTTTATTATTATATTACAATTAAAGAATACACAGTAATACCTTCAAGTGTGTGCCAAAATGTTATCCAGCACCAGGTAAACTCATGTATCCATACATAGGAACTTATATAATATAGCACATCTTTTGAAAGCATATTACAACAACTATTAAAGGAACATATTCACAGGTCTCTGGCACAGAACTCTCCCTACTCAGTGTTTTGCCTGACTACGATGCCAAGCTCCCTCAGTCCCATTCATCCTCTCCCTCTGAACCTAATCTCAACCAGCCCCCCTCTGGCCAAAGTTCCGGAGCCCCTAAATTGTCTATCAACGAGACACACAACACCCTCGGGATTAAGAGTTCTCTCATGCCAACTCGACAACAAGAGAACGATCGCACAACTCCAGAACTCCTAACATAAATCATTCCTATCTTCAGACGGTGCTCTAGCAATGTCACACAGAAAGAAACAGAAAAGACTGTAAAGGGTTAGTGAGGGATTACAAAAAGGGACAATGATACACTTGGATTAAAATCTACATTTCATGTTGCTATTGAAGCTGATTTAAGATGGAATTCCATAGGTATCTGACGACTGTCCGCAAGGGGGTGGAAAGAAAATCAAAGTGACTAGTTATTTGGCAGGAATCGGGTTTTCGTTACGGCATAATTCTATTGTTTGTTCATAGCGCTGCACTTGAAGAGGACAAAGGACGGGAATGGGTTCTATTTGTCTCTGAAAGTGACTGTGTGTCAGACCTGAGCTCAAATAGGAAGATTTAAAATACTTTGCTTGTTAAGTCTGCCTGCCAGCCAGATGGGTGGGATTTGCTCTTTTGGGCCCATTCCATTCAAAACAGGCAGACAGCCACAATCAAACACAGCTAAAGTGTTTTCAGAGATTTCACAATACTATTTGAACCCAGGTTTGAGTGTATGTCCGTGTGTTGACTTTTCCTTGACTCTATACAGGCTTCGCTTGTTTGGTCTGAGCCTCAACCTTATTTCACCCCGATCTCTCTCTCCCTCTCTCCCTCCACACTCCTGCTGACTCCCTTTGGCAGCAATAGCCTGGCAGACAGACTCAATCAGCATTTCGCTGTGCTTTTGTGCTTTGAAAAGAAAAATCAAACACACTTGGATAAATTTCAGAGCAGATGATTTTTAAATCAGGGATCAACCACCTCTCGGCTTTGACAAAAGTCAACACATTTTGATTGATAAGTGTGTCAACCCCCCCTCTCTCTCATAGCTATCGAGATTTCAGTTCTGCTCCGCTCTGACGTTTAAAGGAAGTTTGTTGGACAGCACCATTGATTACTATTCTTTTGCATTGTGACAGGGTTGAGGGTCGTGCACACATCTTTCAATCAATACTTTCCCCAGGTGTTTCCAAACTCATTCACATATCAACACATTTAGTGTTCAATGCCTATCGCCAAGTGATTTTATCAACAATCTCTGTCACACTTTAAGTACAATCTCTCTGGTTAAAAGAAAATAAAGTTATTTTCAAGGCACATCATTGAAAGAAATTCCATAACCACTATCCAGCAGTCTTATTCCCTGAAACCTAGTGAGCACCAGACGTTGAAAAGATGACGTCTTTTCAACCAAAAAAGTCATTTTCAAAATATATATTTTTCAACCAAAAAGACGTCGGTGTAACGTGTTTTCAACTTCTTTTGCTCCTACATTCAGTATCTGTAACAGTATCTGAATCCGTATCCTCCCCTGCTAATACACCAGCCCTCCAACCATTCACTCTTTCTGAATGTGCTCTATGTGCATTTTAAAATGATGTCGCTGAAAATGAGAAATCTCATACCTGGCCCATGTGTGTTCCGTTTACTTAATCATTGCCTCACATTAGCTGATGGGAGGTTCTGTGCAAGAGAATATTTTGTTTTCATTTGACAAGTTTTACTCAGTTGTTCATTTAAAAAACAAACTGAAAGAGTAGTACATCTGTGCTCCTAACAGTCATGTACATAGTTCCTTGACATGAATGTAAACTCAAGAACTGTATCTTTCTCGGTTAGTTTCTTTTCGCCCTCCGTCAGTGTATTGAGAGAGTTCAGAGGTAAAATCCATCAACAGAAATGTTAACATTGTTGGTCACAAAATGAACCACAGAGTCCAAGCACGAATCTTGCTTTTTCTTCTTCTTTAAAACCCAAGCCTGCCTACCAACCAACCGCCCACATCCTCTTTAAAAAGCACAAGATGGTCATATTGCTGTGTCTCGAGACGCCCCATGACCACCAGGGTCACGGTAAAACTATGGTAGTAGAGTAGAGTAGGGAAGGTGCCACCGGGAGGAGGGAGGGAGGAGAGCACCACGAGCTGCCTTCATTGATTGGATTTCTCCTCCCTTCTCTTCTCCCGACGGTTTCCTGTTCAAAAACAAGTGCATTTCATAAACAGAGCCAAAACAAAATGGCTGCCACAACAACAAAATAAGCAGTTTAAACCCCTAATTAGGTTGATTGATTGAACCCCAATAATGACCAGCCAGGGCAAGTGAATGGAAGCTGCCATCGGGAGTTACCAGTACGGTCAGTGTTGACTTTAAGCTGCGTGGCAGGGCAGGCAGGCAGGCGTCAAGTGGGTAGGGCGTACCTGGCAACCGCACCAGGGGTACACCTTGAGGATGTACTCGATGGAGGCAAAAGGGGCTAAAATCAGTTCTTCACGTGCCCCTTCTTCACTCAAGGAGGAGTCAGCATCACCATTTGGCTTGGGGTGGAAGGGGTTAAAACAAAGTGTTTGTCTACTCCGAAAAGGGGTGGAGCTGGGGGGCAAGGGGGTGGATGTTCGGGGAGTGTGTAGCAGGGTCAAGACCTGAGTAGGGATGGAGGGAGGAGGAGGGAGGGGGGCACACGACAACAGTCACCAAGGCTCACCAAGGCACAGAATGACATTGGGGAGAGTTCTAGAGAAGGGGGCAGCCAGGTTCCTAGCTTCCCCGTTCTACACGCTCTCTACCTTCAACTAGCCTGGCCTTCTGTCTGTCTGTCTGTCATATATTTATATAGATATACTCTTCTTTTTTGTCTTTTCGTTAAACGAGAACATTTAGGAAAATAGAATAGAAAATATAGACTACACTATCACTTTCAGTGACCGATAGCTTTTTTTTTTTTTTTCATTGCAACGTTTTTCTAAGTCTTTGTGATTTTTTTTCGTAATTTTTTGGGGTCAGACCTGCCAAGTTGTGGACTGGCCCTTTTTGAAGTGTTGGAATGCCAAGCTCTAAGGATTACGAGAGAAACTCAGGCCTAAACGGTTAAATGTTCAGAAGGCCAAAGATAAGCCTCTTCCGTCGATATTTTTTACTAGTGTGCATGGCTTTGGAGACAGTGCTGTACATTTCTAAGAATACATTACATTGCTCTTTTACAATGTCCCCAAAGCTTCAGAAGTAGTATCTAGCTAACAGATATAGCAGAGAAAATACATGAATCTACCTTTGAGTTAGAGAAATGAAAGCATTGTTATAATTAGTTTTAATGCGATACCTATGCCTCTACAGAGAGCTGATCATTAGAGCTGGCTGTTTATTTAAAATGTTTTGCACTTCTACAGCTTTGACTTGTCAATGTGTACCGACCGTGCACACGCACTTACGCATGCACGCCTGCATACACACACACACACGCACATACACATGCATACACATACACACATCTAGAACTGTTGGAACTAGGAGTAGACTGATAACAGCAGGGTAATAAAATGGATCTATTAGTGAATAACAAGAACGGTTAGCCTGATCCTGCTGATCCACTGTCTTCCCCTCCAAAATGCCCAGTTGTCCTCTATAAAAGAGGGCAATCATGCCTCCATTTTGGGACTAAATTGACCCACCAGAATCGCTTAAATGCTTGAGAAAGCAGTATCTTTCCGTGTTTTATTGCTACATCAATATGCTACTGAAAAGTAAAGTATGGTTTTCGATTCTAGTGTCGTGGTCAGTAGTGTGGAGTAGTGGTTAAGGTACTCAGCCCTTCTAAATATTGACCCTCATGTCCAGTACATTTGGTAACATTGATTGGGGTTTGTAGATTAACAAGAGATATGTTCCAATAGAACATTCCAATAGAACATTCTTTTTTTTCTCCATCAGAAAGTGTGCCTCGTTCAAATGACGGAGTTGAAGTTTGTCCCCAGCTAATGTTCTATCCTATACCACGCACCCACGCACGCGCACACACACACACACACACACACACACACACACACACACACACACACACACACACACACACACACACACACACACACACACACACACACACACACACACACACACACACACACACACACACACACACACACACACACACACACACACACACACACACACGCTGAGTTCCCATTGACAAGTCAAAGCTGTCTGCCACCACACCACAGAGGTCCCCAACAAAACCACAAACTGCTCTGCTATATCCGAGCCTGCAGCCACAACAACAGGTAGAGGTGAAGGAGGTCTGGGGGTCAGGTTAGGCAAGATAAGCGGGATAAGGGGTGATAGGATAGGGGTGAGGTAGGGTGATAGGATAGGGGTGAGGTAGGGTGATAGGTAGGATAGGGTGATAGGATAGGGGTGAGGTAGGGTGTGGTGTAGGGGTTAGGACAGGAGAAAGTCAGGAAGTCAGCCACGACAGGAACGTCTACAGTCTACTTCCTGGAGACCACAGCCGCTGTTTGCTGGGGGGATGGCTGATGACGGCGTGGCGTGGGCTGGGGGAGTGCGTGCTGGGGCAATGTTAGGGGGTAAGAAGGGAATAGGAGGGTAAGCGGGGCTGGGGTCATAGAGGGCTGATTGGAGGTGTGGCCTCGGGCCCCCTGGTGGCCCCTAGCAGTGGTGCGGCTGCAGTCTGTGGGAGGAATGCTGTGTGTAGCTGGCGTCGCTGGAGCTGCTCTGCAGGTTGTAGTCCTCCTCTTCCTCACCGTCCAGGAGGCCGTCGTCGCTGATGCTCTCGTCCACGCTGTCCCCCTCACCCTCGCCAAGCTCACCTTCGCCCAGGGGGGACTCCATGCCTTCAATGTCCACCTCTGCATAGAGAGAGAGAGAGAGAGAGAGAGAGGGAGACAGACATACTGTTAGTCTCCACACTTCATGGAATCAAATCAACAGTACTTTCAGAGAGATATAAACAGAAACAAAGAGAGACAGATGGAAAGAGAGAGAGGGAGAGGGAGGGAGAGGGAGATAAAAGAGAAAGAGGGAGATGGAGTGTGTGTGCGAGAGAGAGAGAGACAGAGAGAGAGAGAGAGAGAGAGAGAGAGGGGTATAAAACAGCGTTGTTGTATTTTGTTTGTGCTGAACTTTGGGCACGTACACCGAGGAGCCCTCTCTGTGTGCCGCCGGGCAGATTAGGGACGGATTTGGACGGCCATTAACTTTGTATAACAGGCAGGTCTCTGTACTACCTCCAGTAATCCCTCCCCCTACTGATAAACATCCCCCACGTGTTTACCACCCTCAGGATCAGTAAACAACACCCGTCTCCTACCCAGGGGCCTCCAGGAGCCAAGTAGGAGAGATACTGTATACATTATTTCCACTAATTGGTATTTTGACAAAATCACATCAGATTTTTTCACATCATATATTTTTCAGATCTGATTGGTCAAAAGATCAATTAGTGAAGAAAATATCAGAATTGGACTGCATGTTCAAACGCTGCCATAGAGCTTGGTCAACTCGGTTCCCATAAAAAAAATGGCTGGAACGTGGTCATATGATTCGAGAGAAGCCATCCATGTAATCGCCCAATAAACTGTCATTTTGAGAGTTTTATAAAAAAACCCAGAGGGATTAATTTAAATGAACTTCAGTTGGAATAAGCAGAAGGAGCAGACATGGCATCCTTAACTGCACCAGCCCCCTATAGCTCCAGCCTAGCTCCAGTCTAGCTCCAGCCTAGCTCCAGCCTAGCTTCAGCCTAGTTCCAGCCTAGCTCCAGCCTAGCTCCAGTCTAGCTCCTTCCTAGTCCCAGCCTAGTTCCAGTCTAGCTCCAGTCTAGCTCCAGCCTAGCTCCAGTCTAGCTCCAGCCTAGCTCCAGTCTAGCTCCAGCCTAGCTCCAGCCTAGTTCCAGTCAAGCTCCAGCCTAGCTCCAGTCTAGCTCCAGCTTAGCTCCAGTCTATCTCCAGTCTAGCTCCAGCTTAGCTCCAGTCTATCTCCAGCCTAGCTTCAGCCTAGCTCCAGTCTAGCTCCAGCTAAGCTCCAGTCTATCCCCAGCCTAGCTCCAGCCTAGCTCCAGGCTAGCTCCAGTCTAGCTCCAGGCTGGCTCCAGTCTGGCTCCAGTCTGGCTCCAGCCCGGCTCCAGTCTAGCTACAGCCCAGCTCCAGTCCAGCTCCAGCCTAGCTCCAGCCTAGCTCCAGTCTAGCTCCAGCCTAGTTCCAGTCTAGCTTCACCCTAGCTCCAGCCTAGCTCCAGCCTAGTTCCAGTCAAGCTCCAGCCTAGCTACAGTCTAGCTCCAGCTTAGCTCCAGTCTATCTCCAGCCTAGCTCCAGTCTAGCTCCAGGCTAGCTCCAGTCTAGCTCCAGCCTAGTTCCAGTCTAGCTTCACCCTAGCTCCAGCCTAGTTCCAGTCAAGCTCCAGCCTAGCTACAGTCTAGCTCCAGCTTAGCTCCAGTCTATCTCCAGCCTAGCTCCAGTCTAGCTCCAGGCTAGCTCCAGGCTGGCTCCAGTCTGGCTCCAGTCTGGCTCCAGCCCGGCTCCAGTCTAGCTCCAGTCTGGCTCCAGCCTAGCTCCAGTCTAGCTCCAGCTTAGCTCCAGTCTATCTCCAGCCTAGCTCCAGTCTAGCTCCAGTCTAGCTCCAGTCTGGCTCCAGCCCGGCTCCAGTCTAGCTACTGCCTCTGTGTTTAGTAATAGTGTGAGTGGCAGCAGAGTAGCTTGACCTTGACCCCCGGGCGGGACCTCTAATCCAGGCCGGGCTCAGCAGGAGTGTGTGGTCTTCACCAGGGGTCGAGAGGGGCATTGTGTGTGTGTGTTTACAGGTGTGTGTTTGCAGGTGTGTGTGTGTGTGTGTACAGAGCAATAAAGTGGACAGTAGTTCTCTGTGTGTGTGTGTCTGGTGTGTATGTGTGTGTGTGTGTGTGTTTGCAGGTGTGTACAGAGCAATACAGTGGCCAGTAGTTCTCTCAGGCTCTGTACAGATTGAGGTGTAGGCGAATGCACTAAGGGAGTCCATCAAGTCAACACTGTGTACAGAACAGACAGGGAAGGAGAGGCATCCCAATAGACTAGAGCATGGTAGAGGGAACTAGGTTGTATCAAGGGCCTGGAGGCTTCAGTGCAGTATCCACTCTATGTAGTAGAGGTCGAGGTCAGGCAGAGTCCTGCACTGAAGCTGTGGATAGTATTGATCTCCATTACATGTGGATCAGTGCTTCTGCTAGATAAGGAGTGGGTCAGTGGACTATTCAGCTGTTTGAAGGAACGGTTATATCAGATCAAGTGAAGAGGTCAGGGCCCCCCAAGCCGAGTCAGTGGCTTTAACGAAGCTGTGAACAATATAGAGAATTGGTCTGTACAACTTGGCTTGGTTATATACATATGGGGTCGGTGACCTGTTCGCATTATGTATGGATCAGTGGATATACATAGTATAGTGATTTGTGTGTCTGTACAGATGTAAGGACTTAATTTGATCACCTTGTTGCAGGAGAACTATCTTTTGCAGGAGAATACTTAGGTTTAAAAAGGCTTCTAAAGTTTGTTATTTCCACTTTGTAATTTCAGACCTGATTTTCCCTTACAAAAAATGTATCAACCCCTACAAAAATATTCATTAATTATAATCCACATAATAATTCACATTTTCCTGCTGTAGCAAACTGGCTCAAATAGAGATCTTACATCTGTATGTCATTGGCAAAGGTAATGCAGTGGTGTATGGGGGTGCTGTTTGGTGCTGTTTGGTACTGTTTGGTGCTGCTTGGTGCTGTTTGGTGCTGTTTGGTACTGTTTGATGCTGTTTGGTACTGTTTGGTGCTATTTGGTAATGTTTGGTACTGTTTGGTGCTGTTTGGTGCTGTTTGGTGCTGTTTGTAACATAGTATATCTTGTGGAAAATATTAATTCTGTGCTAGAAAATACTGAGTGTTCTACTCAAGAGCTGCAGTGCTGCTAGTTCTCTCTCCCCTCCCCTTGACCACTAATTAGTTACATTGACTTGACCTAAAGAGTCCCCACATCTGGTTCTAGTGATCCACATCAGTTGTTAAATCAAAGGGGGTCAAAGGATAAATGAAAACCACATTCATAGGTTACTAAAGGCTTCAGGGAGCCTCGTGTGTGTGTGTCATGCGTATGTCCCAGCGTACCTTGCTCTGAGTACCTTGTATGTCGTGTGTCATGCGTATGTCCCAGCGTACCTTGCTCTGAGTACCTTGTATGTCGTGTGTCATGCGTATGTCCCAGCGTACCTTGCTCTGAGTACCTTGTATGTCGTGTGTCATGCGGGTGTCTCAGTGTACCTTGCTCTGAGTCGGTGGAGATGGTGGAGCCTAGGCTGTCGGTTCGTGTACGTTCCATGCCTCCAGGCATCACCAGCTGTTCCAGACGTCGTTTGAGGTAGCGGTGCTCTCTCTGGAGCTGCTCTTTGGTGTTCAGAGCCTTTCTGTCCGCCTCCTCCAGCTTCTACAGGGGGCACACACACACACACACACATTTAGAATGACATGACATTGGGGCACACACACACACACATACATATTTAGAATGACATTGGGGCACACATACACACACACACACACACACACACACACATTTAGAATGATACTGGGGCACACACACATTTAGACTGACATTGGGGCAAACCCACATTTTACACTTGACAGATGTGTTTTTTTCTGTGTATTTCAGCATTTTCAAATACACAGCCCAAAACAAGTACTTTTATTTGAATATTTTAATGGTTATTTGTAAAAAAACTAATTGTCTACCAAACTGTATTTGACAGTATTTTCAAATACTTATTTCAAATACTGTTTTCAAATACCTGGGTTAAATGCACAGGAGTGTACTTTACTCAGTGTATTTTGAGCCTTTTAAAATACTATCCAAGTGTATTCCCAAATACATTAAAATATTCAACTACATGTGTTTTCAAATAAAACGTTTCAGAATGCTTATTCCAAAAGTATGTGAAAGTATTTGAGATATTTGAAATAGTATTTGAACCCTGGTCTGACGCGTAATGGAGTCTTCATTAGGAACAACAATGAAACACTGTGAATACAAAAAAAACGGAATATTTGTGAGTTCCTTATGTGCATGAGTTATTGATTTCACTGAAATCATTCTTCATATGATCATATAGATTTGCTTCTGATAGCTCAAACTCAGCTGTTTGGAGTTGAGCAATACGCACACACGTGTATGTTCTCACATTAGTGATTATAATAAGGAAGTGAAACCATAGCAACAACATGACTTCAGCTGACCCAACGGCAGATATTACTCACACACTACCCAGATTGCAACACAATTCCAACCCTTTAAACAGGGGAAGAACAATAAAACGAACCAAGCGTTGTAATCGCGTGCTTTTCAAGATTCCTACTAACCAAACTAAAACCGTAGATATTATAACACCAGTACACCAGAGGACAGGCCTATTTATCGTAAACAGGATGTGAAGGGTTAAAAGGTGTTTTTTCTCACCGACCACACGCTCTCAACCACACAGTCCGTGCAACAGCTGTGGAGAACTAGACTGTAACCATCTGAAGTCTACTGCATCGCAACGGTGAAGCAACGAACTGTAATTAGATTTGCAACTGAAGCACAGCCCCGCCACTTGGTCTGATATAAAGTTGAGGGACCTGGTTAGAGAAATGTAACCGATCCCAAATTCATCGATGAATTTCACATTGTACCTTTAAACCAGGAAGTAAACAATGTTGTAGCTCTTGCGGTTTCGTAGCGGTTCGAAAAAGTGTATCCACTTCCCTTTGTAACGGTCCTTCTGCGGTCCTGTTTACCGACCGTATTTTGCTTCCCACCGCCATTTCAACATCTAGTTTTGGTTTACATTTGGTTGAGCTGTCAACTAACGTGAATTCAACATGAAATCAACAAAAAATGTCCCCATGTCATTGAATTTAGGTTAAAAGTTGGGTGAAAAATACTAAATTCCCTTAGGTTGATAACTTTTTTCAAATCCAGTCAGATTTCCACGTTGATTCAATGTCATCACCATTATTTGGTTGAAAGGACATTGAAACAACGTTGATTCAATCCGTTTTTGCCCAGTCGGTTGTCACTTGCTGTACATGAGCTGCAACAAGTAATGAACTGTAGAGGGGGCTGACCCAAAGCCAACCCCAAATCCAATTATAACGTTCGACCGCATATCTGAAAATCATCCCCATCTGACTCCATATTTTTTTTCGATGTTCTAAAAGTTTCTCTTTGTTGACTTATCATTTGTAACGAGCAAGGTTTTTTTCTTCCCTGGTGTGGGGAACGGGAATGCAACTTTTTGCACGCTAGCCATTTTTTTAGGGCTTAACGGCTCTGATTGAAAGATTAGAGTATGTTTTCTTATGTTAGGAGAGCGAGAGACAGAGAGAGAGAGAGAGAGACAGAGAGAAAGAGAGAGACAGAGACAGAGAGAGAAAGAGACTTAAAAAGACAGATGTAGAGAGAGAGATAGAGTAAGTGCCTGGTGGTGCAGGGAGTCTCTCTGAGGAAACAGCAGATGAGCTCTGAGCCTCTGAGGTAGGATCAGGAGGTACTTCCTGAGGACAGGGAGACATTCCTGACCTACTTCCTGTCTGTCTGTCTGTCTGTCTGCCAGTGGGTAACTCTCTGGGGTCCTTTAAAAAGAAAAGGAAAAGCTCCGATGCAATAATTTATTCACCTCTGGAGTCCGACTGGGCCCAGTGGCATAATTATGACTTATTATGACTACAGTACACCCTTTCAAAGGCCTGTGGTTTTGTGATTTGAAGTTGTTTTGGAATTACAGTATAAGATTCTATCTGTGGCCCGTAGAATTACAAACAATAGAATGATCTTTCAAAAGACGACCACCAAGTTTGCCAACATCATATTCTGTTCATTCTAGTAATTGTACTTCTACACTGATGTCCCTGATACGGCAATTCTAGAATTCTAGAAGGCTGCATTTAACATTCAGTGTGGCTCTGGTTGTGGTTGTGGCTCTGTGTGGTCGTGGTACCTTGATGTGCATCTTGGCCCTTTTCAGCAGGCTCAGTGTGGTGTGTCTAGTGCTGTCCGGACCCAAAGGAACCAGCTCCTTCAGCTGCTCAAGGTACAGCCGTAGTTTGGCACGTCTGGAACACAAACAACCAGAGGTGGAGAGTGGTGAGGGAGTGAGTTGAGTCAGCAACATGTACAGGAAAGACTCCTACACTGCAGGGTCAACACAGGTGAACTAGAGAGATTCTTGTGAAGTCATCCGTGTGGTAGAAACACAAGGAGCACCAACGCACGCAGAGACTGAGAGGAGATGGGGAAGGGAAAGTAGATGACTGATCTGTTGGTTTTCATGTCATACTTTCATCTGGAACTCAACCACAATGCTTATCAGGTGGGGTGAGGTGGTGGTGGTGGTGGGGTGAGGTGGTGGTGGTGGTGGTGGGGGGGCATACACATCCTGGTGGCGACCACTGTCAAATCCGAGCGGAGAAATGACATCCTAAGCGTATTTGCAATGGAAGCCCTTCCTATAAGCATGACAAAGGCAGAGTCTCATATTCTGTCAGCACTCTATAGGGTGTTCACCCAGAAAACAATGAATTCACTCAAGGTTCATACAAATACGTTCATTCCGTCTCTACCATATGTGGTTCCAACGTTACAGACGATTCACTCTGAGAGCGTAGCATGTTTACAGTGAAGGGAATGTCATCACAGGCATGATCAACAAGTGGTCACTGCTCCATAGAACTCTGTGGCGCTGCCGCAGGGCAGAACGGCGCTAACGCCGATCGCCAACTGACAAACTAGTGGCTGCAGGTTGGTGAGTGAAAACATGGGCTTTTTCTAAGTGAAATCAGCTGAATACCAAACTAAATAGGGACTAAATATATATTTATTTACAAAGAGTATTTCCCTTTAAATCGCCATAGAAACGCCTCTCAACATAGATTGATTGCCACTATAGACAATGAAAGCCAAGGATATCAAGTTGATGACGAAGGTATCAAGTTGATTTTGATTGGTCCAACCAGTGGCAACACCTCCAAATGGTACCACCCCACAACACCAAATATGGAAGAGATCCAACCACGAGCGGCGCAGTCTAAACTAGCAACTGTCCCTGCCAATGAACGCTCTTATTTCATCAACACTGTCAAGGACAAGTGTATTAAGGTTTTAATATTGTAGAGAACAATCCAATGATTCATTCTATGTAATGTATAATGACATAGGGCAAAGAAAACTAGTGTTTGACATTCATTTTGTAGCACCCTCTTGAATTGCCCCCGTTTTTCTCTACGTTGTACGGTGAACGTCCTACACTCTATAACACCCAGATTCCCCAACTGCTCTTATCACACGTCCACACAAGCAAAAACACACACACACACACACACACACACACACACACACACACACACACACACACACACACACACACACACACACACACACACACACACACACACACACACATCCACTTTCTATTCTCCATACATCCCCACACACACGCTCCCACACACTCAAGCTTGTGGACGGAGTATGTTGAGAGAACGGCGAAGGTCGAGGGTCGAGCGCAGGTCACACACACACACACCCGCACACACGCCTTCTGCAGGTTTAATGGCCTGTCCAAACAACACCGCCATGCAGGTTGCATAAGCCCCGACAGCCGCAGTGTGAGAGAGAGAGAGAGAGAGAGAGAGAGAGAGAGAGAGAGGACAATATGCTTGTGTTGAGTGCTGCCTCTGGTAGCAGGAGAGCCAAAGAGATGGTCTACGTCCCAATCGGCACCCTATTCCCTACATAGTGCACAATGGGCTCTGAAAACGTAGTGCACTATCTAGGGAATAGGGTGCCGTTTTGGGATGCAGGCCGGGATGCAGGCCGGGGCCTTTTACATCAACTCATGAGCAAATGAACGGGCTAACGAGCACCCAAAAGTAATTGTAAACTGCAAATTGAAAAGGGTAATCAAACATCAATAACGTGGGGGCCTTAGTCTCACAATGGGGGGAGAAGAGGAGGAGAGGAGGAAGGGAGGAGAGATGGTGCAGGAATACAAGCTGACCATTTATGACCAGCCAGGAATGAAGAGATGATGGAGGGATGGAGGGATGAATGAACGAGGCTCGGGCGATATGCTAGAGATGATACTCCACCACCATAAAACATGAAATCAACAGTTAAGGAGAGATATTATCTTGATGCATGTTTTAATCAACATTTAAGGAGAGATATTATCTTGATGCATGTTTTAATCAACAGTTAAGGAGAGATATTATCTTGATGCATGTTTTAATCAACAGTTAAGGAGAGATATTATCTTGATGCATGTTTTAATCAACAGTTAAAGCTGCAATTTGTAACTTTTTTGGCGCCCCGACAAAATTCACTTAGAAATGTGATTTATAAATCTGTCATCCTCATTGAAAGCAAGTCTAAGAAGCGGTAAATTTGTTTCATGTGCACTATTTCTATGCTTCCCTTTTGGTTTTGTACAGCAGCTTCAAACAGCTGAAAATACAATATTTGTGGTTATAGAAAATATATTTCACAGCGGTTTAGATGGTACAATGATTCTCTACACTATACTAGCTTGTTTTGTCACATAAACTGAAATTAGGCGAACCTATAGAATTTTTGCAACCAGGAAATGGCAGATGCATGTTTTAATCAACAGTTGAGTACAGATCGTATCGTGATGTATGTTACAGTCGTAAGCTTACAAACGACTTGGCCTAATCTATGTCCAGTTTATTTGCAGGTCAGTTTGCTATTACAGTGTCAGTCCAAAACCGGTCACGATATGGACTACACATATACAGGGCCTGACAGCTTGACACACTGACCTAAATATCACAGGGCCTATGCCTTTACTGTCTCCACTACTCTCTCCAGGCTATATCTCTTCCTGCCAGACTCATGGCAACGCTGGCCAAGAAAAACCCACATGGGTGTTCTCAGAAAGACGTCGTAACGTGAGTCGACACGTCACACGCCCAAGGCATCTTTAGAACCAAAATGACCGCTCTGTGTGTGTATTGTACTGCAGTGTCTGGCCTTCAGAGAGAAAAAAACATTGAGGGGCCCCAGATGCCAACGCCCCAAAATGACCACCTTACCACAGCCACACCAGTCAACACAGAAAAGCACTTGATAATTTGATGACAGTCGTTTGAGTGACGGTAGAATTAACAAATGTAAAAGTACTTGACACTACGCTGGATATGGGCTGTGTCCGATAGCGTGGCGTGTTACTGCAGCAGAAGAGAGCAGAAACCAGTTGCATGAAGTTTCTGCAAGATGCAAATTGATATAAATCTACTGTAATTGACTCAACACTGGTTATGTCCTAGTGGGATCAGATCCTAGCACTTTTATCCTATACTACTCCCATAGTCAGTTTATGTCCCAGTGAGATCAGATCCTCCACTCCTATACTCAATTTGTGTCCTAGTGGGATCAGATCCTAGCACTTTTATCCTATACTACTCCTATAGTCAATTTGTGTCCTAGTGGGATCAGATCCTCCACTCCTATAGTCAATTTATGTCCTAGTGGGATCAGATCCTAGCACTCCTATCCTATACTACTCCTACAGTCAGTTTGTGTCCTAGTGGGAACAGATCCTCCACTCCTATCCTATATGACTCCTATAGTCAGTTGATGTCCTAGTGGGATCAGATCCTCCACTCCTATCCTATACTTGTCCTATAGTCAGTTTGTGTCCTAGTGGGATCAGACCCTCCACTCCTATCCTATACTACTCCTATAGTCAGTTTATGTCCTGGTGGGATCAGATCCTCCACTCCTATCCTATTCTAGTCCTATAGTCAGTTTGTGTCCTAGTGGGATCAGATCCTCCACTTCTATACGACTCCTATAGTCAGTTTATGTCCTAATGGGATCAGATCCTCCACTTCTATCCTATACTACTCCTACAGTCGGTTGGTGTCCTAGTGGGATCAGATCCTCCACTCCTATACGACTCCTATAGTCAGTTTATGTCCTAGTGGGATCCGATCCTCCACTCCTACTATTTACTACTCCTATAGTCAGTTTGTGTCCTAATGGGATCAGATCCTCCACTCTTATCCTATACTACTCCTATAGTCAGTTTGTGTCCTAGTGGGATCAGATCCTCCACTCCTATTATATACTACTCCTATAGTCAGTTTGTGTCCTAATGGGATCAGATCCTCCACTCTTATCCTGTACTACTCCTATAGTCAGTTTGTGTCCTAATGGGATCAGATCCTCCACTCCTATTATATACTACTCCTATAGTCAGTTTGTATAACTATTTTCATTTGGTCCAAAAACTATCCCATTTGGTCCAAAAAGGGTCTGTAAAATATATAGACTTGTATATAGACTTTTCTATTGTGTTATTGACTGTACGTTTGTTTATTCCATGTGTAACTCTGTGTTGTTGTTTGTGTCGCACTGCTTTGCTTTATCTTGGCCAGGTCCCAGTTGTAAATGAGAACTTGTTCTCAACTGGCCTACCTAGTTAAATAAAGGTGAAATAAAAAATTTATAAAATGCCTTATGTTTTCTAGGATAATGCATGAAGCATTTCTTTGTCCTAGCTAGGCTTCCTTCCTTCCTTCCTTTCCTCCAGCTCCAGGCTTCTCTCCATGTGAACAGTAAACAGGTTCTAACTGCAGACAGCCTCCAGTCTGTCCCCAGGTCATCCCTCCATTACAATCAGTCTAATCACAGACAGGCTGCTAGCTCTCTGGCTGAGGAGCCCAGCACACCTGGGTCTGTTGTGAACACGCACTCACTCACACACACACACACACACACACAGTTGCACGCACACACAGGTGCATGTACACGCACACACACAAGCAAACACACACTCACACACATGAATGCTTGCAAACACACACACACACACACGGGGTCCTTGTACTTATCCCAAGCTAGTTGTTTCTTTTTCATGGCAGGGCGTTGCCGGTGTTTTATAGGAAGAGAGACCCTTTTCCTTCCAGCCCACTCCATTAGGAGGTCAGTAAGACCCAGACAACAGAGGGTGAACCGTTAGACTAGCAGCCATCTTCTCTCCCCAACATAAAACATTGTTATTCCCCCCTAACCTCATTTGAATGACATCTTTCACTTCAGTGTGTTTAATCATTGTGGTCTTCAGAAAAACGTGCGACATTTCTATAAAAATAGTAGAGCAAAAACATCTTGCAGGTGCAGACAGGAATTCAGCTGAAAATGAGGGCCGTGTGAAAGTGCTCCAGAGCTTTCATTCCTATTTCTCCCAGGGGCACCCTCCGTCTCCCTCCTTAATATGTTACCCCACCCTGGCTGCCAACACCAACACACCCTCCTCAAACTCCACCCCACAGGAGAACAAGTGTCTTCAGAGGAGGATCAGGGGTGGGGGCCTCCACCCCACCACCTCCAACCTGCTCCACTCTCCCCACTCCCCAGCCCACATGAAGCAGCTGGACCCAGGCCAGGGGAGGCCAGAGGAAGCGGGCAGGAAGGAGGCCGAGGGCCGTGGCTGGGGTCCGATCTGGTGGTGGAAGACTACTTTTTCCTCTGGCTGGAAAAATCTGCTCAGTGTGCTCAGCTGCACTAGGCAGGGCTCGGCGAACACATCATCCGAGCGTAACCCGAGCCAATGGGCAACCATCTTGGCTCTATGAAAAAAACAAAAAACAAGGCGTAGCCCCTCCACACTCCCCAATTCCCCTCCTCCACTCCTCCTCTGGAGATTTACCACTGTTTATTTACCTGGAGTCAGTTCCAGATCCACACCTGCACAGAGACCTGCTCTTCAGTATCCTAACTGTCCTAAGTGATCTGAACTGAAACCAGGCTCTGTTCATCACTATTACAACAGCAGTGAAACAGAGAGATATTCTGTTTGGACACCTCATACCAGGCAAGCACAGACCTAGCTCGGAGGGGGAGACAAACATCAGCAAAGTATTTTAGGATGAGATGATGGATGGATGTTTTCCGCTATGTCATTCTTCAAATAAATGTTTCATTTTAGCCCCCCCTTTTTAAAGGGAGATAATTATTCGATTGGACTTTTCCTCCCTCTCTTTCTGACCCCAACCTTGCATGTCAGAGGCTATGTTGTTGTTCTCATGCCTGGTCGCCTCGCTCCAGAAACCTGGCGGTATGTGTGTGTGAGAGTGTCCCTCCCTGACAGATCCTTGCTGCTACTTACTTACGTTTGTTTTTAAACCAGATCCTGGTCACTCATAATTTATCAAGATTGCCTGGCTGACACACACACACACACACACACACACACACACACACACACACACACACACACACACACACACACACACACACACACACACACACACACACACACACACACACACACACACACACACACACACACACACACACACACACACACACACACACATAATAGTGTCCCTGAAAAAGGAGGCCCATTTCATGCTGTTCCCGACACACAACGTTCAGACCGAGCTACTTCACATTTCTCATTCCAATTCATAAGGGTGGGTTGAAAATAGTGTCCTCTTTTATGTTCCTGTGAATAGGACCCTTTGATGATCCAGACAGCAGACATGACAGAGAACTGGTTGATCTGAACACACTATAGGTGTTCATATTTACCTATGGCCAAACTGGTGGGAACACTTCCCCTAATGACCTGTATGAATGGAAACATATCAAGGTATGGTAGCATACAGACACGGCTGTATTAACATCAGAAACATATATAGCTACATAGAGAGACATATATCTATCTAAATATCTAAATATCTATGGTTGACATTATAGTGAGTCTAAGGGCTTGTGACATAAGGCTCTAATATGGATTCATAAATGCTCATAAATGGTTATTAGCCTCCAGGCAGTGCTGTAGGTCTCTAGGATAGACTATAATCCCACTACTGTTGGGCCCTGGTGGATTGTAAGGGTTTGAGGTAACAAGACTGTAAAGCTGGCTCTCTGGACTGTTGTGACCGCGAGAGGCGCGGTCCATTCACGGTCACGTCCATGAGGAAGCCACCTGACCGCTGTCATTGGCTGCTGAGATTGGGCTCAGTCGGATGGTTCATTTTGTGAATTACTCTGATTTATTTTACTAACCCCTTCCCTCCACTCACTCACTCACACACACACACACACACACACACACACACACACACACACACACACACACACACTTAAAGGCTTAATGCCAAACACAAAGCAAAGGCTTAATGCCAAACACAAAGCACTCACCGGGAAAAGCGATCTCCTACTCCCTTCCTTCAGAACACTGTGTCCACATTCTAATCAGTCCTACTTAACATAACCCACTACCCTAACCCTACCGTGCTGGTAGGTCCTCTCACTTTGCTTGGCTTGCTTTACGTTATGGCTTTTTAAATGACAACAGCCCATAAATACACACACACCATACACACACCGACCCGTGCATGCAGAGGAATGAGCAGCCCGCCTGCGCCTGGCGCTGGACCAAGCCTGTTCGTTCTAGTAAAGGTCAGGGGTCAGCAGAAACACTGCTGCGATGTTTCCCCTCGCTCGCCAGGCTAACTCGGTTCGTCATGTTTGGCCAAAGGAGAAAAACCCACCCTGCCGTGCCTGACACGCTTGTTTTGACTTCAGAACCGAGACCGAGAGAGACGTCCACATTGTTCAAAGGATAAGAGAGGGGGAGAAAGACATTAGCTAAATGTTTAGTACAGGAGGGAACATAGTCTGACTGGCACTCGAAAATATACTCCCCCATCCTCTTTGTTTCTAATTCTGAACACTTCAACTCAAAACAGAACCCCAAATTCATCTGGTGACAAAATGGAAGCCTCATTCCCTTTAAATTGATACTAAGCTGTTTACCAGATATGGGTCATGACATTACGACACACTCCGGAAAAGAACCTCTTAAAAGCTTAATTTAAAAGCCGAAAACGTTTAACCTAAGTAGTTCTAAATGCCCCCACGGTGTTAGCCTACAGTACTTCCCCCACGGTGTTAGCCTACTCTACTTCCCCCACGGTGTTAGCCTACTCTACTTCCCCCACGGTGTTAGTCTACTCTACTTCCCCCACGGTGTTAGCCTACTCTACTTCCCCCACGGTGTTAGCCTACTCTACTTCCCCCACGGTGTTAGCCTACTCTACTTCCCCAACGGTGTTAGCCTACTCTACTTCCCCCACGGTGTTAGCCTACTCTACTTCCCCCACGGTGTTAGTCTACTCTACTTCAAGTAGTGTAAGTGGGCCTGAGCTGGATCGCGTGTATCGAGTTGGTGGAATTTTGGGGTTGCCAAGCATGGTGAATGGTTCCACATCTGGCAACCAGACAGACAGACTGAAGGGGAGGGAGAGAGAGAGAGAGAGAGAGAGAGAGAGAGAGAGAGAGAGAGAGAGAGAGAGAGAGAGAGAGAGAGGGGTCTAAAGGAGAGAGAAAAGGAGAGAGGGGGAATGAAGTGGGACAAGAAAGAAGGGATCCAGTAGGGATCCAGTCCCAGCCTGGGGGCTAGCAGACACAGAACACAGCCCTCCTCTCCTCATCAGTCTCTCTCTCTCTGTCACCCTCTGGTCCTCAGCCCCTGCCCAGGCACACATGTTTACATTAACAAGAAAGAAGAGAAGAAGAGATCTGATGGGCCGACCGCACCGTCCTCAAAAACAGCGGAACGGAGAGAAAAACAAGAAGAGAGAGACAGTCGTCCCATGTGAAACTGGCTTTGTGGTGAGATACACAGCCCACGCCATCAGTGGTGTAGTGGAGGGCAGACGTAAGTAAACAGTTTCCACACTTGTTTCTTTTGCTTGACAGTTTACACATTGAAAGTATAGGGTGTGTTGCTTTACTGACCGCCACTGGCGATAAGAGTTACCCATCAACTTTTAACCACAACATCACTGCACGCAGTGTACTGTATGATAATAGAGAGAAAGGAGGCGAGAGAGAGAGAGAGAGAGAGAGAGAGAGAAGAATATCAGAGAAAGAGAAGAGAAAGAGAAAGAAAGGAATAGAAATGGAGATGTAAAGAAAGAGATAGATGTAAGGAGAGAGATAAAAGACAGGCAGACAGAGGACCGAGGAGATGATTTCCTTTCCAGATATGAAATGTCAGTTGTCTGGAACAGACAGTCTTTATTGTCTTCTGTCAGCGAGGACGACACGCCCACCGTGAGAATGTGTGTGTGTGGAGTGTGTGGTGACAACTGTGCGAGGCGAGACAGAGACACAATAGTCCCCCATCAACGCACACACACATAGGCCTGGCCACAGAAACAAGGGCTATGAGTCACGAGGCTCTGTCTTCAGCACGCAAGCGACTGAAACCGGCGTCAACACAGCAAAACAACACAGCGTACACCAAGGAGTGAGTGACACGGTCAACGTGGCTAGCTGAATTAGCCTACTTCAGCAGGAAATTACTAAGTCTCGAAACATACTTTTTGATTTGTCTGTGTTGCCATAGAAAACAACAGGTTTATTGTTGCTCACTCATTGGTAGTATGTCCATGTCTAACTGGAATTTCCATGTCTACTGGAATGCCTTGTTGCAATTAGCAATTCGTTTCCAAAACTGAAACTAGCCCTGGGGTGACTGAAACTAAAGCATGTCAGATTAAAAACACCTTTGATTCAACATGCGCTATATACAAAAGTATGTGGACACCCCTTCAAATAAGTGGATGAGACGTTCGACGAGCAAGTGTCCACATACTTTTTGTCCTGTAGTGTACCTCTGTAGCGTACAAAGCAGATGTGGTGTACAAAGTGCCAAAAAATAAGAACGAGTGAGAACAGAGAACAGGAGACGAGTGAGAACTGAGAATAGGAAAGCGAGTGAGAACAGAGAACAGGAGGCAGTGAGAACTGAGAATAGGAAGCAGTGAGAACTGAGAATAGGAAGCGAGTGAGAACAGAGAATAGGAGGCAGTGAGAGACTGAGAATAGGAAGCAGTGAGAACAGAGAATAGGAAGCGAGTGAGAACTGAGAATAGGAGGCAGTGAGAACTGAGAACAGGAGGCAGTGAGAACTGAGAATAGGAAGCGAGTGAGAACAGAGAATAGGAGGCAGTGAGAGACAGAGAACAGGAGGCAGTGAGTGAGAACTGAGAATAGGAAGCGAGTGAGAACAGAGAATAGGAAGCAGTGAGAACTGAGAATAGGAGGCAGTGAGAACAGAGAATAGGAAGCAGTGAGAACTGAGAATAGGAGGCAGTGAGAACTGAGAACAGGAGGCAGTGAGGAACTGAGAATAGGAAGCAGTGAGAACAGAGAATAGGAGGCAGTGAGAGACAGAGAGACAGGAGGCAGTGAGAACTGAGAATAGGAAGCAGTGAGAACAGAGAACAGGAGGCAGTGAGAACAGAGAGACAGGAGGCAGTGAGAACTGAGAATAGGAAGCGAGTGAGAACAGAGAATAGGAGGCAGTGAGAACAGAGAACAGGAGGCAGTGAGAACTGAGAATAGGAAGCGAGTGAGAACAGAGAATAGGAAGCAGTGAGAACTGAGAATAGGAGGCAGTGAGAACTGAGAATAGGAAGCAGTGAGAACAGAGAATAGGAGGCAGTGAGAACAGAGAATAGGAAACAAGTGAGAACAGAGAATAGGAGGCAGTGAGAACTGAGAATAGGAAGCAGGTGAGAACAGAGAATAGGAAAGCAGTGAGAACACAGAGAATAGGAAAGCGAGTGAGAATAGCAGTGAGAATTAAATTATGTGGTTCAAATCAAATCAAATGTTATTGGTCGCATACACAGAGTTATGCACGTTTTCGAAAGCTGTAACAAGTCTGTAACGTAATTATACAAGAAGTGCAAGGAAACGCTAGAAATGTCCTTCCTGTCCTGAGTTGCATGACAGCTAAGGTTGGAGTCGGACAGACAGACAGACAAGTGGGGACAGGCAGTGTGAGCTCAATAAACACATTCCACCTGGGGACACGGTGAAATAGCCCTACAGGTCTGCATACACACTGTACCGATGTCAATGATTAACGCACAATAACACATAACCCACCCATTCTCTCTTCTCCTCAGCGTCAGTATGAGAATGGGTTTCTGAGAAACAGGTGGTGGGGGTTCCATGTATATTATATCATCGGACTAGTATTGTGTGGGTTGTACAATGGTACACAATCTCCTACGACGTCATGCAGAGGCAGAGATCAAGAGAGAGAGGCGAAAGAGAGCGAAAGAGAGCGATAGAAGGGGGTAGAGAGAGAGAGAGAGAGAGAGAGAGAGAGAGGGTAGAGAGAGAGCGAGAAAGAGAGAGAGAGGGTTAGAAAGAGAGGGGTAGAGAGAGAGAGAGCTAGAGAGAGAGAAGGGGGTAGATAGACAGAGAGCTAGAGAGAGAGAAAGAGGGGGTAGAGAGAGAGAAAGAGGGAGGGGTTTGAAAGAGAGGGGTTAGAGAGAGAGAGAGCTAGAGAGAGAGAGAGAGGGGTAGAGAGAGAGCTAGAGAGAGAGAAAGGGGGGTAGAGAGAGAGCTAGAGAGAGAGAAAGGGGGTAGAGAGATAGAGCTAGAGAGAGAGAAAGGGGGTAGAGAGATAGAGCTAGAGAGAGAGAAAGGGGGTAGAGATAGAGCTAGAGAGAGAGAAGGGGGGTAGAGAGAGAGAGCTATAGAGAGCTAGAGAGAGGGGGTAGAGAGAATGCTTAACAGAGATGCTTTATATTCTTTCCTCTGAATCTCTGAATCTCAACACCCAGAACCAAACCTTGTGTACATGGAAACAGAGAGACTATCTGAAAGGGATTCAGATTCAGTTGTGTGTGCACAACACCATGTATCAAATGAACTCTTAAAACAGACTTCTCTCTAGCTGTAGCTAGCCATCCACCTTCCCAAACCAAAACAACTCCAGTCTCTTCTCTCTCTAGCTGTAGCTAGCCATCCACCTTCCCAAACCAAAACAACTCCAGTCTCTTCTCTCTCTGGCTGTAGCTAGCCATCCACCTTCCCAAACCAAAACAACTCCAGTCTCTTCTCTCTCTGGCTGTAGCTAGCCATCCACCTTCCCAAACCAAAAACAACTCCAGTCTCTTCTCTCTCTTGCTGTAGCTAGCCATCCACCTTCCCAAACCAAAACAACTCCAGTCTCTTCTCTCTCTAGCTGTAGCTAGCCATCCACCTTCCCAAACCAAAACAACTCCAGTCTCTTCTCTCTCTTGCTGTAGCTAGCCATCCACTTTCCCAAACCAAAACAACTCCAGTCTCTTCTCTCTCTTGCTGTAGCTAGCCATCCACCTTCCCAAACCAAAACAACTCCAGTCTCTTCTCTCTCTTGCTGTAGCTAGCCATCCACCTTCCCAAACCAAAACAACTCCAGTCTCTTCTCTCTCTAGCTGTAGCTAGCCATCCACCTTCCCAAACCAAAACAACTCCAGTCTCTTCTCTCTCTTGCTGTAGCTAGCCATCCACCTTCCCAAACCAAAACAACTCCAGTCTCTTCTCTCTCTAGCTGTAGCTAGCCATCCACTTTCCCAAACCAAAACAACTCCAGTCTCTTCTCTCTCTAGCTGTAGCTAGCCATCCACCTTCCCAAACCAAAACAAATCCAGTCTCTTCTCTCTCTAGCTGTAGCTAGCCATCCACCATCCCAAACCAAAACAACTCCAGTCTTACAAGAAGTGGTGACGTGGCTTTGCAAGCCTGCAGAACATTCTCCTAGTACTACTAGGACTACTTCTACTGCCTGCAAGCTGAGCGTGTCACCCTCCTCTTTCCCCCTACCCGCCTCTGTTACACAACTCAACATTCCAGCGTATGTGTGTGTGTGTGTGTGTGTTACGCGCAGAGCTGACTTCATTTTCAATCTGCTCTACTCTGCTGTGCTCGACACGCCAGCCACGTCCTCCAGTAGCAGTCAGGAGGGCCTCCCACCCTAACCTCCAGCGTCCTCCAGTAGAAGTCAGGGGGCCCTCCCACCCTACCCTCCAGCGCCACAGAGGAACCCCCACAACACAAACAACATCCGTGCCTGCCTGACTTTCTAGGAATGGCAGAGTCAAGTCAACCCAGCCTCGCTCGCTTTCTGTTCCTCACTTGTTTTCCGTGTGCTTCTGTACTCAGGCGCGCAGCTTCGGTTTTAGAAGTGGGGTGACATAACTTTATTTTTATCTAGTCGGATTAACACTCCAAACTGCCCACCCGACTGCTCGGAGGCGTCCACATGGTCCTAAAGAACACTGTTGCCTCGTTTTGTATCACATTCCAAGGATAAAACCAGGGGGGGAACGAAAATGCAATTTCAAAATGTTGAGTGAAAGTTGCGCCCCTGGCTGTCCTGCCGTATTTCACAACTCAAACAAAAGCCTTTCTAGAAACAACCTGCTATTCTTCTCTCTCTCTCTCTCTCTCTCTCTCTCTCTCTCTCTCTCTCTCTCTCTCTCTCTCTCTCTCTCTCTCTCTCTCTCTCTCTCAATCTCTCTCTCTCCGTCTCTTGGCCACACAGCTCCATAGTCCACTCCAGGCAGTGTGATTTCATGACTTCATGAAAATCTCTAGGCTAAATGGACTTTTTTACGAGGTGCGACATCAGCTACTTTGCGTCAGTTGAAAATGATTCAGTGACCTGGAGGCTTCAACACCTGAGATGGAGGTGGGACTACCTTCTCATTGAGATGTGGGTATAGGAGGGGTATACCTACATACGTATGAAGTGTGCATTACATAGACTACGTGAGCATACACACATACTGTGAAACGGACACACACCACACATGGACATGAGCAAACACACACTAAAGCAGACATGCACCACATACACAACAAGCATGCTGACACACCCGGACATGGACACATGTGAACACACACACGCACATGTACAGTATTGTATTGTATTTAATTGTATTGTATTGTATTTAATTGTATTGAATTGTATTGTATTGCATTGTATTGTAATGTATTGTAATGTATTTAATTGCATTGAAATGTATTGTATTGTAATGTGTTGAATTGTATTGTAATGTGTTGTATTGTAATGTATTGAATTGTACTGTATTGTAGATGATTGAAGAGGTGTCCAGCTTACTGGCATGCATGTGAACCTACCTTCACACCTACTGCACATTTACATGCACACCTACAATTAAGTCAACACACACACACGCACACACACACTCACACACACACACACTATGACAATACAGTCCAGTAGACTGAGAGTCTGACGCGTGGCGTCCCCAATGAGTCACTGATCACTATTTCATGGAATGTTACAGAGTGACTTGGCAGCACAGCGTGACCAAGGTTAGAGTCAGAACCATAAAGGTCACATGTCCTCAACACAGAACATGTCCTATCTACCTACTCCAGGATTAATAAGTTATGGGAGAAATAGAGAGAGAGAGAGAGAGAGAGAGAGAGAGAGAGAGAGAGAGAGAGAGAGAGAGAGAGAGAGAGAGAGAGAAAGAGAAAGAGAAAGAGAGAGATGGTTGGCAATAACAGAGGCACTGAACATAACAATTACGTCCGTCATCAATTCAATGTGGTGTTTCTGTGTCTATGACCGTAAGTATATGAGTACATGACCTTAAAGTATATCATAGTTATAGTTAAACTATGAAACACTTTTATATCAATATCAAATCTTTCTGGGAAACAATTAAGTACCTTTAAGTAATACATTTCAGTTCAAATGGGCAAAATGTGGTTTTTAGGAACAAATATTATTCTCAAGCAAGACTTTTGCTAGAACTGTCTGGGAATGGTCCAAGTGGGGAGGGGAAAACTGACAACGAGCTGTTATTGGTGGAGAGGTTTGCCCATGCAAACCTGCTGATTAGAACATCCTGTGATTGTATTTTCAACTAGAAACTATCAAGAAATAAAATGTCTTAATACATTTTACAGTGTTAGTTTCATCAGCTGTTGTACAATATGATTTAAAACACCACGGGAAAAATAGAATTTTGACTGCACTGGGCCTTTAAAACTTCATAATGTCCAACATCACAGGCCCTCCATAGCCTGGGTCTTGTTCATTATTGGACATGCAACGGAAAACGTTTCCAAAGTCCTGGTAGTCCTTCCCTGTTTCAGTATGTTTTTGTCTGTTCGCTGCCTAATGACCACGACCCTGTGTCTTTGTATCAGTTGACTTCCTCTCACTCCAGATGCAGAGATCCATTTCAGACAGGGCAAGCCAGCCAGGGACTCTCTCTCCATACAGTTTCCTGTCACAAAACAGTCAGCCCCCTAACCCAAATAAAGGTAGGAGGGAAGGAGGGAGGAGAGAGGCATTTTGGCAGAGAGAGAGAGTGAAGAGGGTCCACTGTGAACAGGGGCTCTGTACCCCTCCTCCCCATCTGCTTTCATCCTCCCCTCTTCCTCAGCTTTCTGCTGACTCAGTAAGAGAGAGAGAGAGAAACAAAGTAAGAAGAAAAAAAGAAAGAAAACAGAAGAAACAGATGTGGTCTCTTTGGAGAGAGAGAAGGAGAGGGGAGCAGAAGAGGTGAAGTAACAGGCCTGGCCTCCCCTACCATCCAGTCTGACATATAACACACTACAGAGTGGTGTTTCTTTCTGCTCTGGCTCCAGCCCCAGCCAGGTCTGGCCTCTAGCTACAATGGGAGAACAGGTCCCAGGTCTGTTTGTATAGCCAACTCCTATGGTCGTTATCATGCCAAACATATTGTATTGCAGGAGTTGAATAAGCCAAATAAGGAGGACACTGTGATGATCAATGGAATCTGAGAGGAGATCAGGACGGAGAGTTGTAAGGCCTATCTACGTGCACGCACGCACATGCGCACACACACACACACACACACACACACACACACACACACACACACACACACACACACACACACACACACACACACACACACACGGAACATGGCACCTCCCTGTGATAATGCTCTATTTATTTCCCTCCTGTCAGAACATTACTCCAGTATAGTTAGTTGTGGTTTTCCAAAAACCTTGTTACTGAGTGAATTGACCAGCTGAGTCACAACACATCAGAAAACATGAACTTAACTCACAACATTGTTTTCTGTCACGTCCTGGCCGTAGAGAGCCCTCTGGGTTCCCTATGGGGTTCTGGGCCAGGACGGGACCAGAAGGTGTTTGGCATTCTTTATGTTGGTTCCCAATTAGAGGCAGCTGTTGTTCGTTGCCTCTAATTGGGAATCCTATATAGGTTGCTCATTTCCCCACCTGGGTTTGTGGGTTATTGAATGTGTTTAGTTGTATGTACACTGTATGTGGCGATCCGGTTGGGCGTTGTTGTTTTTGGTGAAGTTTCACTATTCTTTCAATTAAAAGATGTGGAACGCAACACACGCTGCTCCTTGGTCCTCTCCTTCAGGCGATCGTGACGTTTTCTCCATCTGTACATTGCTGTCGGCTGTCTGGTATCTTCCCTGGCCAAAGAACACTTCAGAGTGCCACAATCAGAATCATCAATCAATCAATAATAATGATCATTCATTCACTTATCTATTTCCTATGGCACTTTTCGTTACAATAATGATTTTAAAGTGCTTCATCGCCAAACCACCAGCCAGATGTTTCTCTGGACTGAGTAACAGCCCAGATTGGTTTTGTATTTAACTTCTAACCAATGCCTAGTCATCATTTTCCGTCAATGACTCACTTTATGTGAAACTGAGAGGAGGGACAGAAAACAACACCTGACTGGCACCGGTAGGTAGACTGTCTCTGTCTACATAATGTAGGACCATAAATAGACCTGATGATCCTTTCTCAATCGAGGGAGGGCAAACATACCACAGGACTCCTCCCAACATGACAGGATATGAACGTCTGATCACTAGCAGAGAGCAGCAATGTCAGATGGGTTTTTCCAGTCAGCAGGTGTGTGTGTGTGTGTGTTTGTGTGTCAAATCAAATCAAATCAAATCAAATTTTATTTGTCACATACACATGGTTAGCAGATGTTAATGCGAGTGTAGCGAAATGCTTGTGCTTCTAGTTCCGACCATGCAGTAGTATCTAACAAGTAATCTAACAAATTCACAACAACTACCTTATACACACAAGAGTAAAGGAATGAATACAGTATGTACATATAAATATATGGATGGCGATGGCTGACCGGCATAGGCAAGATGCAGTAGATGGTATGGAGTACAGTATATACACATATATATGAGATGAGTAATGTAGGATATGTAAACATTATATAAATGGCATTGTTTAAAGTGGCTAGTGATACATTATTTCATCCAATTATAATTATTAAAGTGGCTAGAGATTTGGGTCGATGACCGAGCGGCATAGGCAAGATACAGTAGATGGTTTAGAGTACAGTGTATACATTTGATATGAGTATGTCGGATCGTAAACATTATATACAAAATTGTTTAAAGTGGCTAGTGATACATTTGTTACATCCAATTCCTATGTATAAAGTGGCTAGAGATTTAAGTCAGTATGTTGGCAGCAGCCACTCAATGTTAGTGATGGCTGTTTAACAGTCTGATGGCCTTGAGGTAGAAGCTGTTTTTCAGTCTCTCGGTCCCAGCTTTGATGCACCTGTACTGACCTCGCCTTCTGGATGATAAGCGGGGTGAACAGGCAGTGGCTCGGGTGGTTGTTGTCCTTGATGATCTTTTTGGCCTTTCTGTGACATCGGGTGGTGTAGGTGTCCTGGAGGGCAGGTAGTTTAACCCGGTGATGCGTTGTGCAGTCCTCACTACCCTCTGGAGAGCCTTACGGTTGTGGGCGGAGCAGTTGCCGTACCAGGCGGTGATACAGCCCGACAGGATGCTCTCGATTGTGCATCTGTAAAAGTTTGTGAGTGATTTTGGTGACAAGCCAAATTTCTTCAGCCTCCTGAGGTTGAAGAGGCGCTGTTGCGCCTTCTTTACCACGCTGTCTGTGTGGGTGGACCAATTCAGTTTGTCCGTGATGTATGCCGAGGAACTTAAAACTTTCCACCTTCTCCACTACTGTCCCCTCGATGTGGATAGGGGGGTGCTCCCTCTCCTGTTTCCTGAAGTCCACGATCATCTCCTTTGTTTTGTTGACATTGAGTGAGAGGTTATTTTCCTGACACCACACTCCGAGGGCCCTCACCTCCTCTCTGTAGGCCGTCTAAATCGTTGTTGGTAATCAAGCCTACCACTGTAGTGTCGTCAGCAAACTTGATGATTGAGTTGGATGCGTGCTTGGCCACGCAGTCATGGAGTAAACAGGGAGTACAGGAGAGGGCTGAGAGCGCACCCTTGTGGGGCCCCAGTGTTGAGGATCAGCGGGGTGGAGATGTTGTTTCCTACCCTCACCACCTGGGACCGGCCCGTCAGGAAGTCCAGGACCCAGTTGCACAGGGCTGGAGTCGAGACCCAGGGTCTCGAGCTTAATGACGAGCTTGGAGGAACTATGGTGTTAAATGCTGAGCTGTAGTCGATGAACAGCATTCTTACATAAGTATTCCTCTTGTCCAGATGGGTTAGGGCAGTATGCAGTGTGATTGCGATTGCGTCGTCTGTGGACCTATTGGGACGGTAAGCAAATTGGAGTGGGTCCAGGGTGTCTGGCAGGATGGAGGTGATATGATCCTTGACTAATCTCTCAAAGCACTTCATGATGACGGAAGTGAGTGCTACGGGGCGATAGTCATTTAGCTCAGTCACCTTAGCTTTCTTGGGAACAGGAACAATGGTGGCCCTCTTGAAGCATGTGGGAACAGCAGACTGGGATAGGGACTGATTGAATATGTCCGTAAACACACCAGCCAGCTGGTCTGCGCATGCTCTGAGGACACGGCCAGGGATGCCATCTGGGCCGGCAGCCTTGCGAGGGTTAACACATTTAAATGTTTTTGTGTGTGTGTGTGTGTGTGTGTGTGTGTGTGTGCAAGCCTATGATGTGGGGATGAAGAAAACACTGGTTTCCTGGGCCTTGCCTAGAAAAGGAAACTACTGGTAGTCAGTCTGAACAGGGCAAAGAGAGAGAGAGTGAGAGGGGGTGGTAGAGAGAAAGAGAGAGAGAGAGAGAGAGAGAGAGAGAGAGAGAGAGAGAGAGAGAGAGAGAGAGAGAGAGAGAGAGAGAGAGAGAGAGAGAGAGTCGCCAGGGAGCGATGTCAGAAATGGGAAGGAAGCCGATGGCAACAGAGGCCGACCGAGCAACCAACCACGCGGCAGCGCTGCGGTTAGCAGAGTAGCATACAAGTGTCATGCTGGTTACCAGCAGAGCAGTGGTCTGTGAGAAGAGAACGGAAACAGCAGTGTCACCTTGGAGGCTTCTATCTACCTACCCATCCACCCCCCCATATCTATCTATCTATCTATCTATCTATCTATCTATCTATCTATCTATCCTCACAGATAGATAGTGTCTGAAATGGCACATTATCCCTATACAGTGCACTTGTTCTGACCAGAGCCCTATATGGCAGGTTGTTTCAGGGCAGGGATGTGTTGTTGTGTGTCTACGTGAGACTGTTCTGCTGTCACCCAGCCAACTGTGTCCTGGTAACAGCACAGACTGCATGGGCCTCCCTGTCACAGAGCCAGGGCATACATACACACACACACACACACACACACACACACACACACACACACACACACACACACACACACAGAAGGAGTAGGGCAATGAAGAACAGCCTGTACCGTGTATCGTGTCTAAGGCTCTGTCCAAAATGGTAACTTATTCCCTTTATCATAGTGCACTACTTTTGGCCACACCCAAGGCTCCCTATTCCCTATACAGTGCACTCACTTTGGCCCATAGGGAATAGGGCGTGAGGGAGTGTGCACTGAGCTATGTGGATACCGATACAGAGATTGTCTCAGATGAAGTCCCAGACATACTGTCATTAAAAAGGGTTGGACCAGGATGACAGCTGAGAGGCTGAGCACTATAGGGTTCCTTCCATCGTGGAGTCGACAGGGATCAGCCTCCCAGAGAGATCCACCAACACAGAGAATAATTGAAAAGGTTCCACGATTAATCAAGCATTTGCTAAATTCCTTTGGCTAAGGCCCGGAATGAAAAATAATTGGATTGTAGTTTTTTGCAAAACCCTCAAACAGGGTATCACCGTAACATCAACAAAGATACAGGAAATAGAGACACGACAATGCCTTGAGCCAACCGGCCCACAGTTTCACTACAATAATGGCAGGGAGTAGGAAACTGAACCACCTCCACATTTTAACACCTATGTGTGCCCATAATGTAATTTGAGGACACAAGTCTGGACAGGGTTTGGGGATCCATGGTGCATTATGTTCTCGACACATCGCAAACCCTCACACACACAACATCTCCCCTCTCCCTGAAAGCCTGTCATTACAGACACACACGGGCCTCTTTTCTCCCTGACATGGGAACAGGAAAACAAGGCAATCAAAAATGGAGGGGAAAAAAAGGAGATTGTTTTTGAAAGGAAATGAGGTTGAGTGAACCAGATTTGGGGATTTGGGACCGCGACAGACGACATTTCAACGTTGTCTCTGCGCTGTCCCCAAGGCCTTCCCCCTGTGGGACACAGTGCCACAGCGCTGCCATAGCGTTGCAGGACGATAGATTAGTCAACAGCGGCGCCCCTTTATGACCCAGAGTTCACTTCTTCTTCTCTATGGCAACTGTCTTCGTTTGTGACAAGAGAGGTCGAAAGGCACGGCAACTTTTAGTTGGCATTTTAATGATATGAAGAGTGCCTTAGTTCTCCGGTTTTGTTTTTAAGACCAATGAACCCCTTCACCAAAGACGACCTTCTATCTACAGAGGCCTGTCATTTGTGTACCCTAGCAGTGCTCCCCTTCCTTATTGTTTCTACAACTAAACCATGTCTGTAGTCTGCTCTACAGGTTTTAAAATCCCTCACTTAAAGAAAAGACACCCGCAGTGTGCATTTCAAGTCGAAGTACCCTAAATGACCCTTCTTGAACCACTTAACCTCCTGTTCTAATCTATTGCATCGGGGACACTGAAGGTCGCATTCAGAAACCTGGAAGTTCGTAACTTAAATTTTTTTTTTTTTAAAGACAACTTTTCAGAAACTCGTGGCCACGTTTGATCGTAAGGGAAATGAATACAGTGATTATGGAAGAGCTTACCAGCACTCGCACATTTCAGCATGTGAAACTGACAAACTATTTTAGTAACCCAACCCCACTGGATACAACCATGCAGTAATAACAACAAGAGACCTATACTCAGGTTCAGCTCTCTCTCTCTCTCTCTCTCTCTCTCTCTCTCTCTCTCTCTCTCTCTCTCTCTCTCTCTCTCTCTAGTCAGAGAGAGGAATATGTCTTTACATGTTTTCACTGAGCTGTCGGCAGAGAGTCAGTGTATTACTCGCTCACATTAGTCATGTGACCGGCAAACCCCGAGCTGGCTCTCAGCAGTCAGCACAGTGACAGCTCACACACACACACACACTCCACCTCTCGCACGCACACTCTAACAGGGCACAGTTAGTCTGTTTTCTATTGGTCCTATCCTAAGCCCAGGCAGCAGCCAGTCAGTCTGTTTTCTATTGGTCCTATCCTAAGCCCAGGCAGCAGCCAGTCAGTCTGTTTTCTATTGGTCCTATCCTAAGCCCAGGCAGCAGTCAGTCAGTCTGTTTTCTATTGGTCCTATCCTAAGCCCAGGCAGCAGTCAGTCAGTCTGTTTTCTAATGGTCCTATCCTAAGCTCAGGCAGCAGTCAGTCAGTCTGTTTTCTATTGGTCCTATCCTAAGCCCAGGCAGCAGCCAGTTAGTCTGTTTTCTATATAGAACAGAAGAAACACCATACTACTAAATCAGCTGGGTCGGGGAAAAATAAACTAAACACAGAGGTCCAAAAACCCACTATACTTTTTTCTTTCATCTACTCTCCTCAAACATCCCTCTACATCCCTCACTTTGCAATATGACACTTTGTTGTACCAAGCAGGCTCCAGTGTGTGTGTGTGTGTGTGTGTGTGTAGAGAGAGAGAAAGAGTGAGAGAGAGAGAGAGAGAGAGAGAGAGAGAGAGAGAGAGAGAGAGAGAGAGAGAGATAGAAAGGTGCAATGCATTCTGGGACGTGTGTGGACAACTCAACAAGCCTAGCTGAGAGACATGACAGGCGAGGCCTCCTTCCCCTCCCTTCACCACCCGCCACAGGATTATCACATTAATGGCAGGATTCCCCTGCCATACATGGTAACAAGTTTCTCCCTATGAACAGACACGGAGGGACAGACAAATCTAATACAAAGTCTAGGTTGAGGTTGCCTTGGAAATCCGATTATTATCCGTCTGCCCAAGGCACATGGAGGAGAGCTTTGATCTTTTATCCAAGGTGGTGGAGCGAGAGAGGTGAAGAGGGGACTGTGCAGAACAAGTGGCCGGACATTTTTGATATTTTCAGTCTACTCTGTGCTTTTAAACTTCAGCTCCACAGGAATACATCTGACATTTACCAACAGTCCTCACCCCATCACCTCTTGTTTATTAGGGAACAGAGTCCTTCCAAGCCCACCATGGGACTGTATGGGCGAGAGACATACAGTTCATCCAGGGAAATGAACAAGAGAGAGATAGAGTTCATCCAGGAAATGAACAAGAGAGACAAAGGGGAGGAAGGAGTGTAGGGAGGTTGAATCCTGCTCTCAGATCTGTTTGTGTTGTATAGCCGAGTCTAATTGACCTATAGGAATTGGATATAAACTGATCTGGGATCAGGCTAGCGCTGAGTCTAATAGACCTATAGGAATTGGCTATGAACTGATCTGGGACCAGGCTATATAGCACAGTGTTGTCTGTCATCTTACCTGTGTTTCTCCAGCTCGTTGTGTGACGATCTGAAAGGGCAAATAAACAAAGACATGGATGAGTGCCTTGGGAATTGGTAGATTTACACTCTGTAGTTACTCTGTAGTAACACAGTAGTTACACTGTAGTTACACTCTGTAGTTACTCTGTAGTTACACTCTGTAGTTACTCTGTAGTTACACTCTGTTGTTACTCTGTAGTTATACTCTGTAGTTACACTCTGTAGTTACTCTGTGGTTACACTCTGTAGTTACTCTGTAGTTACACTGTAGTTACACTGTAGTTACACTGTAGTTACTCTGTGAGTTACACCCTGTAGTTACTCTGTAGTTACACTCTGTAGTTACTCTGTAGTTACACTCTGGACACTGTCATTAATACACACCGTCTCATGACCAGGGTGCAGGATGGGAATGCGCGCTTGGGTTGTGTTCATTTGGGAAAACACTTGAAAACATTTTTCAATGGGATATGAAGATTCTGAGGGCGTTTTCCGGTTTTTCAGAAAGGTTTTCTTCCTTTTTGGTACATAATGAGCGTGACCCATGGTGAAGGTCAGGAGACAGACAGAGAGAAGCGTCTTGATATTAGGAAACGGTTTGGAAAGCAGATAGACAGATGAAATAGAGAGCGTAAAGGGTAGAAGAAGTGTGTGACCTACATAGCGTGTTAAAGAGGATGTTGGTCGGCCAAAGTGCTTGAAAGCCCCAAGCCCTTTCCCAATTGTCCTTCCTTTACTGTCATATGGGTGGCTCTGCAGCTTTGAACACGTAGGATACGGTCCAATGTTACTAACATACTCTACTTAAACTGCATGCCACACGCATTGCTTCATTCTAAGTAGCATGCTAGTGTGGATATCGTAACAGGGCCATAGTCCTTGATTGTGTCAAGGTCTTGCAAGCTAACTTAGCTACAGACCCGTGGGAATTTCATGTTTATTTCTGCATGTTCATCTAGTATTTGTTGGAAATAACACACAGCGTCTCCACAGGCCTAATCAGGCTTGGAGATTCAAGAGGCGATGCTTGGAAAATGTGACCCTCGAATTCACAACATTACAAACTAATACAGGACACAGTAGTACAACTGGCTGGTTTTGTCTTGTGTCATCTCTGATAATATCGGCTGTTAGATTTGAACTGGCCTTTCATCTGCACACAGAGGCCTAGTAGAAATATGCTGGGCTGAGGAGTGAGGATATACATACATATATATATATATAGAGAGAGAGAGAGAGAGAGAGAGAGAGAGAGAGAGAGAGAGAGAGGCGAGAGAGATTCCCTCTTTGTGGTCTGACTGCCACTCAGCTCGTCAAAGTGCTCTTGGACTAAACCACCAGGCAGAGCCAGGAGAGCCAGTCAGGTAAAAAACAGCCGCTCAAGCAAACACTGCAAGGATGCAAAAATAGAGGGGAGAGCTGTAGCACTCTTGTGTAACAAATGGTGAAACAAATTTCCCGGGAATTAGATAAGGAAGAGCCATAACACAGGCATACAGCCATGCATTTATTTTACATAAGCTGGAAGGTCAACAACCTCGTGTCGCAGTGCATTCTGGGACAATGCAATGGAAATTCAGAAAAAGGCTCAATACTAAGAAGAAGAAAGCCTTCAGCTCGCCCCCTTCCCCCACACCTCCTTTCTGTTTATCGGATATATATATATATTCTATTTTTGTACAAAGCTCTGCATTCGTCATCGTGTGTAAACTAAATCCTCTTCCCTCGATGTGTGTGTGTATGAAATCTGTCAGAGATCTCTCAGCGGAGGACAAAATGGTCCACGGTGAGAGGGAGAAACACACACGCTCACGCACACGCACTCACACACATCATGCACACGCACACACACACTAGACTGGACAGCAGTACGTGTACGTCAACAGTCCTACACTGTAAAGGGGTAACTGAGAATATGACAGTAGCTTACAGGCAGCTCGGTGGCAACTTAAGTAAAATTCTGTCCTTCATACTACAGTGCACCTACAGTAATATAAATATGGTATCAAAAAAAGTACTGTGTAATGACACACAGTACAATACCATCAAATTGACTTTATTATACTGTAAAAAAGTAAATGCTTCCGTAATCGGATTGAATGAATGAGTGAATTACAAGGCACGCCTAAAAATCAGCCAGAAACAACATCCTACCATATATTTTTGGTCAGATGCACGGATAGGTGTGGTGAAATATGTTGTTTTACAGAGTCAGCCATAGTAATGCGGTGCCCCTGGAACAAAATGAGGTTAAGTGCCTTGCTCAAGGGCACATCGGCAGGTTTCTCCCCTTTTCAGCTCGGATATTAAAACTAGCTGACCTTTCTGTCACTGGCCCAATGCTCTAACCACTAGGCTACCTGCCACCCACTAGTGGTCAAAGGTTTTACAGTACCATTCCAAATACAGCAATTACTTCCACCCACAATATTTTCCCACAATGCACCATAATGTACAGTATGCTGCAGTAAAATGTTTAAAGTATTTTACTGTTGATGATACCCCAAATAACCGTATAATTTACAGTTTTCCATTACAGTGTAGACATGCATACTATTTCAGGCCAGGGAGCTGGGAAGGCTATTAGGACTGACCCGCCAATGAAATGAATAGAGAGCACTGAAGTTCATCTTTATAAACAAACCGCTTGGTTCTTGTACCAATAATACCCTGAAACTACCATCTAGGATGCCAAGGAAATAACAAGCCAAGACACGAACACAAAGACCCCTGCCGTCGAGTCCACCACTCTTTTCAGCCAATCCCTCTTATGTGCCCTTGTACTGGCGACTTCAGCCGTGGTTCCCACAGATGTGGAGGGATGGGAGCAGGAAGATGACCTGAATCTCGTAGGCCCCACTGCCCCACAGCTCACTGCATGAGGCGGCTTGAGCTGATGCTAGCCTATCCTGTGTGCGCGTCACCCATCGTCATAGTATCCAGGGTGGTGTTCACTAGGACACACAACAGCGTTTTAAAAACATTTTCAATGAACAACCTGCATTTTTGACTGGACAAGTCCAGGTAGTCTCTCCTGGTTTTAGTCAGTTTTCTTCCATTAGGTGCCTAATGATGATACCCACTTGCACATAACACTGTGTTGTGTGTGCTGCCCCTAGGCCTCTCACTGGCCATGCTCAGTGGAGGGGAGGGCTCGGCCTGAACGCTGATGCTGCTGACAAGCCCTTTTCACCACCCGACGCCACGGGAGAGGAAATGCTTTATCTCCTGTATAAGGAAGTAGTCCTATTCAAATTTGAAACATGTGCAAATTGGGGACAGGCAAAGCACGAGGCGACACTCCATGGTTTCCTTAAGCGAGGCCACGGGTGAAAGAGGCCCAAAGAGGCCCGGCAGGGAGGCACAGTCCGACACCAGACTTGCCTCACACAGCAACAACAGACACATGACTTTGAATGTCATATAAACTGTCAGTACAAGATTGAAAAATCATCACTAGAGTCGGGACAGGACTGGGCGTGAAAATAAGGCCTACATCAGCCGCCATTTTGGGGATGGATGAAAACATCAATGCATATTATATGAAGGCCTGGGATGTCCTCGTTTGGTAGCAATGCAGTGAAACCAAAACGAGGTGCTCTATGCATCCGTTTGTTTTGAGGGCGCACATGTTCAAGGATGTAATGTTATAATTGTGTGCATGTGCGCCGTGTACTGCTGAACACTGGTTTACAACCCAGTGGCGTTGCATTGTCGATTTATCCTCGGTCTTCAAAGTAAACAGGAAACTCACCCGAAGGTTCTCCTTTCTATGATACCAATTTAACTCTGTCACGTGTGCGTGTAAAGGTATAACATTGCACTACAATATTAATACATTCAATCTAAATTGTATGGAGGGCTTTAAAAAATAAAATGTTAAAACCATGTTTCCATGTGTCAACTAACTTCCATTGATTTGAATGCAGAAATGGTGTTGCACTGACGACTAGCTGTAGTGTGCAGAGCAATGATCTGGTACCAGAGACTAGCTGTAGTGTGCAGAGCAATGAACTGGTACCAGAAAGACTAGCTGTAGTGTGCAGAGCAATGACCTGGTACCAGAAAGACTAGCTGTAGTGTGCAGAGCAATGAACTGGTACCAGAAAAGGAGAGAAACTCAGGCTTTAGCCACACCAGCTGTAAACTGAGCCTTCCGCCCAGGCAGGGGCAGGGTCTGCTAGGAGCTGCATCTGTGGGGCACTGTGTTATGTGGACATCTGTGTTAGCTAAGTTGAGTTGGCCACCACACCCACCTGAGTGTGCCACATCCCCACTGTTTTGCTCCAAGAAAACACAATGTGACTGCACCACAAGACTTGAGAATATAGGACACTGACAGATCCTATATATTTCCCACAACATATGGTTTATAAAATGAGTGTCTTTGGTGAGGGGTGTCATATGGCGGCCTGTTATTCCTACAAATTTGAACTAGGTGCTATCTTGCAAAAAAAAATCATACAAGGAAATTTAAATAATTTGCTGAAATTACGAAGGGAAAATTAATTATCAAAGCGTGAGACTGCTTCTAAAAAAAGTTTTGAGGGCACTGCGCAGGACCTATCATATGCTATGCCAACCAACCAATAAAAAAATAGAATGGCCGGTAAATTTAGCGCAGTAACAACAACAAACATTTCTTAAAAGTGGCGTAATCTTTTTTCAATTGCAAAAATGTTAAATGTTCCTGAAGCACAGCCATACAAAGCAGCCTCAGCACGACAGGAGAATCGATACATTGTACATTATATTTCTGTTATCTGTGTCAGAACGCCGTGTACTGTAGCCTACCGAGATGACGACGCGCTCGGTGTCATATGGGTCAAGGGAGGGTGTGACATAACACAAGTTCCCAAACGTAGCAAATGCAGCAGAAGTGTGCATGTTCAAATCAATGCGTGAATGCATTGGAGAAAAGGGGTTAATGTCAGAATGAAGCATGGGTGTTGAAAAGAAAGTGAGCACCAAAGTGATGCTGTACGCGTGGCAGTGTTTATACGACATCTAAAGAAAAATGGCGTTTGTATGAATGACGAATAAACACAAACAGATCGATTGAACTATTGATATATCGATGGAAAAAGGTGTATATTTACCTATTGTTCTGAGTTTTTCTTGAAATCGGTGAAGCTTTCGTTTTCTTTCGGGAAAAGTCGCTATTGTACGGTAAAACAGACGCGTAACCATGTTCTGCTTCTATTGACAAAGTAAAAAAACAACAGGGTTAAATTCTACACATGTAGGCTAATACATTAAACGTAACAAGGGGTATAAACTGACTATCACATAATAGAACTGTCAATGCCATGTATGACGTAGCCTGAGCAAAACATGTTTTCGATAAAAGTGGTTATGGTTACGTAGATCAACTCTTTGGCAATGCTGGAGCAAAGCACACGATTCTGGACAATCTAATATTGAGTTTATCTACGTAACCATGTATAATAAACATGATATGCATAATGTATTTGGATAAGAAACTGTTCCTTGAACTTGTCCCCAGCCAATTTTAAACAAGGCAATAGCCATCAGATAAAACAGGTTATAAGCATAGACTGATCATACTAATGCAAAACTACAAATGCAAATAGGTTATATCTAAAGACTTTTCCTAATGTGTTGACTCGTTTGTTTATATGCAAGTTAATACTAGGTCGGTCGGTCTGCAATAACACCACCGCACAAGCACAGTATGTTCATTGCTCATAAAGTGACATCATAGCTGCGCTATGGCAGTGCACGTCCACAACTTCACATACTATTGAATAGAAACAGTTTACATTTTCCTAACATTAAATTCGGTCATTAACTTAGTCAAAGCCATTTAACATTCTGGCAGAAATACCTCTGTCTCTTCTTTCCAAATACTCTGCAGCCTCCAGGAGAATTAAAAGAGAATTAAGTTCCATCTTGTTGACTTGTATAAAAATATAAAATACAATCTATATACACAAATGTACAGCTAATGTAAAAAAATATAATATGAGACAAAAAATGAAATAAAAACTAAAACTGTGTTAGGTCGATATGAACGTCTATGTTCAGTTCTGAGTCTTTGGGACTCCCAGCCAGATTCATATCAACTGCACCTAACTAAAAACCTGCGAAGTAAAGGACGGCTGTTCTGGCCAATTAGAAAATAATAATATCCACATAGGCGGTCTCTGAATACGCGCCTTGGCCAATAGGAAAGCTCAGTGACGGGTTTACCCGGAGCACGTTGATACATTGCGAATTGCCTTGTGATTGGCTTGACAATGATAGTAACAAGGTAGAAGCTATACCCTAGCAACAGCGCGTGTGACCCAGCCCCGTAATCGTTCATTGGTCTGATATCTAGATAACTGGCTGTTGATTGGCAGAGGGGTTCTTTTGGGCGTGTCTTTTCCTTCTTCTTGAACATTGAACTTGGCTGTTGTCTCGGTTGCCAGTGTGGCTTGCTCCTCGTCAAAAAGTGTGTCTTGAATCGTGTAGGATGTCACGTTGGTGTTTGTTAGAGCCAACTGCTTCAATTTGACTACTTATTTCAGAAAGGTTCAGCTCTGGTGTGCTTTAGAATAGAGGAAAACTGCTATTATGTTGTCATGACATTGTCTAAAAACAATATAATACTTTCACTGTAATAAAATAGGATACTTTCACTTTTAAAATGGTGTACTTACACTTTAAAGTTTATTATCATGTTATATATCCAGCAGTTACACATGATTCAATGATTCAAGTAAAAGCAAACATCTTTGGGGGGATTTTTTATAATGCATTTGGCAACCCCAGGATGCTGATAGAGAAAGGGGGTTGGGAGCTAAGGGGCAGGATTATTATGAAATGCAAAGACTTGTGCATATGTCATTATGTTTTTGAAATATACATGCTTATAAAATTAACCATTTTAGAATGAGATAGATGACCATTAAGAACAATGTTTTGCAAAACCTCCCTCAGGAGAGAACCTGCATGCCACAGTGCGGGGGGTACTTACCAAGCTGTCTGCATATTTCCATGGCTAATTTTCCCCAGTATTCCCTCAACTGCAACATTTTATGGAAATAGCCCTCAATGTCAGTCAGTGAGTGTCAAAATGACTCTCAGGTGACATTTCTCAGTGTTTGCCTTTAAGTGTCATGAAGGGTAGATCAACAGAAAATGTCACGTTGGTGGTGGTTGTGTGGATGTTGTAGAAGAAAGATATTTAACAAGAATTTGGGTAAATATAAATTGGCTAAATGTCATTATATAGTGCTGTTGTGGACACACAATATTTAATATTTTTATGGTAGCGTGCATTTTGCTCCAAAAATGGTGCCAAAGCAAGACAATTAAAAAAATACACACAACAAGCCCGTAGCTTCCTCTCCACATTGCCGTAGTCTGTTATGTTGATGAGGTCACACTCTCCAGCAGGGTCACAAGGAGTGGGCCTAGCTGTGCTGCCGTCCTCAAGTCAACAACACACTGCTATGCTGTAACCATCATAGAACCAGGCCATACTGTTAAACAAAACTTACCTCACTGTTACTATAAACTTTTACAGTAATTGGTTATAAAGTTCTGTTTATATATGATTATTACCATGCTATATCACATACCAATCTAGTTAAGGCAGTAAAACGTTGCCCTGTGTGTCCCTAATAGTGATCTTGTAAACTTTATTATGTTTTATTGTAATTGCATGAATTATTATTCAGCTCACTAGCCTTATGATAGGCAATATGTCAGTCTATCTTCAGATGACTGTAAAACATGGCCCAGTTGGCTTAGCCTGGTTAGACCAGACTGAATGCTCAAGCTTGCCGGTGACACAATGGCTCAGGGTAGTTTTACCAGGCTACAGCTGGCTACCAAAGTCAACCAACCTCACCCACACACTCACTATAAGAACACAGTGGTGGATAAAAAAATAACCCAAAGAAACACACACCCGAGATAATGAAGTGACAGAGACATTGTTACGTGGCAACATTATCAACTTGAAGATAAATGTAAAGATAAGCAATCAGCTTTATAAACTTGATCTAAAACCCTCACCCAAAAATACTGTCTTTAGGTGTTGCCGTGCGATGTATTGAGAAGAAGAAAGGAAGAAGAAAGTAATATAGGGTCTCAGGAAGATAGTGATAAAAACAAAGATGATGAAAGTGATTGCCAGATGCTTGTAGTGGCCAAGGAAGCATGGGCTGTGTTTGAAATGTCAGAGAGAAATGTCTGTATGCAGTCACTCCCATACGTGGCGGACTCTCTCTGGGTACAGTTCATGTCAACAGGCAGGTGAGACTTGACTGGACTGATGCAACATGTAGGGATCAACATAAACTAGTTTAGTGATCATTTTTTAAGCTACAGGACTGTTTGTCCAGGATTTTGAATTATTCCCAGATGTGTTGTGGTTGGGTGTGTGTGTTTGTGTGTGTATGTGTTTGTGTTTCAGTATCTAATGACACTGATGGTTTAAATGAATATTGCGAATATCACTGAATACCACTCTTTTACCAAACAGATCAAAGACAATATAGAAACCAACTAAATGAATCACCTTGAGTTGCAACTGAAACCAGGGGACTTAATACCAAGAATAGTTGTTCCTAGTGGCCTACCCTTTGTTAGGCTGAATTCATATGCATGACTTTTTTTATTGTTTCCTGGTACTTGTTTGTTGCAGTAGACTTCTGCCTCTGTGAATGTTTCTACCGCTATTATTAACAAGCCAATTCTCCATTGTTCCTGTGTGTGTGTGTGTGTGTGCATGCATGTGTGTTAATGAAACCATTCATTATATACGTTCATATTTCATTTGATAGCCTATATTCCATCATCAATCAATCAAATGTATTTATAAAGCCCTTCTTACATCAGCTGAAGTCACAAAGTGCTGTACAGAAACCCAGCCTAAAACCCCAAACAACAAAGCAATGCAGGTGTAGAAGCACGGTGGCTAGGAAGAAACCGAGAGAACCTAGGAAGAAACCTGAGAGGAACCCAGGCTATGAGGGGTGGCCAGTCCTCTTCTGGCTGTGCCGGGTGGAGATTATAACAGAACATGGCCAAGATGTTCAAATGTTCATAGATGACCAGCAGGGTCAAATAATATTATAGGCCTATATAAACACTGGTAGGTTGGTGTGTGTTAACTTAAAGGCAGGTGGTGTTTCTGTGTGCAATTTCCTGTTCAGCCACGACTGTATGGCTTTGCACGACACCAACTCCCTCATCAAGTTTGCTGGACGACACCACGGTTGTAGGCCTGATAACCAACAACAGCGAGTCAGCCTATAGGAAGGAGATACAGTGGGGAAAAAGTATTTAGTCAGCCACCAATTGTGCAAGTTCTCTCACTTAAAAAGATGAGAGAGGCCTGTAATTTTCATCATAGGTACACTTCAACTATGACAGACGAAATGAGGAAAAAAAAAATCCAGAAAAATCACATTGTAGGATTTTTATGAATTTATTTGCAAATTATGGTGGAAAATAAGTATTTGGTCACATACAAACAAGCAAGATTTCTGGCTCTCACAGACCTGTAACTTCTTCTTTAAGAGGCTCCTCTGTCCCTCCACTCATTACCTGTATTAATGGCACCTGTTTGAACTTGTTATCAGTATAAAAGACACCTGTCCACAACCTCATACAGTCACACTCCCAAACTCCACTATGGCCCAAGACCAAAGAGCTGTCAAAGGACACCAGAAACAAAATTGCAGGCCTGCACCAGGTTGGGAAGACTGAATCTGCAATAGGTAAGCAGCTTGGTTTGAAGAAATCAACTGTGGGAGCAATTATTAGGAAATGGAAGACATGCAAGACCACTGATAATCTTCCTCGATCTGGGGCTCCACGCAAGATCTCACCCGTGGGGTCAAAATGATCACAAGAGCGGTGAGCAAAATCCCAGAACCACAGGGGACCTAGTGAATGACCTGCAGAGAGCTGGGACCAAAGTAACAAAGCCTACCATCAGTAACACACTACGCCATGGGGACTCAAATCCTGCAGTGCCAGGCGTGTCCCCCTGCTTAAGCCAGTACATGTTCAGGCCCGTCTAAAGTTTGCTAGAGAGCATTTGGATGATCCAGATGAGGATTGGGGAGAATGTCAGATGAAACCAAAATAGAAGTTTTTGGTAAAAACTCAACTCGTCGTGTTTGGAGGACAAAGAATGCTGAGTTGCATCCAAAGAACACCATACCTACTGTGAAGCATGGGGCTGGAAACATCATGCTTTGGGGCTGTTTTCTGCAAAGGGACCAGGGCTGACTGATCCGTGTAAAGGAAAAAGAATGAATGGGGCCATGTATCGTGAGATTTTGAGTGAAAACCTCCTTCCATCAGCAAGGGCATTGAAGATGAAAGCGTGGCTGGGTCTTTCAGCATGACAATGATCCCCAAACACACCGCCCGAACGCTTGAAGGAGTGGCCGTAGAAGCATTTCAAAGGTCCTGGAGTGGCCTAGCCAGTCTCAGATCTCAACCCCATAGAAAATCTTTGGAGGGAGTTGAAAGTCCGTGTTGCCCAGCGACAGCCCCAAAACATCACTGCTCTAGAGGAGATCTGCATGGAGGAATGGGCCAAAATACCAGCAACAGTGTGTGAAAACCTTGTGAAGACTTACAGAAAACATTTGACCTCTGTCATTGCCAACACAGGGTATATAACAAAGTATTGAGATAAACCTTTGTTATTGACCAAATACTTATTTTCCACCATAATTTGCAAATAAATTCATAAAAAATCCTACAATGTGATTTTCTGGATTTCTTTTCCTCATTTTGTCTGTCATAGTTGAAGTGTACCTATGATGAAAATTACAGGCCTCTCTCATCTTTTTAAGTGAGAGAACTTGCACAATTGGTGGCTGACTAAATACTTTTTTTCCCCACTGTAAGTGAACTGGCATTGTGGTGTCATGACAACAACCTCTCCCTCAGCGTCAAGCAAAACAAACAAGTTGACTGTTGACTTCAGGAAGCAGAGGAGTGAACATGCCCGATCCACATCAGCGGGACTGCAGTAGGGGCGAGTCACAAGTTTTAAGTTCCTCGGCGCCCACATCACCGAGAACTTGGACCAACAACACCCCTCTTGTCAAGAAGGCGCTAACAGCATCTCTACTTCCTAAGGTGGCTGAAGAAATTCTGCAATGTCGCTCCGGGTCCTCTCCACATACTACCGCTGCACCATCAAAGAGCCTCCTGACCGGTTGCTACACGGCTTAGATGCGGAATTGCTCCATCCCACGACTGCAAGGCCCTCCAGCGGGTGGTGAAGGCGCCCCAGTACATCCCAGGGACCATGCTCTCACCCATCCTGGACATCTACTCAAAAGCGGTTCCTGAGGAAGGCCAGCAGCATCATCAAGGACCCCACACACCCCAGCCACGAGCTGTTCTCTCCCCTTATCGTCGGGCACGTGGTATCGGAGCATAAGATCTGATACCAACAGGCTCAGAGACAGTTTCTATCTACAAGTTATCAGTCTGCTGAACACTTGAACTGGACCTACCACCTGCTCTGATTCTCCACACCTTAGCTCACCCACACAGACACACACACACACACACGCGCGCACACACACACACACACACACACACACACACACACACACACACACACACACACACACACACACACACACACACACACACACACACACACACACACACACACACACACACACACACACAGTATACAGGTGGTAGGTCCAGTTCAAGTGTTCAGCAGACTGATAACTTGTAGATGAGAAACTGTCTCTGAGCCTGTTGGTACATGAATGTTACACACACATCACAACTGCTGCTACCAGACTCTTATCCCATACTGGTCAGTTTATACACTGCCCCCATCTCAAATACACGTGTAAATATTATCCTGTATTATATATCCTGTATTATACTTCTGCTAAAATGTTTATTCTATTCTACTGAGCCATTTTGCTTTATGTTCATGTTCTTATCTGTTGTTATTTCTTATTGTTGTTGCATTGACGACAAGGAACCTGAAAGTAATTCAAATTGAAACTTGAAACTTAGACGAGTCTCATTTATGATGTAGTGTGAGATTTGAGTTGATAATGTCGCTCTCAACTGTCTCCACCACACATAGTTTCAATACCACCTACTGCAGTTGGTTCCGTCATTGCAGATGGTAGTAGTAATAGCCGGAGTACACGTACAGTAGCCTGGTCACAGATCTGTTTGTGCTGTGTCGCCAACTCCTATGGTCGTTGCCATGCCAAACAATTTGTACGGCACAAACAGATCTGGGACCAGGCTGGAGTCTGTTTCACAACGACAACTGTTACAACTGCATTTCCAGGCAGGCCGGCCTAAAAACCTTCTATTACGTCCACACTTCCTCAGTCCTGACGATCATCACATCCTCGTTAGGCCGGTTTATGTGGAAATGATAGATTTATGCAATGGGTGCACTTTTTTAAATCATTGTAGGCGGTCCCATGATGCAGTCCTGCCTTCACTCACTGAGCAGCTGTTCCACTGAACTGAACTGAACTCTGTACGTCTGTGTCTGTTATCAGTGTGTATGTGGTGTGTGACCTTTATCAGTGACAGAGATTACGAAGGGCTTGACCTTGCTTGGAGTCCCAGGTGAAATTATTGGCCTCTTCAAGCCCTATTGATTGAACCCAGTATTTTCCATACTGGCTAAAGATAAATGCAATAAGCGTATTATACATGGCCTCAATCATAGATACATAACAGAGGTTTAAGTGATAGTTTGGGATTTTGGCGATGAAGCCCTTTATTTACTTCCCAAGGAAGTTAGAGGTAGCCGAGGAACCAATGCTACCTAGATTAGCACAAAGACTGCTAGCTGTACCCAAATACTTCCAGTCTTTAACCGCTAGTGCTAACACTTGTTAGCACTGGCTAGAAAACTACCTCTATCTTCATACTGGGCGCTTGAGGCATACAATGGTATCCACAAGTTCCTCTGACTCTGAAACTTTTGCTTTAACAGTCATGATCTGAGAGAAAAGCTGAATAGGTTATACCTTTTTGTCATGGGCAATGGTGCCAAATGCGGTATGATGCTACATACATAGTCCTGTGCATCCCAAATGGCACCCGATTCCCTATTTAGTGCACTACTTTTAGCCAGAGCCCTATGGGTAGCCCTATGGGATCTGGTCAAAAGTAGTGCACCACATAAATAATATGGTGCCACTTGGAACGCATCCTTAGTGAATCAGACTGCAATATTAACTAGCTGGGAGTAAGCTACAGTAACATCTGGTTCTGCAAAGTGCCTATCCAGCTGTTTTCTGTACTGTGGATATCAGTGTTAATCGTCTGTTAAATTTTGGTTAAGTTTGCTATAGTGACCCCACACAATGAGCACGTGTCAGGAACATGATTTCTACAGTTAGTTCAAAGAATTACCGCGATCAACACCAAATACAGGTGTTATTGATATAGCCTACTTAGACTAAAGTTAGTTTTTCTGTATTGTGGCCAACAGTATATACAGCTAAATAGAATGTGCTTCAAATAATACGTGTTTTTGAGGCAACATTGTGTATAACATTGTGTGTAATGCTACCATTGTGGTGCTACATTTAGCCTAAAAAAGTTATTATTCGTTATGAGTTTTGTCTGGTCGAACCATGCTCTGCTGTATCAGTTAATCATACAGAAATAGTATCTCCACTTTATCTCCAATATTGTCTCCACTGTATATAACCAGCCATCCATGCTTCAGCCCCAGCCTCAGCCTCAGCCCCAGCCTCAGTCAGACCTCATGCAAAGCACCATGGGCCATCACCATCAGTGACTGGAAGCAGAGCAGTGAACCAGAACACACTGTCTCTCCTGAGAGAGAGAATATCAACAACACAACACATGGAAATGTGGTTGTTTGGACTGAGATAAATTCCACTATGTTTGTGTTTATTTTACGTTGCATTGTACAGGTTATGAAAGTGGGCCTGTGTTTTTTGTGACTGTCCACTTGTGTCCACCTATACTATAATACTAACTAGGCCTGCATTTTCCCATGTCTATCAGTAGATATCTAATATCTTTGTACAAATGTGGATCCTAGGTTGACACTTAGCTTTTTGTTTCCAAATAGCACAGCTTCTGCTTTCGGCGTGTAGCCTGGCTATAACGTAACTTTTGGCTCTCTCTGAGGAGAGGCCGCTACAGCATTAGCACTTCTAGTCTCCTCTGATGTTTCCTTCTCCTCTTGATGACTTGTGTCGCTGTGGAAGGATCATTTGTTTTGGGGATCAGATTTTTATGGATGGCACACCAACGTCTGGGCAACGAAACCTGCGAGCTCCTCCAAGAGAAATTGTGTGTGTGTGTGAGAGCACAGTGCAGAGGTTAGTATCAGTGAAACCAAGGCTTCATTTTTTTTTTTTTTTATGGTCACGGGAGGAAGGTGAAAAGTGCACCGTCTGCCTTTATAATTAGCTGCCATTCATCGCCATCTTTATTGTTTTATCCATCGTCATAAAACCTTAGACAACACGTCAAGTTGCATCGAAGTAAACCACCCAAAAAATGCTTAGCCTAGCATTAAAGCATGAACCTTTCAGTCATTGTTTGAGAGGGTTTACATAAAAACAAAATTATTTTTAAAGGGGCAATATGTGATCGCTACATCCATTTTATTACTTTCAAATGATTACAGTAATACATGCCCGTCGATTCATGAAGAATCTAAAGGATGAACGCCCCATGAGCTTAGTTCAACTGTCGTACAAGCATTTCGCTACGCCCGCAGTAACATCTGCTATATATGTGTATGGGACCAATAAAATGTGACTTGATACTCCGTTGTTTGTAAATCAGCGGGGTGGCCACTTTTTTGTATTGCTTGTACTGCAGATTGCAGATGGCTCTTTTAAGTACATCAGCAACATGTATCTTGTCAGACATATCACAGACAGTTTTTTATGACACTATTTTTGACATATTCCAATGAGATTATGTTAGTCTTGTAGTTCCTGCAATGGAGAGAACACTTCTTCTTCGTAATGTGATAATCCTCCAATCAAGGCAACGCTCGGCACATAACTAACCACATTCTTTCAATGTGTGTGTGTGTGTGTGTGTGTGTGTATGTGTGCTGGGAGCTATTTGAGGTTCTTGACACAAGGGAGTCCTCAGTCTCACTGCATTTGCAGTCGTGTTAGTTGCTCGTAAAAGTGTTTTCTGCATTAAATGGGCTGCAGCGCTGGAGCCAAGCACAATCCCTGGGCTGGAGCGGTGCCAGGATGCCAAGGTCTGGAACAGAGAACCGCGGTTGCTCCACTTTAGGGATTCGCTGTCTGTTTATTCCATCTAATATGCAAATTGTAGCATTTCCCCAGGGGCCTGTTGAACTTGATGCCCCTTACAGTGACCCTGGGTTGTAGGACTGCACCATACAGGCAAAAAATCTAATTGCGATTTTACTTGCGATTTAGATCAAAACACTTGGGGTCATAAAAATAAAATGAGTATTCTGATCCTGTGGTTGGTGTTGTTTGGCATGACAACTAATGAAAAGGCCAGGTACAGTACAAGTTGTTGTGACAGGATAGGAACCAAAGTGTTGGTGAGAGTTTCCCAGGGGACCTTCATTACATTGGAATGTTACATTCATGACGTTTAAAAATTGGATATTGGATATGGATATTGCACATGTGAATATTGCAATTTTGATTAAAATGACATTAATTCTGCAGCCTTATTTATTGTGTAGTCTGAGTGACCCCTCTCGAACTTCTGCCTCATGAGTGTCAAGAAGTTGGCCAGACATCGCAAACAGATCTGGGATAAGGCTAATTCAATAGGGATCCTCTTAGACAAGATGACTCTGCGGGGCTATCTAGAATGTAAAAGGGTTATTCAGCTGTGCCCATAGGATAACCCATTGAAGAACCCTTTTTGGTTATAGGTAGAACTCTTTTGGGTTCCCTTTCCCCAGTACATGGAACCCAAAAGGGTTCTACCTGGAACAAAAAAGGGTTCTACCTGAAACCAAAAAGGCTTCTACCTGAAACCTAAAAGGGTTCTCCTTTGGGGACAGCCGAAGAACCCTTTCGGGAAACCTTTTTTTCTGAGAGTGTAGACAATGCAGCTTTGTAAGAGTGTATGTTCACCAGTCTGACAACGGCAGGATATTATCTCTGTTGTGGTTGTACAGCACATGACAGAGCGCCTCACTTTGCTCTGGACACGGTCAGTGAAGAATTGAAAGCAGCGATGAGAGATGAGGAAGGGTAGCAGCCTCGGAACGGTTTATCTGTTGTTAACAGTCGATTGATGTTGTCCCCTCTCCTACTTCCTGTTTGCTAGATAGTACACACACACGCAACTGGGTCGGTGCTTTAGTCCGGCCTGCCACAGCACTTAGGTTCTCCACTGTAATAATCAGGATTATGTCTGCTAATCCAGATGCTACACTCCAGTGTATCTGTAAAAAGGGCAAGAGTCCACAGACACATTCTGCGTTTTCCATAAACAGTCTATGTATCAGATTATTGGGAGATTTTTCACAGCACATGTCAAGCCAGAGCCACACAAGCTTTGTGGATTTTTAAGTCGATGGCGATTCTAGCCTCTAAAACCATGATCGTATAGCCCAGCATTAAATCCCATTATGAAGCCAGATGAACTATCAGGGTTCGGTTTGTTCAACCCAGTGTGCGATACAATATACTTCATTCACTTTTTGTGAAGCATACAAATACACAAACACAACACACTATAATACATGCATTATGGAAAACGATAGGAAGCTAGTACACAAGTCACAAATATCTTTGCGGCCTACTGGCCAACCATGTACAGATGTAGGATCTTAATTTGATCGCCATGTTGCAGGAGAACCTTCCTGGAGGGAATGTTAAAAGGTATAGTGTATTTGAGGTTCAAAAGTTTGTGACTTCCACTTTGAAATTTCAGACATGATTTTCCCTTATGAAAAAATGTATCAATACCTTCAAGAATGCCCATGAATTATAATCCACATGATAACTCACATTTCCTGTTGCTGCAGGATTATTTTCTGGCTCAATTTAAGATCCTACATCTGTGTTGGGCCTGCATTTGTCCTATGTCCCACTGTTCAGAGGTCACCATGTACTGGTATGAGGGTGTTCTTGTTGCTATTACAACAACGGTCTCCTCATCCTGAGTTGGAATAACAATTAGATCTCATGCTCACTGGGCTAATTGCATCCCGTGACTGTGTGTATGTGTGTGAGTGTGCGTGTGTGTTGGGTGTGTGTGTTTGTGATGGGTGTGTGTGGGTGTGTTGGGTGTGTTGTTTGTGTTGGGTGCGTGGGTGCGTTTGTACGTGTGCGTGTCTGACTTCCAGATTTCCCCATGTGCTTCCAGTGGTCCCTGCCAGCCTTCTATTCTCTCACAAGACAAACTACACACCTGCAGTTTCCAGTCTCCCCATCCACTGTCTGTCTCTGTCTGTCTCGCTGTCTGTCTCTCTGTCGCCATGCAATACACCCCCTTGATTGCATAGCTACACAATAACACAAACGTCTTAGCACCAAATGACAGAACATACCCTATGTCGTCACCCCCTCCCCCACTGTGGTTACAAGCGCTTCCTACACATCCTGTGTGCCATGACTGGTGATCTTCCCCCCAAAAAGGACTGGTTGGTGTAACTAACTGGAAAGGAACCCTGGGAGGGTGCGGCGGAGTGTGTATCTGACGCACTAACAGGTAGTTGAAGAGGAAAGAAAGATCCCAGTCATCAGCTAATGGGAACTGAACTGAACAGGAGATCGCATGCAATAGCTGTGTTACTTCCACTCATGTGAACAAACACTTACAGAAACAGTTTGAAGTGGTCACAAGTCTAGTGGGTTTTATTGTGTTCGTTTTATTTGTGTTAAACAGACAAAAAGACGGAATGCTTGTTTGTCTGGGTCTGTGTAAGCCCCCCGAGGCTAATTTGCGAGACGTGTTTTTGTTTGGATAGAACGTATGATTCCAGGACGGCTCTTGCTGCAGAGTTGGGAGCGTGTGTGGCTCGTACTGAAAGTTCTCTCTGAGCCTGAGAATGCTGTGAGAGTATCTGTGATGAGGCCGACGACCTTTGATGCCGCTCTGCTTTCAAACCTTAGAAGTCTGTGGGCTTATAGTTCTATCTCTTTCAGCCCGGGACTGGTATCACGAAGATGACAAACAGATCGGCCCACACACACACGCACGCACACACACACACACACACACACACACACACACACACACACACACACACACACACACACACACACACACACACACACACACACACACGCGCACACTCGCGCACACGCACACACAAACACACAGCTTGATGAGGCAGGGCTCTGATGTCTAGCTAATAACACCCCTCACATATCTTCTTTCTCTGTGTCTGCGAGGATGAAACCACTGACATGACTGAGGCTGGGGCATTACCGTTGCTGTTGTGTGTGTATGCGTCTGTGTCTGAGTGTGTGTGTGAGTGTGTGTAGGAGTGAATATAGGATTATAAAGACCTATTAGCTCAGTCAGGATTGGGGTGGCAGATGTGCCCTAACAGAACAGCTTCATCTGTTCAGAGGTTTTGCATGTTAGCCATACACACCACCACAACAGATGTTGACATATATAGTTCATGTAGTTTATGTATATCTCTGGGACTCTAGATATTCTGTTCGTTGTACCCTTACGTGACAGATTGAGAATATTAGAAGACTGCTTGGTGTGTTTCTGCAACGTGACCTCAATGGGACTTTGAAATCAAGGTTAAAATCAAAACGAATAAAATCGCAAATGTCTCCTCCACCTCGAGTGTCCGGTTAGTTCCTGTGGCCCCTTGGGGCCCGGCTGACATCCTGCCTGCTGCAGTGTGTGGAACCTCTCCAGATCCAGGGGCCTCTGGCTGTGCCCTCTACCTCTCCTCCTGGTCGCCCCCCCAAGCCCCCACCTCTCCCATCTGTGTCCCCCTCTCCCCCTCCCCACACCCAGCACACTGCAGCCAAACCCACGGAGCCGAGGCTGTTCACACCACAGAGGTAGAAGGGGAATCAGACCTACATGGGTAAACCCTGGCTGCCATAGAGGGACGGTGATACTTCAGTCTCTGTGTTCAGTTCCTGAGCCCCTGCTGCACCAGTAGCAGTACCAGCGGCAGGCTCTCCAGTGACGTACATGGACACCTTACAGAGACCAGAGAGGCTTCTGTTGAGATGGAGGGAAGCTGTGTCAGGTGCTGTTCCACCTGGCCTTCCTCCAGACCCCTGGGTGCCAGTTTTCTGGTTTGGACACTGTGTGTGTGTGTTTTTTTGTACCCGTGTGTACCCGTGTGAATGTATATGTGTGCGTGTAAGCGTGAGTGATTCAAGTAGCCCCAGCCCACCCCTCCATCATAACCGGGCACACATGACGACACCATGTTTCTGAAGCACATGCCCTCCATGGACCTCCAGCGGTACTTAGGGATGCATGAGCGGACAGAGAGGGCTGGCAAATGTTGTCCAGTCCTGCAGAGGGGACAGACACCAGATGTTTAACTCTAGTTCATTTATCTGAAGACCCACATAGAAACCGTGTAGAAACCTTATGGCTTGTTGTGCTAGCTCCTCTAAATCCACCCCCAAAACAGTCGACCAAGAGCCCTGGAGAATTTAGATGTTGTCCAGTCCTGCAAAGACATGTCAGACAAAAGACGTGAGGACTGGGATGTATATTTAACGTCTGACGGATGTTGTTCTATGTTTCTGTATCCCCCCTGTAAGTTTAGTGTTTCTGGACCTTTCCTGCCTTCCCTGTCCTGTCGTGTGTGTGTGTGTGTGTGTCCTGTCATAGTGACTGTAACGTCCCCTGTGCTTTGTGTTTAGGTCTGTAAAGTGTTATGTCTCGTTTAGTTGTATAGAGGCGCTGGCTAGACAGGACAGGAAGATACACACATAAAGGACGCACACACACACACACACACACACACACACACACACACACACACACACACACACACACACACACACACACACATAGTTACAAACAGCCATGTACAGACACACACACACACACAGCTACACACACACATGTACACACACACACACACACACACACACACACACACACACACACACACAGCTACAAACACCCATGTAAAGACACATACACACATACACACATTTTACAGCAAACCCATGCAGTGGTGGAAACACAAGGACCATCCACAGGGGCAGGAGATGTGTGTGAGAGACAGCGACCAGTGCCCCAGACTCAAATAAAACGACCAAACCCGTGGCCATGGCAACTGCTTAACCTAAGCCAATTTATAGACCCAAACAGTGAGGTCTCCGACAACAAACATCCTCCCTATAAATATGTAAACCAGGCCTATCCCAATGACTAGTGTGGGTGGGTGTGCAGTGGGGAGCAGAGAGGGCAGTCTGGGGGGACCACCCACCATTATGGCTCTCCTCTGATGACGGATGAATGAACTGTTAGAGCCCCATGGCTCTCAGTCGCCCGGAATCAATACAAAAACTCAGGCCTTTTTTTTTTACATATGTTGGCCAGTATTCATTGAGTAGGAGTGTTGATCTAAGATCAGGCTCCCCCTGTCCATATAATCATATTCATTATGATCTGAAGGGCAGAACTGATCCTAGATCAGCACTCTGAGACGTTTCCTGAATAGAGGCCCGGTTCTTTTGACCCAATGTGGAGATGCTGTGATTTGCATACACACACCCCTTGTATATTAACCTGACTGCCCCCTTCCATTGATATACTAATGGACTGTTCAGTGAATTAAGCATCAGATACACGTATGACTTTCAGTTTTATGAGTTATGAGTGTTACAGGTAAAAAATGTGTGTGTGTGTGAGCATGCATATGTGTGTAGGCCATGGACAGAATGTGCTGTGTGTTTACCACCATCTGCCTGTGTTTTGGGCGTCAGGTGTGTGTGTGGTGTGTGTGTGTGGTGTGTGGTGTGTGTGTGTGTGTGTGTGTGTATGGTGTGTGTGTATGGTGTGTTAAATATATTTACGCCATTCGCCCTGCGTTCCTCAAATGTCTGGCTGCACATTTTCATCAACTAGCTGCTAAGTCATCAACGGCCGGTCACAAATACCACACAACATCCCTGTCATTACTGGATTCCCTAGGGGGGTGCCCGGATGCACGTGACGGGTGTGTGTTTGTGTGTGTGTGTGTGTGTGTGTCTGTCAGTGTGTGTGTGTGTCTGTCTGTGCATGCATACGTGTTTGTGTACTGTGTATGTGTGTGTGTATACGTGACTATGTGTATGTGTGTGTGTGTGTGTATGTGTGTGTGTGTGTGTGTGTGCATACGTGACTGTGTGTGTGTGTGTGCATGTGTGTGTGCATACGTGACTGTGTGTGTGTATGTGTGTGTGTGTGTGCATACGTGACTGTGTGTGTGTGTGTGTGTCTGTGTGTTTAAGCTGGACCATTTATAGTGGGGTATTTTCGACACAGCTGTAAAGTACAGAAGGGCTTTTATGTTGTGTTGGAAGTCTGGACTCTGATGAGCTGCCCGTCCACCCCTCCCCCGTTGGTTTTCCACTGTTCGCCTGTCTAGGAAACTCTTCTCACCTGATGCACCAGCAGAAACACTGAGACAAAGACATCGTGACAACACATCTGTAGAGGTCTCTTTGTGTTAATGTGATGTATTCACATAGGATCAAAGCAGTATATACGTTGCTCTGAATAGGATAATGAGTGTTAAAGATATGAGGAAGTTGCTGAGCATGTGTGTGTGCGACAGACTGCGTTCGTCTGTGCATGCTTGCATGTGTGTCTGAAAGAGTGCTGAATCCTTACAGTTCCAGAAACGGGGCCCCTGTCCTGCTATCTGAGCTGTCCCTCTCCCCTCTCACCATCCACCCCCTCTCCTTTCTTCCCCTCTCTCCCTCTCTTCCCTCTCTTTTCCATTCTTCTCCTCTCTCCCATTCTCCTCTCTCCCTCTTCCACTCCCACTCTTTCACCCCTCTTCCCCTTTCTCCTCTTCTCCCCCTCTCCCTCTCTTCCCCTCTCTTCTCTCTCTCTCCCTCTCTCCCCTTCCCTCTCTCCCTCTTCCCCTCTATTCCCCTCTCCCTCTTCACTTCTCTCCTCCTCCTCTCTCTGCTCTCCCCCTCATCCCCTCTCTCCCCCTCTTCTCTTTTCTCTCAGCTCTCCCCTCTTCTCCTCCCGCTCCCCCTCTCCCCCTCTCCTCCTTTTCTCCTCTCTCTCCCCTCTTCCCTCTCTCCCCTTTCCCTCTCCCCCTCTTCCCCTCTCCTCCTTTTCTCCTCTCTCCTACTCTACCCTCTCCCCTCTTCCACTCTCCTCCCTCCTCTCCCCCTCTCCCCCTATCTCCCTGACAGGTGCTGTCCCCAGGGCCCTCCAGTCCAAACACACAGGTAATTGCCCCCAGGTGGGAGTGTGCGTGCGTGCGTGTGGGCGCGCGTGTTTCTGTGCATGCCTTTGTGCATGTGTATATATGTGTGCACACGTCCGTGACGTGCGTGTGCGTGTGCGGGTCAACCAAGGCTAATCCAGACATGCTAGTATTGGTGTGTGTGTGTGTGACCTTCAGGAGCTTTGAAACCTCTCACACACCCTCAGCTCAGCCGCTCGTTGGTAAAGATACACCAAACACGGAGGTGTGTCCGGAGCCGCAGGAAGGAAACACACGATGAGGTTGAGCAATGTTTTCATTCTGAAACAAAAACCACAACCGCAGATAAAAATGGCACTTTTTATTTGAGTCTACATCAGTCTTACGGCTGTGTAAAAGCAATGAACCTCCTCGGGTGTTACTGAAGAGGGAACCGAGAGAGAGAAACAAACACATACAGTAAACAGCAAGGGAGAAGGAGGGGAGAAAGAAAAGAAAAACACTAGCTACGCTCTTCTTCACTGCTTGCACCAGACCCAGTGGGATTGTCTCAGGTCGAGCGAGTTTACGAATCGCAGCATATCTTTATTAATAATCGAGACCCTAGACAACGCACAATGCTGGGTTAACAGCTGACCACAGAACTCATGCTATTCCCTTATTCAACACTTTTTGTAGAGTTGAGTGGAGCACAGGTGCCGTATCTTAATTTGATCATCCTGTTGTTGCAGGGATTTCCCAGAAATGCAAGATTGTGGTGTTTTTTAGGTTAAAAAAAGTATTCTAATGTTTGTAATATCCACCATAACATTTCAGACTTGATTTCCATTAACGAAAACTGCATCAACGCCTACATAATTAAAATCCACATAATAATTAACATTTTCTGCTGCAGGATTATTTTCCTGTTGTAGCAAACTGGTTCAAATTAAGATCCTACATCTGTAGAGTGGAGAGGTTTTGGGAACAAGGGGAGCAGTTTGTGTGTGTGTGTGTGCATATGTGTAAGTTCTTGTTGGAATGTGTGTGAGTGCTATTGCAAACAATAAAGAGTTATCTCAGAACTGGGATGGCTGGCCCCACTAGACAGCCAGCGAGCTAAGGAACCAATGAGTGAATGGCGGAACGGCAGCACAGCTGTTTCTCATTGGTAACTCAGTACCGGCTGATGACCTACATTCTACTGGATGTCTTTAAAACCACCACGGCCCCTCTGACTGCCACAGTTAGACTCTCTCAAAGAGAGGGAGGGAGGAGGAAAAGGGGGGGAGAGAGAGGGATAGAGAGAGGGGAGAGAGAGAGTGAAAGAGAGAGAGAGAGAGAGAGAGAGAGAGAGAGAGAGAGAGAGAGAGAGAGAGAGAGAGAGAGAGAGAGAGAGAGAGAGAGGGGGAGACAGAGAGGGAGAGAAAAAGAGAGAGAGAACCCACCACGGACCTTCTGGCTGCTAGTCAGACTCTCTCATCCCTTAGCGTAGGGGGGAGGTAGAAAGAAGGAGAGAGAGAATGGGAGAATCGGTGAGAGAGAGAGGGATAGAGAAAGAGGAGGGAGGAAGGAGGGAGAGAGAGAAGGAGGGAGAGAGAGGAGAAGGGAGACTAGAAAGAGACTTAACAATTACAATTCAGGTAACTAAACAAGAGTGTGATATTGTTATGAAAGAGTACAGGAGAAAGATAAAGAATTAGCAAGGGAAGGAAGGAAGGGGAGGGAGGAAATACATGTGAGTGCCAGAGAGGGGGAAAGGAAAGGGGTAGGCAGAAAAGAAAGGACGGGAGGGTGAGACAGAGACAGAGAGAGAGAGAGAGAGAGGGGAGAGGAGAGGTACAGAGAGAGAGAGAGAGAGAGAGAGAGAGAGAGAGAGAGAGAGAGATGGAGAGCAAGGGAGAGGGAGAGGGAGAGGGAGAGAGAAAGAGAGAGAGAGCTGAGAGAGAGAGAGAGAGAGGGGAGAGGGAGGAGGGAGAGAGAGATAGAGAGAGAGAGAGAAGATGAGAGCAAGGGAGAGAGGAGAGAGAGGAGGAGGGAGGAGGAGGAGAGAGAGATGGAGAGCAAAGGGAGAGGGAGAGGGAGATGGAGATGGAGAGAGAGAGAGAGAGAGAGAGAGAGAGAGAGAGAGAGAGAGAGAGAGATGGAGAGCAAAGAGGAGAGGGGAGGAGAGGAGAGGAGAGGAGAGAGGGGGGGAGAGAGAGAGAGAGATGGAGAGGGCAAGGGGAGAGGGGAGAGGGAGAGAGAGGGAGAGGGAGAGGGAGAGGGAGAGAAATATAGGCAGAGAGTGTAAAATATGGGGGAAAGAGTGAGAGTGTGATTGAGAGAGAATGCGAGGCAGCCACAGCCCTTTGCGTGCCTTGTGAATGTGTTTCCACAGCCCACAAGTGCAGCTGTGCACATCTCCAGTGAAAAAGAACGAATGGAGAAGAAAAAACAATTCCTGACCAACATCTATTCTTCCTGGATGGACATTGTGTTTCACCAGTGGCTCGAAAAATCCAAATTTTTCCAAATTTGTTGCCCTACTCAAACACCCTGCAGTCACTCAAACGTTCCTAAAGTTCTGCTGTCTGCATTTCAATGAGCAGATCCTTTCATTAAAGTTAGCGTGCCGCGGCAGCATTCCTTAAACACAGAGGAGAGGAACAGGAGACAGAGAAGCAGGGATCTTATTGTATTGACCCACCAGCCTCCCTCCCTCTCCTCCCAAAGGAGGCTGCTTTCCTGGGCACAGCCCGGACAAGGGACAGGGCGGCTGAGTGGAGAGCCTGAGAGGGGGAGAGGCCTGGTAGGGCAACAGACCTGCAAGTTCAGCCGTTATTTAACTTCAGCACACACACACACTCCGCTCCGTTACAGAGGGAAGAAGGAACTGAAAGTGGGTCACTGTCCCGGAGAGAGAGAGAGAGAGAGAGAGAGAGAGAGAGAGAGAGAGAGAGAGAGAGAGAGAGAGAGAGAGACAGTGTGTGTGTGTGTGAGTGAGGGAGAGAAAGAGAGAGAACGAGAGTGAAACCAGAAAAGCGAAAGTGGGGGGGGGTCAGCAGAGACGGTCCAGCTTTTTACTCCACTGCTTATGAATTCATTGGATGGAAGTGTGCTGCAGCCAGAAATCAAGAGGAAGGAGGGGGAGGGAAGACAGGGGATTCAGAGATCGGGGTTATGTGAGGGGAAACTGTTTCAGGAGTCAGAGAGCGAGAGAGAGAGAGAGAGAGAGAGAGAGAGAGAGAGAGAGAGAGAGAGAGAGAGAGAGAGAGAGAGCGAGCAACATATTTTTGGCATGACGTGTCTTTCACAGACTTTCATGTCACCAAAGGCAGGTGTCTTGTGTGACACGCGACTCAACTGCTTTTCTGTGGTGCTGCAGAGAGGAGGAGGGGAAGACAGGGGAAGAGGGGGAGAGGAGGGGAGTTTGTGTTCCAGATTTCAATTTGAGATTCCACTCTGTAAACACAATGTTGACACTCTGCGCGGTTATACACAATGTTGACACTCGGGTTGACACAATGTTGACACAGTGTTGACACAATGCTGACACAGTGTTGACACAATGTTGACACTCAGGTGGTTAGTGGCACCTTAATTGGGGAGGACAGGCTCGTGGTAATGACTGGAGCGGAATCAGTGGAATGGTATCAAATACATCAAACTCATGGTTTCCAGGTATTTGATGCTATATCCCAACCCTATGTCCCACCCATGATCCCCTCAGCAGCCTCCACTGGTTGACACTCATGTTGACACGGTGTTGACACTCAGGTTGACACAGTGTTGACATTCAGGTTGACACAGTGTTGACACTCAGGTTGACACAGTGTTGACACTCATGTTGACACAGTGTTGACACTCAGGTTGACACAGTGTTGACACTCATGTTGACACAGTGTTGACACTCAGGTCGACACAGTGTTGACACTCAGGTCGACACAGTGTTGACATTCAGGTTAACACAATGTTGACACTCGGGTTGACACAATGTTGACACTCAGGCTGACACAGTGTTGACATTCAGGTTGACACAGTGTTGACACTCAGGTCGACACAATGTTGACATTCAGGTTGACACAGTGTTGACACTCAGGTTGACGCAGTGTTGACGTTCAGGTTGACACAGTGTTGACATTCAGGTTGACACAGTGTTGACATTCAGGTTGACACAGTGTTGACATTTAGGTTGACACAGTGTTGACATTCAGGTTGACACAGTGTTGACATTTAGGTTGACACAGTGTTGACATTCAGGTTGAGACAGTGTTGACGCTCAGGTTGACACAGTGTTGACATTCAGGTTGACACAGCGTTGACATTCAGGTTGAGACAGTGTTGACACACACAGTTGAAGTCAATCAACCGTTTAGCTATAGAATCTAGAGTTGTCTGGATTGGCTGTCACAAAGCCTCTGGCTGGGCATCACGGACCGTCAGTCTCAAACTGACAACCAAAACACCTGCATATGTAACGCAGGGCTTATTCATCACGTCTCCACTCCTGTAAATCAGCCTCTCATTGAAATTCAGAGAAACTTCCTTGCCGTGTCTCATCTGTTTGCCTCTAGCTGTCGTGCTGAAGCTAAGAGTGGGATCTCTCTATCTCGCTGCGGTACCTCTCTCTCTACCTCTCTCTCTTTCTCTCTTGCTCTCTCACTCTCTCTTCCCCTCTCTCTCTCTCTCTCTCTCTCCTCTCTCTCTCTCTCTCTCTCTCTCTCTCTCTCTCTCTCTCTCTCTCTCTCTCTCTCTCTCTCTCTGTCTCTTATCTATCCCTCTCCCCCATCTCTCCCTTTCTCTCTGGCGTTGGTCAGCCCCCCCTATCAACTTGCATAATTCATTTGGGACAGGATAATAGGAGAATGTTATAGTAATGGTGGGTGAAAGGTCCACTCCTCACTGTCAGGGCTGGTCATTCTTATTCATCTGTTCATACATAGTGTACATATAATATAATACGTTGGTGAGTTGTGTGTGCGTGTTCACAGTGTGCGTTTTTGTTGTGAAAAAGAGCATGTGTGTGACTCTACATGCTTGAGTGTATGAATGTGCAATGTGTGTGAGAGAGTGCGTGTCTGTGCACGTGTGTGTGTGTGTGTTCGTCTGGCGTGAGTATATCAGAAGGGTTCAGAGGTTAAACCCGGAGGAGTGTGCTGGCTCTGGGATGCAATAAGACCCACATGAGGAACTGATTAAACACAGACACACACACACACACACACACACACACACACACACACACACACACACACACACACACACACACACACACAGTGAACATGTAGCGTGGGGGTGGGAGCTGCTGAAAAAGCCCTATCCTCCCCGTCCTCCATTAATCATGTTAAGGCCATTTATCTAGACGAGTCTGACATCACAATCCAACCACACAATCACCGTATAACAATATGAAATGACATGCTGCCAGAATACAGAACAGAACAAGAGTCGGGCCCTTTTGGAATGCATTCCACATGTCATCCTATTCCTACATAGTGCACTATATAGGGGAAGGGGTGCCGTTTGGGACGTAGCCTTGGTTTCTAATGAATATACTTACCTAACCAGTCTGTGCCGTATGACAGCTGGTTTTGCTACTGTTTAGTACAGAACATGAAGCTTCAGATTATGTTTGACTTTAATATGTTTTACTCCACAGCAATGTAATTACTGTGTGTGTGTGTGTGTGTGTGTGTGTGTGTGCGTGTGTGGGTGTGTGTGCGTGTGTGTGTGCATGTGCGTGTGCGTGTGTGTGAAGGTAGAGTATACTCCCCTCCTTATCGAGTTAACTGAGGATGACTTGCCAGGACTTGTCACGAGACCTGGCCTAAGGTTCCAGACAGATCATGAGGCATTTCTAAGTGATACTCTCCAAAGAATGATGGGTATACAGTACATTAATAATCAGATTCATCACACATCTCAGATTGGGTCTTTAAACAAGAGAAAAGAGTTTCAAACTGCCACTAACTCAGTGAGGTAGAGAGATTCCACTAATACTAACTCAGCGAGGTAGAGAGATCCCACTAATACTAACTCAGCGAGGTAGGGAGATCCCACTAATACTAACTCAGTGAGGTAGAGAGATCCCACTAATACTAACTCAGCGAGGTAGGAGATCCCACTAATACTAACTCCCACTAATACTAACTCAGCGAGGTAGAGATCCCACTAATACTAACTCAGCGAGATAGAGATCCCACTAATACTAACTCAGCGAGTGAGGAAAGATCCCACTAATACTAACTCAGCGAGGTAGGAAATCCCACTAATACTAACTCAGCGAGGTAGAGATCCCACTAATACTAACTCCAGTGAGGTAGAGAGATCCCACTAATACTAACTCAGCGAGGTAGAGAGATCCCACTAATACTAACTCAGCGAGGCAGAGAGATCCCACTAATACTAACTCAGCGAGGTAGAGATCCCACTAATACTAACTCAGCGAGGCAGAGAGATCCCACTAATACTAACTCAGCGAGGCAGAGAGATCCCCACTAATACTAACTCAGAGTGAGATCCCACTAATACTAACTCAGCGAGGCAGAGAGATCCCACTAATACTAACTCAGCGAGGCAGGGAGATCCCACTAATACTAACTCAGCGAGGTAGAGATCCCACTAATACTAACTCAGTGAGGCAGAGAGATCCCACCTAATACTAACTCCAGTGAGGTAGAGATCCCACTAATACTAACTCAGCGCAGGTAGAGAGATCCACTAATACTAACTCAGGTAGAGAGATCCCACTAATACTAACTCAGCGAGGCAGAGATCCCACTAATACTAACTCAGCGAGGTAGAGAGATCCCACTAATACTAACTCAGCGAGGATCCCACTAATACTAACTCAGTGAGGTAGAGATCCCACTAATACTAACTCAGCGAGGTAGAGAGATCCCACTAATACTAACTCAGCGACACTAATACTAACTCAGCGAGGTAGAGATCCCACTAATACTAACTCAGCGAGGTAGAGAGATCCCACTAATACTAACTCAGTCACTAACTCAGCTGCAGGTAGAGAGATCCCACTAATACTAACTCAGCGAGGCGAGATCCCGAGAGATCCCACTAATACTAACTCAAGATCCCACTAATACTAACTCAGCCTAATACTAACTCAGTGAGGTAGAGAGATCCCACTAATACTAACTCGAGATCCCACTAATACTAACTCAGCGAGGTAGGAGATCCCACTAATACTAACTCAGCGCTAATACTAACTCAGCGAGGTAGGGAGATCCCACTAATACTAACTCAGCGAGGTAGAGAGATCCCACTAATACTAACTCAGCGAGGTAGAGAGATCCCACTAATACTAACTCAGCGAGGCAATCCCACTAATACTAACTCAGCGAGGTAGAGAGATCCCACTAATACTAACTCAGCGAGGTAGAGAGATCCCACTAATACTAACTCAGCGAGGTAGAGATCCCACTAATACTAACTCAAAGAGATCCCACTAATACTAACTCAGCGAGGTAGAGAGATCCCACTAATACTAACTCAGCGAGAGATCCCACTAATACTAACTCAGCGAGGTAGAGATCCCACTAATACTAACTCGTAGAGAGATCCCACTAATACTAACTCAGCGAGGTAGAGAGATCCCACTAATACTAACTCAGCGAGGTAGAGAGATCCCACTAATACTAACTCAGCGAGGTAGAGAGATCCCACTAATTCTAACTCAGCGAGGTAGGGAGATCCCACTAACTAACTCAGCATATAGTCTTCATAAGGAAGACGTGATCACACACTTTTCTCCCCATAGAGAATGACTCACTCATAAGAAACACTGCAGTTCCTGCTCTCCTGTCTGGAGACACACACACAGACAGACACAGACACACACCTCTCTGGAGACAGACTGTGATCAGCAGGCTCCACTCCTCGCTACATCACATGACCAGGTAACATAATCCAGAGAGAAGAGTCATACAGTTGTAAATGGTTCATTATATGACTCCATTTCTTTCTTACATGGCCCAGTCATTTTAATGGCTCGTAGAAGACCAAATACTGAACATAATAGGGATGATTTGACAGTCAACTCACTTACTCAATTTCTGATTCACGGCACAATTCAAACTTCTTTTTCAACTTTGTGTGTGTTGTTCGACTTTCATACTGATTTTTAATTAAAAGGATGGCAATGACAAGAACATCCATATTATCGGCCTGGCTGTTCCCCCAATCAGGAAGTACATTTGAATTTGGAACGACTCGTTCCTCTGCATTCCTTAGTTTATATACCCAGAGTGTATAAAACATTAAGAACAGCTGCTCTTTCCATGGCATGGACTGACCAGGTGAATCCAGGCGAAAGCTATGATCCTTTATTGATGTCACTTGTTAAATCCACTTAGATGAAGGGGTGGAAACAGGTTAAAAGCCATGAGACAATTGAAAGGAAAATACCTAGCCAGTTGTCTAACTGAATGTATTCAACTGAAATGTGTCTTCCGCATTTTAACCAACCCCTCTGAATCAGAGAGGTGCGGGGGGGGGCTGCCTTAATCGACATCCACGTCTTCGGCGGGGTTAACTGCCTTGTTCAGGGGCAGAACGACAGATTTTTATCTTGTTAGCTCGGGGATTTGATCCAGCAACCTTCCGGTTATCTGGCCCAACGCTCTAACCACTGGCCAATCGAGACATGGATTGTGTGTGTGTGCGCCACATAAGGTGTTCCTAATGTTTTGTCGACTCAGGGTATGTACATACAGCACACACTGATGCGTGTCTCTTCTATGTTTTTACATTCAGGCTAATGATGATGTTTAGAGGTGCTAGCCACTCTTCAGCCAGCGTCGTCGTGGTGACCAAACATGTTCAGTGACTCAGATCGGTCTTGCCCAATGACAACAGCAGGATGTCTCTGTCTGTCTCTGCCAGTGTCTGTCTATCTACTAGGTAGGGCTCTGCTAGTCTAGGGGATTCCTCCTTTGGCTCGCCCTGCCTTGTTTCCTTCTGAGTGGCGTGACTGGGAGGTAGAGGTGACTGTACATTCGAGCTGGTCAGGTGACTGTACAGTAGAGCAGGTTAGGTGACTGTACAGTAGAGCAGGTTATAGCCAGGGGGTGGATGGTATGGCTTCTGGTGGGTAGGGCAGTACTGGTGCCATTCTTATCATTCCAAGTAAAGACACCACAACGGACAAGTCTTTCTGAAGTTTTTGTCCATAGCGTGACAAGACTTTGTTAGGGCTAGGCAGCAAAGTCCCATGCCTGTAAGTGATTGTGTAGTATTGTTGAGTAACTGAATACAACAAACTGGTTAACTGAGTAGCCTGACTGGGAGGCTGGCAGGGAATGTTCAGACTCGGAGAAGGAAAGTTGGAGGAAAGGGTGGAGGAGGAGGAGCCTGCTGTAGTGGCCCCATGATGATGGACAACCCTGGGGGCAGAGCACCAGATAAGAACCCGGGCCTCCCCATGGCTTTCAGGGCTATAGAGGGCTGAGGGGGGTCAGGGGGCCCAGTGTGGGAGTGCCTCTCTGGGGCTCCATCCATCAGCTCTGCCCTTCAAGGGGCCAGGCCTGGGGCTGCCATGTACTATCAGTATTTATGATGTGACATTTTTCTAAACGTCAGAGCCATGTTGATAACGTGTAGGATGTGAGGTTGTGTTGAGTGCAGATACAGACTTGCCATTTGTGTTAGGCTACAATGTCATGTGCAACACCCTGCGTCTGTTGCACAGCATGCTACAGTGTTGCCCTTCTGTTACTAGAAAATGCCTTGAGTCAAAAGGAAAGTCCATAATTCAGAGCGTTGCACCTTGTGTGTGTGTGTGTGTGAGAGTGTTTGTGTGTGTGTGAGTGTGTGTGTGTGTGTGTGTTTGTGTTTCCTTTCCTTCTCTTTTCCACTGTGACATCATCAGTCAGGCTCGTGACTGTTGACCGACGGCTTTTCAAAATAACATCATAGCAACGGCATGGCAACTGAAACATCATCTGGAGGGCTTTTTTTTAATGACAATTTACAAACTTGCCTCTCCATGTCATCTCTCAAAGACAGACCTGTAGCCTTGCTCTCCATGTCATCTCTCAAAGACAACATTTTGTCATTCCTCACACAACTGTCACCGGCTGGCACTGACTGACACACTCATTTTCTGGAGATGTGTGTGTGTGTGTGTGCAATCGTGTGCGAGTTTACTTCCCTGAGTGTGTGGGTGTGTGTGTGTGTGTGTGTGTGTTGGGTTAGATAAAAGCAGCTCTGACCTCATGAGTTGTGCCCTGCCGTAATAGAGCCCCAGAGTGGAGGTGTCATAATACCCATAAAACCTAGCGGTCAAACAGGGAAATGGTTCCAATTGTTTTTCCACCATTCATTTTTCCCATAGGGGATTTTATACACACTTAAAATAAGATCTGTGTTTTGTGTAGGCTTACCCTGGTGTGACGTTTTGATAACCGTGTAAATCTCTCTCAGGCAAGGTGACTTTTATAAATATTTCAGTTGTTGTGTACATTTGTTTAATTAGATGACTTTATTATTTAATTCCAAGTCATCATCTCATCCCTATATTCTGTCTGACAAAATCCCAATTTTAGTAACTCTTGAAAAATAACAAGGCATACTTTTATGACTGCTGGATACCAACTATCAATCATTTATATCATGTATTCTCAGGTAGAGATACCTCACAAATCAACTGCTCTCTATCGCTCTATCCATCGCACATTCTTCTGTCTCTTTTACGTAGCAGGTGTAAAAGAAACACGCACACCGGAAAAGTAGGCGCGCAATGGGGTCACGGTCGTTGTAGTTAATTGCCATGTTTTCTGCGCTAAACTATGTGGAACATTGGCCTGTTGGAAACTACAAGTCCCTACTACATCGCACAGTTTGGGATTCATCTGATTTATCTCTAGAGAAACTGTGCAATGTGTGCACTGAGCTCACAGAAATAAACTGAACAAAATGGAATTCAAATAATTAAACCGAAGTCAGTCAATAAGTTGTTTAAAAAACTAAAAATAACCTACATTTCGTTTAATTGCTCAGCACTAGTGGCGTGTGTGTGTTTTACTTTGTTCTGTGTTAGTAAGTGATAGACAAGGTTGGCTGACTGGCTAAATAGCTGGCTGGCTGTTTCGGAGCCACACTCCCAATGTGGGGGCTGAGAGAGGGGAGGACCCTGGCGTGTGAGTGAGAGAGAGGAACACTGTGGGAGGAATGCTGGGCTGCTGTCATTACACCCTCCTGGTACAGTCCCATTCCCACTGGCTGAGTCATCGAGAGAGAGAAAGAGGGACAGAGAGAGAGAGAGAGAGAGAGAGAGAGAGAGAGAGAGAGAGAGAGAGAGAGAGAGAGAGAGAGAGAGAGAGAGAGAGAGAGAGCGAGCGAGGGGCGTGCCGGGACGACATGTAGTGGATACAGTGTGTGTGTGTGGGTGTGGGTGTCACCAGTACACAGAGTGTGTGTGAGTTTCGTTCATGCTGACCAGGCCCTCTTCTTTGGGTGTGTAGAACACTTTGTCCTGTGACTCAGATGTCATGACAGTGTTAATCTCCCCATAACAACTGATTTGGGATCAGTTTCTATGTGCATTAGTGAGGAAACAGATTGAGTTAAAAAGGCAAACATACACACACACACACTAAATACCAGGCAGACTACCGCTGCACGCGACTCATTGGCGCAGTACGAAGGAGGGTCATTACGCAACATTTCAATAGGCCTAAAAAAAACATCATCTTGACTATCTTGTGTCTCATTAACACCCATTGGTGGTTCAATCCAACACTTCATAGTAGAGACACACCATGTTCCTAACTTTAATCTGGCTCATCTCATACAACAAGTACATTTGCCTCTAAAAAATAAGGTCCAGGATTTACGCCACGGCCTAACCCTGTTTAGAACTGAAGTCAATGTATCACGATCAGGCTTTACCACCAGAGATGACAGAGAGAGGGCAGGGGTGTGCGAGGGTAGGGGTGTGCGAGGGCAGGGGTGTGCGAGGGTAGGGGTGTGCGAGGGCAGGGGTGTGCGAGGGTAGGGGTGTGCGAGGGTAGGGGTGTGAGAGGGTAGGGTTTGTGAGAGGGTAGGGGTGTGCGAGGGTAGGGGTGTGCGAGGGCAGGGGTGTGCGAGGGTTGGGGTGTGAGAGGGCAGGGGTGTGAGAGGGTAGGGGTGTGCGAGGGCAGGGGTGTGAGAGGGCAGGGGTGTGAGAGGGCAGGGGTGTGAGAGGGCAGGGGTGTGCGAGGGCAGGGGTGTGAGAGGGTAGGGGTGTGAGAGGGTAGGGGTGTGTGAGGGCAGGGGTGTGCGAAGGCAGGGGTGTGTGAGGGTTGGGGTGTGGTAACTGGTAACCTACGGCATAATAAATGTTGCTCATGTCAAGATTAGTGGCTGTGGTAAGTCCTGTTCTGCTCGTCTACTCTTCCATGGCGACATACGTAGTGTCATAATGCCCTGTCGTGCTAGCCAGGGCCCTGCCCGAACACCAATACCCAGTGACTCACTAGGAAGATTACACACATACACTCTTGCATGCACACATACACAGATGCACACGTGCGCTCTCGCGTGCGTGCGCACACGCACACAGCATCATTAGCTGAGTCCATGAAAACCTTTAAAATTTCCGCAAAATTTGATTTGCTGTAAAATTAAGTGAACATTGGCAGAAATAATTGTAGAAATAAAAGCATTAAATTCAATGATGGATATCCATTACATGAGATGAAAATGTTCACAATTATTTCTGTCAATATTCACTTAGGTAATTTTTTACCGCAAATCAAGCATGATTCTTTCTAATTGTAAAGGTTTTCCACACTGCTGTAAAGTAGGGCACCAAAATGACATGTCCAATAGTCTGCTCCCACCTTGTGGACAATAGGGATGTTGCAGCGTTTGTCCTGTGGATTTCCCTAAGCACTTATGTAAGGTACTTCCTTTTAATGGATTTGGTGGTAGGATAGGATAACCTGTCCTACTTAAAACAGCTGCAGCTGCAGCTCACACACACACACACACACACACACACACACACACACACACACACACACACAGGGGGTTTGTACACTTTACACGTGTAGGGGTATGTAAAGATGAAAGTAATAAGCAACATATTGTTGTCTCAGTCAATGTACAGCGTGTATATTCACTGCTGTTTGCTTGTATCACTTGGAAGGAAATATGGATGTCCCCCTCTAACGTTATCTATTTCAACATGCATGTCTTTAAAGGATGACCTTGGCCAAGCATCCCTACCCCTCGTGATGGCTGAAACAATGAGGCCCCTATAAAAAGAAATAGAAAATAAGTTGCTTGCAAGTCTACACAATGCAAGACATTGAACTTGGAATAAAAGTCGTTTCAAACGGAACTCTACTAAGCAGCCACCTCTTTCTCAGCCCATGCGACTGTTGCCAGGAGCCGAAGATAGACCGGCGACGTCCAATCATCTGCACAGCCCTCTCCTCTTTTCTTAGTTTGAGAGGGCTGGAATTACATGACATCATTTAAAGAGCGCCCCCGTACCACCAACGAGAAAAAAAACGTGCATCCTCAAACCTCCATCTTCCCACGAGCTGGAAGAGAAAACACCCGAGCGCTGTTTGCCATTGGGACGCTTTCCCTTCCCTTGTCGATATCGCGCAGCCTATACCATTTTTGGATCGGCAGCGGCGGTATCCCCGATAGTATCGGATTCGGGGAGGGGCGTTCTCTCCGCACGGGGAATGGCGGAGCAGCAGGCAGCTGTACTGTGGATTCAGTGTGGGAGAGAGATGGGGGCTTAGCACAATAACATAGATCCCAGTCCTCTCTGTTTTCCACTCTCTCTGTTGTCGTTCTAGGTCTCTGCTGCCCCTGGCCATGGATCCAGAGAAAACGTTGACGTTCTGCCTAGGACTCAAAGCAGAGGCGGTATGTTGACTTACAGATTTTGCATTATCAACACATTCGCTTGATATGATTGCTGTGAGTTATGGTGATTTTGTCAACAACTGGGCAATATTATACTGCAGGAGAATTAGGCTACTGTGTATGCCACCGTGATGTTTACTAAGCAATGTTCCTAGATTGCACGGGTTTGTTGTCATACCGTCGTGGATGTCTGTTATTGCTGGAAATAATTCAATTGATATTGCCACAAATGTTTAGGCTTCACAAGACTACGATCTGATGGACAGTCTGAAGTTCAAGTTTTTCTAAATCAGGCTTTTTGAGCATAGATAGACTTGTTGAACAGCACACACACAACTGCATGAGCATCCTTTAATTTCTGCTTTAATTTAAGATGTGTTGCTGATATCTGAAAGTTGATTTCCTCATCTCTTTGTCTGGAAATTAATTTGCTGTAATGCACCAAAGAATGACCTCAATTTTACACAGCCCATAATTAAAAGTGCTTTTAGCTCCCGACCCGCATAATAAAGGTAATTTATAACCCCTCTGCCAGTGGTGAAATACTATAGTGCTGATTCAATGAGCTATAGGCCTAGGGCCGGGATAATGCAGGGGTTTACCAGGGCTGAAGCACCTGGGCCCAGGCCCGTGGGGGACCACAGAGGCAACAAAAAACAACAACTATGAAGGAAATACAGTGCCTTCGGAAAAGTATTCAGACCCTATGACATTTTCCACATTTTGTTACTTTACAGCCTTATTCTAAAATGTATCAAATAAAATAAAATCCACAGCAATCTACACACAATACCCCATAATGACATCACAATACCCCATAATGACATCACAATACCCCATAATGACATCACAATATCCCATAATGGCAAAGCGAAAACAGGTTTTTAGATTATTTTGCACATTTATTAAAATGAAAAAACAGAAACACCCTATTTACATAAGTATTCAGACCCTTTGCTATGAGACTCAAAATGGAGGTCAGGTGGATCCAGTTTCCATTGATCAACCTTGAGATGTTTCTACAACTTGATTGGAGTCCACCTGTGGTAAATTCAATTGATTGGACATGATTTGAAAAGGCACACACCTGTCTATATAAAGGTCCCACAGTTGACAGTGCATGTCAGAGCAAAAACAAACCAATGAGGTCGAAGGAATTGTCTGTTGAGCTCAGAGAAAGGATTGTGTCGAGGCACAGATCTGGGGAAGGGTACCAAAAAATGTCTGCAGCATTGAAGGTCCCCAAGAACACAGTGGCCTCCATCATTCTTAAATGGAAGAAGTTTGGAACCACCAAGATTCTTCCTAGAGCAGGCCGCCCAGCCAAACTGAGCAATCAGGGGAGAAGGGCCTTTGTCAGGGAGGTGACCAAGAACCCGATGGTCACTCTGACAGAGCTCTAGAGTACCTCTGTGGAGATGGGAGAACCTTCCAGAAGGACAACCTTCTCTGCAGCACTCCACCAATCATAATCAGGCTTTTATGGTAGAGTGGCCAGATGGATGCCACTCCTCAGTAAAAGGCACATGACAGCCCACTTGAAGTTTGCCAAAAGGCACCTAAAGACTCTCAGACCATGAGAAACAAGATTCTCTGGTCTGATGAAACCAAGATTGAACTCTTTGGCCTGAATGTCAAGCGTCACATCTTGGGTAACTGGGGGGCCCTGCCTTGTTTTGGTAACTGATTATTAAAAACATTTAAATAACCTGCATTATATTTAAATGTGACTGGTCAATTGTGTGAATGAAACAGCAAACAAAAAACAAATTAGGTAATTTTTTAAAATATTAGAATTTTTATACAACCACTAGAGCCCACTCTCAATGTTCAAAATACACCAGAGAGCACCATTTAGCCACAGAGAATAAACAGTTTATCCCAAAAAAGCACATACAGGTATCTGCCAAAATGAAGGAAACACCAACATAAAGTATCTTAAAAGGGTGTCGGGCCATCACGAGCTGCCAGAACAGCCTCAATGCACCTTGGCATAGATTCTACAAGTGGACCTAAACCAACACCATAACATATATTCTATATCCCTTGTTTACTCAAGTGTTTCCTTTATTTTGTCAGTTACCGGTATGCCTACAATCGGGAAGGCCACAGTTTGGGCAGCATACGCACCAAATATCAGCTATCACACGCATGCACACACACACACACACACACACACACACACACACACACACACACACACACACACACACACACTGATTCTAATAGATGATAATAATATATCTGTTGAGGAGGACAATGTTTCTTCACAACTTCCATCGGTCACTGTTTAAGTGGTCTTAGCTAACGGTCTCTTCTGCCAGGTCGATCAGCTCCTTTGTATCTGTCCAGGATGCTCCTGCGGTCACTTTAGCTCTTAGAAAAAAGGATTCCAAAAAGGTTCTTCGGCTGTCCCCATAGGAGAACCCTTTTTGGTTCCAGGTAGAACCCCCTGTGGAAAGGATTTTCTGTACATGGAACCCAAAAGTGTTCTACCTGGAACCAAAAAGGGCTCTTCAAAGGGTTCTCCTATGGGGACAGCCAATGAACCATTTCAGGTTCTAGATAGCACCTTTGTTTCTGAGTGTATAGCCTATTGTGAAGAGGTGCCTGGGTTAACTGTGTCTCCCCTCAGTCTGGCTTGTTTTCTTACTCTCTTTACAGGACCATCATATCTCACAAGGCCAGCGCTGTCGTTATCTAACCCAGCAACACACACACGCACGCACGCACACACACACACACACACACACACACACACACACACACACACACACACACACACACACACACACACACACACACACACACACACACACACACACACACACACACACACACACACTGGTGAACAGGCAGGAAGTGAGGAAGTGTGTTAAGCTGTTTGTCTCGCTGTCTGTCTGTGGCTTTGGGCTTTGGTGTTAATGTGGTAGACATCTACAACTTCTAGTAGAGGTGTCTTGTGGTTTTTAAACTGGTCTCGGTGGATGATTGAATGACCTCTTCAGATCCAGTAATGTATGATGTATGATTTGGTGGACTAAACCACAGACTCTCAACTTAACAGCAGAGTGGAAGCCTGTGATATTACAAGACTTCTCTTCCTGTAGATAAGACTGTTTGGCTGCCTGAAATCCCCTCCTACGCGAGTGAAATGCATTTACTGAGTTGTTGTTGCCGATCACTCCCAGTCAGATACAGTAGGTCTTATGCTCCCAGTCAGATACAGTAGGTCTTATACTCCCAGTCAGATACAGTAGGTCTTATGCTCCCAGTCAGATACAGTAGGCCTTATGCTCCCAGTCAGATACAGTAGGTCTTATGCTCCCAGTCAGATACAGTAGGTCTTATACTCCCAGTCAGATACAGTAGGTCTTATGCTCCCAGTCAGATACAGTAGGCCTTATGCTCCCAGTCAGATACAGTAGGCCTTATGCTCCCAGTCAGATACAGTAGGTCTTATACTCCCAGTCCGATACAGTAGGTCTTATGCTCCCAGTCAGATACAGTAGGTCTTATACTCCCAGTCAGATACAGTAGGTCTTATACTCCCAGTCAGATACAGTAGGTCTTATACTCCCAGTCAGATACAGTAGGTCTTATGCTCCCAGTCAGATACAGTAGGTCTTATACTCCCAGTCAGATACAGTAGGCCTTATGCTCCCAGTCAGATACAGTAGGTCTTATACTCCCAGTCCGATACAGTAGGTCTTATACTCCCAGTCAGATACAGTAGGTCTTATGCTCCCAGTCAGATACAGTAGGCCTTATGCTCCCAGTCAGATACAGTAGGCCTTATGCTCCCAGTCAGATACAGTAGGTCTTATACTCCCAGTCAGATACAGTAGGTCTTATACTCCCAGTCCGATACAGTAGGTCTTATACTCCCAGTCCGATACAGTAGGTCTTATACTCCCAGTCAGATACAGTAGGTCTTATGCTCCCAGTCAGATACAGTAGGTCTTATGCTCCCAGTCAGATACAGTAGGCCTTATGCTCCCAGTCAGATACAGTAGGTCTTATACTCCCAGTCCGATACAGTAGGTCTTATATTCCCAGTCAGATACAGTAGGTCTTATACTCCCAGTCAGGTACAGTAGATCTTATGCTCCCAGTCAGATACAGTAGGTCTTATACTCCCAGTCAGATACAGTAGGTCTTATGCTCCCAGTCAGATACAGTAGGTCTTATACTCCCAGTCAGATACAGTAGGTCTTATGCTCCCAGTCAGATACAGTAGGCCTTATGCTCCCAGTCAGATACAGTAGGCCTTATGCTCCCAGTCAGATACAGTAGGTCTTATACTCCCAGTCCGATACAGTAGGTCTTATGCTCCCAGTCAGATACAGTAGGTCTTATGCTCCCAGTCAGATACAGTAGGTCTTATACTCCCAGTCAGATACAGTAGGTCTTATACTCCCAGTCAGATACAGTAGGTCTTATGCTCCCAGTCAGATACAGTAGGCCTTATGCTCCCAGTCAGATACAGTAGGCCTTATGCTCCCAGTCAGATACAGTAGGTCTTATACTCCCAGTCCGATACAGTAGGTCTTATACTCCCAGTCAGATACAGTAGGTCTTATGCTCCCAGTCAGATACAGTAGGCCTTATGCTCCCAGTCAGATACAGTAGGCCTTATGCTCCCAGTCAGATACAGTAGGTCTTATACTCCCAGTCAGATACAGTAGGTCTTATACTCCCAGTCCGATACAGTAGGTCTTATACTCCCAGTCCGATACAGTAGGTCTTATACTCCCAGTCAGATACAGTAGGTCTTATGCTCCCAGTCAGATACAGTAGGTCTTATGCTCCCAGTCAGATACAGTAGGCCTTATGCTCCCAGTCAGATACAGTAGGTCTTATACTCCCAGTCAGATACAGTAGGTCTTATATTCCCAGTCAGATACAGTAGGTCTTATACTCCCAGTCAGGTACAGTAGATCTTATGCTCCCAGTCAGATACAGTAGGTCTTATACTCCCAGTCAGATACAGTAGGTCTTATGCTCCCAGTCAGATACAGTAGGTCTTATACTCCCAGTCAGATACAGTAGGTCTTATACTCAATTCTACAGCAACCAGTTGACAGTCCTGCTGACACTGTTGACAACATCTCTCTTGCTCTCAGTGGTAATCGCATCAAACTGTCAATATTGAAATCGTCGTCCTTGTTACATCTTGAGCCAAGATGGACTGGTATAAGTTGCAACCAACCTAAAGAGCTATTCTTATTTTTTTCCCCTCTATCAGCCAATCACAATTTCCAATGTGTTGGGATACATCTTACTCTAACCCTGAACCTGACCCTAACCATAACCTGAAAGCTGTTGCCCATCAACAGAGTTACAGTTGATCGTTTGTTGATAGATCTGTAGAACACCTATAGGGAACTATCCAAATAAAGTGTGACCACTCAACGGGATACAAGATTATCTAGATGTTTTCTAAAATCTCTGGTATTCCATTCACACTGTCCAGTAACAGTACATTACTATCTTCACTCCTCTAACCAGGCTGACATCTGCTGTTAGTGGTCCTGCCGTTGACGGAGTGGGGTTTCCAGTCCAGAGCTGCCTGTGTAATGTTTATCCCGAACTAGTCTCACACTCCTCTGCTACTGCTGTGTGTGTCTCTGTGTGTGTGTGTGTGTGTGTGTGTGTGTGTGTGTTGCTCTGCTACTGTTTGATCAATACCTGGCACAGACGCCAGCTGCTTGTCCTCCCCCTGTACTCTATTGCTGCTGCAGTGCCTCACTTTGTTAGAGAGCAGCAGGAGTTGGATGGATGGAGACTGAACTACTAGGGACTCTGGGTCAACCCTGATAGGGTGTAATAGTGTGCAGTAGTGTGCAGTAGTGTGTAGTAGTGTGTAGTAGTGTGTAGTAGTATGTACTAGTATGTACTAGTTTGTAGTAGTGTGTAGTAATGTGTAATAGTGTTTAATAGTGTGTAGTAGTGCGTAGTATTGTGTAATAGTGCGTAGTAGTGTGTAATAGTGCGTAGTAGTGTGTAATTGTGTGTAGTAGTGTGTAGTAATGTGTAATTGTGTGTAGTAGTGTATAGTAGTGTGTAATAGTGTGTAATAGTGTGTTGTAGTGTGTAATTGTGTGCAGTAATGTTCAATAGTGTTTAATAGTGTGTAGTAATGTGTGGTAGTGTGTAATAATGTGTAGTAGTGTGTAGTTGTGTGTAATAGTGTGTAGTAATGTGTAATAGTGTTTAACTGTGTAGTAGTTTGTAATAGTGTGTAGTAGTGTGTAGTTGTGTGTAGTAGTTTGTAGTTGTGTGTAGTAGTGTGTAGTAATGTGCAATAGTGTTTAATAGTGTGTAGTAATGTGTGGTAGTGTGTAGTACTGTGTAGTAGTGTGGAATAGTGTGTAGTAATGTGCAATAGTGTTAAATAGTGTGTAGTAATGTGTGGTAGTGTGTAGTACTGTGTAGTACTGTGTAGTAGTGTGTAGTACTATGTAATAGTGTTTAATAGTGTGTAGTAGTTTGTAATAGTGTGTAGAAGTGTGTAATAGTGTGTAGTAGTTTGTAGTAGTGTGTAGTAGTGTGTAGTAGTGTGTAATAGTGTGTAATAGTGTGTAGTAGTGTGTAATAGTGTGTAGTAGTGTGTAATAGTGTGTAGTCGTTTATAATAGTGTGTAGTAGGGTGTAGTAGGGTGTAATAGTGTGTAGTAGTTGATAATAGTGTGTAGCAGGGTGTATCAGGGTGTAGTAGGGTGTAGTAGTAGTGTGTAGTAGGGTGTAGTAGTGTGTAGTAGGGTGTGGTAGTCTGTAGTTGGGTATGGTAGTGTGTAGTAGGGTGTAGTAGTGTGTGGAAGTGTGTAGTATGGTGTAGTAGTGTGTAGTGGGCTGTAGTAGGGTGTAGTAGTGTGTAGTAGGGTGTAGTAGTGAGACATGTAGAGTAGCTACTGTTTTGACTATGTGTGAAGGTTAAGATGGAGGATTTCCCGAACTAACTGATTTGAAATCAGTCATTGTCATTAGCTACTGACTAGTTTCTGCTAGCCTGCACTAGTATCCTCATACTACACTCTGGACCTCCAAGACAGTTCCACTGCTTTTTTTCATTGTTCCCCTCTAATCTTGGGACACCAGGTGGGTGCAATTAATTATCAGGTAGAACAGAAAACCTGCAGGCTCCGGACCTCGTTAAGGTTGAATAACCCTGATCTAGTATGCGATTGGGGCTCCATTTTGCAATGTGTTAATGGGTGATTATGGGATGACTCCAATACAGTGCAGGCTCGGGTGATAGGTCTAGTACCAAATCTATGTGTGAGTTCAAACAGTGCTGGGGAGAGAGATGCAGTGTTGAGGAGAGAGATGCAGTGTTGAGGAGAGAGATGCAGTATTAGGAAGAGAGATGCAGTATTAGGGAGAGAGATGCAGTGTTGGGAAGAGAGATGCAGTGCTGGGGAGAGAGATGCAGTGTTGGGAAGAGAGATGAAAGGCTGGGGAGAGAGATGCAGTGTTGGGGAGAGAGATGCAGTGTTGAGAAGAGAGATTCAGTGTTGGGGAAGGAGATACAATGTTGGGAAGAGAGATGCAGTGCTGGGGAGAGATGCAGTATTAGGGAGAGAGATGCAGTATTAGGGAGAGAGATGCAGTGTTGGGGAGAGAGATGCAGTGTTGAGGAGAGAGATGCAGTGTTGGGAAGAGAGATGCAGTGCTGGGGAGAGAGATGCAGTGTTGGGAAGAGAGATGCAAGGCTGGGGAGAGAGATGCAGTGCTGGGGAGAGAGATGCAGTGCTGGGGAGAGAGATGCAGTGCTGGGGAGAGAGATGCAGTGCTGGGGAGAGAGATGCAGTGCTGGGGAGAGAGATGCAGTGCTGGGGAGAGAGATGCAGTGCTGGGGAGAGAGATGCAGTGTTGGGAAGAGAGATGCAGTGCTGGGGAGTGAGATGCAGTGTCGGAGAGAGAGATGCAGTGTCGAGGAGAGAGATGCAGTGTAGGGGAGAGAGATGCAGTGTAGGGGAGAGAGATGCAGTGTCGGGGAGAGAGATGCAGTGTCGGGGAGAGAGATGCAGTGTCGGGAGAGAGATGCAGTGTCGGGGAGAGAGATGCAGTGTCGGGGAGAGAGATGCAGTGTCGGGGAGAGAGATGCAGTGTCGGGGAGAGAGATGCAGTGTCGGGGAGAGAGATGCAGTATTAGGGAGAGAGATGCAGTATTAGGGAGAGAGATGCAGTATTAGGGAGAGAGATGCAGTATTAGGGAGAGAGACGCAGTGTTGGGAAGAGAGATGCAGTGTTGGGGAGAGAGATGCAGTGTTGAGGAGAGAGATGCAGTGTAGGGGAGAGAGATGCAGTGTTGGGGAGAGAGATGCAGTGTTGAGGAGAGAGATGCAGTGTAGGGGAGAGAGATGCAGTGTTGGGGAGAGAGATGCAGTGTTGGGGAGAGAGATGCAGTGCCGGGGAGAGAGATGTAGTGTCGGGGAGAGAGATGCAGTATTAGGGAGAGAGATGCAGTGTTGGGGAGAGAGATGCAGTGTTGGGGAGAGAGATGCAGTGCCGGGGAGAGAGATGCAGTGTCGGGGAGAGAGATGCAGTATCAGGGAGAGAGATGCAGTGTCGGGGAGAGAGATGCAGTATTGGGGAGAGAGATGCAGTATTGGGGAGAGAGATGCAGTGTAGGGGAGAGAGATGCAGTGTAGGGGAGAGAGATGCAGTGTAGGGGAGAGAGATGCAGTGTAGGGGAGAGAGATGCAGTGTAGGGGAGAGAGATGCAGTTTTGGGGAGAGAGATGCAGTGTTGAGGAGAGAGATGCAGTGTTGAGGAGAGAGATGCAGTGTCGGGGAGAGAGATGCAGTGTCGGGGAGAGAGATGCAGTATTAGGGAGAGAGATGCAGTGCTGGGGAGAGAGATGCAGTGTCGGAGAGAGAGATGCAGTGTTGGGGAGAGAGATGCAGTGTCGGGGAGAGAGATGCAGTATTAGGGAGAGAGATGCAGTATTAGGTTGAGAGATACAGTATTAGGGAGAGAGATGCAGTGCTGGGGAGAGAGATGCAGTGTCGGGGAGAGAGATGCAGTATTAGGGAGAGAGATGCAGTGTCGGGGAGAAAGATGCAGTATTAGGGAGAGAGATGCAGGCCCAGTGCAGCCTGGACAACAGAGTCCCACCGTCAGCTGACAAAAGGCTGACTACTCATTTGCATTTTTCGTCACATGCCGTCCGGTCAGACTGAGTCGGGTGTAAAAAAAAAAAAAGCCCAGTTTCTCCATCCATGCGAGCATTGTGTCTTCTGTGGCTGGACCCCCGCAGCTCACAGCAACACTTAACAGAGGCATTTTCCTTTTACTGTTATGCAACCGTCCTCCTCTCTGTCTGAAATGTACACACACAGGCGTCGCGTTGGGTTCTGTTGTGTGTTTGAGGTAGACGTGCCGAGTACAATGGAGGTCTTGTATCTGGGGATTGTAAGCGTGAAGTGGGCTCCGCTCACTGATTTCCATTGCAGATGGACTCTGGTATCTGGGATGATAGTACACTTACAAGTGATCACAATCGCATTGCTCTTTTCTGGTTCTGCAAATCCTTTAGCCAATATGTGCTTTTGACTTGATTATGGACCAATCCTTTTCACAGGAACTGTCCTGTTCCACAGTTCATGTGAATGTTGGATCGTGTTCAGTAAGGAATACAATGTTTTAACTGTAGTCAATCAGTGAAGTTAGTACCAACTTAACTTGCTCAACACAGATTTTCATTTTCCGTTCCAAAATGTGCCCTACTACTGAACATAAGCCTGTCTGTGGTGCCCTGTCTGTCTGTAAGGGCCTGTCTGTCTGTAGTGCCCTGTCTGTCTGTAAGGGCCTGTCTGTCTGTAGTGCCCTGTCTGTCTGTAAGGGCATGTTTGTCTGTAGGTGCCTGTCTGTCTGTAGGGGCCTGTCTGTATGTCTGTCTGTCTGTAAGGAGGCGCTAGGTTGGGAAATTGATAAATGATAACTTGAAAATTACATTGCGGTTGTTTTGGACTCAGGGTACCTTGTTGTCCCCTTTCACTGCAGGAACACTGAGAGGTTGTTTGTTTGTGTGTATCTGGTTGAGAGTGTGTGGAGGGTTGACTTTGGTGGCCCTGTAGAGTTGATCTTTTAGGCGCTGTCTGTCTGGGATCTCACTAGGTGCCTATTGAGGAGAGAGAGAGAAAGATGCAGAGAGAGAGAGAGATAAAGAAAGAGAAGAGAGAGAGGGAGAGAAAGATGGAGAGAGGGAGAGAAAGATGAAGAGAGAGAGAGATGAAGAAATAGAGAAACAGAGAGAGGGAGAGTTTCTGTTACAAAGTTTTTGTCCTGCGAGTATCCTTGAGAAGCTAGTGAAAATAGGGCACACTGATTACTGCCTGCTGATTGGAGACCACATGCCACCTTTGTGCACTTGCTACCAGACTCCCTTCCCAGTAACAGAAATAACACACATTTAACACAGGGACTGACACTGTCCGGCTGTCTGGATTCCAGTGTTATGGATGGGACATTTGCAAGCAAAATCACAAACTAAATGGCTCACAGAATGGACATACAAAACTTAAACAAATGTGTGTGTATAGTACCACTGGGGGGACCGTATACCCAAAAAACAGACTACTAAGTATTGGCACTGGGGGGACCGTATACCCAAAAAACAGACTACTAAGTATTGACACTGGGGGGACTGTATACTCAAAAAACAGACTACTAAATATTGGCACTGGGGGGACCGAATACCCAAAAAACAGACCACTAAATATTGGCACTGGGGGGACCGAATACCCAAAAAACAGACTACTAAATATTGGCGCTGGGGGGACCGTATACCCAAAAACAGACTACTAAATATTGGCACTGGGGGGACCGTATACCCCAAAAACAGACTACTAAATATTGGCACTGGGGGGACCGTTTACCCCCAAAACAGACTACAACATATTGGCACTGGGGGGACCGTATACACAAAAAACAGACTACTAAAGAAAGAGAAGAGAGAGAGATAAAGAAAGAGAAGAGAGAGAGGGAGAGAAAGATGGAGAGAGGGAGAGAAAGATGAAGAGAGAGAGAGATGAAGAAATAGAGAAACAGAGAGAGGGAGAGTTTCTGTTACAAAATGTTTGTCCTGCGAGTATCCTTGAGAAGCTAGTGAAAATAGGGCACACTGATTACTGCCTGCTGATTGGAGACTACATGCCACCTTTGTGCACTTGCTACCAGACTCCCTTCCCAGTAACATAAATAACACACATTTATCACAGGGACTGACACTGTCCGGCTGTCTGGATAGGTGAACTGGGGTCAGGTATGGGCAATTCCAGTGTTATGGATGGGACATTTGCAAGCAAAATCACAAACTAAAACAGACTACTAAATATTGGCACTGGGGGGACCGTTTACCCCCAAAATAGACTACAACATATTGGCACTGGGGGGACCGTATACCCCAAAAACAGACTACTAAATATTGGCACTGGGGGGACCGTTTACCCCCAAAATAGACTACAACATATTGGCACTGGGGGGACCGTATACACAAAAAAACATATTGGCACTGGGGGGACCGTATACCCCAAAAACAGACTACTAAATATTGGCACTGGGGGGACTGTATATCCCCAAAACAGACTACTAAATATTGGCGCTGGGGGGACCGTATACCCCAAAAAACATATTGGCACTGGGGGGACCGTATACCCCAAAAACAGACTACTAAATATTGGCACCTGGGGGACCGTATACCCCAAAAACAGACTACTAAATATTGGCACTGGGGGACCGTATACCCCAAAAACAGACTACTAAATATTGGCACTGGGGGGACCGTATACCCCAAAAACAGACTACTAAATATTGGCACCTGGGGGACCGTATACCCCAAAAAACAGACTACTAAATATTGGCACTGGTGGGACCGTATACCCCAAAAACAGACTACTAAATATTGGCACTGGTGGGACCGTATACCCAAAAAACAGACTACTAGGTATTGGCACTGGGGGGACCGTATACCCCCCAAACAGACTACTAAATATTGGCACTGGGGGGACCGTTTACCCCCCAAACAGACTACTAAATATTGGCACTGGGGGGACCGTATACACAAAAAACAGACTACTAAATATTGGCACTGGGGGGACCGTATACCCCCCAAACAGACTACTAAATATTGGCACTGGGGGGACCGTTTACCCCCCAAACAGATACTAAATATTGGCACTGGGGGGACCGTTTACCCCCCAAACAGACTACTAAATATTGGCACTGGGGGGACCGTATACCCCCCAAACAGACTACTAAATATTGGCACTTGGGGGACCGTTTACCCCCCAAACAGACTACTAAATATTGGCACTGGGGGGACCGTATACCCAAAAAACAGACTACTAAATATTGGCACTGGGGGGACCGTATACCCCCCAAACAGACTACTAAATATTGGCACTGGGGGGACCGTATACCCCCCAAACAGATACTAAACATTGGCTTATAGGCGTTACAGATGTTAGGTGAAATGGGCAAGGTTTTATGGGGAGACTGTATTTTATTAGATTTATTAGCTAAGCTGTAAATACAGAACAAAGGGTTGGCCTCTCTCTCTCTCTCTCTCTCCCATTCCTCTCTCTCTCTGATGTGCAGCCTGTCTGTCAGTCAGTCAGTCTGGCTCTGCCTGTGTAAATGTCAGCTGTATTAACTCTGTTCTCTCTCCTAGATGACCATCTCCCTGCAGGGGCCGGAAGGAGCAGCAGCTAAGGTGAGGAGTCTAACCTTTCGATCCCCAGTCATTCATTCACAACAACCAGCACAACACGTAGAAAGGAACTTGCGTTGGGAGGCAAACAAGGAAAACGATGAACAAGAAAAGGGTTGGTTAGAGAGGTAGAGAGATTGAGAGAGAGGGAGGGAGAGGGAGAGAGAGAGGGGGGTGGAAAGGGGTAGGGGAGGGAGGGAACTATAGGGGGCTAATAACACTACTTAAAAATAAAGAAGAGCCGCACACTCTAGGAGCTCAGATGCAAAAAAATATTTTATGTCCAACGTTTCGACAGGCAAGCTGTCTTCATCAGGGTATAACGTTGGACATAAAATATTTTTTGCATCTGAGCTCCTAGAGTGTGCGGCTCTTCTTTATTTTTAAGTTTCCCGCTCCACTAGCCAGCACCTTGCCTATATAGGTGCGCGTTTCTTTTTCTTCTGGCTAAAAACACTAAAACACTGAAGATGAACTAGGAATCTGAAGACAAGGGAGGGAGGGAGGGAGGGAAGGAAGGAGGGAAGGAGGGAGGGAGAGAGTGCAAAAAAAGAGGGAGGGATGGAGAGAACTAGGGGGTTAACAAGCAAAATGAGGAAAAAGGGGGATGGAGGGAGGACACTAGAGGGCTAACAAGCATTCTGAAAAAACAAGGAATGTCCATCTCACACTGTGTTGCTACCTGCTCTCAAAGCTGCAGGGTTTCTACATATTGGATCTGCTATTTGTCCAGCTCCTGTGAAAAAGGTGTGGGTGTGTATACTGCAAAACCCTCTCCTGGTATCACTAACACGCTAACTAACCTTGAATTAACACGTAAACCAGCCTCGGACTTATGTACCTATAACAAGCATCTTCAGCATGATATCCACTATGGTTTAGATAACAGGCCTCATTGCCAAACTCCTGAGACTGGGTGGGCTTTATCCCTTTAAGTGCTTCACTCCTGCTTGCCCACAGTCTTCACTCCTGCTAGCTCACCGTCTTCACTCCTGCTAGCTCACCGTCTTCACTCCTGCTAGCCCACAGTCATGTGGATGTTTTGGTCAAAGTGGTCAAACCAGTAGCCTAGTGATTCAGCGGTTTTACATTACACGTCAACGATGATGAATGTGTGGAAATACCAGATGAGGACTTCCTAGATAACATTTAGTTTCTCATTGCAGACGACTGTGTCTCCAAAGGGTTCAGACATGGGAACCATCAACAAGGTTAGAGATGTACTCTGTTTATGTCTGCTATCCACTGGTTCTCAATAAAACATACGGTGCATTTGGAAAGTATTCAGACCCCTTGACTTTTCCACATTTTATTATGTTACAGCCATATTCTAAAATGGATGAAATCGTTTTTCGTCCTCGTCAATCTACACACTACACCGCATAATGACAAAGAAAAACAGGTTTAGAAATGTTTGCTGATTTATTAAAAATAAAAACATTTACATAAGTATTCAGACCCTTTATGCAGTACTTTGTTGAAGCACCTTTGTCAGTTATTACAGCCTCGAGTCTTCATGGGTATGACGGTACAAGCTTGGCACCTGTATTTGGGGAGTTTCTCCCATTTTTCTCTGCAGATACTCTCAAGCTCTGTCAGGTTGGATGGGGAGCGTCGCTGCACAGTTATTTTTAGGTCTCTCCAGAGATGTTCGATCGGTTTCAAGTCCGGGCTCTGGCTGGGCCACCCAAGGACACATCCCCACAGCATGATGCTGCCACTAACATGCTTCACCATAGGGATGGTGCCAGGTTTCCTCCAGACGTGACGCTTGACATTCAGGCCAAAGAGTCTTGTTTCTCATGGCCTTAGAGTCCTTTAGGTGCCTTTTGCCAAACTCCAAACGGGCTGTCATGTGCCTTTTACTGAGGAGTGGCTTCTGTCTTGCCACTCTACCATAAAGGCCTGATTGCTGGAGTGCTGCAGAGATGGTTGTCCTTCTGGAAGGTTCTCCCATCTCCACAGAGGAACTCTGGAGGTCTGTCAGAGTGACCATCGGGTTCTTGGTCACCTCCCCTGATTGCTCAGTTTGGTCGGGCGGCCTGCTCTAGGAAGAATCTTGGTAGTTCTAAACTTGTTCCATTTAAGAATGATGGAGACCACTGTGTTCTTGGGGACCTTCAATGCTGCAGACATCTTTTGATACCCTTCCCCAGATCTGTGCCTCGACACAATCCTGTCTCTGAGCTCAACAGACAATTGTTTCGACCTCATGGCTTGGTTTTTGCTCTGACATGCACTGTCAAGTGTGGGACCTTATATAGACAGGTGTGTGCCTTTCCAAATCATGTCCAATCAATTGAATTTACCACAGGTGGACTCCAATCAAGTTGTCCAAACATCTCAAGGATGATCAATGGAAACAGGATGCACCTGAGCTCAATTTCGAGTCTCATAACAAAGGGTCTGAATACTTATGTAAATAAGGTATTTCTGTTTTATATTTGTTATAAATTTGCTAACATTTCTAAAAATCTGTTTTCGCTTCGTCATTATGAGGTATTGTGTGCAGATTGATGAGGAAATGTTTTTATTTAATCCATTTTAGAATAAGGCTGTAACGTAACAAAATGTGGAAAAACGGAAGGGGTCTGAATACCTTCCCGAATGCACTGTGTATACCTGGTTAAGTAAAGGTAATGAATACATTTTTGTTCGATGCTAACACATCTGACCCACTCAACTATTCAAGGGTTTGATGACTAGTTAAGTAGTTAAATCTGGTGAGATGGTGCTGGGCTGGAACAAAAAAGTGCAACCCTGGGGGTTACTCGTCTCCAACCCCACAACTGGAAATTTGAGAAACACCCTGCTCAAGCTAAACGACCATGTTGTTGTTTACCATGTACGTTGTTGTCGTGTCATGTCTTGTCCACTAGGGGGTGAAGGACCAAGCTGGCTCAGGCAGCCAGCCCATGCTCAGCCATAAGTACTGCCCTGGGGTCAACAACAACCCAGGCTACCTGTGTGAGACGGGCCACTGCTGTGGGGAGACAGGATGCTGCACCTACTACTACGAGCTGTGGTGTGAGTAACAACCAGTAGAGTAGCAGCCAAGAGGCTCGTCTTGTCAGCATTTGCTGTCACACAGCTATACTGATGCATTGTGGTATGTAACCAGACTAGATCGGGGGTTTAACACGAGAAAGCCCTTAAGGCTGGTCCTCCGATCAAACTCTAGACAGTTTGTTTTATTATGGTATAATAAATTACAATTTAAAAAAGCTTTCTCACTGTGATTATGCAACAGTATAGCTACCAGAGGCCGTTCAATAATTGGGATTAATAAAGTTGCTTGAATTCAATTCAGTATTGCCAGTGTCCCTTGTGTGTCTGTATCCTGCAGGGTTCTGGCTGCTGTGGACCATTGTGATTCTGTTCAGCTGCTGCTGTGCCTACCGCCACCGGCGGGCCAAGCTGCGTATCCAGCAGCAGCAGAGACAGAGGGAGATCAACCTGATCGCCTACCACGGAGCCTGCAACTACCCTGCGTCCATGTTGGACCTCAGTACGTATAGCTACGGTCGCCTCTCTCCCCGGTCCTTTCATTATTGTCTGCGTCACCTTATCGTCTTATTAGCAGACCCGGGTTCAAATAGTGTTTGAACCGTTTGATCATTCGCTCGAGTGTGTCTAGGGTGCTGGATTGGTTGGCTTTGAACATGTGGGACTATTCCGTTGGTTGCATTGTGCCAGGGAATCTCAAGGAAGTACAAGTTAAAGCCCCGATGCAGTCTTCTTAATTGTATTTTCAAATGTAAACAACTCCAGATATATTTTTTGTATAATTTGTTTTCCTGAGGCTCCTTTTACCATTGAAATGCTCAGTCTGATCGTGTGGCCGTGTTGATACAAATTTCAATACATTTACATGTGCAACCCTGACTGGCGGATAGGAGCGTCTAGACTCTAGAGCCTACCCCGCGTACCCCTTCAAAGTAGGAGGGGATACGTATGGAAATAAAAGATGACTAGTCATTGGTCAGAATAATCAGATCTGATTGTGGTATGATCTGGGCCACATCCCACCTGAAAACCACATCCCACCTGAACAGGCTGAAATTCCAGGATTTCTATCATCATTTTCTCAATTTCAGAGTGTCTTTTCGACCTCATAGTGTGGAAATATCATTTAAAAAATAAGGCTTTTGACTGCACTGCTCAACTACTATTTTGGAGCTTGGTGTCTCTGCCCCAATTGCTGCTCATGTAACCCTAGTGGTTAGAAGATGACATTGATTATCTGTCATGTGTTATACTGTAGGTTTCCTGGCCTCCTTCAAGCTGCCGTCCTATGAGGAGGTGGCAGCCCAGCCCCCCTCACCCCCTCCATCCTACAGCTCCGTCTTTGCCCTGCAGGGGGTGATGGGGGGCGCCACCGCTTACACAGCCACCCCTTACGGTTCAGCCTACCCCCATCACCACCAGCAACAACCCCCCGGCCCTCCCTCCTACTTGGTTAGCTCCAGGGCGGGCCCCAGCGGTGTCGGTGGTGGCCTGACCTCGTCCCAGAGTTCAGACAACTACACCAGCTGCTCCTGCGAGTCCTGCTCCCTCCTCACCTCCCCATCCAGCACCTCGTTCTCTGTCCAGGTGACCTACGAGACGGATAATACCAGCCATGCCTCCACGCCCGGTAGCGAGGTTGGAGGAAGAGGGGGGGAGGGCCTGAGAGGCTTCCCCAGGGAGGGTTCATCTCTGGAGGGGGTTGTGTCTGCCAGGTCCCCTTCGTCTCCTGGAGGATATCCACCTCCTCCTCTGCCCCCTCCTCCACCTGAACACCCACCTACACCTTCTCCCACAACATCTTCTCCTCTCCCTCCCACTCTCCCCCCTCCCAAACTATCTTCTCCCTCTCCACTCCCTCCACTCATCCTCATGGACCCCCTGGCTGTGCTGGCTGAGCAGAGAGGGGTGGAGGGTGGCCTGAGTGAAGGGGGGGTCACAGAGAGACAGAGCCCTTCCATCCTCTCTCCCCCCAAGCCCACCCAGTCTCCCCCCAAACACGCCCTCTTCTCCACCAACGTGGACTTCTTCGAGCCCGTGGAGAAAGAGAGGAGAGAGGAAGAGGAGGAGGAAGAGGGGGATGAGGATCATTTCCGTCACCGCCGGCTCACAGGCGACTCCGGCATCGAAGTGTGCCGCTGCCAAGTGAAGAGCGAGGAAGAGGATGTGGAGAAGAAGGTGGAAGAAGATAAAGATGGAGGAGGGGATCGAGAGGAGGGGGAGGGTTTCCTCCATGACAGTGTGGACTGTTCCCTCCGAGCGCAGCAGGTCGCCCAGTGTGGCCACGCCTCCTCGGCTATCCCCAGGGGTGGGGACGCCATCATCACCGTGGAGTCGTCATGAGGACAGCCAATGAGGGCCAACTAATTAGGTCAGGTGACCAAAACTCACTTGACTGACAACAAATGGAGCCAATGGCGTTTAAAAGTGTTTACTTTGACCCAGTAGCACCCACTACTGTTCAAGCCAGGAAGGAAGCCAAGGCCCACATCAACTAGTATGGGCCTGCTTGTGTTCACGACTTACTGTAGTAATGTCAAGTCACCATAGTAACACAGAGGAAGAGGATCATCACAGCCTTCTAATTGAAAGGAGGAAGGAAGTCGTTACAGAGGGAGTCGGACTGTTTATCTGTTTGATCTTTCTGACGGTCATTGTCATTCTGTCCCGCTGCGCTGCCACCGGGAACAAAAACACCTTTTATTATTTCTCAAAGTGCTGAAACCTAATGATAACTCTCTCTCTCTCTCTCTCTCTCTCTCTCTCTCTCTCTCTCTCTCTCTCTCTCTCTCTCTCTCTCTCTCTTTCTCTCTCTCTCTCTCTCTCTCTTTCTTTCTTTCTTTCTGTCTCTCTCTCTGTCTTTCTGTCTCTCTCTCTCTCTGTCTTTCTGTGTCTCTCTCTTTCTCTCTCTCTCTCTCTCTCTTTCTCTCTCTCTCTCTCTCTCTTTCTTTCTTTCTTTCTGTCTCTCTCTCTGTCTTTCTGTCTCTCTCTCTCTCTGTCTTTCTGTGTCTCTCTCTCTCTCTCTCTCTCTCTCTCTCTCTCTCTCTCTCTCTCTCTCTCTCTCTCTCTCTCTCTCTCTCTCTCTCTCTCTCTCTCTCTCTCTGTCTTTCTGTCTGTCTGTCTCTCTCTCTCTCTCTCTCTCTCTCTCTCTCTCTCTCTCTCTCTCTCTCTCTCTCTCTCTCTCTCTCTCTCTTTCTGTCTCTCTCTCCCGCTCTCTCACTCTGTCTCTCTCTCACCATCTCTTTCTCTCTTTCTCTCTCGTCACAGGAAGAGGAGCAACAGCTGTATGAGGCAGTATAAAGTCGGGCATAATGTTCACAGTCTCCCTCACACACACACACACACACACACACACACACACACACACACACACACACACACACACACACACACACACACACACACACACACACACACACACACACACAACAACCCACCTGCTGTGTCTGAAGCTCTGCTGCACCTGCCCATTTGCTTTGCAAAAATACCTCCCGCTTTCTTCCTGTTTGCTCCTCTTCTCTTCTCCTCCTCTCCCATCCCCCTCTCTCTCAGAGCAGCCTGCCTTTGACGAGGGCCAGTAGTCGATGTTGCTGTTGGATGTACAGTCATTGACACGGTGAGACTGGGTCTAGTCTAGTAACAGGCTGGTACAGACTGACCATACTGTCTTGACACCCACATTGATCTGTTGTTGCAATAATGATATGAACAATGATTATGAACTATTGAAGTCACTCCAAAACTGTCTGACGGTCCACAGTCACAGAGGGGATTCATTGGATTCTGAGTGGTCAGTGACAAGAATGTGAACACTGAGAAAGAGGTGGTGTGTACAGTTACAACATGCCAAGACTTTTTGTTTTCTGATATGTATTCTAGTGCTGTTTCCACTGTTAGCTACTAGTACACATTCAGACTTTGTCCTATTCTGACATTTCAAAAGAGGAATTGTGGTGTGTATCTCCCAAGGTTCAGAACTATGTACCATGTGGACGGATCGTAGTGTGCTCTCTACCCGATCTACACCATCCTCCCTCTGTCCTCTTGCCATGGAGTTTCCTTGTCTGCTGAATTGCTCGTGGATGCTCAATTGCTCATTCAACAGCCTAACTCTTTAAACCTTCACCTATGATATTGAATGTAACAATTTGCATATTAGCAACACCAAGCAAAGGAAGTTAAATGGAAAAGTTGAACTGGAAAGGAAGTGCTAACTGGACGAAGGACTGTTATTATCAGAAGTCATAGCTTTGATTTCAAGGCATTGTACTTGATTTAGTGCCCTCTCCCACATTGTCCTAGACCTAGAGTGAATGGAGGAGTTGTTTTGTGAGCTTTTCAAACTGGAACCGCGACAGGGCTTTCTCTCGTGTGCTTTGCTGTTGTGTGTTTTAAGTTCATTTGCTTTTCAAAGTTATTGACTGCTCGGCCAACAGATATAACCTACATGCATTTGCGAAGTGATAGCACCGTCTTTCAACCAGCTTCTTGCAGTTTTAATAATCATGAATCATTTATTTTAGAATTTAACAGAACCATTTTACCATAATTGCCTAAGGATTGGCACAGAGTGAGTGCTCACTAGTCAATTACAGAATGACTCAATTTAAACAGCGATCGAAATATACTGCCGAATGTTATTGTGCTGAACAGGCGTAGTGTGAAAATGAGAAAATCACAGCTTTCGTTTCGTGTTGTTGTTATTGTCACATATATAGTTATCCGAAGGCTACATTTAGTTTCTCTGGTAACAGGCAGTGGCTCCATGCTGTAGAAATGGTTGCCATGGTATTCCCATGTACTGAGTCTCGTTTGAGACCCGAGCCTGACTTCAAAGCTATTGACCTCTAGATTGGCTCAAAGCTACAGTAGATTGATTTGAATACTGTGACCAGTTGGACTACTCTCCGCGAGGGTTAGGGTTAAGGTCGTCAAGGTGAGGATGGATATCTTGTTATCTGGGCTGCAGAGAAATAGCATGTTAACTCTTAGTGTGACTATAACCACAGACAGGAGATGATCCTTGCATTTCATTTTCTACATCTCTCTTTCACCACTATGTGTGCATGTGTGTGTGTTTGTGTAAAGCTCTTATTCGGCAGCTTATGTATAATGACCAGATTTCCATGTTCACACATCCTGTATGGTTAAAGAAAACATTGTGTACGTGTGAACGGGGGGACTCGGAGACTGTCACAAAGCATGATGTCATGTCATCACGTCAGTCAGTGCAGCCGCATAGCTGAGTGTGGGGAGGGAGGGAGGGAGAGAGAGAGAGAGAGACGGGGATGGAGAGAGATGGGGAGAGAGCGAGAGAGAGGGGTGGAGAGAGAGGAGGAGAGAAAATGGGGAGAGAGAGGGAGAGTTAGAGGGGGAGAGGGAGAGGGCAGAGAGAGAGGGGGAGCGAGAAAGGGAGAGGGAGAGAGGGGATGGAGAGAGATGGGGAGAGAGCGAGAGAGAGGGGTGGAGAGAGAGGAGGAGAGAAAATGGGGAGAGAGAGAGGAGAGTTAGAGGGGAGAGGGAGAGGGCAGAGAGAGGGGGCGAGAAAGGGAGAGAGGGAGATGGAGAGAGGGGAGAGAGCGAGAGAGAGGGTGGAGTGAGAGAGGGAGAGAAAAGGGGGGAGAGAGAGAGTTGAGAAATAAACATAACATGAACAGCCAGTGGGCTCATTGCTCATCTGTGTCTTGCTGACGGAGAGGCTGTTTTTCATGACTAAGTATTTGGGTTCTCCTCTTTCATGTTGTACTGTCCTATGTGTGGTTGTCTTCTAGTCGTATAACAAAACCCTTGTTCAGCAGTACTATTTCAGCAGTCTCTTTTTTAAAGATACTCACAGTACAACTATGAAACGCGAGACGTGAAAAAAAAAAAGGTACATGTTTAGCAATAGAATGACATTAACTGTTATCCCGTCCTCTGATCATTGTAGGTAGAAAACGTGTTGTAATCAAGTTGTAAACATGTTATATGTTGAAAACTTGTTGTAATGACAACATTTACCTGTCGATAGTGATCAATGACTTGTGAAATAATAATAATAAGAACCCAGTCTGTTTCAAAGTTACCCTTTAAGTACAGGTCTCAGACCAGCTGACTCGACCCCGACTCCTAATCTTAACCATTGGGACGTGAGAAGCAAAGCTGACCTCAGAGGAGTTCTTTTTGTGACAATGTCCATTTCTTTTGCCTTGTCAGCTGTTGGTTGTTTCCTAGGAACAGTATGCCTCTTCTAGCCTGGTCCCCAATCTTTTTGTGCTGTCTTCTCAGATCTGGAACCAGGCTATGCCTATCCCCCCTCCCCAGTCTCTTTGTTGATAGGCCAAGGCAAAATGTCAGACTGTTACCTCGCCGAGTTATTATGACTGCGATTGGATGTTTACCCTTTTTTTCTGATACTATATAGCCTCCTCTATATTTGTACTACTAGCTGCTACCTTTATTTTGTATACCCAGAGAATTTAATTAGAAGCATTGGTACAGTAGTGCCAAGTTCATTTTGTGGAAAGCTGGGTCATATTCATTAGGGCGCACCGTAGCAAAACTTTTAGCAATGGGGTGGACGGACGGACGACAAGTGTTTCTTATTGTCCAAAATAAGGAAGTCCTTCTCTGTTTCAGTCCATTTTCTACCGCTTGGTGCATAAGGAACATGACACTGTTGTGCCAGGAGGTCTGAAGACTGTTGGTTTTGCTCCCAGCAGGGAAGAATGTCTCACGTTTCACCGACTTCTTAATATGGATGCTGCGCCATCCTGCCATTGACTGATAGCAGGCTTTAGCAGCTATGTGATATACACCGAGGGTACAAAACATTAAGAACACCTTCCTAATATTGAGTCCCCCCCCCTATGTTGACTCCAATGCTTCCCACAGTTGTGTCAAGTTGGCTGGATGTCCTTTGGGTGGTGGACCATTCTTAATACTGTTGAGCGTGAAAAACCCAGCAACGTTGTGCCTGGCACCTACTACCATACCCTGTTCAAAAGGTACTTCAATATTTTGTCTTGCCCATTCAAACTCTAAATGGTATACATACACAATCCATGTCTCAATTGGCTCACCTGAATTCACCTGGTCAGTCTTTGTCATGGAAAGAGCAGGTGTTCATAATGTTTTGTACACTCAGTGTTCATGTAACTATAGCAACTATGTGATATACATGTAGCTATAGCAACTGTGTGATATACATGTAGCTATAGCAACTATGTGATATACATGTAGCTATAGCAACTATGTGATATACATGTAGCTATAGCAACTATGTGATATACATGTAGCTATAGCAACTATGTGATTTACATGTAGCTATAGCAACTATGTGATATACATGTAGCTATAGCAACTATGTGATATACATCTAGCTATAGCAACTATGTGACTGTTAGTTAATTACATTGAACAATGTGTATTCCTTGAGGGTATGCATGTTTGATTCTGAGAGAGAAGGTTGACAGCATTGTCCCCAGTGTAACTGTATGTATCATCACTGCAGCTATTGATTATAATAAACATATTAATGATAAAGCTATTGATTATAATAGACATATTAATGATACAGCTATTGATTATAATACGCTTCCTAAAGCTTAAAGCTTATTGATGGTGATATTTGTTTATTTGATTATATTGTCCATTGACCAGTCTCAGCCCCAATGAATATCTCATTGGTCCATTCTGTATTCCCTGTGACTAGCAAATATACAGACTAATGACATGGTGATTTCTAATCCATCTCTCGGTGTAACACATGCTAAAACTGTACTATGTACTGATATTGTTGACATGTTTCTTTCCTATCTCAACCAGTGCTTTTTCAGACGCTTCATTGCGTATTAGGTTGAATAACCTTGCATTCTTTATGTCACTCTGTCAGCTACAGGTCCTGGTTTTTACCATATTGGACTTGGTCGTCTTCAATGCTCATTATGAAACAACTTGTGGATTTTAGGTAGAAATAAATGTTGCAAAGTGCTACACAAACACTAGTCTAGATGCATTTTTTATTTGCTGGCACAGCATTGAACATGAATGAGAATGGCATTGAACATGAATGAGAATGGCATTGAACATGAATGAGAATGGCATTGAACATGGATGAGAATGGCGCCAGAGGAGATGGCTGCCGTTTTACGGGCTCTTTTGGGAATTAAGGTAAGACCCAAGTGCAGACTGTGTGAGAGAACAATGTTTACTGTAACCACAGGGGCAGGCAAACGACAGGTCAAGGCAGGCAGTGGTCGATAATCCAGAGTAGGAGCAAAGGTACAGGACGGCAGCCAGGCTCAGGGACAGGCAGAGTGGTCAGGCGGGCGGGTACAGGGTCAGGACAGGCAAGGGTCAAAAACCAGGAGGACGAGAAAAAGAGAGGCTGGGAAAAGACAGATGACAGGACAAATGCTGGTAAGCTTGACAAACAAGATGAACTGGCCACCGACAAACAGAAAACACAGGTATAAGTACACAGGGGATAATGGGGATAATGGGGATAATGGGGAAGATGGGCGACACCTGGAAGGAGGTGGAGACAAGACAGGTGAAACAGATCAGGGCGTGACAGGCTCCTAATCAATTGTGCTATTTTGTGTGTTTTTTCGCATTGTTTGTAACTTATTGTTTGTAACCCGAAAAGAGCTTCTGGATACCAGAACAGCAATTACTCACCTCGAACTGGACAAAGATTTTTCTTTAACGAGTCGGATGTGAAGGATTTATTCCAGACACTGGACCAGGCCTAAATCCCAGACATTCGCATGAAGAAAAGATGCCTATACAGGGGACGCAGGTCCGGATGCCTTGTTAAAATTTGTTGGCGAGTAGGTAACCCGCCTCTACCATCCGTCCTATTGGCCAACGTGTAATCATTGGAGAATACACTGGATGAGCTCCGTTCAAGACTATCCTACCAACGGGACATTAAAACTGTTTCACTGAGTCGTGGCTGAACGACTCTGTGAACCAGTTGGCTGGTTTTTACGTGCATCGGCAAGACAGAACAGCTGCCTCCGGTAAAGACAAGGGGTGGCGGTCTATGTCTATTTGTCAATAACAGCTGGTGCGCAAAATCAAATATTAAGGAAGTCTCAAGGTTTTGCTCCCCTGAGGTAGAGTATCTCATGATAAGCTGTAGACCACTCTATTGACCAAAATAGTTTATTTTTATTTTTCTTAGCTGTCTATATGGGGCTCCCGAGTGGCACTGTGGTCTAAGACACTACATCTCAGTGCAAGAGGCGTCACTGCAGTACATAGTTCTAATCCAGTCTAGTTAAATAAAAATATATTATTTTCCACACACAGAGATGTGTACAAAGCTCTCTCTCGCCCTCCATTTGGCAAATCTGACAATTCTATCCTCCAGATTCCTGCATACAAGCAAAAACTAAAGCAGGAAGTACCAGTGACTCGCTCAATACGGAAGTGGTCAGATGACGCAGATGCTAAGCTAAAGGACTGTTTTGCTATAAAAGACTGGAATATGTTCCGGGACTCCTCAGATGGCATTGAGGAGTTTACAACATCAGTAACCGGCTTCATCAAAAAGTGCATTGATGACATTGTCCCCACAGTGACCGTACGTACATACCCCAACCAGAAGTCATGGATTACAGGCAACATCCGTACTGAGCTAAAGGGTAGAGCTGCCGCTTTCAAGGAGCGGGACACTAACCCAGACGTTTATAAGTAATCCCGCTATGCCCTCCGATGAACCATCAAACAGCAAAGCGTAAATACAGGACTAAGATTGAATCCTACACCGGCTCCGGCGCTTGTCGGATGTGGCAGGGCTTGCAAACTATTACGGACTACAAAAGGAAGCCCAGCCGCGAGTTGCCCATTGACACAAGCCTACCAGACAAGCTAAATGACTTCTATGCTCGCTTCGAGGCAAGCAACACTGAAGCATGCATGAGAGCACCAGCTGTTTCGGACGACTGTGTAATCACGCTCGCCGTGGCCGATGTGAGTTAGACCTTTAAACAGGTCAACATTCACAAGGCCGCAGGGCCAGACGGATTACCAGGACGTGTACTCCGAGCATGCGCTGACCAAATGTCTTCACTGACATTTTCAACCTGTCCCTGTCCGAGTCTCTAATACCTACATATTTCAAGCAGACCACCATAGTCCCTGTGCCCAAGAAAACCAAGGTAACCTGCCTAAATGACTACCGACCCGTAGCACTCATGGCTAGACCTACTCCAATTTGCATCCCGCCCCAACAGATCCACAGATGATGCAATCTCTATTGCACTCAACACTGCCCTTTCCCACCTGGACAAAAGGAACACCTACGTGAGAATACTGTTCATTGACTACAGCTCAGCATTCAATGCCCTCAAAGCTTATCACTAAGCTAAGGATCCTGGGACTAAACACCTCCCTCTGCAGCTGGATCCTCGACTTCCTGACGGGCCGCCCCCGGGTGGTAAGGGTAGGCAACAACACATCTGCCACACTGATCCTCAACACGGGGGCCCCTCAGGGGTGTGTGCTTAGTCCCCTCCTGTACTTCCTGTTCACCCGTGACTGCATCTCACCCGACTACAACACCATCATTTAGTTTGCCAACAACACAACAGTGGTAGGCCTGATCACTGACAAATCAAATCAAATGTATTTATAAAGCCCCCCTTACATCAGCTGATGTCACAGAGTGCTGTACAGAAACCCAGCCTAAAACCCCAAACAGCAAGCAATGCAGGTGTAAAAGCACGGTGGCTAGGAAAAACTCCCTAGAAGGCCAAAACCTAGGAAGAAACCTAGAGAGGAACCAGGCTGTGAGGGGTGGCCAGTCCTCTTCTGGCTGTGCCGGGTGCAGATTATAACAGAACATGGACAAGATTTTAAAATGTTCATAAAACAGGCGGAACAGTTGAAACTGGAGAAGCAGCACGGCCAGGTGGACTCGGGACATCAAGGAGTCATCAGGCCAGGTAGGCCTTGAGGAATGGTCCTAATGCTCAGGTCCTCCTCCGAGAGAGAGAGAGAATAAGAAAAAAGAAAGAAAGAGAGAGATAATTAGAGAGAGCATACTTAAATTCGCACAGGACACCAGATAAGAGAAGAAATACTCCAGATATAACAGACGGACCCTAGCCCCCCGACACATAAACTACTGCAGCATAAATACTGGGGGCTGAGACAGGAGGGGTCGGGAGACACTGTGGTCCCGTCCGACGAAACCCCCGGACAGGGCCAAACAGGCAGGATATAACCCCACCCACTCTGCCGAAGCACAGCCCCCACACCACTAGAGGGATATCTTCAACCACCAACTTACCATCCTGAGACAAGGCCAGGTATAGCCCACAAGATCTCCGCCACGGCACCAGAAGCCAGTGACTCAGCCCCTGTAATAGGGTTAGAGGCAGAGAATCCCAGTGGAGGGGAACCGGCCAGGCAAAGACAGCAAGGGTGGTTCGTTGCTCCAGTGCCTTTCCGTTCACCTTCACACTCCTGGGCCAGACTACACTCAGTCATAGGACCTACTGAAGAGATGAGTCTTCAATAAAGACTTAAAGGTTGAGACCGAGTCTGCGTCTCTCACATGGATAGGCAGACTATTCCATAAAAATTGAGCTCTATAGGAAAAAGCCCTGCCTCCAGCTGTTTGCTTAGACATTCTAGGGACAGTAAGGAGGCTCATGCGTCTTGTGACCGTGGCGTGCGTGTAGATATGTACGGCAGGACCAAATCAGAAAGATAGGTAGGAGCAAGCCCATGTAATGCTTTGTAGGTTAGCAGTAAAACCTTGAAATCAGCCCTTGCCTTAACAGGAAGCCAGTGTAGAGAGGCTAGTACTGGAGTAATATGATCAAATTTTGGGGTTCTAGTCAAGATTCTAGCAGCCGTGTTTAGCACTAACTGAAGTTTATTTAGTGCTTTATCCGGATAGCCGGAAAATAAAGCATTGCAGTAGTCTAACCTAGAAGTTACAAACGCATGGATTAACTTTTCTGCATAATTTTTGGACAGAAAGTTTCTGATTTTTACAATGTTACGTAAATGGAAAAAAGCTGTCCTTGAAACAGTCTTGATATGTTCGTCAAAAGAGAGATCAGGGTCCAGAGTAACGCCGAGGTCCTTCACAGTTTTATTTGAGACGACTGTACAACCATCAAGATTAATTGTCAGATTCAACAGAAGATCTCTTTGTTTCTTGGGACCTAGAACTAGCATCTCTGTTTTGTCAGAGTTTAAAAGTAGAAAATTTTCCGCCATCCACTTCCTTATGTCTGAAACACAGGCTTCCAGGGAGGGCAATTTTGGGGCTTCACCATGTTTCATAACAACAATGCGACCTCTCCCTCAACGTGATCAAGACAAAAGAGATGATTGTGGACTACAAGGTAAAGGAGGGCAGAGTACGCCCCCATTCTCATCAACAGGGCTGTAGTGGAGGAAGTTGAGAGCTTCAAGTTCCTTGGTGTTGTTGTGACTTTACTTTCATTAATCTGATGATTATTATTTATCTAATCAATTAACTATGTTTAATTGTTTCCCGATAGTTTCCTGTAGCAATTAACTCATTAGGATTTGGGGCACCATGAGAGCGGTTCTTTAAAGAGTTACCATCTCCCAAATTAAACTCTAAAGGTTTTTACCTATTACATTCATAAACAACGTCAACTTTTCGTCAACTTTTTAATCATAACCTCGTATCATATCATCAATTTGAACAGTCGTAACCTTGCATCTGCAAAAACCTAAGCCTTACTTGTGATTCAGTACTACACAAAATTGTTTAATTATTTATTTACTAGCTAACTAAATGGTAATACAGGATAAACATACACACTTAATAGAAACAGGTCCCTAGTGGACTGACAACAATATGGCTGCTTGTTACAAAAGACATGGAGAGGGCGAGAGAGAGGGACAGAGACACGGCTTCTAATCCATGGCTTCTGGTTGGGGTATGTACGTACGGTCACTGTGAGTAAGAAATCATGAATGTATTTATGTGGAAATCCTTGGTTTCTCTCGGTGGACAGGGTCTTCTTGGAAAGGGTGTTAGACCTTTTCGCAGCATGCTTGTAATGTTCTGATTGTCCAAAACAGGTCCCCACCCATCTTCTACTGTTGTTCTCCTCTGCAGTTGTCCGGTATACGGTGACTTGTCGTGTAGTCCTGAACAGAACTACAGAGTTTATTCTACTTCCATTCGCTCTGGAAGATGATTCTTTGAAGATGGGCTAGCCAGCCGTGTCGATGGTTCCCAGTGGGGTGATGAGAGTAGCGTACTATGGTGGTTTTGAGCAGAATAGTAGTATGGTTCCACTTTAATTCACTTTTCTAGATACTTTACTTAGGACAGCTAATCAGCCGTACCAGTGATTGTCCGGGAGGGGACTTTATCGTCTCTACCTCGTGTTGAGTTCAAACCACTTTAAACGTGAGCTGCAGCTCTATGTCTCTCTTGTCTGATATGTTAATTCTTCACCCATCATTTTATACAGTTTGTTCATAAGGGGCGGTTTCGACAGGCTGACACGCTCTCTGACCACACTCAAGGGGGTGGTGACTACTTACTGTGCACAGTTAATTTCCTCTTATAGTTTCTAAAATCACATCCCTCTCTTATCAAACACACTTTAATCATTTTTCAAATAGCATGCACAACGCAGAGGATGGAAACTTCATACATGTAGTGTGTATACTTTTCAAGTTACAGTATTTCCTTTACAACATTTTTTATGATATCACAAAATAATACACAATATGACATTAGTGTTTATTAGACCGCTTTTGACCATTCCCCACATTCTATGTTCAAAATATTGTTCTAGTATTCGCTTTAGAACGTGTTATTGTTTTGGCGGGAAAAAGTCTGTGAAACAAAGACATATTCCTCTGGTGAACATTGAAGAGGGAGATGCTGAATGTTCTGTCCTTGATTTACAGCAGGGTGTGAGGTGTTAACCCCCCAAAATATTTGGCATGGGTCCTCAGATCCTCAAAAAGTCCTACAGCTGCACCATCAAGAGCATCCTGACTGGTTGCATCACCGCCTGGTATGGCAACTGCTCGGCCTCCGACCGCAAGGTGCTACAGAGGGTAGTGCGTATGGCCCAGTACATAACTGGGGCCAAGCTTCCTGCCATCCATGACCTCTATACCAGGCGGTGTCAGAGGAAGACCCTAAAAATTGCCAAAGACTCCAGACAACTGTTCTCTATGCTACCACACGGCAAGCGATACTGGAGTGCCAAGTGTAGGTCCAAAAGGCTTCTTAACAGCTTCTACATCCAAGCCATAAGGCTGCTGAACAGCTAATCAAATGACTACTATTTGCATTGACCATCCCCGGTATCCCATGTATATAGCCTTGTTATTGTTATTGTTTCTCTTTTATTTTTTACTGTTGTTTATTTAGTAAATACTTTTCTTGACTTATTTTTTCTTAGCCAATTAAGAATTGCATGTTGTGTTGGCGTCATCTTGTGTGAGTTTTGGTAATGTCAATTGCAGAACAAAAATGGACATTTCCCATGTCTTCTCTTTGTAAAGGTAGGCAGATACACCCATATGTATCAGCCATCCTATAGTAAGAGTTCTGATCTAGGATCATGTTCCCTCTGTCCAGGTAATCTTATTTGTGGTGATCTATGGTAAATGGCAAACCTGATCCTAAATCTGCTCTCCTACTCTTGAGACACTCTTCTCTAACATGTCTTAAATCCCCACTGGGCCAGCAGCCCATTGCAAAGCCACAGCTCCGGAGCTAGCCCTAACACCAACATCCACCCACCACTAGGCAGTCACAGAACAGGGCCCGGTTTCCCAAAAGCATCTTAACGCTAAGTTCATCCTATGGTTTAACAATTAACTTAGCCTTAAGATGCTCTTGTGAAACCGGGCCCATATCTGTGAGAGCTGTAATGGTCTGATGAGATGCCAAAGCCACAAAGAGGTCCAGGGCATTCATGTGGTGAGCCACACATCTGACACGCTGCCGTCACATTTAACAAACATTTCATCAACCTGCTTCATTATGCTGTGTAGCATCAACAGCATTAAGTCCCTGTTTGGAGCAACATTCAACAAGATTGTAACCAAAGGCATCTGACTTGACATAATGCTGAGGGCTGGGAGTTTGTTTGTGGTCTAAGATTTAGGGCTGAGTTGACTCCAATACACTTGAACAAATCTAGCTAATGTTTATATGAATTTGGTAAACATTTCACTAACTGTAGTGTGGATTGATGGCCATCCCCTCCTAAATACTACCACAAAAACCTCAATCCCCATATGGCATTGCTGCTTGGGGGCGTGGCTCTCTAATTAGACAGATTCGATAAAGGTGTGTGAGAGCACACAAGTTAAGGTAACTAAGTAGCCTTCATAGAGATAGATAGAGGACACATTTATATCTGTGCTATTATAGTGTTTGTGACAGCATATGCAGAGCCATTGAGTCTACAACCCATATGAATCCCCACCCAGTTGACTACCTGACTACGTTCAAATGTCGGATGATGGCAATGTCCAATAACAATGGCAATGTCCATCCTAAAATGGGTTATATCCATGCTGAGTCCTCTATCTATCTCTATGGTAGCCTTGCACAAGCCTTGGCTTGTGGGAGCTGGAACGGCTCATAGGAGCAGGAGTCTATCTTCTGTTTCTGTAGCGTGAGGCAGCTTGATGTACAAATACATCCCCTGGACAGGATGCTAGTCTATAGTAGGGCTTTGTATTACAACCCCTAGACAGGACGCTAGTCCATAGTAGGGCCTTGTATTACACCCCCTGGACAGGACGCTAGTCTAAATTAGGGCCTTACCCCCAATAAATCTCCTTAATGTTGAGTGGAAAGCAGAGACGCATCCGGTCCCATAGGATGTACACTAACTGTTGAAACAGTAGTTTTAATGTTCATACAGTCCTATGTAACTGGCCACTGTGTACCTCCTGTTGCTGTGAGAACCTGTACAACAACCACAAGTCCCCCTCGACAGGAAGAGAGATGGGGGCTGAGAAACCAGGCACCTATTCTTCATTTTTCATTTACAGATGATACAAGAGATTCTTCATACTTGGGAACACTCACTATGGGGCGAATCCTGTCTTCTACTTAAGTCACATTTTCACTTATTCATGCATTGATGCTAATGAGAGACGAATTGAAGTTCTGACTAAAGCTGAAGTTGGGGTTCACCCTATATGTTGGGTTATTATTCCTCTCTACAGAGACCAGAGTGTTTGGTGATACTGAGAAGAAACAGTGTTCTGTACCACAACTACACTGTAGAGAGAGAGCAGATAGAGACCAGCTACAACTTGTTACAGACCAGCTACGATGCCCTGACTAAAGACCAGCCACAGAGAGATTGAGACAGACTTCAGGAGATGTTTGCTGTGCTTGGTAAGTGCAGGATATAAACACGGCCGGCCCGGACATTAGGCAGGTTTAGGCAACCGCCTAGAGGGGCAGATTGACAAGGGCAGCATTTTATTCTCTATATAGTACAGGAGCGTTACATTTCCCTGACCAATGAGATGGCAGCGCTGGAGAAGAGGATTTCTGAACATGGTGAGTTGTCAAGTCAGTCACTAGGGCTGTGTGCACTTGCAGTGTGCACCTGGAATCTGTCTGGATTCTGATTCTCTACCCTTCTCCAGAAGTGTGCATTGGATTGGTGCAAACATGGCTGGAGGGAGATTCCACCATATTAGTCACACTTGTCACGATCTTCTTTATGGACGGACCAAGATGCAGCAAGGTATCCAGTATACATACTTTATTTATTACGTAACTGGTAAAATAAACAAATAACGCTCATAACTCCGGTGTGGCTAACCATGTGCACACACCACTAAACATAACACTACCAACAATGACCCACAAACCCCAGTGAAAACCACAAACATATATATGGTTCCCAATTAGAGGTAACGACAATCAGCTGCCTCTAATTGGGAACCCTTTTCCCAACATAGAAATACAAAACCTAGAACACAAAACCCTCCTAAACAAAAGACAAACTAAAACCAGCCTGCTAAACCAGGCCTGGACGTGACAACACTAGTTCATTTAAATTCATGAAGGGTGGTGTACGAGTGTAGACGTCAGGATAAGGGTAGAGCATCTGAATACAGTGAGGGAAAAAAGTATTTGATCCCCTGCTGATTTTGTATGTTTGCCCACTGACAATAAATGATCAGTCTATAATTTTAATGGTAGGTTTATTTGAACAGTGAGAGACAGAATAACAACACAAAGATCCAGAAAAACGCATGTGAAAAAAGTTATAAATTGATTTGCATTTTAAAAGTTATAAATTTATTTGCATTTTAATGAGGGAAATAAGTATAAGACCTTAATCCCATAGAAAATCTGTGGAAAGAGCTGAATGTTCGAGTTGACAAACGTCAGCCTCGAAACCTTAATGACTTGGAGAAGATCTGCAAAGAGGAGTGGGACAAAATCCCTCCTGAGATGTGTGCAAACCTGGTGGCCAACTACAAGAAACGTCTGACCTCTGTGATTGCCAACAAGGGTTTTGCCACCAAGTACTAAGTCATGTTTTGCAGAGGGGTCAAATACTTATTTCCCCTCATTAAAATGCATATAAATTTATAAAAATTTTCACGTGTGTTTTTCTGGATTTCTTTGTTGTTATTCTGTCTCTCACTGTTCAAATAAACCTACCATTAAAATTATAGACTGATCATTTCTTTGACAGTGGGCAAACGTACAAAATCAGCAGGGGATCAAATACTTTTTTCCCTCACTGTATACCAGAGCTGTGAGAAAAGTTCTATATATTATTGAAACAATGTTGCGATTGTTGGTGAGAATACCAATAGGTGTGGTTCCCGTAGGGGAAAGATTCTATCGGGGAAAGGTTCCCGTGGGGTTGCCATGGAAGCCAAGAAGGGGAGTGAGGTGTGTGTGTGATCAAACACATGCATGTGGGGGTCTGGGAGAGGAAGTGTATCCATCTGATGAATGGGCATGTGCCTGAACTACATTTTATACACTAATTGTAGTCTCACCCATTCATTTCTAATGACCGGTCATTTTTGACCGGGAACACCACGTGTACAAAAGTTAAATATAACACCCAAAATGTAATGAAAATCAGCGCCATGCATTTTGTGTGTTCAGATGCCCTGTGTGGACAGAGACATGGAACCTTATGACAATCAGATTAAATGAACAACATTTTTCAGGGGGAGTGAGTTGCACCACTTTCTCACAGATCCAGTTGTCTTTACAGAGTCATCTTGTCCAGAGAACATCTCAACACAGTCCTCCTGCCCCGGGAATGGGACTTGCTATTTGTGATGATGGACAGGACACTATCATACCAGGAAGATATAGATCATAGAGGGGAAGTGGAGAACAAAGGCTAGCTGTTAACATATATTAAATATAATATGTAACAGCCACAAGATAATTCAGGGAGTCTCCAGAACTCCCCCTTCCTTTCACCTTTCTGCTGATTTGGACCCTCTGTTTACTCCCAGATATACATCAACATGTTCAGGAGGTCCAGGACTACAAACATGGGTCATTATAATGTCCATACAATGGATGTGACACTACAAACTGCTCCAAGTGGATATTGAGGGTGAGTAGCCTTAACCAGTGAGGATGAGATGATAACAGAAACCACTGAGGCTCACCTCTACATTTATAGTTTAGTCATTTAGCAGACGCTCTTATCCAGAGAGATTTACAGGAGCAATTAGGGTTAAGTGCCTTGTTCAAGGGCACATCGACAGATTTTTCATGTAGTCGACTCAGGAATTCGAACCAGAAACCTTTCAGTTACTGGCCTAGTGATCTTAACTGCTAGGCTACCTGGCGCCGTCTCTCTTAATGAACCTGATTGGTTGATGAGTTTTTGAGTGACAGCTGGTTGAACCACTGAAAAGATCCACTTCACTTCTCTCTTTTGGGACCTATATAGTGGATCAACAGTCAAATATGAGCATTTGTTATTGTTCTGTTATGTAACTTGACAACAAAGACTGATTGTCAAAGATTATTAAGTAACATCCTTTATTATCTCTACTACACTCGTTGATTAGTGATACAGTCAACTCCTATACAGTGTATGTAATGGTGGTTTGGTACTGTTGAGAATGTTATCATCAGGCCTAAATTGGAGCATGTAAATATCTGTAGGATATATTTGAATTAGAAATTATGTGTATGGAAAAGTAAAATGCACTAACTTCATGTTGACTCTGATGACGTGTGAAACATAACTACTGGTACACAGGAAGCTACAAATAGCAAGTAAGTAGGACTTATATTATAATGATACTCCCAAAAAATACAACAATAGGTGTTTGCCTGCGTGTGTATACGTGCATGCATGTGTGTGTGTGCATGTGTGTGTCTGTGTGCGTTTGAGACAGAGAGAGTGTGTGTGAGAGAATGTGAGAGAGAGAGAGAGAGAGAGAGAGAGAGAGAGATGGTGTTTTAGGTCAGGACGTGACTAGGGTTTTATTTCTATGTTGGTGTTGTGTGTGGTTCCCAATTAGAGGCAGCTTTTATTCGTTGCCTCTAATTAGGGATCATACTTAGTGTATCTGTTTCCCACCTGTGTTTGTGGGATATTGTTTGTGATAGTGCTGTTGAGCGCTACGTATTGTTACGAACAGTTGTTTTCTTTGTGATTTTTGTATGTTCCACCTTTATTAAATATGTGGAACTCCATGCAAGCTGCGTTCTGGGGGCAAATAAATTAATTAATTAAAAATCCTACAATGTGATTTTCTGGATTTCTTTTTCTCATTTCGTCTGTGATAGTTGAAGTGTACCTATGATGAAAATTACAGGCCTCTCTCATCTTTTTAAGTTGGAGAACTTGCACAATTGGTGGCTGACTAAATACTTTTTTGCCCCACTGTATATCCTGACTGAGTTTATAGCTCCCCCAGCGTTCAGACGGAGAGCACATTATGAGAATTATTTTTTTATTTACTTAAGACAAAGAAGAATAAAAACCCTTCACATGTTTTATGATAAAAGTTCATATTTCCACCCTGTCTTTTAGTACAACATAACATATACATACTGGTTACATCTAATGACACAACTCTCTTAGCACTGATTCCACTATTCCACATGACATCTACCTACATAAACTATTATACGACTATATAGCTCTACTCTATTCCACAGGAGAGAAAGCATCACACACATCTTTAGATACAGGAACATACTGTACATACTGTACATACCGGTTATGTCTAATGACACAACTCTCTCTGCACTGATTCCACTGTTCCACATGACATCTACCTACATGAATTACTATACAACTCTACAACTCTACTCTATTCCACAGGAGGAGAGAAAGTAGCCTGGACGAACTCAGAATCTCTATGGCTGGTTATACAGTAACATGTCCTGGCTGGTTATACAGTAACATGTCCTGGCTGGTTATACAGTAACATGTCCTGGCTGGTTATACAGTAACATATCCTGGCTGGTTATACAGTAACATGTCCTGGCTGGTTATACAGTAACATGTCCTGACTGGTTATACAGTAACATGTCCTGACTGGTTATACAGTAACATGTCCTGGCTGGTTATACAGTAACATGTCCTGGCTGGTTATACAGTAACATGTCCTGGCTGGTTATACAGTAACATGTCCTGGCTGGTTATACAGTAACATATCCTGGCTGGTTATACAGTAACATGTCCTGGCTGGTTATACAGTAACATGTCCTGGCTGGTTATACAGTAACATGTCCTGGCTGGTTATACAGTAACATATCCTGGCTGGTTATACAGTAACATGTCCTGGCTGGTTATACAGTAACATGTCCTGGCTGGTTATACAGTAACATATCCTGGCTGGTTATACAGTAACATGTCCTGGCTGGTTATACAGTAACATATCCTGGCTGGTTATACAGTAACATGTCCTGGCTGGTTATACAGTAACATATCCTGGCTGGTTATACAGTAACATGTCCTGGCTGGTTATACAGTAGCATGTCCTGGCTGGTTATACAGTAACATGTCCTGGCTGGTTATACAGTAACATGTCCTGGCTGGTTATACAGTAACATATCCTGGCTGGTTATACAGTAACATGTCCTGGCTGGTTATACAGTAACATATCCTGGCTGGTTATACAGTAACATATCCTGACTGGTTATACAGTAACATGTCCTGGCTGGTTATACAGTAACATGTCACATTATACAGTACAGTAACATGTCCTGGCTGGTTATACAGTAACATGTGCTGGCTGGTTATACAGTAACATGTCCTGGCTGGTTATACAGTAACATGTCCTGTCTGGTTATAGTTGGGACACTTTCTTCTTCTTCTCACCTTGTTATCTGATTCCTGAGTAACTTCCTGGTCTATGGGGGAAGTTCCACCCACATACTGTGTAGCAACACAGACATAGACACAGACACATGCATACACACACACACAATAACATACACACTATACACAAAGTACACATGGATTTTGTGTTGTAGATATGTGGTAGTAGAGTAAGGGCCTGAGGGCACACTCTTAATGTGTTGTGAAATCTGTTGTGAATGTATTGTAATGTTGTTAAAATTGTACAATTGCCTTAATTTTTCTGGACCCTGAGAAGAGTAGCTGCTGCCTTGGCAGGAACTAATGGGGATCCATAATAAACCCCAGTAAGAGTAGCTGCTGCCTTGGTAGGAACTAATGGGGATCCATAATAAACCCCAGTAAGAGTAGCTGCTGCCTTGGTAGGAACTAATGGGGATCCATAATAAACCCCAGTAAGAGTAGCTGCTGCCTTGGCAGGAACTAATGGGGATCCTTAATAAACCCCAGTAAGAGTAGCTGCTGCCTTGGTAGGAACTAATGGGAATCCATAATAAACCCCAGTAAGAGTAGCTGCTGCCTTGGTAGGAACTAATGGGGATCCATAATAAACCCCATGGTGTGCCCTAATGAATACGTGGCCCAGGTCTGCTAATATCCACAAACCACTGACAGACAAACAGACAGACAGGAAGCTGTTATTAAAGGAAGTCAGTAGAATGGCTAAATATGAGTTAATACAGCAATGTATGCTGAAATCAACTGCAATTACAATACAATAGGTGTTCCAGCAATAATTTCCCTAAACGTTCTGTGTCCCAAATGGAACCATATTTCCTATATAGTGATGGACCCTGGTCAAAAGTAGTGCACTATACAGGGAGTATTGTGCCATTTGAGACGTACGCTTGATGTCATTATTCGCATTCTATGTAGGCCTTATGCACTGTATCTGTCCTAAAAACACAGGGCACTTTCCATCCATGGATATAAGGTCATCACAACAGGACATCTAGAAAGAAAAAGGCTTAATTTTAAACTTCAAGAACATACATTTATTTAATCATACATTCATAATCTGCTCAGTTTCTGAATTAGTTAAAATTAGGTGAAGGTTAGGGTTAAGGTAAGGGTCAGTTTTATGTTTTGTCTGTAATCTGCTTGTCAACGGGATGCTGGTCTCAAAGTCCCTCATGTTGGGTATAATATCTACTTTTATACGTGTTTGTCTCCCCCTAGTGGCTGTTTTCTACAAGCTCAGTTTCTTCCTTTTATTAACGTGGCCTTGACCCATAGAGATAGATAGAGGACTCATCTTTATTTATGTGCCATTAAAGTGTCTGTGGTAGTATGAGCAGCATCCTTGAGGCTACAACCTGTAGGAAAACCCACCCAGTTGACAAATTTGACTACTTTAAAATGGTGGAAGGAAAGCCCTTGAATGAGTAGGTGTGTCCAAACTTTTTACTGGTACTGTATATCTCTGGCATGCACTACATCAGACATTTCTTATCTCATTCACCAGGCCTCAATTCAATCAAACACATATGTGAAAACTGCAAAGCCTCTTAATGGATCTCTAGTTTTGTCAAGCCTAAAATCTGTCTCTTAATGGATCTGTGGTTCCTTTTAACATGAAATCTGTCTCTTAATGGATCTCTAGTTTTGTCAAGCCTAAGATCTGTCTCTTAATGGATCTCTGGTTCCTTTAACCTGGAATCTGCCTCTTAATGGATCTCTGGTTCATTTTAACATGACATCTGTATCTTAATGGATCTCTAGTTTTGTCAAGCCTGAAATCTGTCTCTTAATGGATCTCTGGTTCCATCTGTCTCTTAATGGATCTCTAGTTTTGTCAAGCCTAAAATCTGTCTCTTAATGGATCTCTGGTTCCTTTTAATCTGAAATCTGCCTCTTAATGGATCTCTGGTTCCTTTTAACATGAAATCTGTCTCTTAATGGATATCTGGTTCCATCTGTCTCTTAATAGATCTCTAGTTTTGTCAAGCCTAAAATCTGTCTCTTAATGGATCTCTGGTTCCTTTTAACATGAAATCTGTCTCTTAATGGATCTCTAGTTTTGTCAAGCCGGAAATCTGTCTCTTAATGGATCTCTGGTTTTGTCTAGCCTGAAATGTGTCTCTTAATGGGCTGGCCGGCTGGTCGCTCAACTGAGAAGCTATAGCAGGAGGTAAGGGGCATTTCACACCAGGCCAACTGTGTGATTAGGTTTAGACCCCATCGGAGGTCCCTTTCTTTACGCACCTCAAGTCCCTCCAATCTCTCTGTCTCTGTCTGTTTGCTATACAGTCCATTGAGGAGTGTTTGCATTGCACTTAGTGAGCTGGCAAGGCACAAGTCATACACTCTAAAACCGAGAGAGGTTCCTCACAGATGGAAGGAGGGATGAACAGACAGACAGACAGACAGAAAACACGCACTCACACGCATACACAGACACAGACACACACACACACAACACAATCACACACAGAGTGACTGATTGGTAGGAATGTGGCCTAGTCATTCTGAGGGCCTGGTTCCTTGGCAGACTGCTAAAGCCTGTAATTAGCAGGTTCCTGGGTCTTGAGCCACCTCGCCCCAACAAAGGGGTCAAAAGGGGGGGCTGAGGGGTGACAGGACAGATCAAGTGGGGCGAAGGGGACCGAGGGAGAGGGTGGGACTTTGTTCAAGAGAGATTTACGTCTTGACCCCTTCAGTCACAGTGTTCTAAGGCACTGCATCTCAGTGCTAGAGGCGTCACTACAGACCCTGGTTCGATTCCAGGCTGTATAACAACCGGCCGTGATTGGAAGTCCCATAGGGCGGCACACAATTGGCCCAGCGTCGTCTAGGCTGTCATTGAAAATAGAAATGTGTTCTTAACTGACTTGCCTAGTTAAATAAAGGTAACTAGGCATACCTTTATTTCGTGCAGGAGAGGCTTCTCCTTGAAGATGATGATCTGACTGTAGCCATAGCTTCCCAAGTGGAATCAGCAGCACACTGTGCAACTAAGATCTCTGAGGCACAGACACATGCTTCCAGTGCTGTTCAAGCTGTGCAGCGGACTGCTGCTGTCACTCAGACAGTGACACGAGTGCCATCTGTGCAGTTGATGAGAACCCAGGTGTGTGTGAACTGTGGTTCCAATAGACACAATTCACGTGCCCCTGACTGCCCCACTCATGGACAAACATGTATACGATGTCAGAAACCAAACCATTTTGCAAAGTGTTGTAGGTCAGCTCCAGCCCCCCGTGCACCAACTATCATGCCCCACTTTGCCATCACTTCTCCTATGCGTCAGCTGTTGAAGAAGGAGGTGTACTGGGCTTGGAAACCCAACTGTGTCTCTAAAATAACGGCTGACCACTTCACCTGTCCTGGCCAACTTTACCCTCACCAGCCCAACTCTGGTCACCTGTGGCGCGTCTATGACAGCATTGGGAGCGGTCCTCTCTCAGCTTCAGGACAGTGTTGAGAAGCCAGTGACTTTCACATTGAGCCCCACCAAACAGAAGTACTCCGTTGGGAAGAGGGAGTCACTAGCATGCGTCTGGGCCTGCGAGCAGTGGCACATTTACCTCTACGGACATTTTTTCACCCTGCACACTGACCACCAGGTCCTCACAGCCTTGCTGTCTACCTCCAGGTCGGGTCACAAGTTTTGCTCAAGGAGCTGACCCAAGAATCAGCCAACGACCCCATCTTCACGGCCTAGCGGGAATACGTAGCCAATGGTTGGCCGGCACAGCTCCCGTCGGAACTCCAACCATATGCCAGGTTCGAACATGAGATGTCATGATGGAATGACACATGTCTGGTTCGCGGGAACTGCACCGATACACCAAGCAGCCTCATAGGACGAATGTTGGCCATGGCTCATGAGGGCCACCTTGGCATTGTGAAGCTGAAGCAGCCCTGCCGGGACTTGTTGTAGTGGCCTTGCATCGATCATGATATCGAAGGGCTAGTACGTGACTGTGCTCCATGCCTTGTCAGTGGAAAGACAGTCCCACATCCGCCACCACCCCTGCAGCCACTGGTCTGGCCCTGTCGTCCACAGGAACATATCCAAATGGATATCTGCGTTGAACTCTACAATGTGCCACATCACCAACGCTTCCAGGTGGTTGCATATGACCTACATTCAAAATGGCCAGTGGTCACACCCATGGGTTCTGTCACATCAGGGGCCATCATAAACTTCCTGGACACGCTCTTTTCTCATTGGGGACTGCCTGCAACTCTGACTACGGACAATGGCCATCAGCTGGTCTCAGCCGAGTTCAGCTCTTATATCCAAAGCAAGGCATTCAAGCAAATCAGAACAGCCTACTACCACCCCAGGCCAATGGGAGGGTGGAGAGGTTCAATCAAACCCTGAAAATGGATTGAGAGCTCCAGCTCTACCTTGGTTCACCACAGGCCCATTTTCTACTAAAAGTGATGCTAATGAGAAAGAGTTAACACTCACCCTCTCTGTCTTTCTGATGCGGCCCTCAACCCCAAGTCAAACACTGCACATTGTGGTCAGTTGTCATGGGTACAGTCTTCGGTTGTGTGACTGCATTTTCTCACTAAGGTTTTATTTTATATTTTGGGGCAGAACCAAGTATCATAATTTCAATAGAAGGAAATAGAAAATCGGAATTGTCTATTAAAATATTTCATAAAATATATCACATTAGGTAAATATAGAATGATACCAGTCATCAGGGGGACTTTACTCATAACCTGTGACTGCTGTTTAGCACTTTCCTAGCCTGAATCCCAGATCTCTTAGTACTGTCTTGATAACTCCTATATTGTTGTCACGCCAAACAATGACAGCACAAACATATCTTTTTTATTTATTTGTATTTCATTTTAACCCAAATTTAACTAGGCAAGTCAGTTACAAACAAATTCTTATTTACAATGACGGCCTACACCAGCCAAATCCAGACAACGCTGGGCCAATTGTGCACCGCACTATGGGACTCCCAATCACAGTCAGATGTGATGCAGCAGTGAAAATTCTTGCACTGAGATGCAGTGCCTTAGACCGCTGCGCCACTTGGGAGCCCTATATCTGGGACTCAGGCTAGATGTTAACCACTAACAGGTATCTTTTTCTGATGTTTCCCCTCTCAGAACCCACACTAAAGGGCCCTCTTGAACGTGTGACACAGTCATCATCAGATTAACCTGTGGATAGACAGTAGATGTTATGACAGACAACCTGTGGATAGACAGTAGATGTTATGACAGTTAACCTGTGGATTGACAGTAGATGTTATGACAGTTAACCTGTGGATTGACAGTAGATGTTATGACAGTTAACCTGTGGATAGACAGTAGATGTTATGACAGTTAACCTGTGGATAGACAGTAGATGTTATGACAGTTCAACTGTGGATAGACAGTAGATGTTATGACAGTTAACCTGTGGATAGACAGTAGATGTTATGACAGTTAACCTGTGGATAGACAGTAGATGTTATGACAGTTAACCTGTGGATAGACAGTAGATGTTATGAGAGTTAACCTGTGGATAGACAGTAGATGTTATGAGAGTTAACCTGTGGATAGACAGTAGATGTTATGACAGTTAACCTGTGGATAGAGAGTAGATGTTATGACAGTTAACCTGTGGATAGACAGTAGATGTTATGGCAGTTAGCCTGTGGATAGACAGTAAATGTTATGACAGTTAAACTGTGGATAGACAGTAGATGTTATGACAGTTAACCTGTGGATAGACAGTAGACGTTATGACAGTTAACCTGTGGATAGACAGTAGATGTTATGACATATAACCTGTGGATAGACAGTATATGTTATGACAGTTAACCTGTGGATAGACAGTAGATGTTATGACAGTTAACCTGTGGATAGACAGTAGATGTTATGACAGTTAACCTGTGGATAGACAGTAGATGTTATGACAGTTAACCTGTGGATAGACAGTAGATGTTATGACAGTTAACCTGTGGATAGACAGTAGATGTTATGACAGTTAACCTGTGGATTGACAGTAGATGTTATGACAGTTAACCTGTGGATTGACAGTAGATGTTATGACAGTTAACCTGTGGATAGACAGTAGATGTTATGACAGTTAACCTGTGGATAGACAGTAGATGTTATGACAGTTCAACTGTGGATAGACAGTAGATGTTATGACAGTTAACCTGTGGATAGACAGTAGATGTTATGACAGTTAACCTGTGGATAGACAGTAGATGTTATGACAGTTAACCTGTGGATAGACAGTAGATGTTATGAGAGTTAACCTGTGGATAGACAGTAGATGTTATGAGAGTTAACCTGTGGATAGACAGTAGATGTTATGACAGTTAACCTGTGGATAGAGAGTAGATGTTATGACAGTTAACCTGTGGATAGACAGTAGATGTTATGGCAGTTAGCCTGTGGATAGACAGTAAATGTTATGACAGTTAAACTGTGGATAGACAGTAGATGTTATGACAGTTAACCTGTGGATAGACAGTAGACGTTATGACAGTTAACCTGTGGATAGACAGTAGATGTTATGACATATAACCTGTGGATAGACAGTATATGTTATGACAGTTAACCTGTGGATAGACAGTAGATGTTATGACAGTTAACCTGTGGATAGACAGTAGATGTTATGACAGTTAACCTGTGGATAGACAGTAGATGTTATGACAGTTAACCTGTGGATAGACAGTAGATGTTATGACAGTTAACCTGTGGATAGACAGTAGATGTTATGACAGTTAACCTGTGGATAGACAGTAGATGTTATGACAGTTAACCTGTGGATAGACAGTAGATGTTATGACAGTTCACCTGTGGATAGACAGTAGATTTTATGACAGTTCACTGCCACCCAATGACCTCTGTTGTCTCTGCTAGTCAATATGATGGCTGCTGAAAGCTTCCTTCATTAACAAGTCCCGCCCCCTCTCTCCTCCACACCCACTCATGACACTGGCCACGTTCCAGGCTGACTACATTGATGTCGTCTGCCAGATCTAAAAACGCCTGGATACGTGTTTGACATATCAGTTAATCACATCATGTGTGCAACGCAAGTGCAATATAGTTGGCATGGAACGAGACAGCTCTCTCCTTGTGGTTGATAGATTGAGCTCTGACCTCACAGACCCAGGAAACTACTAACCCTGCTACTGCTCTCCATCAGTGTAAGGATGTATGCTGAGAGTCGGGAAGCAAGTTCAGGGAGTGAATACATTTAATAAATAAATGAACAAAACAAGAAACACTAACAGCACACAGACATGAAACAAAAACAGAAACAGTAATGCTTGGGGAAGGAACCAAAGGGAGTGACATATATAGGGAAGGTAATCATGGAGGTGATAGAGTCCAGGCGAGTCTGATGACTCGCAGGTGCGCATAACGATGGTGACAGGTGTGCGCCAATACGAGCAGCTTGGTGACCTAGAGGCCGGAAAGGGAGCACACGTGACAATCAATCCCTCTGAGAGCCACAGTTTCCTCTTCTCTCTCTGGTTAGACGGCCTACTCGTTACTATTTGGCCTACTCGTTACTATAGTTTATTTCAAAGCCATGAATAAGTGTTACTTCTCTGTAAAACATAATCTAATGATTAATTTGAAAGTCAAGAATATGTTTTTCTATATATCCTACTTGCACGTTAGTTTTTTTATGTATGAACATTTGTCATTATGGGATATTGTGTGTATATTGATGAAGAAAAAAAACAATTTAATCAATTTTAGAACAAGGCTGTAACGTAACAAAATGTGGAAAAAGTGAAGCGGTCTGAATACTTACCGAATGCACTATATATGGTCATCGGTGGCCAGTCAAACTCTGGGGGGAAGTTTCTCCTAGGTATAGATCTATGATCAGCAATCCCTCCCCCGATCCTAACCTTAACCATTTGTGGTGGAAATGCAAAACTGACCCAAGATCAGCGTCAAGGGGCAACGTTACCCTACACCATCAGTCACAGCGTGAGAGCCATAATGTGCTCTCCATTTGAAGGCTGGGGCTGCTGTAAACTCAGTCAGGATATATGTTGCGTATATGTCAATTAACAGGATCTCAATATATTTTAGCAGATCCAAAATTGGGACCCTGTAAATTCACACATGCATCATATAGCATGATATATAGAGTCATATCATGTATTATATTATCACACTAAGGCTGGTGGGAGTCATATCATGTATTATATTATCACACTAAGGCTGGTGGGAGTCATATCATGTATTATATTATCACACTAAGGCTGGTGGGAGTAATATCATGTATTATATTATCAAACTAAGATTGGTGGGAGTCAAATCTTGTATTATATTATTAAACTAAGGCTGTTGGGTGTCACGATCTTCTTTTGGGACGGACCAAGATGCAGCGAGGTTTCCAGTATACATACTTTATTTATTACGTAACTGGCGAAACAATAAACAAATAAAGATCATAACTCCGGTGTGGCTAAACAGGCAGGCACACACACACACACACACACACACACACACACACACACACACACACACACACACACACACACACACACACACACACACACACACACACACACACACACACACACACACACACACACACACACACACACACACACACACACACACACACACACACACACACACACACACACACACACACACACACACACACACACACACACACACACACACACACACAACTATAAACAATGACCCACAAAACCCCAGTGAAAAACACAAACATATATATGGTTACCAATTAGAGGTAACGACAATCAGCTGCCTCTAATTGGGAACCATTAACCCAACATAGAGATATATAAACTAGAACCAAAAAAACCTCCTAAACAAGACAAACTAAACACACCAGCCTGCTAACTCAGGCCTGGACGTGACATTGGGAGTCATATCATGTATTATATTATCAAACTAAGACTGGTGGGAGTCATATCATGTATTATATTATCAAACTAAGACTGGTGGGTGTCATGATTATCCTCTCTCGGGAATGACCAAGGCGCAGCGACGTAACCAGAATACATGTTTATTAACCAAAGCGGGACGAGACGGAACAAAACAATAAACGATGAACAAGACGTGAACCCTAACGCTAAATCCTAAACTGAACACAGAGATCTAAACCTAAACACGACTGGCGAAACCTAACTAAACATGAATGGAAGAACCTAACTATACACGAATGACAAGAACCTGACTGAACGATAACGATAACACGATAACCATAACATAATCAATAACCCACGAAACTAAAGTGCAACCCCCAAACATATATATGGTTCCCAATTAGAGACAACGACACACAGCTGCCTCTAATTGGGAACCATTACCCCAACATAGAACTACAACACCTAGAACTGAAACCCCTAAACCAAAACGAAACCAAAACCCTCCAGCCTGAGCACTCAGGCCTGGGCGTTACAGTACCCCCCCCCCCCAAAGGCGCGGACTCCGGACGCGCCCAAAAGACCGTGGGGGGGTCTTCGGGTGGGTCTCTTTGTCCCATGTGGGGGCTCCCCATTCCCTGGAACTCTGGTGCGTGGAGCAGAATCTGGGCGTACTGGACTCATGATGCTCACGGGGACTCTGGTACGTGGAGCAGGAACCGGTCGTACTGGACTCGTGATGCTCACTGGAACTCTGGTGCGTGGAGCAGGAACTGGTCGTACTGGACCCGTGACGCGCACTCTGGTGCGGGGAGCGGGAACAGGCCGAACTGGGCTAGTGACGCGCACTCTGGTGCGGGGAGCGGGAACAGGCCGAACTGGGCTCGTGACGCGCACTCTGGTGCGGGGAGCGGGAACAGGCCGAACTGGGCTAGTGACGCGCACTCTGGTGCGGGGAGCGGGAACAGGCCGAACTGGTCTCGTGACGCCGCACTCTGGTGCGGGAGCGGAACAGGCCGAACTGGGCTCGTGACGCGCACTCTGGTGCGGGAGCGGGAACAGGCCGAACTGGGCTTGTGACGCGCACTCTGGTGCGGGGAGCAGGAACAGGACGTGCTGGACTCTCTAAGCGCTCGGGGAGCCTGGTGCGCGGAGCCGGAACAGGACGTGCTGGACTCTCTAAGCGCACGGGGAGCCTGGTGCGGAGCCGAACAGGACGTGCTGGACTCTCTAAGCGCACGGGGAGCCTGGTGCGCGGAGCCGGAACAGGACGTGCTGGACTCTCTAAGCGCACGGGGAGCCTGGTGCGCGGAGTCGGAACAGGGCGTGCTGGACTCTAAGCGCACAGGGGGCCTGGTGCGCGGATTCGGAACAGGGCGTGGCGGGCTCTGAAGGCGCACTGGGGCCCTGATCCGTGGAGCAGGGACAGGACATGCCGGGCTCTGAAGGCGCACAGGGGGCCTGATGCGTGGAGCAGGGACAGGACATGCCGGGCTCTGAAGGCGCACAGGGGGCCTGATGCGTGGAGCAGGGACAGGACGTGTTGAATCCACAACACGGACATGGATCGTGGAACATGGAACAGGTACAGGGCGTGTTGACTCCACAACACGAACTGGGATCTTGGAACTCGGAACAGGGACTGGACGTGTTGACTCCACAACACGAACTGGGATCTTGGAACTCGGAACAGGGACTGGACGTGTTGACTCCACAACACGGACTGGGATCTTGGAGCGTGGAACAGGGACTGGACGTGTTGACTCCACAACACGAACTGGGATCTTGGAGCGTGGAACAGGGACTGGACGTGTTGACTCCACAACACGAACTGGGATCTTGGAGCGTGGAACAGGGACTGGACGTGTTGACTCCACAACACGAACTGGGGACCTGATGCAGAGAGCAGGCACCACTCTACCAGGTAGCACACTGACCTTGACCTGACCGATGAGTGGAGCTGGAATCTCTCGGACTGGGCTGTGGATTCGCACCGGAGATTCTGCCCGTGGACCGCAGGATATCTGGGTCCCAAAAGGCGCACTGGAGACCTAGCGCAGAGCTGGCACCACTCTTCCAGGTAGCACACAGACTTTGGCCTGACCGATGAGTGGCGCTGGGATCTCTCGCACTGGGCTGTGAACACGTACCTGCCTCTAATTGGGAACCATTACCCCAACATAGAACTACAACACCTAGAACTGAAACCCCTAAACCAAAACGAAACCAAAACCCTCCAGCCTGAGCACTCAGGCCTGGGCGTTACAGTACCCCCAAAGGCGCGGACTCGGACGCCCAAAAGACCGTGGGGGTCTTCGGTGGGTCTCTTTGTCCCATGTGGGGGCTCCCCATTCCCTGGAACTCTGGTGCGTGGAGCAGAAGCTGGGCGTACTGGACTCATGATGCTCACGGGAACTCTGGTGCGTGGAGCTGGAACTGGCCGTACTGGACTCATGATGCTCACCGGAACTCTGGTGCGTGGAGCAGAATCTGGGCGTACTGGACTCATGATGCTCACGGGGACTCTGGTACGTGGAGCAGGAACTGGTCGTACTGGACCCGTGACGCGCACTCTGGTGCGGGGAGCGGGAACAGGCCGAACTGGGCTAGTGACGCGCACTCTGGTGCGGGAGCGGAACAGGCCGAACTGGGCTCGTGACGCGCACTCTGGTGCGCGGGAGCGGAACAGGCCGAACTGGGCTAGTGACGCGCACTCTGGTGCGGGGAGCGGGAACAGGCCGAACTGGGCTCGTGACGCGCACTCTGGTGCGGGGAGCGGGAACAGGCCGAACTGGGCTAGTGACGCGCACTCTGGTGCGGGGAGCGGGAACAGGCCGAACTGGGCTCGTGACGCGCACTCTGGTGCGGGGAGCGGGAACAGGCCGAACTGGGCTCGTGACGCGCACTCTGGTGCGGGAGCAGGAACAGGACGTGCTGGACTCTCTAAGCGCTCGGGAGCCTGGTGCGCCGGAGCCGAACAGGACGTGCTGGACTCTCTAAGCGCACGGGAGCCTGGTGCGCGGAGTCGAACAGGGCGTGCTGGACTCTGCGCACAGGGGCCTGGTGCGCGGATTCGAACAGGGCGTGGCGGGCTCTGAAGGCGCACTGGGGCCCTGATCCGTGGAGCAGGGACAGGACATGCCGGGCTCTGAAGGCGCACAGGGGGCCTGATGCGTGGAGCAGGGACAGGACATGCCGGGCTCTGAAGGCGCACAGGGGGCCTGATGCGTGGAGCAGGGACAGGACGTGTTGAATCCACAACACGAACTGGGATCTTGGAGCGTGGAACAGGGACTGGACGTGTTGACTCCACAACACGAACTGGGATCTTGGAGCGTGGAACAGGGACTGGACGTGTTGACTCCACAACACGAACTGGGGACCTGATGCAGAGAGCAGGCACCACTCTACCAGGTAGCACACTGACCTTGACCTGACCGATGAGTGGAGCTGGAATCTCTCGGACTGGGCTGTGGATTCGCACCGGAGATTCTGCCCGTAGGACCGCAGGATATCTGGGTCCCAAAAGGCGCACTGGAGACCTGGCGCGCAGAGCTGGCACCACTCTTCCAGGTAGCACACAGACTTTGGCCTGACCGATGAGTGGCGCTGGGATCTCTCGCACTGGGCTGTGAACACGTACCGGAGACACTGCACGCAGAACCAGTGCAGGATATCCAGGTCCCAGGAGGCGCACTGGAGATCTGGCGCGCAGAGCTGGCACCACTCTTCCTGGCTGCACACTCAGTCTAGCCCGACTGATAATTGGAGCTGGAATCTTTCGTACCGGCCTCTGAATACGCACAGGAGAAACCGTGCGCAAAACTGCATAGCAGGGTGACCTCTCCGTGCGACGCTCTCCCCAACGCTCTCTCCACAAAGCACGAGGAGTTGGCTCAGGAGTCCCTCCTGAACCGGCCAACCTCCTCGTGTGCCCCCCCCCCCAAAAGCTTTTTGGGGCTGCCCTTCGGGCTTCCTAGCCCGGCGAGGTCTAACAAACTTGCCTCTTACAGGATCCCATGCTCCATTCAGGTCCTCACACCTGCGCCGCTCAGCCGCCGCTGCTTCCAGTTCCTCTCTTGGAAGGGATACTCTCCGGGCTGGTCCCAATCTCCCCCATTGAACAGCTCCTCCTCCCGAGGCCTGAACTCCCGGGTCTCTCGCTGCTTGGTCTTCGTTTGGTGGGTTATTCTGTCATGATTATCCTCTCTCGGGAATGACCAAGGCGCAGCGACGTAACCAGAATACATGTTTATTAACCAAAGCGGGACGAGACGGAACAAAACAATAAACGATGAACAAGACGTGAACCCTAACGCTAAATCCTAAACTGAACACAGAGATCTAAACCTAAACACGACTGGCGAAACCTAACTAAACATGAATGGCGAAACCTAACTATACACGAATGACAAGAACCTGACTGAACACCATAACATAATCAATAACCCACGAAACTAAAGTGCAACCCCCAAACATATATATGGTTCCCAATTAGAGACAACGACACACAGCTGCCTCTAATTGGGAACCATTACCCCAACATAGAACTACAACACCTAGAACTGAAACCCCTAAACCAAAACGAAACCAAAACCCTCCAGCCTGAGCACTCAGGCCTGGGCGTTACAGTGGGAGTCATGTCATGTATTATATTATCACACTAAGGCTGGTGGGAGTCATATCATGTATTATATTATCAAACTAAGGCTGTTGGGAGTCATATCATGTATTATATTATCAAACTAAGACTGGTGGGAGTCATATCATGTATTATATTATCAAACTAAGACTGGTGGGAGTCATATCATGTATTATATTATCACACTAAGGCTGGTGGGAGTCATATCATGGAGGATATTATCACTTCAGTTGAATCACATGTTTAATACTGATGAGCACTGTGAGAAACCAACATGTTTAGATTAGACACTAAGGCTGGTGGAAGTCACGTGGTGACCAGTGTTGTGTTGATTTGACAGTTTCTTCTTCACTGTGGTTGACAGTTAAAACAATAGTGTCACTACAGTAAGTCACACAGACACAGGACAGTGCAGGGAGAACACACTGGTACATAGACGTATATTAGAGTTGAGGTTAGAAGTAGAAGTTACTGTGTTCGAACACAAGTGTGTTAAGATGTCAGAGGGAGTCTATGAAAACTCAGATGGATTTGAAGACGATGAGCCTGATGCAATGAAGAACACAGACATTGATGGCCAATTAAATGCCAACGTAAGAGACTTCAAGCCCAGTCCAAGAGATGGAGTTGTTGCTTCAGGTAAGACTGCACGAACACACACACACACACACACACACACACACACACACACACACACACACACACACACACACACACACACACACACACACACACAAATACGTAAACACACAAAAACACAAACACATAAGCACACAAATAAATGACACACACAACACACAACAGGTGAGATTACCCTGTTGTACTATTGCTTTATGTGTCCAAATCCTGGATGATACAGTAAAACACATTACCATAGATCTTACTTTAATCATTTGTGATTCAGTACATGTTCAGTGGTGGAAGAGACCCTCTGGAGTTGCTGCAGTGTGTCTGGGGCTGCTGTGTGTTCTCCTATTGGCTGGGATCGTAGGCCTGTCTGTCTACTGTAAGTTCCGTATGTTGTCACTGAGACTTAAGTAGCCTACTTAATCATACTTAATCATCAATGGTGTGGTAGTTACATGTTTGATTAACTTTTCCCTTTTACAGATGGAGTCACTAGTCATCATGACTCAACAAAGAGAGACCAGCTACAGGCCAGTTACAGCCTTCTGACTAAAGAGAGAGACCAGCTACACATCAGTAACAACAACCTGACTAAAGAGAGAGACCAGCTACACACCAGTTACAACAACCTGACTGCTGAGAGAGACAGGATTAAGAATTTGCTTTGTGGTCAGTTAGCTGGTTTTCATACCTTTTTTTTAAATTATAAAGTACATTTGTTCATTGAGATCTAGTCCAGTGAATGGAAAATAAAATGTGATGTTTATTGTATTGTATCATATTGTATCAGTGTTGTGTTGTGTCATCAAACAGAGAAAATCTGTTGTTTTGATGGATGGAAGAAGTTTGACTCCAGGTTGTACTTAATCTCTACTGAGGAGAAAACCTGGGAGGAGAGCAGACAGGACTGTCTGAGGAGAGGAGCAGCCTTGGTGATCATAAACAGCAAAGAGGAACAGGTGAGAGAGATGCTGGGAGGGGGTTGTCATCTTTCACTTGAGTGTTTTTCATCCATATCGACTCACAAATATCATATCCTCAAGTCGTGCTAACCTCAACATTACGATAGCAGGAGAGATAAGCGTTTCTTGGGTATGATATTTGTAATATTTCACTCATCATTATTCACAACTAGTTCAGGACTATCCGTAATCTTGGTAGCATCCTCATTAATGTACACGTGTTTAGAAACATATTATATTCTTGTTTACAATAAAAGTGACTCCAAAATGACACAATACATTATTTACCGTTAATTTCTAACGGGCACAAAATAATCTGAAACACAACCAAAACAAACAGCAAATGCAGACAACACATTTTAAGAATGCCAAAAATATGAGATCATATACTAAACTTTAATACACTTACTTTAATACACTTATAAGTGAATTTGTCCCAATAATTTGGTCCCCTAAAATGGGGGGACTACAGTATGTACAAAAAGTTCTGGCATTTCTAAATGGTTCCCCCGACATGGATGAAAAAACCCTCAAATGAAAGCGGACAGTCTGCACTTCAACCTCACAGTCATTGTATCATTTAAAAGTGCTGGAGTACAGAGGCATAACATCAACAAAAATGTGTCATTGTTGAAATACTTTTGGAGCTCACTGTATATATGTTAACATTTCTCAACAAAAGACATTTCTCTTCAACCTGAAGAAGAGAGTCTGGATTGGTCTGACTGACTCTGTTAATGAGGGGACCTGGAAATGGGAGGATGGCACCCCACTGACCACAGGGTGAGAAATGATAACTAATCTGTCAATAAGGCTCCATTCAACCTTTTATATACAGGATATTGTCATTGATGGCAGCAGTGTAGGTACTGGTATTAACCATGATATCTGACTGTTTTTAACCCTGTAGGTACTGGTATTAACCATGATATCTGACTGTTTTTAACCCTGTAGGTACTGGTATTAACCACGATTTCTGAATGTATTTAACCCTGTAGGTACTGGTATTAACCATGATATCTGACTGTTTTTAACCCTGTAGGTACTGGTATTAACCATGATATCTGACTGTTTTTAACTGTGTAGGTACTGGTATCAACAATGATATATAACAGTTTTTAACCGTGTAGGTACTGGTATTAACAATGAAATATGACTGTTTTTAACCCTGTAGGTACTGGTATCAACCATGATATCTGACTGTTTTTAACCCTGTAGGTACAGGTATCAACCATGATATCTGACTGTTGTTAACCCTGTAGGTACTGGTATTAACCATGATATCTGATTGTTGTTAACCCTGTAGGTACTGGTATTAACCATGATATCTGTCTGTTGTTAACCCTGTATGTACTGGTATTAACCATGATATCTGACATTTGTTAACCCTGTAGGTACAGGTATCAACCATGATATCTGACTGTTTTTAACCCTGTAGGTACTGGTATTAACCATGATATCAGACTGTTTTTAACCCTGCAGGTACTGGTATTAACCATGATATCTGACTGTTTTAACCCTGTAGGTACTGGTATTAACCATCATATCTGACTGTTGTTAACCCTGTAGGTACTGGTATCTGTCTGTTGTTAACCCTGTATGTACTGGTATTAACCATGATATCTGACTGTATTTAACCCTGTAGGTACTGGTATTAACCATGATATCTGACATTTGTTAACCCTGTATGTACTGGTATTAACCATGATATCTGACTGTATTTAACCCTGTAGGTACTGGTATTAACCATGATATCTGACATTTGTTAACCTTGTAGGTTCTGGTATTAACCATGATATCTGACTGTATTTAACCCTGTATGTACTGGTATTAACCATGATATCTGACATTTGTTAACCCTGTAGGTTCTGGTATTAACCATCATATCTGACATTTTTAACCCTGTAGGTACTGGTCTACACATCAGCCTGATAATGGTGATGGCAAATCAAAATATGGTGAGGAGGACTGTGTTGAGATACATACAGATCACAGTCTTCTGGAGTCATGGAATGACGTGTCATGTGACAGCAAACTCAACTGGATTTGTGAGAAAGTGGTTTAACATCCCCATGAAAAGACATACAGCAGCCTTCAATGTACACAACTTCCTCCTTCGTTTTCTCTGTCTCCCTCACTCACACACACACACACACACACACACACACACACACACACACACACACACACACACACACACACACACACACACACACACACACACACACACACACACACACACACACACACACACACACACACACACACACACACACACACACACACACACACAGACCTATTGTTGTATATGTTTGTACTATCATATTAATAAAAGTCCTACTTATTTGCTGTTTGTAGCGTCCTGTGTACCAGTAGTTACGTTTCACACGTCATCAGTTAGTACATTTGACTTTGTGCATACACATAATTTCCAATTCAAATGTATTCCACAGATATTTAAATGCTCCAATTTAGGTCTGGGGCAAACATTGTCAACAGTACCAAACCTCTATTACAATCATTGTATAGGAGTTGACTGTATCACCAATCAATGAGTGTAGTAGAGATATCAAAGGGTATCAAATTATATTACTTATTACTCTTTGACAGTCAGTCTTTGTTGTCAAGTTGTATATAAGCACTATTTGACTGTTGTTCCCCTATATGGGTCCCAAAAGAGGGAAGGGAAGTAAATAGTTTTAGTGGTTCAACCAGCTGTCACTCAAAAACTAATCAATCAATCAGCTTCATCCTAACTAGTTAAGCATACCCACCCTCAATACTCACTTGGTGCAATCTTACTGTGTAAAATCTATTGTATGGACATTATAATGACCCATGTTTGTAGTCCTGGACCTCCTGAACATGTTGATGTATATTTGAACAGAGGGTCCAAATCAGCAGAAAGGTGAAAGGAAGGGGGAGTTCTGGAAACTCCCTGAATTATCTTGGAGCTGTTACATATGATATTTAATATATATTAACAGCTAGCCTTTGTTCTCCACTTCCCCTCTATGATCTATATCTTCCTGGTATGATAATGTCCTGTCCATCATCATAAATAGCAAGTCCCATTCCCTGGGCAGGAGGACTGTGTTGAGATATACTCTGGACAAGATGGAGAAAATGGTTTAACAATAACCACCCTCACAAGCATACACACACACACACACACACGCACATGCACACACACACACACACACACACACACACACACACACACACACACACACACACACACACACACACACACACACACACACACACACACACACACACACACACACACACACACACACACACACACACACACACACACAGGTCTGGGGGATCATAGGTCTGTCTGTCTGGCTGGGATCATAGGTCTGTCTGTCTAGCCAGGCCCAGCCACAAAATGGTTTTATTACAGACATAAATACCCCCATTTTACCCAGCTACAGACTGAGAGAGATTTTATTAGCGGGAGGCTTACCAATCTCACTGAGTAAAACATACAGTAATACATTAATCCCATACACTTTATAGTGTGTCTGCATTCTTTCATTAAATGCTCATTGTGATAAGTTGTTGGAAATTACTGTTAATCATCTTGTATAACAAATTTGTCCTGAAGGCTGGCACAAGTTTGAATCCAAACAGCAATAAAGACCAGGTGAGAGAGAGAGAGAGAGAGAGAGAGAGATGTGGTGTTGTGTTATGTTCATCACTGATTGTCTAGCATAGCATCCGTGATTGGTATCATTGATTGGACAGTCTATTTAGTTTATGATGAAGTGATATAGTGGTTCTATTTCTGTTGTATTTTCAGATGCTACTCACTGAGATAAACGTCAGCTTCAACTGAGAGTGTTTTTTATTTAAAAAAATTGAACAGAACATTTGGTGAACGAGGATGGCTGAAAGTATTTCTACAATATCCCTACCTCCACTGAAGCAGGTCTTGCCTCATGCGTATGAACCAACAATCCAATGGGACACGTGGAAGTTGTCGTTTGAGACGTACATGCTAGCTACCGGACTGGATGTGGTTAACCCTGAGAGGAAAAGGGCCATTATTTTCCACTGTCTCGGCGCCGAGGGCTTGCGCATTTTCCAAATGCTTGATGAAGCAAACACATATGATGCACCTGTTTAACTTTTGGTTGGACATTTGGCAAAGAAACAGAGTTTCAACAAAGCTTCTCAAGTGGAATCAGCAGCTCACTGTGCAACTAAGATCTCTGAGGCACAGACACATGCTTCCAGTGCTGTTGAAGCTGTGCAGCAGTCTCAGTGCTCAGACTGTAGCTGTCACTCAGGCAGTGACACGAGTGCCTCATTACAGTTGATGACAACCCATGCGCGTCAACGGTGTGCCAGCTGTCGTTCCAATAGACATTTCACTTGCCCCTGACTGCCCCGCTCATGGACAGACATGTAGACGATATCAGAAACCAAACCATTTTACAAAGTGGTGTAGGTCAGCCCCCGTGCACCAACACTCGTGCCCCATGGAAACACCCCCTTCTGTCATTCATACTGTTGGCTCGAACCCGGCTAGTTTTCCACCTGTGCTGTATACCTGGGTGACTCCTGCATTCCTCTCCTGCTAGACACAGGAGCAAAGGTGTCGCTCCTCAACATGAGCAGTCCTTGTCCCACCTGCCCCTCCAGCCACCCAGCCTTAGCCTATACGGATATGGGCGCTCAGTGATTGACGTAGTCAACCTTATACACTCACCTGTGCAGTATGACAACAAGGCCCTCACTCGGTTCCGCAGGTACATGGGGAAAAGAGCCGGGTGCCTGGTCAGGACCTGGAGAAGGCGATTGGGAAAGTTGCTGCTACCGTCAATTCTTCTCGCCAACATGCAATCATTGGACAATAAATTAGACGAGGTACGATCACGAATATCCTACCAACGGGACATCAAAAACTGCAACATCCTGCAACATATTCAGCTAGTGGGATACACGCTGCACCGGCAAGATAGAACAGCACACTCTGGTAAAACGAGGGGGAGCGGTCTGTGCATATTTGTAAACAACAGCTGGTGCACGAAATCTAAGGAAGTCTCTAGATTGTACTCGCCTGAAGTAGAGTATATTGTGATAAATTGCAGGCTACACTACTTGCCTAGAGAGTTTTCAGCTATACTTTTCATGGCTGTTTATTTACCACCACAGACAGATGCTGGTACTAACACCGCACTCATTCAGCTGTATATGGAAATAAGCAAACAGGAAACCACTCACCCAGAGGCGCCGCTCCTAGTGGCTGGAGACTTTAATGCAAGGAAACTTAAATCAGTTCTACCAAATCTCCATCAACATGTTAAATGTGCAACCAGAGGAAAGAAAATTCTAGATCACCTGTACTCCACACACAGAGACGCGTACAAAGCCCTCCCTCGCCCTCCATTTGGTAAATTCGACCATAATTCTATCCTCCTGATTCCTGCTTACAAGTAAAAATTAAAGCAGGAAGCACCAGTGACTCAGCCTATAAAAAAGTGGTCAGATGAAGCAGATGCTAAAAGTCAGGACTGTTTTGCTAGCACAGACTGGAACATGTTCCGGGATTCCTCTGATGGCATTGAGGAGTACACCACATCAGTCACTGGCTTTATCAATAAGTGCACCGAGGACGTCGTCCCCACAGTGACTGTACGTACATACCCCAACCAGAAGCAATGGATTACAGGCAACATTCGCACTGAGCTAAAGGGTAGAGCTGCCGTTTTCAAGGTGTGGGACTCTAACCCGGAAGCTTACAAGAAATCCTGCAATGCCCTGCGACGAACCATCAAACAGGCAAAGCGTCAATACAGGGCTAAGATTGAATCATACTACACCGGCTCTGACGCTCGTCTTATGGGGCAGGGCTTGCAAACTATTACAGACTACAAAGGGAAGCACAGCCGAGAGCTGCCCAGTGACACGAGCCTACCAGATGAGCTAAATCACTTCTATGCTCGCTTCGAGGCAAGCAACACTGAGGCATGCATGAAAGCATCATCTGTTCCAGACAACTGTGTGATCACGCTCTCCATAGCCGACGTGAGTAAGACCTTTCAACATACACAAGGCTGCGAGGGCCAGACGGATTACCAGGACGTGTGCTCCGGGCATGTGCTGATCAACTGGCAGGTGTCTTCACTGACATTTTCAACATGTCCCTGATTGAGTCTGTAATACCAACATGCTTCAAGCAGACCACCATAATCCCTGTGCCCAAGAACACAAAGGCAACCTGCCTAAACGACTACAGACCCGTAGCACTCACGTCCGTATCCATGAAGTGCTTTGAAAGGTTGGTAATGGCTCACATCAACAACATTATCCCAGAAACCCTAGACCCCCTCCAATCTGCATACCGCCCAAACAGATCAACAGATGATGCAATCTCTATTGCACTCCACACTGCCCTTTCCCACCTGGACAAAAGTAACACTTATGTGAGAATGGTATTCATTGACTACAGCTCAGCGTTCAACACCATAGTACCCTCAAAGCTCATCACTAAGCTAAGGATCCTGGGACTAAACACCTCCCTCTGCAACTGGATCCTGGACTTCCTGACGGGCCGCCCCCAGGTGGTGAGTGTAGGTAGCAACACATCTGCCACGCTGATCCTCAACACTGGAGCTCCCCAGCTGTGCGTGCTCAGTCCCCTCCTGTACTCCCTGTTCACCCACGACTGCATGGCCAGGCACGACTCCAACACCATCATTAAGTTTGCAGACGACACAACAGTGGTAGGCCTGATCTCCGACAACGACGAGACAGCCTATAGTGAGGAGGTCAGAGACCTGGCCGTGTGGTGCCAGGACAACAATCTCTCCCTCAATGTAACCAAGACTAAGGAGATAATTGTGGACTACAGGAAAAGGAGGGCCGAGCACACCCCCATTCTCATCGACGGGGCTATAGCGGAGCAGGTTGAGAAGTTCCTTGGTGTCCACATCAACAACGAGCTAGAATGGTCCAAACACACCAAGACAGTCGTGAAGAGGGCACGACAAAGCCTATTCCACCTCAGGAGACTAAAAAGATTTGGCATGGGTCCTGAGATCCTCAAAAGGTTCTACAGCTGCAACATCAAGAGCATCCTGACTGGTTGCATCACTGCCTGGTACGGCAATTGCTCCGCCTCTGACCGCAAGGCAATACAGAGGGTAGTGCGTACGGCCCAGTACATCACTGGGCTAAGCTGCCTGCCATCCAGGACCTCCACACCAGGCACGGTCAGAGGAAGGCCCTAAAAATTGTCAAAGACCCCAGCCACCCCAGTCATAGACTGTTCTCTCTACTACCGCATGGCAAGCGGTACCGGAGTGCCAAGTCTAGGACAAAAAGGCTTCTCAACAGTTTTTACCCCCAAGCCATAAGACTCCTGAACAGGTAATCAAATGGCCACCCCCCATACTGCTGCTTCTTTCTGTTTATCATATATGCATAGTCACTTTAACTATACATTCATGTACATACTACCTCAATTGGACCGACCAACCAGTGCTCCCGCACATTGGCTAACCGGGCTATCTATCTGCATTGTGTCCCGCCACCCACCAACCCCTTTTTTACGCTACTGCTACTCTCTATTCATCATATATGCATAGTCACTTTAACTAGTTATGCTGGGTGAGGTCACTGCATGTGTGGGAAGTGGGACAAAGGAGGTATCTGAGGCATAGACAGTAGATGTTATGACAGTTAGCCTGTGGATAGACAGTAGATGTTATGACAGTTAAGCTGTGGATAGACAGTAGATGTTATGGCAGTTAACCTGTGGATAGACAGTAGATGTTATGACAGTTAACCTGTGGATAGACAGTAGATGTTATGACAGTTAAACTGTGGATAGACAGTAGATGTTATGACAGTTAACCTGTGGATAGACAGTAGATGTTATGGCAGTTAAGCTGTGGATAGACAGTAGATGTTACGACAGTTAAACTGTGGATAGACAGTAGATGTTATGACAGTTAACCTGTGGATAGACAGCAGATGCTATGACAGTTAGCCTGTGGATAGACAGTAGATGTTATGACAGTTAACCAGTGGATAGACAGCAGATGCTATGACAGTTAGCCTGTGGATAGACAGTAGATGTTATGACAGTTAACCTGTGGATAGACAGTAGATGTTATGACAGTTCACTGCCACCCCATGACCTCTGTTGTCTCTGCTAGTCAATATGATGGCTGCTGAAAGCTTCCTTAGTAACCAAGTCCTGCCCTCTCTCTCCTCCACACGCACTCTCTCCTCCACACGCACTCCACACACACTCAGGCCACGTTCCAGGCTGACTACATTGAAGTCGCCTGCCAGATCTCACAATGCCTGGATTGGTGTTTAACACATCAGTTAATCACATCATGTTGTACAGTAATCTGATGCCCATTTGTTGATGCGTGCAATTTAACTGCAATATAGTTGGCCTTGAACGAGACTGTTCTCTCCTCATTGTAGTTGAATGATTCTGAGCTCTGACCCCACAGAAACAGGAAACTACTAACTCTGCTACTATTCTCCCTCCCGTCTCACTCTGACAGCCACAGTTTCCTCTTCACTCTCTGGTTAGACAGCATAATTGTTACTCTTTGGCCTAAAGTAAATTTCAAAGCCATATCTTGGTGTAACAGTTGTGTAAAACTATGTCTAATGAATCATTTGAAAGTCAACAATATATTTTTCTGTATGTCCTGCAAACATTTCTAAAAACCTGTTTTTGCCATAATGTGCTCTCCATTTGAATGCTGGGGGTGCTGTAAACTCAGTTAGGATGTATGTAGTGTATATGTCAGTTATAAGGATCTAAATATATTTTAGCAGATCCAAAATTGGGGTCCTGTGAATTCACACATACATAATATAGCAAGATATAGAGTCATATCATGTATTATATTATCATACTAAGGCTGTTGGGAGTCATATCATGTATTATATTATCACACTAAGACTGGTGGGAGTAGAATCATGTATTATATTATCACACTAAGGCTGGTGGGAGTCACATCATGTATTATATTATCAAACTAAGACTGGTGGAAGTCATATCATGTATTATATGATCAAACTAAGGCTGGTGGGATCCATATCATGTATTATATTATCACACTAAGACTGGTGGGAGTAGAATCATGTATTATATTATCACACTAAGGCTGGTGGGAGTCACATCATGTATTATATTATCAAACTAAGACTGGTGGAAGTCATATCATGTATTATATTATCAAACTAAGACCGTTGGGAGTCATATCATGTATTATATTATATAACTAAGGCTGCTGGGTGTCATATCATGTATTATATTATCAAACTAAGACTAGTGGGAGTCATATCATGTATTATATTATCACACTAAGGCTGGTGGGAGTCATATAATGTATTATATTATCAAACTAAGACTGGTGAGAGTCATATCATGTATTATATTATCAAACTAAGACTGGTGGGAGTCATATCATGTATTATATTATAAAACTAAGACTGGTGGGAGTCATATCATGTATTATATTATCAATCTAAGACTGGTGGGAGTCATATCATGTATTATATTATCAAACTAAGACCGTTGGGAGTCATATCATGTATTATATTATCAAACTAAGGCTGCTGGGTGTCATATCATGTATTATATTATCAAACTAAGACTAGTGGGAGTCATATCATGTATTATATTATCACACTAAGACTGGTGGGAGTCACATCATGAATTATATTATCACACTAAGACTGGTGGGAGTCATATCATGTATTATATTATCAAACTAAGGCTGGTGGGAGTCACATCATGTATTATATTATCAAACTAAGACTGGTGGAAGTCATATCATGTATTATATTATCACACTAAGACTGGTGGGAGTCACATCATGAATTATATTATCACACTAAGACTGGTGGGAGTCATATCATGTATTATATTATCAAACTAAGTCTGGTGGGAGTCATATCATGTATTATATTATCAAACTAAGACTGGTGGGAGTCATATCATGTATTATATTATCAAACTAAGACTGGTGGAAGTCATATCACGCATTATATTATCACACTAAGACTGGTGGGAGTCATATCATGTATTATATTATCAAACTAAGACTGGTGGAAGTCATATCATGTATTATATTATCACACTAAGACTGGTGGGAGTCATATCATGTATTATATTATCAAACTAAGACTGGTGGAAGTCATATCACGCATTATATTATCACACTAAGACTGGTGGGAGTCATATCATGTATTATATTATCAAACTAAGACTGGTGGAAGTCATATCACGCATTATATTATCACAATAAGACTGGTGGGAGTCATATCATGTATTATATTATCAAACTAAGACTGGTGGAAGTCATATCACGCATTATATTATCACACTAAGACTGGTGGGAGTCATATCATGTATTATATTATCAAACTAATACTGGTGGGAGTCATATCATGTATTATATTATCACACTAAGGCTGGTGGGAGTCATGTCATATATTATATTATCACACTAAGACTGGTGGGAGTCATATCATGTATTATATTATCAAACTAAGACTGGTGGAAGTCATATCATGTATTATATTATCACACTAAGGCTGTTGGGAGTCATATCATGTATTATATTATCAAACTAAGACTGGTGGGAGTCATATCATGTATTATATTATCAAACTAAGACTAGTGGGAGTCATATCATGTATTATATTATCACACTAAGGCTGGTGGGAGTCACATCATGTATTATATTATCAAACTAAGACTGGTGGTTGTCATATCATGAATTATATTATCAAACTAAGGCTGGTGGGAGTCACATCATGTATTATATTATAACACTAAGGCTGGTGGGAGTCACATCATGTATTATATTATCACACTAAGACTGGTGGGAGTCATATCATGTATTATATTATCAAACTAAGACTGGTGGGAGTCATATCATGTATTATATTATCAAACTAAGACTGGTGGAAGTCATATTTTGTATTATATTATCACACTAAGACTGGTGGGAGTCACATAATGTATTATATTATCACATTAAGACTGGTGCGAGTCATATCATGTATTATATTATCACACTAAGACTGGTGGAAGTCATATCATGTATTATATTATCAAACTAAGGCTGATGGGAGTCATATCATGAATTATATTATCAAACTAAGGCTGGTGGGAGTCATATCATGTATTATATTATCACACTAAGGCTGGTGGGAGTCACATCATGTATTATATTATCAAACTAAGACTGGTGGAAGTCATATCATGAATTATATTATCACACTAAGACTGGTGGGAGTCATATCATGTATTATATTATCACACTAAGGCTGGTGGGAGTCACATCATGTATTATATTATCACACTAAGACTGGTGGGAGTCATATCATGTATTATATTATCACACTAAGACTGGTGGGAGTCATATCATGTATTATATTATCAAACTAAGACTGGTGGGAGTCATATCATGTATTATATTATCAAACTAAGACTGGTGGGAGTCATATCATGTATTATATTATCAAACTAAGACTGGTGGAAGTCATATCATGTATTATATTATCACACTAAGACTGGTGGGAGTCACATCATGAATTATATTATCACACTAAGACTGGTTGGAGTCATATCATGTATTATATTATCACACTAAGACTGGTGGGAGTTATATCATGTATTATATTATCAAACTACGACTGGTGGGAGTCATATCATGTATTATATTATCAAACTAAGACTGGTGGAAGTCATATCACGCATTATATTATCACACTAAGACTGGTGGGAGTCGTATCATGTATTATATTATCAAACTAAGACTGGTGGGAGTCATATCATGTATTATATTATCACACTAAGACTGGTGGAAGTCATATCATGTATTACATTATCAAACTAAGACTGGTGGAAGTCATATCACGCATTATATTATCACACTAAGACTGGTGGGAGTCATATCATGTATTATATTATCAAACTAAGACTGGTGGGAGTCATATCATGTATTATATTATCACACTAAGAATGGTGGGAGTTATATCATGTATTATATTATCAAACTACGACTGGTGGGAGTCATATCATGTATTATATTATCAAACTAAGACTGGTGGAAGTCATATCATGTATTATATTATCACACTAAGACTGGTGGAAGTCATATCATGTATTATATTATCAAACTAAGACTGGTGGGAGTCATATCATGTATTATATTATCACACTAAGACTGGTGGAAGTCATATCATGTATTATATTATCACACTAATACTGGTGGTTGTCATATCATGTATTATATTATCAAACTAAGGCTGGTGGGAGTCATATCATGTATTATATTATCAAACTAAGACTGGTGGGAGTCATATCATGAATTATATTATCACACTAAGACTGATGGGAGTCATATCATGTATTATATTATCACACTAAGACTGGTGGAAGTCATATCATGTATTATATTATCACACTAAGACTGGTGGAAGTCATATCATGTATTATATTATCACACTAATACTGGTGGTTGTCATATCATGTATTATATTATCAAACTAAGGCTGGTGGGAGTCATATCATGTATTATATTATGAAACTAAGACTGGTGGGAGTCATATCATGAATTATATTATCACACTAAGACTGGTGGGAGTCATATCATGTATTATATTATCAAACTAAGACTGGTGGAAGTCATATCACGCATTATATTATCACACTAAGACTGGTGGGAGTCATATCATGTATTATATTATCAAACTAAGACTGGTGGGAGTCATATCATGTATTATATTATCACACTAAGGCTGGTGGGAGTCATATCATGTATTATATTATCACACTAAGACTGGTGGGAGTCATATCATGTATTATATTATCAAACTAAGACTGGTGGAAGTCATATCATGTATTACATTATCAAACTAAGACTGGTGGAAGTCATATAACGCATTATATTATCACACTAAGACTGGTGGGAGTCATATCATGTATTATATTATCAAACTAAGACTGGTGGGAGTCATATCATGTATTATATTATCACACTAAGAATGGTGGGAGTTATATCATGTATTATATTATCAAACTACGACTGGTGGGAGTCATATCATGTATTATATTATCAAACTAAGACTGGTGGAATTCATATCACGCATTATATTATCACACTAAGACTGGTGGGAGTCGTATCATGTATTATATTATCAAACTAAGACTGGTGGGAGTCATATCATGTATTATATTATCACACTAAGACTGGTGGAAGTCATATCATGTATTATATTATCACACTAATACTGGTGGTTGTCATATCATGTATTATATTATCAAACTAAGGCTGGTGGGAGTCATATCATGTATTATATTATCAAACTAAGACTGGTGGGAGTCATATCATGAATTATATTATCACACTAAGACTGATGGGAGTCATATCATGTATTATATTATCACACTAAGACTGGTGGAAGTCATATCATGTATTATATTATCACACTAAGACTGGTGGAAGTCATATCATGTATTATATTATCACACTAATACTGGTGGTTGTCATATCATGTATTATATTATCAAACTAAGGCTGGTGGGAGTCATATCATGTATTATATTATCAAACTAAGACTGGTGGGAGTCATATCATGAATTATATTATCACACTAAGACTGGTGGGAGTCATATCATGTATTATATTATCAAACTAAGACTGGTGGAAGTCATATCATGAATTATATTATCACACTAAGACTGGTGGGAGTCATATCATGTATTATATTATCACACTAAGGCTGGTGGGAGTCATATCATGTATTATATTATCACACTAAGACTGGTGGGAGTCATATCATGTATTATATTATCACACTAAGACTGGTGGGAGTCATATCATGTATTATATTATCAAACTAAGACTGGTGGGAGTCATATCATGTATTATATTATCAAACTAAGACTGGTGGGAGTCATATCATGTATTATATTATCAAACTAAGACTGGTGGAAGTCATATCATGTATTATATTATCACACTAAGACTGGTGGGAGTCACATCATGTATTATATTATCAAACTAAGACTGGTGGAGTCATATCATGTATTATATTATCAAACTAAGACTGGTGGGAGTCATATCATGTATTATATTATCAAACTAAGACTGGTGGGAGTCATATCATGTATTATATTATCAAACTAAGACTGGTGAAGTCATATCACGTATTATATTATCACACTAAGACTGGTGGAGTCATATCATGTATTATATTATCAAACTAAGACTGGTGGGAGTCATATCATGTATTATATTATCACACTAAGACTGGTGGGAGTCATATCATGTATTATATTATCAAACTAAGACTGGTGGGAGTCATATCATGTATTATATTATCACACTAAGACTGGTGGGAGTCATATCATGTATTATATTATCACACTAAGACTGGTGCGAGTCATATCATGTATTATATTATCACACTAAGACTGGTGGAAGTCATATCATGTATTATATTATCAAACTAGACTGGTGGGAGTCATATCATGTATTATATTATCAAACTAAGACTGGTGGAAGTCATATCATGTATTATATTATCACACTAAGACTGGTGGGAGTCATATCATGTATTATATTATCAAACTAAGACTGGTGGGAGTCATATCATGTATTATATTATCACACTAAGACTGGTGGGAAGTCATATCATGTATTATATTATCACACTAATACTGGTGGAGTCATATCATGTATTATATTATCAAACTAAGGCTGGTGGGAGTCATATCATGTATTATATTATCAAACTAAGACTGGTGGAGTCATATCATGTATTATATTATCACACTAAGACTGGTGGGAGTCATATCATGTATTATATTATCACACTAAGACTGGTGGAAGTCATATCATGTATTATATTATCACACTAAGACTGGTGGAGTCATATCATGTATTATATTATCACACTAAGACTGGTGGGAGTCATATCATGTATTATATTATCAAACTAAGACTGGTGGGAGTCATATCATGTATTATATTATCAAACTAAGACTGGTGGGAGTCATATCATGTATTATATTATCACACTAAGACTGGTGGGAGTCATATCATGTATTATATTATCAAACTAAGACTGGTGGGAGTCATATCATGTATTATATTATCAAACTAAGACTGGTGGGAGTCATATCATGTATTATATTATCACACTAAGACTGGTGAGTCATATCATGTATTATATTATCACACTAAGACTGGTGGGAGTCATATCATGTATTATATTATCACACTAAGACTGGTGGGAGTCATATCATGTATTATATTATCAAACTAAGACTGGTGGAAGTCATATCATGTATTATATTATCACACTAAGACTGGTGGGAGTCATATCATGAATTATATTATCACACTAAGACTGGTGGGAGTCATATCATGTATTATATTATCAAACTAAGGCTGGTGGGAGTCATATCATGTATTATATTATCAAACTAAGACTGGTGGGAGTCATATCATGTATTATATTATCACACTAAGACTGGTGGAAGTCATATCATGTATTATATTATCACACTAAGGCTGGTGGGAGTCATATCATGTATTATATTATCAAACTAAGACTGGTGGGAGTCATATCATGTATTATATTATCAAACTAAGACTGGTGGAAGTCATATCATGTATTATATTATCACACTAAGACTGGTGGGAGTCATATCATGTATTATATTATCACACTAAGACTGGTGGAAGTCATATCATGTATTATATTATCACACTAACACTGGTGGAAGTCATATCATGTATTATATTATCACACTAAGACTGGTGGGAGTCATATCATGTATTATATTATCAAACTAAGACTGGTGGAAGTCATATCATGTATTATATTATCAAACTAAGACTGGTGGGAGTCATATCATGTATTATATTATCAAACTAAGACTGGTGGAAGTCATATCATGTATTATATTATCACACTAAGACTGGTGGGAGTCATATCATGTATTATATTATCACACTAAGACTGGTGGAAGTCATATCATGTATTATATTATCACACTAAGACTGGTGGGAGTCATATCATGTATTATATTATCACACTAAGACTGGTGGGAGTCATATCATGTATTATATTATCAAACTAAGGCTGGTGGAGTCATATCATGTATTATATTATCAAACTAAGACTGGTGGGAGTCATATCATGAATTATATTATCACACTAAGACTGGTGGGAGTCATATCATGTATTATATTATCAAACTAAGACTGGTGGAAGTCATATCACGCATTATATTATCACACTAAGACTGGTGGGAGTCATATCATGTATTATATTATCACACTAAGACTGGTGGGAGTCATATCATGTATTATATTATCACACTAAGGCTGGTGGGAGTCATATCATGTATTATATTATCACACTAAGACTGGTGGGAGTCATATCATGTATTATATTATCAAACTAAGACTGGTGGAAGTCATATCATGTATTATATTATCAAACTAAGACTGGTGGAAGTCATATCATGTATTATATTATCACACTAAGACTGGTGGGAGTCATATCATGTATTATATTATCAAACTAAGACTGGTGGGAGTCATATCATGTATTATATTATCACACTAAGAATGGTGGGAGTTATATCATGTATTATATTATCAAACTAAGACTGGTGGGAGTCATATCATGTATTATATTATCAAACTAAGACTGGTGGAAGTCATATCACGCATTATATTATCACACTAAGACTGGTGGGAGTCATATCATGTATTATATTATCAAACTAAGACTGGTGAGTCATATCATGTATTATATTATCACACTAAGACTGGTGGAAGTCATATCATGTATTATATTATCACACTAAGACTGGTGGAGTCATATCATGTATTATATTATCAAACTAAGGCTGGTGGGAGTCATATCATGTATTATATTATCAAACTAAGACTGGTGGGAGTCATATCATGAATTATATTATCACACTAAGACTGGTGGGAGTCATATCATGTATTATATTATCACACTAAGACTGGTGGAAGTCATATCATGTATTATATTATCACACTAAGACTGGTGGAAGTCATATCATGTATTATATTATCACACTAATACTGGTGGTTGTCATATCATGTATTATATTATCAAACTAAGGCTGGTGGGAGTCATATCATGTATTATATTATCAAACTAAGACTGGTGGGAGTCATATCATGAATTATATTATCACACTAAGACTGGTGGGAGTCATATCATGTATTATATTATCAAACTAAGACTGGTGGAAGTCATATCATGTATTATATTATCAAACTAAGACTGGTGGGAGTCATATCATGTATTATATTATCACACTAAGGCTGGTGGGAGTCACATCATGAATAATATTATCAAACTAAGACTGGTGGGAGTCATATAATGTATTATATTATCAAACTAAGACTGGTGGGAGTCATATCATGTATTATATTATCAAACTAAGACTGGTGGGAGTCATATCATGTATTATATTATCAAACTAAGACTGGTGGAAGTCATATCATGTATTATATTATCACACTAAGACTGGTGGGAGTCACATCATGAATTATATTATCACACTAAGACTGGTGGGAGTCATATCATGTATTATATTATCAAACTAAGGCTGGTGGGAGTCATATCATGTATTATATTATCAAACTAAGACTGGTGGGAGTCATATCATGTATTATATTATCACACTAAGACTGGTGGAAGTCATATCATGCATTATATTATCACACTAAGGCTGGTGGGAGTCATATCATGTATTATATTATCAAACTAAGACTGTTGGGAGTCATATCATGTATTATATTATCAAACTAAGACTGGTGGAAGTCATATCATGTATTATATTATCACACTAAGACTGGTGGGAGTCATATCATGTATTATATTATCACACTAAGACTGGTGGAAGTCATATCATGTATTATATTATCACACTAAGACTGGTGGAAGTCATATCATGTATTATATTATCACACTAAGACTGGTGGACGTCATATCATGTATTATATTATCGAACTAAGACTGGTGGGAGTCATATCATGTATTATATTATCAAACTAAGACTGGTGGGAGTCATATCATGAATTATATTATCACACTAAGACTGGTGGGAGTCATATCATGTATTATATTATCAAACTAAGACTGGTGGAAGTCATATCATGTATTATATTATCACACTAAGACTGGTGGGAGTCATATCATGTATTATATTATCAAACTAAGACTGGTGGGAGTCATATCATGTATTATATTATCACACTAAGGCTGGTGGGAGTCATATCATGTATTATATTATCACACTAAGACTGGTGGGAGTCATATCATGTATTATATTATCAAACTAAGACTGGTGGAAGTCATATCATGTATTATATTATCAAACTAAGACTGGTGGGAGTCATATCATGTATTATATTATCACACTAAGACTGGTGGGAGTCATATCATGTATTATATTATCAAACTAAGACTGGTGGGAGTCATATCATGTATTATATTATCACACTAAGACTGGTGGGAGTCATATCATGTATTATATTATCAAACTAAGACTGGTGGGAGTCATATCATGTATTATATTATCAAACTAAGACTGGTGGAAGTCATATCATGTATTATATTATCACACTAAGACTGGTGGGAGTCATATCATGTATTATATTATCAAACTAAGACTGGTGGGAGTCATATCATGTATTATATTATCACACTAAGACTGGTGGAAGTCATATCATGTATTATATTATCACACTAAGACTGGTGGGAGTCATATCATGTATTATATTATCAAACTAAGGCTGGTGGGAGTCATATCATGTATTATATTATCAAACTAAGACTGGTGGGAGTCATATCATGTATTATATTATCACACTAAGACTGGTGGAAGTCATATCATGCATAATATTATCACACTAAGACTGGTGGGAGTCATATCATGTATTATATTATCAAACTAAGACTGGTGGAAGTCATATCATGTATTATATTATCACACTAAGACTGGTGGAAGTCATATCATGCATTATATTATCACACTAAGGCTGGTGGGAGTCATATCATGTATTATATTATCAAACTAAGACTGTTGGGAGTCATATCATGTATTATATTATCAAACTAAGACTGGTGGAAGTCATATCACGCATTATATTATCACACTAAGACTGGTGGGAGTCATATCATGTATTATATTATCAAACTAAGACTGGTGGGAGTTATATCATGTATTATATTATCAAACTAAGACTGGTGGGAGTCATATCATGTATTATATTATCAAACTAAGACTGGTGGAAGTCATATCACGCATTATATTATCACACTAAGACTGGTGGGAGTCGTATCATGTATTATATTATCAAACTAAGACTGGTGGGAGTCATATAATGTATTATATTATCGAACTAAGACTGGTGGAAGTCATATCATGTATTATATTATCACACTAAGACTGGTGGGAGTCACATCATGAATTATATCATCACACTAAGACTGGTGGGAGTCATATCATGTATTATATTATCAAACTAAGGCTGGTGGGAGTCATATCATGTATTATATTATCACACTAAGACTGGTGGGAGTCATATCATGTATTATATTATCAAACTAAGACTGGTGGAAGTCATATCACGCATTATATTATCACACTAAGACTAGTGGGAGTCATATCATGTATTATATTATCAAACTAAGACTGGTGGAAGTCATGTCACTTATTATATTATCAAACTAAGACTGGTGGGAGTCATATCATGTATTATATTATCACACTAAGACTGGTGGAAGTCATATCATGCATTATATTATCACACTAAGACTGGTGGGAGTCATATCATGTATTATATTATCACACTAAGACTGGTGGAAGTCATATCACGCATTATATTATCACACTAAGAATGGTGGGAGTCATATCATGTATTATATTATCAAACTAAGACTTGTGGAAGTCATATCACGCATTATATTATTACACTAAGACTGGTGGGAGTCATATCATGTATTATATTATCAAACTAAGACTGGTGGGAGTCATATCATGTATTATATTATCACACTAATACTGGTGGTTGTCATATCATGTATTATATTATCAAACTAAGGCTGGTGGGAGTCATATCATGTATTATATTATCAAACTAAGACTGGTGGGAGTCATATCATGAATTATATTATCACACTAAGACTGGTGGGAGTCATATCATGTATTATATTATCACACTAAGACTGGTGGAAGTCATATCATGTATTATATTATCACACTAAGACTGGTGGAAGTCATATCATGTATTATATTATCAAACTAAGACTGGTGGGAGTCATATCATGTATTATATTATCAAACTAAGACTGGTGGGAGTCATATCATGTATTATATTATCACACTAAGGCTGGTGGGAGTCACATCATGAATTATATTATCAAACTAAGACTGGTGGGAGTCATATCATGTATTATATTATCAAACTAAGACTGGTGGGAGTCATATCATGTATTATATTATCAAACTAAGACTGGTGGGAGTCATATCATGTATTATATTATCCCACTAAGGCTAGTGGGAGTCATTTAATGTATTATATTATCAAACTAAGACTGGTGGGAGTCATATCATGTATTATATTATTAAACTAAGACTGGTGGGAGTCATATCATGTATTATATTATCACACTAAGGCTGGTGGGAGTCATATCATGTATTATATTATCACACTAAGACTGGTGGGAGTCATATCATGTATTATATTATCAAACTAAGACTGGTGGGAGTCATATCATGTATTATATTATCAAACTAAGACTGGTGGGAGTCATATCATGTATTATATTATCCCACTAAGGCTAGTGGGAGTCATTTAATGTATTTTATTATCAAACTAAGACTGGTGGGAGTCATATCATGTATTATATTATCACACTAAGACTGGTGGGAGTCATATCATGTATTATATTATCAAACTAAGACTGGTGGGAGTCATATCATGTATTATATTATCACACTAAGACTGGTGGGAGTCATATCATGTATTATATTATCAAACTAAGACTGGTGGGAGTCATATCATGTATTATATTATCAAACTAAGACTGGTGGGAGTCATATCATGTATTATATTATCAAACTAAGACTGGTGGAAGTCATATCATGTATTATATTATCACACTAAGACTGGTGGGAGTCACATCATGAATTATATTATCACACTAAGACTGGTGGGAGTCATATCATGTATTATATTATCAAACTAAGGCTGGTGGGAGTCATATCATGTATTATATTATCAAACTAAGACTGGTGGGAGTCATATCATGTATTATATTATCACACTAAGACTGGTGGAAGTCATATCATGCATTATATTATCACACTAAGGCTGGTGGGAGTCATATCATGTATTATATTATCAAACTAAGACTGTTGGGAGTCATATCATGTATTATATTAACAAACTAAGACTGGTGGGAGTCATATCATGTATTATATTATCAAACTAAGACTGGTGGAAGTCATATCATGTATTATATTATCACACTAAGACCGGTGGGAGTCACATCATGAATTATATTATCACACTAAGACTGGTGGGAGTCATATCATGTATTATATTATCAAACTAAGGCTGGTGGGAGTCATATCATGTATTATATTGTCAAACTAAGACTGGTGGGAGTCATATCATGTATTATATTATCACAGTAAGACTGGTGGAAGTCATATCATGCATTATATTATCACACTAAGGCTGGTGGGAGTCATATCATGTATTATATTATCAAACTAAGACTGTTGGGAGTCATATCATGTATTATATTATCAAACTAAGACTGGTGGAAGTCATATCACGCATTATATTATCACACTAAGACTGGTGGGAGTCATATCATGTATTATATTATCAAACTAAGACTGGTGGGAGTTATATCATGTATTATATTATCAAACTACGACTGGTGGGAGTCATATCATGTATTATATTATCAAACTAAGACTGGTGGAAGTCATATCACGCATTATATTATCACACTAAGACTGGTGGGAGTCGTATCATGTATTATATTATCAAACTAAGACTGGTGGGAGTCATATAATGTATTATATTATCGAACTAAGACTGGTGGAAGTCATATCATGTATTATATTATCACACTAAGACTGGTGGGAGTCACATCATGAATTATATCATCACACTAAGACTGGTGGGAGTCATATCATGTATTATATTATCAAACTAAGGCTGGTGGGAGTCATATCATGTATTATATTATCACACTAAGACTGGTGGGAGTCATATCATGTATTATATTATCAAACTAAGACTGGTGGAAGTCATATCACGCATTATATTATCACACTAAGACTAGTGGGAGTCATATCATGTATTATATTATCAAACTAAGACTGGTGGAAGTCATGTCACGCATTATATTATCAAACTAAGACTGGTGGGAGTCATATCATGTATTATATTATCACACTAAGACTGGTGGAAGTCATATCATGCATTATATTATCACACTAAGACTGGTGGGAGTCATATCATGTATTATATTATCACACTAAGACTGGTGGAAGTCATATCACGCATTATATTATCACACTAAGACTGGTGGGAGTCATATCATGTATTATATTATCAAACTAAGACTTGTGGAAGTCATATCACACATTATATTATCACACTAAGACTGGTGGGAGTCATATCATGTATTATATTATCAAACTAAGACTGGTGGGAGTCATATCATGTATTATATTATCACACTAATACTGGTGGTTGTCATATCATGTATTATATTATCAAACTAAGGCTGGTGGGAGTCATATCATGTATTATATTATCAAACTAAGACTGGTGGGAGTCATATCATGAATTATATTATCACACTAAGACTGGTGGGAGTCATATCATGTATTATATTATCACACTAAGACTGGTGGAAGTCATATCATGTATTATATTATCACACTAAGACTGGTGGAAGTCATATCATGTATTATATTATCAAACTAAGACTGGTGGGAGTCATATCATGTATTATATTATCAAACTAAGACTGGTGGGAGTCACATCATGTATTATATTATCACACTAAGGCTGGTGGGAGTCACATCATGAATTATATTATCAAACTAAGACTGGTGGGAGTCATATCATGTATTATATTATCAAACTAAGACTGGTGGGAGTCATATCATGTATTATATTATCAAACTAAGACTGGTGGGAGTCATATCATGTATTATATTATCCCACTAAGGCTGGTGGGAGTCATTTAATGTATTATATTATCAAACTAAGACTGGTGGGAGTCATATCATGTATTATATTATTAAACTAAGGCTTGTGGGAGTCATGTCATGTATTATATTATCACACTAAGGCTGGTGCAAGTCACATGGTGACCATTGTTGTGTTGATTTCACAGTTTGGTTGACAGAAAAAGAGTTTCACAACCTAAAGTCACGCAAACGCAGGGCAGTTTTGGGAGAAGACACAGCTACAGACGTGTATTAGATTTGAGTAGAAGTTACTGTATTTGAGCACAAGTTTGTTAAGATGTCAGAGGAAGTCTATGAAAACTCAAATGGATTTGAAGACAAAAAACCTAATGCAATGAAGAACACAGACATTGATGGCCAATTATATGCCAACATAAGAGCCGTCAAGCCCAGTTCAAGAGATGGAGTTGTTGCTTCAGGTACGATTGCATGAACACACACACACACACACCACACTATATACAGTTGAAGTCAGAAGTTTACATACACCTTGGTCAAATACATTTAAACTCAGTTTTTCACAATTCCTGACATATAATCCTAGTAAAAATTCCGTCTTAGGTCAGTTAGGATCACCACTTTATTTTAAGAATGTGAAACGTCAGAAAAATAGCAGAGAGAATGAACTATTTACGCTTTTATTTATTTTTTATCACATTCCCAGTGGGTCAGAAGTTTTACATACACTCAATTAGTATTTGGTAGCATTGGCATTAAATTGTTTAACTTGGGCCAAATGTTTCGGGTAGCCTTCCACAAGCTTCCCACAATAAGTTGGGTGAATTTTGGCCCGTTCTTCCTGACAGAGCTGGTGTAACTGAGTCAGGTTTGTAGGCCTCCTTGCTCGCACACGCATTTTCAGTTCTGCCCACACATTTTCTACAGGATCGAGGTCAAGGCTTTGTGATTGCAACTCCAATACCCTGACTTTGTTGTCCTTAAGCCATTTGCCACAACTTTGGAAGTATGCTTGGGATCATTGTCCAATTGGAAGATCCATTTGCGACTAAGCTTTAACTTCCTGACTGATATCTTGAGATGTTGCTTCAATATATCCACATAATTTTCCATCCTCATGATGCCATCTATTTTGTGAAGTGCACCAGTCCGTTCTGAAGCAAAGCACCCCCACAACATAATGCTGCCACCCCCGTGCTTCACGGTTGGGATGGTGTTCTTCGGCTTGCAAGCCTCCCCCTTTTTCTTCCAAACATAACGATGGTCATTATGGCCCAACAGTTCTATTTTTGTTTCATCAGACCAGAGGACATTTCTCCAAAAAGTACAATCTTTGTCCCCATGTGCTTTTTTGTGGAGGTTCTGGTGCAGTGGCCTCTTCCTTGCTCAGCGGCCTTTCAGATTATGTCAATATAGGACTCGTTTTACTGTGGATATAGGTACTTTCATACCTGTTTCCTCCAGCATCTTCACAAGGTCCTTTGCTGTAGTTCTGCGATTGATTTGCACTTTTCGCACCAAAGTACGTTAATCTCCAGGAGACAGAATGCATCTCTTTCCTGAGCGGTATGACGGCTGCGTGGTCCCATGGTGTTTATACTTGCATACTATTGTTTGTACAGATGTACGTGGTACCTTCAGGCGTTTGGAAATTGCTCCCAAAGATGAACCAGACGTGTGGAGGTCTAAAATGTTTTTTCTGAGGTCTTGGATGATTTCTTTAGATTTTCCCATGATGCCAAATAAAGAGGCACTGAGTTTGAAGGTAGGCCTTGAAATACATCCACAGGTACACCTCCAATTGACTCAAATTATGTCAATAAGCCTATCAGAAGCTTGTAAAGCCATAACATTGTTTTATGGAATTTTCCAAGCTGTTTAAAGACACAGTCAACTTAGTGTGTGTAAACTTCTGACCCACTGGAATTGTGATGCACTGAATTATTTAGTGAAATAATATGTCTGTAAACAATTATTGGAAAAATGGCTTGTGTCAGGCACAAAGTAGATGTCCTAATCGAATTGCCAAAACTATAGTTCGTTAACAAGAAATGTGTGGAGTGGTTGAAAAACGAGTTTTAATGACTCCAACCTAAGTGTATGTGATCTTCCGACTTCAACTGTATTAAACAGGTGAGATTACCCTGTATTACTAAACCTGTATTTGTTCCAATCGTGGATGATACAGTAAAACTAAAGATCTTAATTTAATAATTTGTGATTCAGTACATTTTCAGTGGTGGAAAATACCCTCTGGAGATGCTGCAGTGTGTCTGGGGCTGCTGTGTGTTCTCCTGGTAATCTTGGACAGTCAGTCTTTGTTACATATAAGTTACATATAAGCACAATATTAAATGCTCATATTTGATTGTTGTTCCCCCATATGGGTCCGAAAAGAGGGAAGTGAAGTGGATCTTTTCAGCCAAAATCTCCTCGACCAGGTTCATTTTAGAGAGAGGGAGACAGGTATATATTGTTTGGCTAGGAACCGAATAGTAGCTGCTTCGAATTCCCAACCGACTACGTGAAAAATCTGTCGATGTACCCTTGAGCAAGGCACTTAATCCGAATTGGTCCTGTGAGTCGCTCTGGATAAGAGCGTCTGCTAAATTACTGGTTAAGGCTACCCACTCTCAATATCCATTTGGAGCAGTTTGTAGTGTCACTCTGGGACACTACAAAACTGGTCTAGAAGGCCAGCATCCCGGAGTCGTCTGTTCACTGTTAACGTTAAGTGTTTTGCGGGTACTATTTAATGAAGCTGCCAGTTGAGAACCTGCGAGGTGTCTGTTTCTCAAACTAGACACTCTAATGTACTTGTCCTCTTGCTCAGTTGTGCACCGGAGCCTCCCACTCCTCTTTCTATTCTGGACAGAGCCAGTTTGCGCTGTTCTGTGAAGGGAGTAGTATACAGCGCTGTACGAGATATTCAGTTTCTTGCCAATTTCTCGCATGGAATAGCCTTAATTTCTCAGAACAAGAATAGACTGAGGAGTTTCAGAAGAAATGTCTTTGTTTCTGGCCCTTTTGAGCCTGTAACCGAACCCACAGATGCTGATGCTCCAGATACTCAACTAGTATAAAGAAGGCCAGTTTTATTGCTCAGTACAATAGTTTTCAGCTGAACTAACACAATTGCAAAAGGGTTTTCTAATGATCAATTAGCCTTTTAAAATTATAAACTTGGATTAGCTAATACAACGTGCCACTGGAACACAGGAGTGATGGTTTCTGATAACGGGCCTCTTATGCCTATGTAGATATTCCATAACAAATCAGCCGTTTCCAGCTACAATGGTCAGGTAGCCTAGTGGGTAGAGTAACGGACTAGTAACCGAACGGTTGCAAGATGGAACCACCAAGATGACAAGGTAAAAAACTGTCCTTCTGCCCATGAACAAGGCAGTTAACCCACTGCTCCTAGGCTGTCATTGAAAACAAGAGTCCAACTGACTTGCCTAGTTAAATAAAGGTGAAATATTAAAATTAACAATGTCTACACTGTATTTCTGATCATTTTAATGGACAAAAAATGTGCTTGATTTAAAAAACAAGAACATTTGTAGGTGACCCCAATCTTTTGAACGGTAGTGTATGTTAAGAGCTAGTCTTGGTTCTCCACTTCCCCTCTATGATCTATATATTCCTAGTATTATAGTGTCCTGTCCATCATCACAAATAGCAGGAGGGCAGGAGGACTGTATTGAGATATACTCTGGACAAGATGACCATGTAGAGACATGGAATGATTTATATTGTGCTGCAGACAACGGTTTAACAATAACCACTGTAACATTCTCTCACACGCACACATGAACACAAGTACGCCAACTTGTTCTATTTTTTGCATTAGCATAGCCACAACTACCCGTGTCATTTTGTTGAAACTTCCCTAAAGTTAACACCTACAGCGGTCACACAGACAGAGACACACAGATGACTCAGAGACAGAGATATCACTAGAAGCAGAGACTTAATGTATTGTAGACCTACATAGAAAGAAAGACCCAGGCATTGTTGAAGATGTCAAAGGTCATCTATGCTGAGCCAGATATGAACAAGAAGGTTAACCCTGAGAGACGGTGAGACCAGCACCAAAAGAGAAGTGACAGCAGACACCGCTCCTAATAATGGACCAGGAGACCAGCAAACAGGTAACACACACACACACAAAAACATAAAAGTCTCTTGTATGTGTCCACAGAGCCTGATAGCTCAGGGAAGAGACCCTTCATAGTTGTTGCAGTGTTTCTGGGGCTGCTGTGTGTTCTACTGGCTGGGATCGTAGGCCTGTCTGTCTACTGTGAGTCTGTGTACAAGTTAATTGCTTATCACCTAGTTGTAAGAAATGCAGGTTATTAGGCTAATTTACCAGGTGTTTTAGCTAGTAACTATATGTTTATACTTTGTAGATAACAGTGCCATCAAAGATTCTGAGGATAAAAGGAACACCTTGTTCCAGAGTTTCTCCCTTTATAAAATCAACACAACTGAAGAGAGAGACCAGTTACAGACCAGCTACAACAACCTGACTGAAGAAAGAGACCAGCTACAGACCAGATACAACAACCTGACTAAAGAGAGAGACCAGCTACAGACCAGATACAACAACCTGACTACAGAGAAAGGCCATATTCAGGCAAAGCTTTTTGTGATAGGTGAGATAGAAACTGTGATACATTTTAATCATTATTTATCAATGGGTTTTTGAGTATAGAGACTCTGACTAAGTTTCTCAATGTGTTCACCTTTGCTCTTCAACAGAGAAGCATTGTCAGGAGGGATGGAGATACTTTGACTCCAGTTTGTACTTCCTCTCTACTAAGAAGAAAACCTGGGAGAAGAGCAGACAGGACTGTCTGGAGAGAGGAGCAGACCTGGTGGTCATAAACAGCAGAGAGGAACATGGAGAGAGAGAGAGAGAGAGAGAGAGAGAGAGAGAGAGAGAGAGAGAGAGAGAGAGAGAGCGAGCAGGTATACCTTTCATCAGTACACTAATATGTTTGCAGTATTTTATAAATATATTAAGAGTGACATAATCTTTATCTTTCTCAACAATAGACGTTTCTCTTCAACCTCCACCTGAGAGCCTGGATTGGTCTGACTGACTCTGTTACAGAGGGGATCTGGAAGTGGGTGGATGGCACATCACTGACCACAGGGTGAGAGATTTGACCATTTTACCTTGTTATATGGAGATACAAAACAACAATGATGTATTGCTTCCAATCATGTCCATCAAAATGTATGTTACGACTCATGGATGTAATTCTATGCTAACTATAGATGTATCATAGAAATCAAGTCATATGTTTAGATTAAAATGTCATTATATAAAAAATACATATCATTGTTAATGGTCCATTCTTGATAACATCTTACAGAGTTGGACTATGTATATAATTGAGGAGGATGTTTGTACCACAGTGTCTGACTGTCTGGATCTCTGTGTTGTTTAGGTACTGGGGGGCAGGACAGCCTAATAATGGTGGTCCGTTATCTTGGAAGGAGGGCTGTGCTGAGATATACTATGGACAAGATAAGCCTGTAAAGACATGGAATGATGACAAATGTGGAACATATCATAACTGGATCTGTGAGAAAGTGGTGTGACAATAACCTACTGTAACAATCTCTCTCCCTCTCTCTCTCGCTCTCAAAGTTATTATGTTGATGGTTGGATACAGTGCTGAATGGTTAAGTGGTGAATCCACCCATTGGTTAAAGTGAGAGATGTACTCACCATAGAGGTGAAATAGTGGTATTACAGTCTATGAGCTCTTTTTCAATTCGGATTTACTCGATTCCTTCTCGCATCCTCTCTCCTTCCCTCCTCCTCAAAACACATTGGAGAATACAATCCTAGGGGAGGGACCTTGGACCTTCTCCTCTAATAGGGTTGAGAAGGAGGAAAGGAGATACGAGAAGTGAGGAATCTAGGAAAGACTGATTGAGATAGAGCTTTGGTGTCAGAGAGAGACAGAAAGGAAGAATAAGAAAATTAAGAGAATGAGGAAGATATATAAAAAATTAAAAAAAATCATTATTGTGTTTAGATTTAGAGAAGAGTATGTAGACATACTGTACTCTGTAAAATAATTATTCATTATTTTTATTAGAAACATGTTATGTGATTTGCCATAGGCTCATGCTTAGTAAAAAAAAAGTTGTTCAAATTATTAACCTACGTTGATAACTTTAATAATAAGAATAACAAAGTCACAGATTAATAAATAAAGTAACGATGTTCTTTAACAAGGTCTACCAGCTTCCTGATTGAATGTGAATACTTAAAACAGTGTGACCTGGACACAGACAGAGGGCAGAACAGTACTGAGAGAAAACACACACACACACAAACAACTATGCTAATGAAAGATGATAATGACTCACAATTTCATTGTACAAGGGACAATGTGTAGGTTACCAATGGCAACATCAAGCACAATGCACCAGTGGACCTGTCTGCTACATACCCACACACTCATGCATGGTGTCTATCTGCTGTTGTGTCTCTTCCTGCAGGTTGCTGTCTGCTCAAACCACTGGTTAAGGTGTGAAGTCCTCCCTACACCGATAACACTGTACGTTCTCAGACACAACAGACTGTTAAGCTAAGCAGCTGTTTAACAGGATATACAACTTAATATACTGTCTGTTGTACTGTGTGCAGATCCATAAAGTATTAACGTATATTTTAAGGGAGCAATTCGAATGAGCCTTTATACATGTATGGAGAAGTCTGAGGAGAGTTATGCTAATGTGGCCAGGAAGAGCTGTGCACAGGATACTATGTACAGGTCCATAGATAAACAACCAGAATCTCAGAACACTGGTAAGTACACTGTAGTCAAAGAGACACACACATGGTTGTCTAAACCAATGGTTTTTATCCCTCCACTTGCCACAAAAACGGTTTACCTTAAGATAACGAGGTTGACCGATGTCCAATGCCCCAAGCACAAGTCTTCCAAACTGAAATGATTAAAATAAACCTTAACAAACAGAGTATTAAGATTTTAAAAACCGAACACAACTTGTCTTCCAAACGATAGTGTCTTACTTCACAAGGGAAGGGTTTTCAAACAGTCATTAAAATTATTTATGTGTGGAAATTGATACATGAAATGCTACATGCTATGTGTCCCAGGTTAAATGTTCTGAAATGTTAGAGTCTTCTAAGGTGTATTTTAGAATGTATACTAACTGCTGAAAGTTATTTATATGTTCATATAGTCCTATGTAACTGGCCACTGTCTACTTCCTGTTGCTGTGAAAACGTGTATGGTTAACAACCACATGCACGTCCCCCTCAACAGGAAGAGAGATGTGGGTGAGAAACCAGCACTTTAAGCTAAAGCAGCTGTTTAACAGGATATACAACATACTATACTGTCTGTTGTACTGTGTACAGATACATAAAGTACCAAAGTATATTTTAAAGGGGCAATTAGAATGAGCCTTTATATGGAGCAGTCTGAGGAGATTTATGCTAATGTGGACAGAAAGAGCTGTGGACAAGATATAGTGAACAGGAGCATAGAAAACAACTTGAATCTCAGAACACTGGTAAGTACACCGTAGTCATGGAGACACACACAGGGAAGTTTAAACCAATGGTTATTATCCTTCCACTTGCCACACAAACTGTTTACCTTAAGATAATGATAATGTCCAATGCCCCAAGCACAAGTCTTCCAAACTCAAATGATTAAAATAAACCTTAACAAACAGATTATTAAGATTTAAAAAATGGAACACAACTTGTCTTCCAAACAATGGTGTCTCACTTCACAAGGGAAAGGTTTTGAAACAGTTATTAAAATGGTTTATTTGTGGAAACTGATACATGAAATGCTACATGCTACAGTTGAAGTCGGAAGTTTACATACACCTTAGCCAAATGCCTTTAAACTCAGTTTTTCACAATTCCTAACATTTAATCTTAGTAAAGATTCCGTCTTAGGTAAGTTAGGATCACCCCTTTATTTTAAGAACGTGAAATGTCCGAATAATAGTAGAGAGAATGATTTATTTCAGCTTTTATTTCTTCCATCACATTCCCAGTGGGTCAGAAGCTTTACATACACTCAATTAGTATTTGGTAGCATTGCCTTTAAATTGTTTAACTTTGGTCAAACGTTTCGGTAGCCTTCCACAAGCTTCCCACAATAAGTTGAGTGAATTTTGGCCCATTCCTCTTGACAGAGCTGGTGTAACTGAGTCATGCCTCGCTCACAAACGCTTTTTCAGTTCTGCCCACAAACGTTCTATAGGATTGAGGTCAGGGCTTTGTGATGGCCACTCCAATACATTGACTTTGTTGTCCTTAAGCCATTTTGCCACAACTTTGGAAGTATGCTTGGGGTCATTGTCCAATTGGAAGACCCATTTGCGACCAATTCACCTCTAACAGAACAGACATGTTATTCAGACGTGTTAACTTTGTTCCAGTCATTACCACCAGCCCGTTCTCCCCAACTAAGGTGCCACCAACCTCCTGTGATATGGAAGAATACCAGTCATCAGTCAGTCATCAAGGTGACTTCACTCATGACCTCTGACTGCTGTTTAGATCTTTCCTAGCCTGAGTCCCGTATCTGTTTGTACTGTCTCGCTAACTCGAGGTGTCATAAAAAAAGATTCCCCCTCCTCCTTAACATACATGTTTTTTCACATAACCTTCCCCCTGTACTGCCCAAAAATGTGCAGACCCTCCCCACTATTAGCATGTACTCAAACAAATGTATTCTAAAAAAAAAATATTTCCACCATAAATAATAACATTAGCAACCCTCTGCTTATAAATGTGGATATCAACTTTACCACAGTGGATGCCACGCAGGGCTAACGGGCCAGAATGTTGAGGGTTCGCCGACCACCACAGACGAGCCAACTCTCTCTGCCTGTTTTATTACACTATGATCAGAGCCGGCTTCAGATAATGATCAGCTAGAGGGATATCAGATTTTCAACATTTTGGTAATATATTTAGAATTATGACCTGGGTGGTTTGAGCCCTGAACTATGATTCGCTGATAGTCATGGTATATCATTACGTTGGTAACCAGGTTATAATAGCAATAAGGCACCTCAGGTGTTTGTGGCACATGGCCAATATCCCACTGCTAAGGGCTGTTCTTATGCACGACGCAACGCCACACCCCCTCGGGCCGTATTGCTTAATTATATAACATATATGCAACACATTTTCCACCAACCAATAAGCAATGCATAACTGCAACCCATTACTGACTTCGAGTGCTTATCATCATGTTTGCGTTTTCAACACCACAACAGAAAATATAACCCTCCCTAGTATTAAAGTCTTGGCTTGACAATCTCCCAATGTCTTGACATTTTTTGGTGTAATGGAATGGATGGTGCGTCCGCTGCCTATCAGCAATTCCTATTCGTTCTTGTGGATTTATATTGAACATTGATGGAGCTTTGAATGCTTTTATGTGTGGTATGATTGCTAGTTGGCCCATTGCAGATCTGTACAAATGATCCACCTACCACTATTGTCACTATGAATGGCAGATACAGTACAAGGCAGGATAGACAGTTGACTGGTAGACTATATTGACCTGTGGTATAGTAAGCGTGTGGAAAAGCATAACGCGTAAGACAAGTACCAAACACCTTGATTGCAGAAGTGCATGCAAGCAGATGAGGAAATGTGGCTATATACTGTAGAATACCTTATATAGTAAAACCTGAAAAATGTAAATCAGGGAAATAACGTGCCCCTCCCACCCCCCCACCCAAGTTAATTTCTAACTGTCCCTAACAGGTGTCTTTCATGATCTTTCCCCCCTCAGAAACCCCCTGTTAACAAGATGTGTGTGTGTGTGTGTGTGTGTGTGTGTGTGTGTGTGTGTGTGTGTGTGTGAGAGAGAGAGAGAGAGAGAGAGAGAGAGAGAGAGAGAGAGAGAGAGAGAGAGAGAGAGGTCAGGGTGAGTTTGGTGTAAACTACAACACACAAAAAACCTAACAAAGTTAAGATATATGTAATTTATTTACCAATATGTAACTTTGCATGTGCCATTTGTGGTAGCAATTCTATAGGAAGAGACGGTAGATTCCTCTAACTACAACTGTGTTAGAAGATCAGCAAAAATGATGCAATTAATAACAACAACTCAAAAGTGTTGAGTCTTCGTGACAGTTTAGCAGATGGGTGGAAACAGGGATGGAACACGCCCAGACTTATGACTAAGTCACATAACACAATCTTGTATCAGCAAAAAATACTAACATTTAACAATGGACAACTGCTAACTGAGCTCTGACCCCTCTCTCCTCCCACCCCTGTCGTAACGTTGTCGTGTTCCAGGCTGACTACATTGAAGTCGCCTGCCAGATCTCACAACTTCTGGATAGGTGTTTAACATATCAGCTAATCACATCATATGATAAAGCAATCTGAGGCCCATTGTTTGTTGTGTGCAGCCTGACTGCAATATAGTCGGACTTGAACGAGCCCGCTCTCTCCTCGTTGTGGTTGACAGATTGAGCTGTACTGAGCTCTGACCTCACAGACACAGGAAACTACTAACTCTGCTACTGTTCTCCCTCCCATCTCACTCTGACAGACACAGTTTCCTCTTCTCTCTCTGGTTAGACAGCATACTTGTTACTATTTAGCCTCAAGATAATTTCAAAGCCATCAGTAAGTGTTACCTCTCTGTAAAACTATGTCTAATGATTCATTTATTTTAAAATTATTTTTATTATAGTTTTTACCCCATTTTTCTCCCCAGTTGCTAGTTACCACCTTGTCTCAGCACTACAACTCCTCAGTGGAGTTCGGGAGAGGCGAAGGTCATGACCTGCCTAGCTTCCTACTTCCTACTGCTTGCTCTCTGATTTCAGAGGGGTTAGGTTAAATAAGGAAGACACATTTCAGTTGAATGCATTCAGTTGTACAACTGACTAGGCATCCCCCTTTCCTTTCATTAACCCGGAAGTCAACCTCACCAATGTTTTGGAGGAAACACCATTCGACTGACATTTGAAGTCAGGTTGCAGGCGCCCGTCCCGCCACAAGGAGTCACTAGAGTGCGATGAGCCAAGGAAAGCCCCCTCCTGCCAAACTCTCCCCTAACCCGGACAGTGCTAGGCCAGTTTTGGGCCGCCCGATGGGGCTCCCGGTCATGGCCGGTTGTGACGCAGCCAGGGATCAAACCCCAGTCTGTAGTGGCGGCTCAGCACTGTGATGACTTAGACCACTGCGCCAGTCAGTAATATAATGGTGAATATTAAACACAATATTGATGCAGAGGGAGGGAATCAGAAACATTTTCATAGCTGCTGAATGTGTGAAGTGCAGCATCTCTATAGATAGCACCTAATCCAGCAGACATATAGCGCATTAGCAAAGTTTTCAGACCCCTTTACTTTTTCACATTTTGTTACGTTACAGCCTTATTCTAAAATTGATTAAATAAAAAAAAATATCAATTAAAAAAAATATCAATTAAAAAAAAGATCATCAATCTACACACAATGCCTCATAATGACTAAGTGAAAACAGGTTTTAGATTTTTTTCTCCCAATAAATAAATAAACTGAAATAGCTTAATTACATAAGTATTCAGACCCTTTGCTACCAAGACTCTTCCTAGCGCTGGCCGCCTGGCAAAACTGAGCAATCGGGGGCGAAGGGCCTTGGTCAGGAATGTTACCAAGAACCCGATGGTCACTCTGGCAGAGCTCCAGAGCTCCTCTGTGGCGATGGGAGACCCTTCCAGAAGTACAACCACCTCTGCAGCACTCCACCAATCGGGCCTTTATAATAGAGTGGCCAGATGGAAGACACTCCTCAGTAAAAGACACATGACAACCCGCTTGGAGTTACTATTAGACAACCCGCTTGGAGTTACTAAGATTCTCTGGTCTGATGAAACCAAGATTGAACACTTTGGCCTGAATGCCAAGCGTCAAGTCTGGAGGAAACCTTTCACCATCCCTACGGTAAAGCTTGGTGGGGGCAGTATCAAGCTATGGGGATGTTTTTCAGCAGCAGGGACTGGGAGACTAGTCAGGATTGAGGGAAATATGAATGGAGCAAAGTAGAGTGAGATTTTTGATGAAAACCTCAGAACCTTAGACTGGGGCGAAGGTTCACCGTCCAACAGGACAATGACTTTAAGCACACAGCCAAGCCAACGCAGGAGTGGCTTTGGGACAAGTCTCTGAATGTCTTTGAGTGTCCCAGCTAGAGCCTAGACTTGAACCCGATCGAACATCTCTGGAGAGACCTGAAATGTCTTTGTGTGGCCCAGCTAGAGCCTAGACTTGAACCCGATCGAACATCTCTGGAGAGACCTGAAAATAGCTGTGTTGCGAAACTCCCCATCCAACCTGACAGAGCTTAAGAGGATCTGCAGAGAGGAATTGCAGAAATTCCCCAAATACAGATGTGCCAAGCGTGTAGCGTCAGACCTAAGAAGACTCAAAGTAAAGGGTCTGAATAAAAACAAAAAAAAATGTTTAAAAAACTGTTTTTGCTTTGTCATCATGAGGTGTTAGGTGTAGATTGATGAGGGGAAAAACGATGTAATCCACATTAGAATAAGGCTGTAACGTAACAAAATGTGGAAAAAGTTACCATGTCTGAATACATTCCAAATGCACCGTATGTACAGAGGGATGTGTGTTTGCACAGATCAATAGAGGTCACATTCTAATGCGCGCACACAGGCAGGAAACACAACAGGGCTTCTGAGAATTGTTTGTTCACACTTCTTTCATACTGAGCTTTGTGTGTACATGACTAACAACAGCAACACCACTGCTGATACTGAGAAAAGGTTTCCCATAGTAACAGGACAGAAAGACTCTTAAACCTCATCATCATCCTTCTCTTCTAATCAGAGACTGATTCAGGCCTGGAATACTAATAGCCAATATACCACTGATCAATCAATCACCCAGAATAATGGAAAGCAGCATTACAGTGAAGATTGAGGCCCCCAGTCCAGGGTTTCCCAACCCTCACCTCAGGGACCACCAGACGTTTCACATTTTGGTTTTAGCCTTAATCTGGCACACCTGATTCAGTCTACTAACCTTTAACCCCTTGACTAATTGATGCAGGTGTGCCTGTCTGGTGAACCCAGAGGAGATGGTTGGGAAGTACTGCACCTTGTAGGCAACCCTGGTCCTGTAGTGCCACAGGCATGTTTTTAATTTAACCGGCCTGGAAGACCAGATGCGTTGAATTTAGGAAATCCCGGAACTGATTCCTATGGATGCCTTTATCGGCATTCCATAGATCCCTACTGTGTGAGACTGGATTTGAATAACCCTAGTCTATGCTTTTTCTGTCAATCATGCCTTTAGCTGGTTAAGTGAAATGCTTCTCTCTTCTGGTAACTGTGAAGAATGCTCCATGTCACTGCAGCTTATCTAGACCAAAGCATGTCAACCCTCTATTTAAAATGTTTGTTTCCCCAGAATCCAACTCCTAAATAAGTGTGTAGTCCATTTGCAGGTGTGAGACAGTCATATGAATATGAAAACCCCTTTATCAGATCAATGACTAGAATATATCCTAAAATTGTTTTACTATTTGATGTTTATTGTCAACCGGCTTCATAGACAAACCACATAGGCCGAGTCCGACATTTGTCTTGCTACTACTTACTAAAACGACTGTGTTCTAATCATACTACGTACTTACTACAAATGGGCCAAATAGATGACTGTAAATGGCATTGTATTGTATTATGCAAGACACCACTCTACAAAATAAAATGAATTATAACCATACAGCAAATTAGACAATGTAGGCTACCCCTCTGCCTATTGGCTTATTTACATACTCAAACCGGTCTCAAAATTCAACATCGCCCCGTTAATTAAGACATAAGCTTTCTACCAGACTGTTTTTTCAAAGACAGCTTGAAATGTAGCCTACACGTTGTGTGCTCTTGTAGGAAGCAGTAACTCCCATTACTGACCTACACTAATGTATAACTGTAATGAACACGAGGGGAGACAGAGAGCTGGTTTCAAGCGCAAGGCGCAGCAGGTTTATTGTAAAGGACCACAGGAGGAGGCAGGTAGCTGGGTCCATGGGCAGGCAGGTCATACACAGGGGGTCAAAAAAGGCAACAGTACAGGCAGGGAAAAGGCTAGTAACGTCGTCCGGGAGACCAGGCAATAGGTAGATAACAGGAAATCCGATAGGCTAAAGTACATGCAGGGAATAGGCAAAGGGTGTCGTTAGTGAGCCAGGCAAAAACTATCATACACGGGAGGATTAAATTATGGGCAACCCAGCACTCCGAAAGAAGTGTCACAAAGCAAACAATACCTCACAGTGACTGGATGCAAAGAATTGAACTAAATAGTGCGTGACAATGACATACAGTTGTGTGAACAGGTGATTAGAATGTAGGGGATTGGGATCTGGAGAGTGAGCTGCGTTCAGGGGAGTTGGAAGCAGACGTTACAATAACTGGGCTAATAACTCATCAACTAGCAAAGAATATCAAGAAATGTGCACACGAGCGACTCTACGCTCTGATCTGAACTGTTGTGAAAAGCGTGTTCACTCGCGGGTGATTGAAAGACCACTCTTGGGCAACCCCTGCCAATAAAATTATACTCCGTTGTGCTCTGGCTTTGCCTACAACAAAATCACAGACTCAATCTTGCAAAGTTATATCTTTTTTGTTGTTGTTGTTACATTGAAAAGGGGCTGATATAATATCGATTCGATCACAGAGAAAACGTTGATCTATAACAGAGTGAACTCAGTGAAGTTCAATCTCTTCCATCTCTGTGTAGCATGGCGTTTCTTCTGCTGCAGCTGTCCTGGAGGCCGATCACACGCGCAGTTTAGAGGGAACGCTGCTGTCTACTAGACAGTCTGTTTTTAAGGCCTGTCACTTGCAGTAGCAATAAGAAAACGAGTTTTAACCAGTAGCAATATGTATCAATCCTTTCCAGATAACAGATGCATCAAAGACTATCTAGATAAGCATTTTTCTCTTCTATAACCAATATGACTACAGAGAGAGAGACCAGTTACAACAACCTGCCTAAAGAGAGAGGCCATCTCAGGCAAAGCTTTTTGTGATAGGTGAGATAGAAACTGTGGTTAATTAGAAGTAAAATCAACAGCAATAGTGTGTATATATATATGGGTTTGTGAGTATAACGATACTTGCTAACTTTCTCAATGTGTTCACCTTTGCTCTTCAACAGAGCAGCATTGTCAAGAGGAATGGAGATATTTTGACTTTCCACTTATCTCCTCTGAGAGAGAGAAACCTGGATTTCCACCATCCTTCCACCATTTCAAAGTAGTCAAGGTTGTCAACTGGGTTGGTTTTTCAATGGATTGTAGATATAATGGAACAGAAAAAGATGAATCCTCTATCTATCTCTATGGGTCAAGGTCACGGTAATAGAAGGAAGAAACTGAGCTTGTAGAAAACAGCCAGTAGGGGGAGACAAACACTTAAAAAAGTAGGCATCATACACAACAAGAGGGACTTTTCTGACAAGCATTCCTCTAACTGACCCTTACCTTAACCCCAACCGTCACCTAATTTGAACTAATTCAGAAACTGAACAGATGATGAATATGATTAAATAAAATGATGTTCTTGAAGGTTAAAATGAAGCCTTTTTCTTTCTAGATGTCCTGTTGTACTTGTGGTGACCTTATATCCATGAATGAAAAGTGGCCTGTGTTTTCAGGACAGTTACAGTACATAAGGCCTACATAGAATGTGAATAATGACATGAAGGGTACATCTCAAATGGCACCATATTCCCTGTATAGTGCACTACTTTTGACCAGGGTCCATCACTATATAGGAAATAGGGTTCCATTTGGGACACAGTAAGTTTAGGGAAGTTTTTGCTGGAGCACCTATTGCATTGTAGTTGCAGTTGATTTCAGCATGCATTGCTGTGCCAACTCATATTTAGCCATTCTACTGAATTCCTTTAATAACAGCTTCCTGTCTGTCTGTATGTCTGTCAGTGGTTGGTGGTTATTAGCAGACCTGTGCCACTGTATTAGGGCACACCATAGCAACAGCAAATTAAAATATGTTATTCTTATTGGACAGGTACAGTTAGTCCCTCCCTGTTTCAGTTTGATTTCAACCGTTTCGTGCCTGATGATTATGACCCACATACTTTAGCTGTGCTTGGTTGAGCTTGCCTGGCTTAATGGAACCAATAGAATTATCCAAAACGCTCAAAGTATTTGACAGATTTCAAATAGTTTTTCAACCCAGGTCTTGTTATTCATTATTTTTTAAAGCATCCAGAGAAATTATTAAGATGTATACATCCAATATGTTAATCAGTGATATAGAGTAGTAAGAGAATATATAAGAGGGTGTGTGTGTCTGGTGTATGTATTTGTATTTATTATGGATCCCCATTAGTCCCTGCCAAGACAGCAGATACTCTTCCTGGGGTTTATTATGGATCCCAATTTGTTCCTGACAAGACAGCAGCTACTCTTCCTGGGGTCCAGCAAAATGAAGGCAGTTATACAATTTTAAAAACATTACAATACATTCACGACAGATTTCACAACACGTTAAGTGTGTGCCCTCAGGCCCATACTCTACTACCACATATCTACAACACAAAATCCATGTGTACGTGTGTATAGTGCGTATGTCACATAGTGTCTGTGTCTATGTTTGTGTTGCTTCACAATATGTGGGTGGAACTTCCCCCAGAAGATCAGGAAGTTACTCTAGGAATCAGATAACAAGGTGAAAAGAATAAGAAATTGTCTCAACTATAACCAGCCAGAAAATGTTTCTGTTTCACAAATCCCCATCTACAACAGGGTCAAAAGCAGTCAGCTCTGTACTGTGTCCCTCCCCTGGGTATACGTTTAGTTTTTTTGCCCTAGCACTACACAGCTGATTCAAATCATCAAAGCTTGATTATGAGTTTGTTATTTGAATCAGCTGTGTAGTGCTAGGGTAAAAAACGAAATGTTCACTAAATGTTCACCCAGGACTGAGTTTGGGAAACTCTGCTTTAAGGCAACATAGCTATAGTCAGAAAACATTGTTTAAAATGTCTGAGTCCATCTATCATGCCAAGCTAGATACGGCCAATAAGGTTTGACAGAGGTGAGACGGAGGAGAGGATTGTGGATATCTACATCAGTGCAGAGACCCTGGGGGAACAGTGAGACCAGCACCACGACTTATCTGCAGAATGGCCAGCTACATGACAGTTACAACACCCTTACTGAGGAAAGAGGCCAATTACAGACAAGCTAAAACAACCTGACTGAAGTGAGAGACCAGCTACAGACAAGTCACAACAACTTGACTGAAGAGAGAGACTAGCTACAGATAAGTTACAACACCCTGCCTGAGGAAAGAGACCAGCTACAGACCAGTTACAACAACTTAACTGAAGAGAGATACAAGCTACAAACCAGTTACAACACCCTGACAAATGATAGAGGCCACCTACAGACAATGTACAACAACTTGACTGAAGAGAGAGAGACCAGCTACAGAGGGGGAGAGATGATTTTGAAGGTTGGCACTACATCTTGACCAAGACTAAAAACTGGACAGACAGCAGACAGGACTGTACCAACAGCTTTGAGGCCGCAATTATAAATACTACTACTACTTAACCCATCATAGTGTATGCCCTGTTTTGTCCATAGTTTTCCACCATTTCAGTCCCCTTCACCGTAGAAACGGCCAACAGAACCTGAGGAACCTTTATCGTCCGCGCCGCCAACGATTGCAGATTCACTTCTTCCTTCCCTGCCAGCATCTCCATGGTGACTGGGGGCGGTGCGGCCAACGGTACGCCGGCACCCCGTCAGGAACGGATGTAACCCTGTCCGTTGTCAGCAAAGTAAAGGGTCTTGTTTCAAAACTCAAAAATGGCCTCCTTTTCTCATATCCTCTCTCCCTCACAGCCACTGATTTGAACGGAACTGGTTGCTGTAAGCTACCAGTTGTTATCAGCTACATTAGCTCTTGCTCTGTCTCTCCCTTTCCTTTCTCCTTCCCTTCCTTCCTCTCCCATTGCGGACTACCAGGCGTCTCTTCCGAGGTTTTGATTGCTCCTACAGTTTTGTTTTGGTACTGCAGTTTAACGGAGGCTCGACCCAGAGATACATTTTCCATCCACGGCCACATAGAGAATCCAGATGAGAAAATTCCTAATAAGACTCTTTAGTTATCACCTCTGTGCATAAAGCATCCATTGAATTATTCAAATATTTGTTGCTGAGGCCGGTTTAAATACACTGCTCAAAAAAATAAAGGGAACACTAAAATAACACATCCTAGATCTGAATGAATGAAATAATCTTATTCAATACTTTTTTCTTTACATAGTTGAATGTGCTGACAACAAAATTACACAAAAATTATCAATGGAAATCAAATGTATCAACCCATGGAGGTCTGGATTTGGAGTCACACTCAAAATTAAAGTGGAAAACCACACTACAGGCTGATCCAACTTTGATGTAATGTCCTTAAAACAAGTCAAAATGAGGCTCAGTAGTGTGTGTGGCCTCCACGTGCCTGTATGACCTCCCTACAACGCTTGGGCATGCTCCTGATGAGGTGGCGGATGGTCTCCTGAGGGATCTCCTCCCAGACCTGGACTAAAGCATCCGCCAACTCCTGGACAGTCTGTGGTGCAACGTGGCGTTGGTGGATGGAGTGAGACATGATGTCCCAGATGTGCTCAATTGGATTCAGGTCTGGGGAACGGGCGGGCCAGTCCATGGCATCAATGCCTTCCTCTTGCAGGAACTGCTGACACACTCCAGCCACATGAGGTCTAGCATTGTCTTGCATTAGGAGGAACCCAGGGCCAACCGCACCAGCATATGGTCTCACAAGGGGTCTGAGGATCTCATCTCGGTACCTAATGGCAGTCAGGCTACCTCTGGCGAGCACATGGAGGGCTGTGCGGCCCCCCAAAGAAATGCCACCCCACACCATGACTGACCCACCGCCAAACCGGTCATGCTGGAGGATGTTTCAGGCAGCAGAACGTTCTCCACGGCGTCTCCAGACTCTGTCACGTCTGTCACATGTGCTCAGTGTGAACCTGCTTTCATCTGTGAAGAGCACAGGGCGCCAGTGGCGAATTTGCCAATCTTGGTGTTCTCTGGCAAATGCCAAACGTCCTGCACGGTGTTGGGCTGTAAGCACAACCCCCACCTGTGGACGTCGGGCCCTCATACCACCCTCATGGAGTCTGTTTCTGACCGTTTGAGCAGACACATGCACATTTGTGGCCTGCTGGAGGTCATTTTGCAGGGCTCTGGCAGTGCTCCTCCTTGCACAAAGACGGAGGTAGCGGTCTTGCTGCTGGGTTGTTGCCCTCCTACGGCCTCCTCCACGTCTCCTGATGTACTGGCCTGTCTCCTGGTAGCGCCTCCATGCTCTGGACACTACGCTGACAGACACAGCAAACCTTCTTGCCACAGCTCGCATTGATGTGCCATCCTGGATGAGCTGCACTACCTGAGCCACTTGTGTGGGTTGTAGACTCCGTCTCATGCTACCACTAGAGTGAAAGCACCGCCAGCATTCAAAAGTGACCAAAACATCAGCCAGGAAGCATAGGAACTGAGAAGTGGTCTGTGGTCACCACCTGCAGAACCACTCCTTTATTGGGGGTGTCTTGCTAATTGCCTATAATTTACACCTGTTGTCTATTCCATTACAGTGTTGCTTCCTAAGTGGACAGTTTGATTTCACAGAAGTGTGATTGACCTGGTGTTATTTTTTTAAGTGTTCCCTTTATTTTTTTGAGCAGTGTATATATTTTTTTATTCATCCAATGTCTGGCATGTTTTTGGATGACTTAATGACATTGTTGCTGCTAACTCTATCCCTTGTGCACTGGGTGCTGCTGCGCATGTGATGTTGGGCTGTGTAAACCGGATGCACCCGGGATATAGACATCCATGAATCTGATTATATGAACATGATTACCTTGATAACAACTCGCGGACATCTTGGACACAGTCTCCAGTTCTTAATATACCTCAGTGGTCTCCTCTGACTGCCCGGTAGCATGCAGCTCCTCAAACTGGTAGATCTCTGCAACCTCACCGACGATGTCGTCCATCGTTATTACCATAGGATCCTGTTGTTCTAAGATGAACTTAGCCTTAATATGCTTTTGGGAAACCGGGCCCAGGTCTCTGTCACCAACACTACAGCTGTACCTGTAGATAGTACTACATCCACCCAGGACTCTGTCACCAACACTACAGCTGTACCTGTAGTTAGTACTCCATCCACCCAGGACTCTGTCACCAACACTACAGCTGTACCTGTAGTTAGTACTCCATCCACCCAGTACTCTGTCACCAACACTACAGCTATACCTGTAGTTAGTACTACGTCCACCCAGGTCTCTGTCACCAACACTACAGCTGTACCTGTAGTTAGTACTCCATCCACCCAGGTCTCTGTCACCAACACTACAGCTGTACCTGTAGTTAGTACTCCATCCACCCAGGTCTCTGTCACCAACACTACAGCTGTACCTGTAGTTAGTACTACATCCACCAGAGAGCCAGCTTTGACTGTGTCCCTGTATCTAAGGATGTGTGTGATGCTTTCTCTCCTCCTGTGGAATAGAGTAGAGTTATAGAGTTGTATAGTAGTTCATGTAGGTAGATGTCATGTGGAACAGTGGAATCAGTGCAGAGAGAGTTGTTTCATTAGATGTAACCAGTATGTATATGTTATGTTGTACTAAAAGACAGGGTGGAAATATGAACTTTTATCATAAAACATGTGAAGGGTTTGTTTTTCTATTCTATTAAATCTGTCAAACTGAAACTATGAAGACATTGTCCGAATTTTTGTTTTTGGTAAAACCAAGTTGATACCATATCATGTATTATATTATCACCCAAAGGCTGGTGGTAGTCATATCATGTATTATATTATCACACTAAGGCTGGTGGGATTCATATCATATATTATATTATCAAACTAAGGCTGGTGGAAGTCATATCATGTAGTATTTTATCAAACTAAGGCTGGTGGGAGTCATATCATGTATTATATGATCAAACTAAGACTAAGGCCGGTGGGAGTCATATCATCTATTATATCATCACAATAAGACTGGTGGGAGTCATATCTTGTTGTATTTTATCAAACTAAGGCTGGTGGGAGTCAAATCATGACGTACGTTATCAAACTAAGGCTGGTGGGAGTCATATCATGTATTATATTATCAAACTAAGGCTGGTGGGATTCATATCATATATTATATTATCAAACTAAGGCTGGTGGAAGTCATATCATGTAGTATTTTATCAAACTAAGGCTGGTGGGAGTCATATCATGTATTATATGATCAAACTAAGACTAAGGCCGGTGGGAGTCATATCATCTATTATATCATCACAATAAGACTGGTGGGAGTCATATCATGTATTATATTATCAAACTAAGACTGATGGGAGTCAGATAATATATTATATTATAAAACTAAGGCTGGTGGGAGTCATATAATGTAGTATATTATCAAACTAAGACTGGTGGGAGTCATATCATGTATTATATTATAAAACTAAGGCTGGTGGGAGTCATATCATGAGGTACATTATCAAACTAACCTGATAGCTAACTAACCTGATCCTCCAGAGTTGCTGCAGTTTGTCTGGGCCTGCTGTGTGTTCTCCTACTGGCTGGGATAATAGACCTAGTATTACGGTATGCAGGGGGTAGATAAAATCAAACATATAATTATATATTTATCTTTATCAAAAACAGAAATTTCTTCGACCTCAAGAGGAGAGTCTGGATTGGTTTGACCGATTCTGTTAATGGGGGACTTAGAAATGGGTGGACGGCACACCACTGACCACAGGGTGAGCGATGATAACTAATCTGTCAATAAGGCTCCATTCAACCTTTTCTATACAGGTTACTGTCATTGATGATACCAGTCAAGACAATTAACTATGAAACATGTCTGTATATTATTTAGGATTGTGATGTTCTAACTGTGATGTCTGACTGTTTTAATCCTGTAGGTACTGGTATTACCATGATATCTAACTGTTTTAACCCTGTAGGTACTGGTATTAACCATGATATCTTACTCTTGTTAACCCTGTAGGTACTGGTGTTAGCCATGATATCTTACTGTTGTTAACCCTGTAGGTACTGGTGTTAACCATGATATCTGACTGTTGTTAACCCTGTAGGTCCTGGTATTAACAATGATATCTGACTGTTGTTAACCCTGTAGGTACTGGTATTAACAATGATATCTGACTGTTGTTAACCCTGTAGGTCCTGCTATTAACAATGATAGCTGATTGTTTTTAACCCTGTAGGTACTGGTATTAACCATGATATCGGACTCTTTTTAACCCTGTAGGTACTGGTATTAACCATTATATCTGACTGTTTTTAACCCTGTAGGTACTGGTATTAACAATGATATCTGACTGTTGTTAACCCTGTAGGTCCTGCTATTAACCATGATATCTGATTGTTTTTAACCCTGTAGGTACTGGTATTAACCATGATGTCTGACTGTTTTTAACCCTGTAGGTACTGGTATTAACCATGATGTCTGACTGTTTTTAACCCTGTAGGTACTAGTCTCCAAATCAGCCTGATAATGGTGTTGGCAAACCAGAAGAATATGGTGAGGACGACTGTGTTGAGATTCTTAAAGATCAGAGTCCTCTGGAGGCATGGAATGACTTGTCATGTGACAGGAAGCTCAACTGGATTTGTGAGGAAGTGATTTAACATCATCATGACAACATACTGTAACACATACAGTAGCCTACAGATACGGTGGAAAATTCAAGATTATGTTACAATACTTTTATTGCATCAAATGGTTGTTTTATTTAACAGAATAGAGTATTCTTAACTATTGTGTGTGTGTGTTCTACTGAGAATGGGCCTCTGGGAGATAACACTGACGGGAGATTTACAATATCTTTTGGGTGATAAAACCTAAAGAGCATTCCAGAGCATGAGTTAATGTTTCTGTTCTATATTGTACCAGAGAGAGATGGCTCCAGTTTGGAGTCGGAGGGCCAGACACTGGTCTATACAATGAAAACTGTTGACACAGCAGATACTGCCTGCTATGAATTATACGTATCTTTCATACAAATCTTAACCTTGTGACCCCTTCTATATATCTGTTGTTCGTCATGTAGGTTGAAAGGGGTGTATCTTGGCTATAAAAGACCTTTGTACTTTTGTCTCGGGGCTCTCAACGAATCATCTGAGCGTGAATCGTCGACCAGCCATGACCAGCCATCATTATCGCAGAGGACTCAATCGATTCACTTTATATGTGTGCGTTGTATTGACCTGCTCCCTTATTAATAAGTGATTAAAGATTTAGTTTAAGTATAACTGACTTGTGTGATAAGTTTGTCTCTCTTCATTTGATAGTAAAGAAATTAACTACAACACAGTGCACACAACTACCTCCTTCATTCTCTCTGTCTCTCTCTCTCTCTCTCTCTGTCTGTCTCTCTCTCTCTCTCTCTCTCTCTCTCTCTCTCTCTCTCTCTCTCTCTCTCTCTCTCTCTCTCTCTCTCTCAATCTCTCTCTCTCTCTCTCTCTCTCTCTCTCTCTCTCTCTCTCTCTCTCTCTCTCTCTCTCTGTCTCTCACACCCTCACACACCATCAGAGTCAACATGAAGTTAGTACATTTGACTTTGTTCACACTCTGCATGCGGTGCATTTCATCAATTCCAATTCAAATGCATTCTTCTTACTTGCTACAGATATTTACATGCTCCCATTTAGGCCTGATGATAAAATTCTCAACAGCACCAAACCACCATTACACACACTGTATAGGAGTTGACTGTATCACTAATCCACGATTGTAGTAGAGATATTAAAGGATGTTACTTAATATTCTTTTACAGTCAGTCTTTGTTGTCAAGTTACATAACAGAACAATAACAAATGCTCATATTTGACTGTTGTTCCCCTATATGGGTCCCAAAATCTCCTCGACCAATCAGGTTCATTAAGAGAGAGGGCGACAGGCAGCCTAGTGGTTAAGATCCTTAGGCCAGTAAACAAAAGGTTGCTGGTTCGAATTCCTGAGATGAATATGTCAATCTGTCGATGTGCCCTTGAGCAAGGCACTTAACCCTAATTGCAACCCTAATTGTTCCTGTCTCTCTGGATAAGAGCTTCTGCTAAATGACTAAAAGGTAAATGTAGAGGAGAGCCCCGGTGGTTGCTGTCATCTCATCCTCACTGGTTAAGCCTACCCTGTCAAGACTTCCGCCAAAGTCGGTGCCTCTCCTTGTTCGGGTGATGTTCGGCGGTGGACGCCACCGGTCTTCTAGCCATCACCGATCCACTTTTCATTTTTCCATTTGTTTTGTCTGTGTTTTCCACACCTGGTTTAAATTCCCTAAATTACATGTTTTGTATGCAACCTCTGTTCCCTCCATGTCTTTGTGTGGGATTGTTCTTTGTAGTGCTTGTGCACATATTATACTGGTGCGTTACGGGCTATTTTGTGCCCATGTACTCTTGTGTTGTTTGAACCGATAGGTTGTTTAATAAACGACTAAGTTTATTACCCAGTTTTGGTCTCCTGCGCCTGACTTTTCTGCAACCAGTTACCCAACCCCTACATACCCACCCTCAATATCCACTTAGAGCAGATTGTAGTGTCAAATCCATTGTATGGACATTATAATGACCCATGTTTGTAGTCCTGGACCTCCTGGACATGTTGATGTATATTTGGGAGTAAACAGAGGGTCCAAATCAGCAGAAAGGTGAAAGGAAGGGGGAGTTCTGGAAACTCCCTGAATTATCTTGGGGCTGTTACATATGATATTTAATATATATTAACAGCTAGCCTTTGTTCTCCACTTCCCCTCTATGATCTATATCTTCCTGGTATGATAGTGTCCCGTCCATCATCACAAATAGCAAGTCCCATTCCCTGGGCAGGAGGACTGTGTTGAGATATACTCTGGACAAGATGACCATGTAGAGACATGGAATGATTTATATTGTGCTGCAGAAAATATTGTAACAGTAACTCCTGTAACAATCTCTCACACGCACACATGCACAAAAGTAAGCACACAAGTATGCAAACTTGTTCTGTTTTTTTAGCATAGCCACAACTACCTGTTTCATATCAGCATATTATCACCACTGACCACAGAGTGAGAGATTTAACAATTGTAACTTGTGATTTGGAGATAAAAAACAACAATGATATATTTCTTCTAATCATGTTCCTATAATTGTATGTTTAGACTCATGAATGTCATTCAATGAGGACTATAGATGTATTCTAGAAACCAAGCAATATTTGCATATTAAAATGTCATTATTTAACATATAGATATCATAGTAAATGGCCCATTCTTGATAATGGTATGCTCATCTTACGGAGTGTGGCTTTAAAATTGATAAAACACAGGACTTTGTCAATAATTGAGGAGGATGTTTTTACCACAGTGTCTGACTGTCTGGATCTCTGTGTTTCTTAAATAAAGGAATAATGTCCTTTAACACGGTCTACCAACTTCCTGACTGAATGTGATTGGATTGTTAAAACAGTGTGACCTGGACGCACACAGACAGTTGGTCCCAGATAGAGAGAAGAAAATACTGAGAGGACACACACACACACACAAACAATAACTAACACATGAAAAAAGCCAATCCTATAAGGAAAGGTGAGAATGACTCACAACCTTCACTGTACAAGGGACAACGTGTAGGTTACCAATAGCAACACCATGCACCAGTGGACCTGTCTGCTACATACCCACACACTCATGCATGGTGTCTATCTGCTGTTGTGTCTCTTCCTGGAGGTTGCTGTCTGCTCAAACCACTGGTTAAGGTGTGAAGTCCTCCCTACACCTATAACACTGTACGTTCTCAGACAATTTGACTTCAGTAACAACATGAACGCTTTGTTGGAGCTTACTTCTTCCTTTTCAAAAAAAGAAGAGGCAGGCCTTCCTGTTTGACAGACGCAATTATGCTATTCATAGATTTGTTGGTATAGCCAAACCCTCCAATACTGTCACCATTCACTCCTTAAATACCTTTGTATGTGAAGGACTTGGTTTGTTTGGTTAAAACCAGGGCTGGAATTGAGTGAGGGTATTCCATACCCGTTGTGAAAGGAAAGAGCAGAAAGAATACATATTGTTAGCTTTATATATAGAAATGTTGTTTTCAGATTAAACAAGGTGTTCTACACTAAGTATTCAAAACATTAAGGACACTTTCCTAATATTGAGTTGCTCTTCCTCCCGGGCATGGACTCTACAAGATATTGAAAGCGTTCCACGAAGATGCTAGATGTTCTTGGGTGGTTCACCCTTCTTGAAACACACAGTAAACTGTTGTGTGTGAAAAAACTAGCAGCGTTGCAGTTCTTAAAACAAATCGGTGCGCTTGGCACCTACTGCCATACCCCATTTAATGGCACTTCAATCGGTTGTCTTGCCCATTCATCCTCTGAATAGCACACATACACAGTTCATGTCTCAGTTGGCTCAAAGCTTAAAAATCCTTCCTCGATATTAATTGAGCTTTTCACTGTCTGAAGAGAGAAGATGTAAAAGTCTAAGCTAACATACGGCATTTTTTAAGATGGTCATACCTTGGATCATTTAGCTTTTTGATTTTGAATTTCAAGACCCCTTTAGGTATATCTTTACTATTATAGCCCATAGAAACATATTGAATGACACAGTCATAAATGGCAAAAAAGACAGTCAAAAATAAATGATAAGTAACAAGGTTTTGAGGTGTTCGTCCTATTTCCAGGAGACATGTGACTGACCGCCTCGATTCGGGTCTTATGTAGCAAAATTTACAATGGTGTTTCTTACATTGGATAAAAGTAGAGACTCAGAGCAGTACATAAAATGATATATCATACACTGCCGTTGAGGAACAATGGGGGAGTAATTCTGCGTTGAAAGTTGATAAACTTGTAACCCCACTTTTGAGAAAATGGCCCTTGAATGTTTTTGGTACACCTACTGGAGAGCTCTTCTTTGTCTACACCTATTCAGCATTGCTCACACCCTTAAGCCTTATCTCCACCCATCTCTTTAAGGAGTCACATGTGAGGCCATGTGCTGAACAAAGGGAGGAATGTAGAGTAGTGAACAACCAAAGATTTCAAGATTAAAATTGGTGAAAGTAGTAGGAGAATGTTGTTGTAGTGATGCAGCGTTCCCTTGTTGTAGTGATGCAGGGCTCCCTTGTTGTAGTGATGCAGCACTCCGTTGTTGTAGTGATGCAGCGTTCCCTTGTTGTAGTGATGCAGCTCTCCCTTGTTGTAGTGATGCAGGGCTCCCTTGTTGTAGTGATGCAGCTCTCCCTTGTTGTAGTGATGCAGGGCTCCCTTGTTGTAGTGATGCAGCACTCCGTTGTTGTTGTGATGCAGTGCTCCCTTGTTGTTGCAGCTGCTGACTTTGCTGTCTGACTAAATACCTATTTTAGTGTTGTAAATATATGAACACTATTGTGACTATGAACATAGTTAATAGCTTTATGTAGCAGTAGCCTGTATCTACTGTTTTACAATTCAGGCCACTCTTCCATTTCCCAGTGCTCTTTAGAGTGTAGACGACTCCACACCACAGGCTACTGACTGCTGACTTTGTCTGGATGTTGGTCACTTTGAATACCTCATAGGGAGGAATCAAAACTTCCCCCTCGTTTGCATAGGCCGAGTAATATGTCAGGTTAACACCAAAACATGTGTTGATCTCAAAGCAGGATGTGTCTCCAAAATCGTATAAGGTCTTATGTATAGAACTTGAGACAAAATAACCAAAGCGCATTTCTTTGTTGACAACATCCTGATCAAAAGTGACGTTGGTTCTAAGGTAGGTGGTCCTACATGTTGTTTGACTTTGTTTGAGAGTCTGCATGGCGTCAGTTAGATAGAAGTGCAGGGAATGGTACTGGAATGATGTTCCATACCCGTATCTGCCTTCTCTAACTGCTTCGTTGAAGTCTAGGTAGATGGATTCAGATGGAGGTTGGGGTTTGTTATTTGTGTACAAATACATAGAGATGGAATGCACTTTTTGCAGACCATCTTTTGGAAAGGATGCATGTTTCTCTGCTATGTCCCAGCCTTTTCCGAAGTTAGTGGTGGTGTTTTTCTCATGTGGGAGGTAGTAGCTTTCCACCCTCTTAAAGGCTTCGTCTCTGCAGCCATCATATTTGTCGTCAACAGAATCAGGTGCCAGGTCCAGTGGGAAAATCTTGTTCTGTAAGAGAACATTCTTTCGTGACATTCTCCTTATACAGACCTAACAGGTCCATACTTGGGTGATAAAATGTTTACCAATCCCTTATTGGCCGCAGTTTCCTGTTTGTGAGGCCAAATGTGAGGAAAACACTATTACGTTTTGTGTGTTTGTCTGTTGTTTTATATCAATGTGCAAAATGAAAGTACAAAATAAAGGCACCGCCCAAGTCCTAAAGCAGGATGACAAAGATATGATCCACAATAGTTTGTTGTGCATAGCTCAGGGCGTAGTCAAAACAACATAAAGCCTAGTCACAGGTATTGCCCATAACATTTAAGGACCCTCTTTTCTTGTTAGAAAAGACAGTTGTGGGACACTATTTTCTTTTCTTATATCTCTGTAAAAGGAGTCCTTGTTCAACTTAAAAATATAAATGAACCCTGCTGGTGTTAAATGTGAAGCTATAGGAACGTGTAACAAATATGTTACAATGTAACAAATATTTAATTGCCGCGTTTGGTTAACTCAACTTGATTTCCTGATTTGACGTAATTTGTTATAAGCAGGGTAAAATCAACTTAACTAGGTAAATTAAATATTAAGTGTGAGGTTGCATTTTTCTTAGCGTACCTGTTTTACCAGACCAAAGTGAAGACAGAGAATTAACATCAAGAAAAAGATTGTGTTTGTCTTCTTCTCAGTGCTCTTCACATCTAAAGGTGGGAACAAAACCAGTAAAAGTATGAGAAACATTTCCCTTGTGCCTTTACGTACAAATAAGTTACAGCTACATACAAAACTGTTGTCATTGCAGAACATGATAAAAAGATCTCACCATCAATTAAGAGATGTCCACCACCCATTTTGCAGTAGATGTTGACCTCAAATCTACAGCATGTTCAAAATATAACAAATATTGAAAATAATTAAGTTAACTCTTAATTCAACAACCCAAGTGATGTAATAAGTGATCTCTGTTCCTAAGGCTGGAATAAAAGATCCTGTCAAATGGAGAATCATTTACCTGCACTCTGTACTAGTACTGTAACTGGGGATGCAAGGAGCTCTTCAATCAAACTGTTCTTACAGTGGATCAGTTCTCTCTGTCATTCCAGGCATGTGTTTCTTTTTATAGCTGTGATAATGACGATCCATCCCATACAGTGACGTTGAGGTCTCAACTGAAAGAGAACCTCAAAGTGACTTTCTCTTTCAATGTGGAGAAATCTTTAACTTCCTGTTCTTTATTACAAGGTAATATATTGGTGTGACAGTGAGGTATAGTCATACTAGACATCATTTAGCTCAGAATCTTATCATATTTGGTTACATGTAGCCAGAGGGGGGAATTGTCAAAGGTTACCAGGGTAACTGCATTGGCAGGGTGTGTCAGTTGTCAGAATCCCAATTACTCTTTAACAGCTTCCTATTGTCGTTTCCTTTACCTTGTTATGTCAGCGTGAGACCCAGATGTTTTCCCCATTCTATTTAATTTTATGGGTTTCCCATCATATTGCTTTCATATGGCAAGGACTTTCAGATCTGTGGTGGTTACGAAGGAAAGAAGACAAGGACAGGAGACAAGGAAAGAGGACAAGGAAAGGAAGGAGGCAGATTGAGACTATTGGGACGTGACTTATGGGTGTTTGGTATCATAGCTGCTGACTGTGTTAAGTTTATGGTGGAGTCCAGCCACAGTAGAGGTAGCACCTTTGGAATTACCTGGTCATACAGTTTGATCTGATCTTTATCTAAGTCACAACAATAGACAAACACAGTCTGCTTAAACTAATAACACACACATTATTGTATTTTCTTGTCTATATTGTATACATAATTTAAACATTCACAGTGTAGGTTTGAACAGGTATGTGAACCTCTAGGCTAATGACTTCTCCAAAAGATAATTGGAGTCTGGAGTCAGCTAACCTGGAGTCCAATTAATGAGACGAGATTGGAGATGTTGGTTAGAGCTGCCCTGCCCTATAAAAAACACTCACAAAATGTTTGTTTGCTATTCACAAGAAGCATTGCCTGATGTGAACCATGCCTCAAACAAAAGAGAACTCAGAAGACTAAGATTATGAATTGTTGACTTGCATAAAGCTGGAAAGGGTTACAAAAGTATCTCTAAAAACCTTGATGTTCATCAGTCCACGGTAAGACAAATTGTCTATAAATGGAGAAAGTTCAGCACTGTTGCTACTCTCCCTAGGAGTGGCCGTCTTGCAAAGATGACTGCAAGAGCACAGCACAGAATGCTCAATGACGTTAAGAAGAATCCTAAAGTCAGCTAAAGATCTCTGCTAAAGATCTTTGTTGACGAGTCTACGATACGTGTCTCATCAGAGGTGGTGATGACAGACACTTCTAATTATTTTGATATGGAGGTATCTGCTCTCTAGGTGACCAGGTGAGTCACCAGCGGACAGTTTCTCCACCCTGTTAAGATGAAAATGGGGGTTTGGGTTTTGACCCCTAATGGTGGAGCAACACTGAAGCTCTGTGGGTGACAGGACTTATGTCGATAATGCACCTAGTCCGGTAGTGTACACACTCAGCTCCGGCTTGACTAGACAGGAACCGGCTCGATTTCAGAAACATGGGTTTCGACAAACAGAGATCCATGTCGTAGAGATCCGGGGACGGTGGCAAACCTCTAGACCTGTGCGGATATTTAGAAACTTACTGTTTCTAGGGTTCTGTGTCCTTCAGAAACATGGTTCTAAGCCTCCGAAGGTGACCATCCCTTCTGGGACCGATTGGTTGTTTAGCCCCGGGGAGGGCCTGGTTATGTTCCCATGTTCTGGATAAAAAAAAGGCTGGCCTTTTGTCCCATTTGGGTTACCAGTTGGAAATCATTCTCTGAGTCCCAGTCAGAGTGCCTCTTGTCAGGCTTAACGTCAAACATATATTGGCCTGGACGACCATAAGAGGCCAAGGGCAGAGCTGGGCCTTTTGTCCCATTTGGATTTTGGGCTTTGGGCTTGGGCCTTGGGCCTTTAAGGTTAGCAGGTCAAGGGAGTAAGCCATTCTCTGAGTCCCAGTCAGAGTGCCTCTTGTCAGGCTTAATGTCAAAATTGTATAGGCCTGGATGTTCATAAAAGGCCTTTTGTCCCATTTTGGCCTTTTAGGTCCCCAGGCGCAGGATAAAAATTTTGCGGTTTATCCTAGGTGGGGCTCGAACGTGGGTCGGCAGATGATGAGGCTCGTGTGCTACGCGTTGAGCCATCACCCTTTGATGGACAAAGAGGTTCCGAGGCGAGATATGGGTTCAAATTTCCCTCCAGCCCAATTCGTCCCATCTTGACCCACAGCTGGGGGACATTAAGCCCTTGTTTAGAGCTAGGGTTAGGAGCTAGGGTTAGGTTAAGGGTTAAGGTTAGGTTTTTCGGTTAGGGTAAGGGTAAGGGTACGGTTAGGGTTAGGGATTAAGGAAAATAAGATTTTGAATGGACTGAATTGTATGTACCCACAAGGTTAGCTGCGCAAGACAGTGTATGTGTGTGTGATAATGTATTATGTTTGCAGGATTTGGGTCTCTGATCATCACAACAAACGACAGACATTTTCAAACAGAGCATCAACACCCTGACAGCATCAGGAGGAGGAGACATAGCAGAGCTGTGCCTGTCGGGACTACAGGTGTCTGTGTGTGTGTGTGTGTGTGTGTGTGTGTGTGTGTGTGTGTGTGTGTGTGTGTGTGTGTGTGTGTGTGTGTGTGTGTGTGTGTGTGTGTGTGTGTGCAGGCGATGTCATGAGCAAAAGTTACTTTCACAGGGCCAATATGAAGGCTGTATTTGAAATGTGGTTGCCTGTTTTTGCAACTCTGCCAGAGCTGGTTAGTTAGCCAGAGGACTGAAAATGTTATTTCCCATAGAGTTCCTGTACTTGATCCCAATGTGGTCTGACTCTCTGATGTGTGTGTTGTAATTCCCAGCTGTTCGTGTTCACTGATGCTCCTGCTAAAGACACCACACTGAAGAGCACACAAACAAACCAGTGGAGCCTGGTGGGAGGAGCTGTAGGAGGACAGGCTTATTGTAATGGCAGGAATGGAAAAAATGGAACAGTATCAAACACATCAAATATATGGTTTGACTCCTCCCACCAGCCTCCACTGACTGTCACCAGCCTTTTAGAGAGCACCAAGTCTGTGGTTACTAGGGCTTTCACTAGCGGGCTTTCACTGGCGTTTATCTCTCTATCTTTCTTTTCTCTCTCTCACTCCCGCTCTCTTTTTGTCTCTATCTTTCTCTTTCTCTCTCTGACACACTTCTCTCTCTTTCTGTCTCTCTCTCTATCTCTCTCTGACATTCTCTCTCTCTATCTTTCTCTCTGACACTCTTCTCTCTCTCTTTCTGTCTCTCTCTCTGTCTCTCTCTCTGTCTCTCTATCTCTCTGACACCTCTCTCTCTCTGACACTCTTCTCTCTCTCCCTCTGAAACTCTTCTCTCTCTCTCTTTCTGTCTCTCTCTCTCTGACACTATTATCTCTCTCTCTGTCTCTCTCACTCTGAAGAAGCTGTTTAGAAGCCTCTTGGACCTAGACTTGGCGCTCCGGTACCACTTGCTGTGCAGTAGCAGAGAGAAGAGTCTGACTAGGGTGGCTGGAGTGTTTGACAATTGTTAGGGCCTTCCTCTGACACCGCCGAGCAGTTGCGAGAGATCACTGACATGATGTCAACTGGTCCTTTTGTGGCAGGGCTGAAATGCAGTTTAAATGTTTTTGGGGGATTCAGTTCATTTGCATGGCAAAGAGGGACTTTGCAATGAATTGCAATTCATCTGATCACTCTTCATGACATTCTGGAGTATATGCAAATTGCCAGCATACAAATTGAGGCAGCAGACTGTGAAAATTTATATTTGTGTCATTCTCAAAACTTTTGGCCACGACTGTACAAAAGGACCAGCTGACATCATGTCAGTGATTCTCTCGTTAACACAGGTGTGAGTGTTGACGAGGACAAGGCTGGAGATCACTCTGTCATGCTGATTGAGTTTGAATAACAGACTGGAAGCTTCAAAAGGAGGGTGGTGCTTGGAATCATTGTTCTTCCTCTGTCAACCATGGTTACCTGCAAGGAAACCTGCAAGGAAACACGTGCCGTCATCATTGCTTTGCACAAAAAGGGCTTCACAGGCAAGGATATTGCTGCCAGTAAGATTGCACCTAAATCAACCATTTATCGGATCATCAAGAACTTCAAGGAGAGCGGTTCAATTGTTGTGAAGAAGGCTTCAGGGTGCCCAAGAAAGTCGAGCAAGCGCCAGGACTGTCTCCTAAAGTTGATTCAGCTGCAGGATCGGGGCACCACCAGTACAGAGCTTGCTCAGGAATGACAGCAGGCAGGTGTGAGTGCATCTGCACGCACAGTGAGATGAAGACCTTTGGAGGATGGCCTGGTGTCAAGAAGGGCAGCAAAGAAGCCACTTCTCTCCAGGAAAAACATCAGGGACAGACTGATATTCTGCAAAAGGTACAGGGATTGGACTGTTGAGGACTGGGGTAAAGTCATTTTCTCTGATGAATCCCCTTTCCGATTGTTTGGGGCATCCGGAAAAAAAGCTTGTCCGGAGAAGACAAGGTGAGCGCTACCATCAGTCTTGTGTCATGCCAACAGAAAAGCATCCTGAGACCATTCATGTGTGGGGATCTTCTCAGCCAAGGGAGTGGGCTCACTCACAATTTTTCCTAAGAACACAGCCATGAATAAAGAATGGTATCAAATCAAATCAAATCCAATTTTATTTGTCACATACACATGGTTAGCAGATGTTAATGCGAGTGTAGCGAAATGCTTGTGCTTCTAGTTCCGACCATGCAGTAGTATCTAACAAGTAATCTAACAAATTCACAACAACTACCTTATACACACAAGAGTAAAGGAATGAATACGAGTATGTACATATAAATATATGGATGAGCGATGGCTGACCGGCATAGGCAAGATGCAGTAGATGGTATGGAGTAAAGTATATACATATGAGATGAGTAATGTAGGATATGTAAACATTATATAAATGGCATCGTTTAAAGTGGCTAGTGATACATTTATTTCATCCAATTATAATTATTAAAGTGGCTAGAGATTTGAGTCGATGGCCGAACGGCATAGGCAAGATTCAGTAGATGGTTTAGAGTACAGTGTATACATTTGATATGAGTAATGTCGGATATGTAAACATTATATGCAAAATTGTTTAAAGTGGCTAGTGATACAATTGTTACATCCAATTCCTATTTTTAAAGTGGCTAGAGATTTAAGTCAGTATGTTGGCAGCAGCCACTCAATGTTAGTGATGGCTGTTTAACAGTCTGATGGCCTTGAGGTAGAAGCTGTTTTTCAGTCTCTCGGTCCCAGCTTTGATGCACCTGTACTGACCTCGCCTTCTGGATGATAGCGGGGTGAACAGGTAGTGGCTCGGGTGGTTGTTGTCCTTGATGATCTTTTTGGCCTTCCTGTGACATCGGGTGGTGTAGGTGTCCTGAAGGGCAGGTAGTTTACCCCCGGTGATGCGTTGTGCAGTCCTCACTACCCTCTGGAGAGCCTTACGGTTGTGGGCAGAGCAGTTGCCGTACCAGGCGGTGATACAGCCCGACAGGATGCTCTCGATTGTGCATCTGTAGAAGTTTGTGAGTGATTTTGGTGACAAGCCAAATTTCTTCAGCCTCCTGAGGTTGAAGAGGCGCTGTTGCGCCTTCTTCACCACGCTGTCTGTGTGGGTGGACCATTTCAGTTTGTCCGTGATGTGTACGCCGAGGAACTTAAAACTTTCCACCTTCTCCACTACTGTCCCTTCAATGTTTCCTGAAGTCCACGATCCTCTCCTTTGTTTTGTTGACATTGAGTGAGAGGTTATTTTCCTGACACTCCGAGGGCCCTCACCTCCTCCCTGTAGGCCGTCTCGTCATTGTTGGTAATCAAGCCTACCACTGTAGTGTTGTCAGCAAACTTGATGATTGAGTTGGATACGTGCTTGGCCACACAGTCATGGGTAAACAGGGAGTACAGGAGAGGGCTGAGAACGCACCCTTGTGGGGCTCCAGTGTTGAGGATCAGCGGGTGGAGATGTTGTTTCCTACCCTCACCACCTGGGGCCGGGCACGTCAGGAAGTCCAGGACCCAGTTGAACAGGGCTGGGTCGAGACCTAGGGTCTCGAGCTTAATGACGAGCTTGGAGGGAACTATGGTGTTAAATGCTGAGCTGTAGTCGATGAACAGCATTCTTACATAGGTATTCCTCCTCAGATAGGTTAGGGCAGTATGCAGTGTGATTGCGATTGCGTCGTCTGTGGACCTATTGGGACGGTAAGCAAATTGGTGTGGGTCCAGGGAGTCTGGCAGGATGGAGGTGATATGATCCTTGACTAGTCTCTCAAAGCACTTCATGACGACGGAAGTGAGTGCTACGGGGGCGATAGTCATTTAGCTCAGTTACCTTAGCTTTCTTGGGAACAGGAACAATGGTGGCCCTCTTGAAGCATGTGGGAACAGCAGACTGGGATAGGGACTGATTGAATATGTCCGTAAACACACCAGCCAGCTGGTCTGCGCATGCTCTGAAGACACGGCCAGGGTTGCCATCTGGGCCAGCAGCCTTGCGAGGGTTAACACATTTAAATGTTTTCCTCACGTTGGCTGCAGTGAAGGAGAGCCCGCAGGTTTTGGTAGTGGGCCGTGTTGGTGGCACTGTATTGTCCTCAAAGCGAGCAAAGAAGTTGTTTAGTTTGTCTGGGAGCAGGACGTCGTGGTCCGCGACGGGGCTGGTTTTCTTTTTGTAGTCCGTGATTGACTGTAGACCCTGCCACATTCCTCTCGTGTCTGAGCCGTTGAATTGTGACTCTACTTTGTCTCTATATTGACGCTTAGCTTGTTTGATTGCCTTGCGGAGGGAATAGTTACACTGTTTGTATTCAGTCATGTTTCCGGTAGCCTTACCCTGGTTAAAAGCAGTGGTTCGCGCTTTCAGTTTTGTGCGAATGCTGCCATCAATCCATGGTTTCTGGTTGGGGAAGGTTTTAATAGTTGCTATGGGTACAAAATCACCAATGCACTTGCTAATAAACTCGCTCACCGAATCAGCGTATGCATCAATGTTGTTGTCCGACGCTATGAGGAACATATCCCAGTCCACGTGCTCGAAGCAATCTTGCAGCGTGGAATCAGATTGGTCGGACCGGGCGTTTTCTGTTTTAGATTCTGTCTGTAGGCTGGGAGCAACAAAGAATAGCCTTGTATGCATCACGGAAGTTAGAATAACAATGATCCAGGATTTTACCAGCCCAGGTGGCACATTTGATATGCTGCTAAAATTTCGGAAATCCTTGTTTTTAATTTTGCCTTATTAAAATCCCCAGCCACAATAAATGCAGCCTCAGGATATGTGGTTTCCAATTTACATAGAGTCCAATGAATTTCTTTCAGTGCAGTCGATGTGTCAACACATCCACAGAAAGCCACTTCTCCCAACCAACCAGGAACAGTTTGGTGACAAACAATGCCTTTTCCAGCATGATGGATCACCTTGCCATAAGGCAAAATTTATAACTAAGTGGCTCGGGGAACAAAACATCAATATTTTGGGTCCATTGCCAGGAAACTCCCCAGACCTTAATCCCATTGAGAACTTGTGGTCAATCCTCAAGAGGCAGGTGGACAAACAAAAACCCACAAATTATGACAAACTCCAAGCATTGATTATGCAAGAATAGGCTGCCATCAGTCAGGATGTGGCCCAGAAGTTAATTGACAGCATGCCAGGGCCGATTGCAGAGGTCTTGAAAAAGAAGGGTCAACACTGCAAATATTGACTCTTTGCATCAACTTCATGTAATTGTCAATAAAAGCCGTTGACACTTATGAAATGCTTGTAATTATACTTCAGTATTCTATAGTAACATCTGACAAAAATATCTAAAGACACTGAAGCAGCAAACTTTGTGGAAATTAATATTTGTGTAATTCTCAAAACTTTTGGCCACGACTGTAGACAGCTACGAAAAATACAGATGAAAACTCTCTAGGTAGATCGTGTGGTCTACAGCTTATCATGAGATACTCTACCTCAGGCGAGCAAAACTTTGAGACATAGATATCGTGCACCAGCTGTTACATAAATGCATAGGCCCCGTCCTGTGTCTTACCAGAGGCTGCTGTTCTGTCTTGCTGATAGAGTGTATAACCCGCCAGCTGTATGTTCTTAAGCGGCGGTTAGTTTCCTTGAAAAGAATGAGCATGGATGTAGTTTGCCTGGTTGACCGTGTCTCTGTGAGAGCACTGCCCCTATTCCACAGTCGGAGGCATCCACTTCTACTACAAAAGGTGTTTCAGAATGGGGGCAGACGTGAATCTTTCCTTCAGAGTGATAAAGGCATTGGTGGCTTCTTTAGTCCATCCTAGCCTTGTGGGTTTACCTTTTAGAAGTGATGTTAGGGGGGACGCTACGGTGCTGTAGTTGCGGATGAAACGTCTGTAGAAGTTTGCAAAGCCTAAGAATCTTTGTAATTCCTTGACTGTTGTGGGTTGGGGCCATTCGGTGACTGCTTGAACCTTGACTTCCTCCATCTTTACCCCATGGTGACTTATGTGGTAGCCTAAAAACGATGTTTGCTTAACATGGAATTCACATTTTTCTGCTTTGACGTAGAGTTGATTTTCGAGTAATCGAGCGAGGACTATTTTAACATGGTTGATATGCTCTGCCTCAGACTTGGAGTAGATGAGAAAGTCATCAATATAGGCTACCACAAACTGGTTGAGAAGGTCCTTGAAGATTTCATTGATGAATGATTGGAACATGGTGGGTGAGTTGGTAAGCCCATACCGCATAACTTGGTACTCATAGTGCCCCCTGGTGGTGTGAAAAGCAGTTTTCCACTCATCACCCTCCTATATCCTGATTAAGTTGTAGGCACTTGCTAAGTCCAGTTTAGTGAAAATGGTGGCTTCCCGCAGCTGTTCTAGGGCCGAGGGTACTAAAGGAAGGGGATAACGAAATTTCACAGTCACATTATTTAGTCCTCTGTAATCGATGCAGGGCCTTAATCCTCCATCCCTCTTTTCGACAAAGAAGAATACTGCAGCGGCTGGAGATGTAGATGGACGAATAAACCTGAGTTCAGACCCTCTGCAATATACCCCTCCATTGCTTGACCTTCGGGTCGGGAGAGAGGATAAACTTTTCTTTTGGGTTGCATGACATTGGGAAGCAGATCGATAGTACAGTCCCAGGGTCGGTGTGGTGGTAGTTGCGTGGCCTTGGTTTTGCTAAAGACTTCAGAAAGATTGGAGTAATAGGCGGGGATGTTCACAGTCTTGAGGGTATCGGAACTTTCAATACTGGTTGTGAGACATGGTTGGGGCTTAGTGGGAAAGCAGTGATTGAAACAAAATGAGGACCAATGAGTCAGCTCACCATGATACCAGGAAATGTCGGGGTCGTGGATGGAAAGCCAGGGATGTCCCAGAATGATCTTGAGTTTGGGAGAGTCAACGATGTACAGTGTGATAGATTCCTGATGCAGCAAACCGACATTGAGTGTGAGAGTTTTTGTTTGATGAGTGATCCCCTCTCCAATGAGTGCATCATCGATGGCCTTGATCTTGATTGGTGGTGTGCATGGTTGAATGGGAATGTTATACTTGGTGACAATGTCCTTATTAATCAGATTCAGAGCGGCTCCAGAGTCGATCATCGCTGTCAATTCACAAGATAATGTGTCAGTCCTGAGAGTAATAGGTAAGGTAAATGATTTGTTATTGAGTAAGGAGAAATGTTTAATATTTACCCTGGGAACGGCTTGGGATTTGTGTGGACATCCTAGACTGCGATGGCCTGTCTCACCGCAGTAATAGCATAATTGATGTTGCCGACGCCTCTCCCCTTTAGCCTTCAGAAAGTCGGGAGACGTTGAGTTGCATAGGTTCGTCGTGAGGGCGTGCCTCGATAGTGACTGGAATCTGTGAGTTGCTCTGATTTCCCCTGCTGCCGTTGCGTTTTGGAGCTTGTCTCATGAGGTTATCAATTTTGATGGCAAGAGCGACAAATTCAGAAAAGGAGGAGTCCTCTCCTTTACAAGATTGTTCGGTTTGCAGTTCAGTGTTGAGACTACGGTGAAACATGGCTTTTAAAGCGATATCATTCCAACCACTCTGTGCAGCCAGTGTTCTAAATTCAATAGCATAATCCGCAGCGGTGCGGTTACCTTGTGTGATGTTAATGATTTGTGTAGACACGTCCTTGCCTCCGGCGGGGTATTCAAACACTTCACGGAGTTGTTGGATGAAATAATCCACTGAATATCTGAACCGTGAATCAGTGTCCCAAACCGCTGCAGCCCAGTCGATAGCTCTCCCCGTTAACAGCGTCATTAAGAACGCACATTTCTTTTCCTCTGATTCGAATGTATCCCCTTGATGATTAAAGTACAGCTGGATTTGACGAACGAAGCCTTTACATTGTTCGGCAGTACCATCAAACTTCTCAGGAAGGGCGAAGCTTACCGTCTTCGGCGTGGGTTGTGGAAGTGATTGGATGTAGTGCGTTAGATGTTCGTTGACTGATTGGAGCTTGGTTAGTTGTTCCTGGTACCCTTTCAACAGCTCGTATTGATAAGCGAATGCAGCTTGCATGTTCGAAATTTCCGCTGGACTCATTGGAGGTGAAGTATTCTGTAAAGTGGAAGCTGAGGCCGAGTGAGAATCCATGTGCGGAAGTTTATTAAAGACAGTTACCAGAAACAAATACGAGAAGGCAGGCAGAGGGTCAAAACCAAAGTAGCAGTCAGATCTGTCGACATCCAAAGAGGAATTCCAAAAGGCAAAAGTGAGTAGGCAGACAATAGATCCAAGCAAAAACCTCAGTCCGATCAGGTAACCAAAACAAAGAGAATAATCCAGATAATCGAAAAATAGAGAACCAGGCAGAATCATACATAGAAGACAGGGAAGGGAAAACAGGAAATAACGCTCGGTAAGGCAGGTAAACTGGCAATGCTTCGCAATGAGTACAGGCATGGATTCTGGCTAAATAGCAGTCAGACAGGACATGAGTGCAGAGGAAGCAAAGGGAGTGGAGCACAGTCAGTACTCAGGCGAGTAGTGTCCATCACTACTGTAAATAATATAAAGAGTGGTTATAGAGGGTGCAACCGGTCAGCACCTTAGGAGTAAATGTCATTTGGCTTTTCATAGCCGAGCATTCAGAGGTCAAGACAGCAAGTTTGTGTGTGTGTGTGTGTGTGTGTGTGTGTGTGTGTGTGTGTGTGTGTGTGTGTGTGTGTGTGTGTGAGAGAGAGAGAGAGAGAGAGAGAGAGAGAGAGAGAGAGAGAGAGAGAGAGAGAGAGAGAGAGAGAGAGAGAGAGAGAGAGAGAGAGAGAGAGAGAGAGAGAGAGAGAGAGAGAGAGAGAGAGAGAGAGAGAGAGAGAGAGAGAGAGAGAGAGAGAGAGAGAGAGAGAGAGAGAGAGAGAGAGAGAGAGAATCACCTGTTCACATTCTTTTGACCAACCCTTTGTCCTTAAAAATATGTTGTTCTGCCCTTGAACAAGGCAGTTAACCCACTGTTCCTAGGCCATCATTGAAAATAAGAATTTGTTCTTAACTGACTTGCCTAGTTAAATAAAGGTACAAAAAATATATATATAAATATATATATATTATAATCTGCTAGTGGTGAATAAGAGCATTTAGAATTTCAACATTTCAACATAACAGCTATCAAAAAACAAGACAGATGAAGATAATATACAATATAACAATATACACAAAATTAATGTAAAAAAAGAAACAAGAAAACAATGGAGCATATCTACAATATTTTATGTGTACTGCATAACTTTGCTCTTCATTAAAACATACTTGTTCATTGAACACTATATTTAAAATAATTATAGATTGGGTTGCCAGATGGTGGTGTCATGACCGATGACATCACAATGGTCTTAAAGCCAATTTGAACAATGGGTTAATGTGGATATGTATCAGTCTTCATTGGTTATTGACATGGCTTGTTTCTGCTGGTGCAAAAAGGTATGAAATCTGGTCTTTTAATCGATTAACAACTACTTAAATTCTGGAGTAGTCTTTTTCTTTTAGACCTACTGGGAAGAGTACAAGTAAAAGTACATTCTGATTGACATAAAAAGTGTACATGAAATGTACATGAAGATCGGCTTTTGCAAATGTCACTCAATGTAACCTGTCTATACTGTGTACTTTGAGGTTTAGGATAGATAGCTAAGTTCCTCTCATTTAGGGCTACCTCTTCCTATTCTTACGACCCCCCTCTTCCATTGGCTGGGGATCGGGGAAAAAAAAGCATTTAGCACTATCACATTTTCTTATCAACAGAAAAAACATCAGAAAGCAAATTCAATTGATGTGGCGCAGAAGACAAGAAAGAAAAAGGAGAGTGGCACTTCATCCCCCTCTCCGATTCCACCTGACCGTTCTGAACGGAATGCCTCCGCCACCTCTGACCCCTCACCCTCTGACCAACTCTCCTCCCTCCATCCACCTTCCTCTCCTGTTAAATGTTCCTCTCAGCCTTGCTCTCCTGATAAACAGCCCTCTGTACCCCAGTCCCCTGCCAAACACCCTTCCCCAGTGAAATCCTCTCCAGTGGTGTCCCGCCCTAGTTCTCACTCTCCTACCAACCCTCTGGACTGTCATGGAGACACCAGCCAAGAGGACGCAACAGTCAGGTAATTCAAACAAAAAGTACAGTGCCGTCCTAGAGTCTGTTTGGAGAGTTGGGTTTAGAGCTACAAGACCAGGGACAGTGTTTATCAAGAGTATGAGCGCTAATCTAGTATCAGGTCCTCTCTGTCCATAATAATCTGATTTATTATGATCTAAAAGGCTAAACTGATCCTAGATCAGACTCCTACTCTGAGACGCTTGATAAACACAGTCCCAGAAAGTTATTTTCTTCAAGCTGTAGTTTTAGGCTCTTCTATCCACATCTAGTGGATAAAGAGAGTACTAAGCTATTGCCCTGGTCTACTTGCAACACTGCATTTATATGTAAAGCAGTACATGCATAACTACTCAGACTGTGTTTATAGTACAGTATAGTATTTAAGAGAGAGACTGTGTAGAGTGATACTATTTCTGCTTTGGAGACTTTAGACCTGTTTCTCTCCTTCCTCCAGACCTCTGTCTCTTCAGGAACACTCTAGCCCAAGGCCCCAGAGGCCAGTCTCAGCCGCCCAAGCGTGACTCGTCCCAGGGCCAGCTCAGCCACCAGTGGGTCAGAGGGAGACCCAGGGGGCCAGAGGAGAACAGGGGGCACTGGTCAACATGGAACTTCTTGGGTAAACAACAACACATCACAAATGCTTTAAATATAAGTTCTTTATTGTTTAGAGATCAATGTCTGGTATACTAAGGGGATAGGGCTTACTATCAAACATGTCAGTTTTATTAGATATGTATAAACCCATGAATTATGGCAATCTTGGTCTAAAGGACATCCACTTCTTTGTGTACTCACGCAATTACATAGAATATATCCCTGACTAAGATGGCTGCCATTATCATCACTTTATAGAGTAAATGAATGTTTATGACATAGGCCACTCTATGTGTCTAGGATAATGTATCTCTATGTGTGTACTGATGGCTGCTTCTTCTTCACAGGTTGCCTAACATTGGCAACACTTGCTTCCTTAACGCAACCCTGCAGTGCCTCCTGGTCCTGCCTTCCTTCTCAAAGGAAATCCTGCACCAGGAACAACTCTGGAGCTCCTCCCCCTTCTCCAACCTGCTCAGGTAAGGCAAGGCTCAAAAGCAGACACACCCCCACCCACCCACTATTTGTGGTCAAAAATTAAAGAAGGGACCCAGTCTTTTCACGCCAATTCTATAGAAAGTGATTGTTGTAGAAGGTTAGGAGAGCATTTTCACTAACCCTGACTCTTTTCCTAACCTTAACCACTTCATATTCTGCTGTGAATGGTATTTTTGGTTTATTTTCCAGTTTCTTTTATTTTCAGAATATTCATAACCCACAACAATGACACAGTGATTATGATGTAGGCATTTGTAGGCCAATTTGGAAAGTGTAGAATGACTACATTACCCATAATGCTCATTGACTGAACATTCCACATTACCGTGGGAAATTTGGTAGTATTTTAAAATGGTCTGTAATTGAGAGCAGTATCCAAACCGAATATCTAAGGAGAATAAACAACACATTTTTGTTGTTTGCTGCATGGTCCGTCCTCAAAGGTGAAATTGCGTTGAATCAAATTAATAATGTTTAATGATGGGGTGCCGCTAGATCAAACATAGTTGGATATACTCATCTGCCTCTTCAGGCGTAAGCCAGTAGGTTGACACCATCCAGTCAGCTGCTAATTTACTCTCTGTCTCCCTACAGGTGTCTGTCTGATGTGCACCGCTCGGGTCTACCTGACAGTGGCGCAAACCAGGCCTCAAAAGCAGACCTGATGTGGAAGGTCAAGTACTCCTTGTCGGGATATGATTTGAAGTATCTGGGGACACGCAACAGGTTACTGAGGCACTGCTCTATTCTGTATGAGCGCTTTTTGCAAGGGTTCATGTTATCGTCATCATTTGCTTTTATCTTGGTAAGTTTCTTTCTCTTCCTCATCATAGGACGCTCACGAGTTACTTGTGAATATGCTGTGCCAGCTGAAGGAGGAGGGCATGATACTGAAGACGCTCGGGGTGAGCTTATACCTGCCCTGTTTCCCAGCTGGAGTTCCAGCTTGTGTCGGGTCTGCACATGTACCAGGTAAGAGCTCCCATTGGTTGTAATGTATCTACTGAGAACATGATCTTTCTACAAATAATATTACAAAACACATGGCATAACAGACACATTGTAGCGACCTGAAACAGAAACATACCTGATGCATTTTTCTTCTCTTTGTCCTGCTTCTGAAGCTGTGGGCGCAAGTCGTCCACCAGAGAGGACTACAACCACCTCTCATTGGACTTCAGCCCTGAGCGCACCTTGCTGAGCAGCCTAGCACTCGCTTTCAAAGTCAGCACTTAGGGCTCAGCCCTGGGTGTAGAGACTAACACCCAGGGCAAGCTGCCCACTGCCTCAGAATACGCTGTCTTATTATTGTAGTGGTATCCTTCATTTTGTAATGCTTTTGTTTCTAACCCAGGGTGAAAAGGTTGAATTCACATGTAAGGGCTGCAAAGGCCTCCACGCCTCAAAGGTGGAGCAGTTCCACACACTGCCTCTGTGAGTTGTCCCTTTATAACCTCTCATAGGACTAGCAGTGTTTAATGAAATGAGTGGTCATTGTGTCCTGAGCCTTTAGGAGTAGTTACCTTCCTGAGCAGGTTGTAGGACTTAGGATGAGCACAACCAAACAAATTTCACTTGTCTGTTATTTTGTTGGTTGGTTTCATTGTCTTTCTGTTCATCTCTTTTCCTCTCGGTCTTTGGGCAGTGTGCTGGTTCTGCATCTGAAGAGGTTTGGAGGACCTAGGGGTTGGAGAAGCTGGAGGCTCCTCTTTTCTTTCCTTCGGAGCTGAGGCTCTCCACCCTCTGTGGGGACATGGTGCCACACCTGCACAGTGTCCTCACCAACCAGGCCCCCAGCATCCAGGTGTCCATCCCCCAGACCCTCGCCAGCCAAGTCACCAGCCCACCTGGAGAGGCCAAAGACAGCGCCCTCTGCTGTTCAGGTAGGTCATGGCACCACAACACTATTCTTGCTCCAACACCACACAAACCACCCACTCCCAAAACGGTCCTGCAGACAGAGAAGCTGGAAGCTGCAAATTAAAATGTTTCTTTAGTGATGTGTGGGAGCTGTTTTAGTCCAGAGCAATTCTGACAAGTGACCATGTTTTCACAGCCATTTATATGTATATTTGACCCCTTAGATTCAAATGACAAGGAACCAGGGAAAGTGCTGCAGACAGCCTCAGTGGTGAGGAGAGAGATGGAGAGTTATGACAGAACACTGAGAAAGTTATGAAGAGTACACAATGTAGTATACCTCATGCAGTAGACCAGTAGTGTAGTAGACTGAAGACAGTGTGGTGGACTGTAGAGGAAATGAGAATCCTATGATCACTTGTGTTTTCTTACAGAAGCAGCAGCCAGTGAAGTCAGTGAATGGTTACTACCAGCTGACTGGCGTAGTCTCTCATTTGGGAGGCTCTGCAAACTCCGGTAAGTAAATACCTTAAAACACACACATGCAGATGCACAATACACATGACATAGGCTGAATTCCAAATCACTCCCTTCTCCTCGGCTCTCAATTTGAGCGTCCACGTGCGCCTCTGCCGTATACACGAGGGTGATAATTTCTTTCTTAGCAGATGGGGAGGGGTATGGAACAAAAAGACAAATGATTTGTAGACTGCAAATTGACTGTAAGAAGCCCAAACAGGTATAATATTTGACTATTTTCAAACCTTGCTTACATTTATATACAATCACATATCTCTTTATTGTGCGTGAGAATCATTTGGAACAGATTTCTAAAATGAAAATCACTTGGAGCTGATTTGCTGCTGTTTTTACAGTCTTTTAACAAAGACATTTCATTTTGTCAGAAAACATGGGGGGCCAAATAAAATCACCCCTGGGCCAAATTTCTCCCTCGGGCAGCCATTTGGGGAACCCTTGTGTAGCGGATAGTTAGACCCTCCAATAGCCACTTCGGCCAAGCGAGCAAGGCTGCAGGCTTCAGAGCGAAGTTCCATCCCGACAAGCACTGCGATATGTTTAGAGTTTGCACAATTTAATTCAAAAGAATGGAGAGGCCTGCCTAATTATATGCCACGTGTATTTGTTTATCTCTGATTGCAAATATTGACACATGAAACAAATAAACAGTTCATTTGGGAGGTATTTTTACTGTTACAACACACTCCATTACACACAATAGCCTGGCCCTTGACCTCTAGTCTGTCTTCCTTGTTCCACAGGGCACTACATTAGTGACATCTTGAATGCCAGTGGAAACTGGTTATGCTGTAACGACAGCCAGGTGTCAATGTCCAATGAAGCCACTGTGCTGAGGACCAGAGCCCGGAGTGCTTACATGCTCTTCTATATGTTCAGGTACTGCTTACTCTTGCCATCTATTTTCTTGTGTTGCTATATATGTGTACTGTATGTACAGTACATGGTTCCTTTCACCCTTCAGGGCAAGAGAGCAGGAGGCCCCAGCACACAGGGCCTAACAGGGCCACCAGCACCAGCCCCAGCCTAAACAGGGGCAGCCCCTTTACCAGCCTCCGAATCACTCAGACCTGCATCAACAGGTGTAGTACCAGGCCCAGCCTCAAACCCCCAGCCCAGCCTCAACAGGGCAGAACCTGGACCAACCTCAACACTCTCAGCCCTGCCTCAACTCCCTCAAACCTGCCTCAACAGGGGCAGCACTGGGCCCAACATCAACATCCCCGAGCACAGCCTCAACAGGGGCAGCACCAGGCCCAGCTTCAACACCCCCAGCCAAGCCTCAACAGGGGAAGAACCAGGCCCAGTCTCAACATGTTCAGAACAAGGCCCAGGCCCGACAAACTCAGACCTGCCTCAACAGGGGCAGCACTCGCCCAACATCCGACCCCCAAGAAAAGAAATGATGACTTGTCTGTTAATCATGCTGCTCAAGGAAGACTTGCTCTTCAACACTAGCATGAACATTATTTTCAGTAGCGTATGTCATAAATCTCTGCCCTTGTTTTGACTACTTTTGACTAATGTATAAAGCGCATGTAAAAAAATAATAAAGTATACACACTAAATGTAGGACACATGTAAATGTGGTGGATAGAGTGTTTGATCATTTAGACGGTATAACATCCCTTCTATTTGGTTTGGTTTGAAATCCTCCTGTTGTGAAAAACACTGTGGTGTATAACCTCTTATTCAGCATGTTCACACTGGAATTCCTGCAATATTCAACAATGATCCAGGACCCCAGGATGTCAAATCAAATCAAAGTTTATTTGTCACGTGCGCCGAATACAACAGGTGTAGACCTTACAGTGAAATGCTTACTTACAGGCTCTAACCAATAGTGCAAAAAAAGGTATTAGGTGAACAATAGGTAGGTAAACAAATAAAACAACAGTAAAAAGACAGGCTATATACAGTAGCGAGCATAGTTAAAGTGACTATGCATATATAATTAACAGAGAGTAGCAGCAGCGTATAACGGGTTGGGGGCTTCATGCACCAGACCTGCAGTGCGCCTCTCCAGCCCGGTGCGTCCAGTGCCAGCTCCCAGCACTCGCCCAGAGGTGAATGAGACCAGCCCGGTGCGTCCAGTGCCAGCTCCCTGCACTCGCCCAGAGGTGAATGAGACCAGCCCGGTACGTCCAGTGCCAGCTTCCCGCACTCGCCCAGAGGTGCGTGAGACAAGCCCGGTACGTCCAGTGCCAGCTCCACGCACCAGGCGTCCTGTGCGTATCCCCAGCTCGGTGCGTCCAGTGCCAGCTCCCCGCACTCGCCCAGAGGTGCGCCTCCCCAGCCCAGTACGTCCTGTTCCTGCTCCACGCACCAGTCCTCTAGGGTGTCGTCCCAGCCCAGTACATTCTGTTCCTGCTCCACGCACCAGGCCTCTAGGGTATCGTCCCAGCCCAGTACGTCCTGTTCCGGTTCCACGCACCAGACCTCCAGTGCGTCTTCTCGGGCCGGTACGGCCCGCACCGGATTAGCCACCGACAAAGGCCCACCCGAGGTCGGAGTCCGCACTTTTGGAGGGGGGGGTACTGTCATGTCCTGGCCATAGATAGCCCTCTGGGTTATCTATGGGGTTTTGGGCCAGGACGTGACCAGGGGTGTTTTTGTTCTATGTTTGTTTTCTATGTTGGGTTTTGTGTTGGTTCCCAATTAGAGGCAGCTGTTAGTCGTTGCCTCTAATTGGGAATCCTATTTAGTTTGTTTCCTTCCCCACTTGCCTTTGTGGGTTATTGTTTCTGTTAATGCATATGTTAGTGCTTTACTGATGTTACGGTCTGTTATTCTTTATTGTTTTGTAGTTGGTTCCATTTTGTATTAAAAACATGTGGAACGCTATGCCTGCTGAGCCTTGGTCCAGTTCTTCCTCAGATCGTGACACTGGATGCTTTAAAAAAAGAATGAATAACCAGACCTGGGTGTGATAGAGTTCCCGCTAGAGGGACAACTTCCGGTGAACCTGGAGGGCGCGCAATTCAAAGAAATAATCACAAAAATTATGGAAATGAAACATTTAGGAAAATACATGTGTCTTATATAGGTTGAAAGCTTAAATTCTTGTTAATCGAACTGCACTGTTCGATTTAGAGTAGCCATTACAGCGAAAGCATGCCATGCAATTGTTTGAGGACGGCGCCACAACAAAATATTTTTCCACGGAACAGGTTTTATAAATTGACAAATAGTGATTAAATATTCACTTACTTTTTGAAAATATTCCTCTGATTTGTCATCCAAAGGGTCCCAGCTATAAAATGTAGTGTTGTTTTGTTAGATAAAATCCTTTATATCCCAAAAAGTCAGTTTAGATGGCGCCATCGATTTGAGTAATCCTTGGTTCAACATGCAGAGAAAGGAATCCAAAAATCTACCCCTAAACTTTGTTAAAACAAGTCAAAATACGTTTATTTTGACTCCTCAGACCCTAAAATGTAATCAAACTATAATATTTCATACGGAAAGAAGGAATAGGAAATCAATAGGAAATCAATATTAGCAGGTGCGTCTTGTCTTCATCGCGGGTGCATACACAAATTTCCAATAGTGTGTCCCAGTACTGAAACTCATTATTCTTACTCGTTTTAGAAGAAACAAGCCTGAAACCTTGAACATAGAGTGCTGACACCCTGTGAAAGCCATAGGAATTGCATACTGGAGCTAGATTTAATTGTTTCCCTACGGAACAGGGCGTGACTAACTGTAAATGTCCAATAAGAAAAACATGTTTTCATTTGCGGTTGTAAAATATTTTGCTATGGTATTCCCTAATGAAATGTGACCCAGGTCTGCTAATAACCACCAACTATTGACAGACATACAGACAGACAGGAAGCTGTTATTAACTACTTAGGGAGCAGCCCCACTCCCGACACTACCCGGTGAAATGTAAGGCGCCAAATTCAAAATCCAAAAGTTGAATTATTAAACATTCATCAAAATACGTTTATTGCATAGTCATCAAAAGCTCTGATTCTTGGCAATATCACAGCATTGTCAGATTTCAAAAAGGCTTTACGGCGAAAGCACAACATTTGATTGTTTGAGGATAGCCCCTCTCATATTTTATGCATTAGCATAAATCCATAACCAAAGCGGGTCTCATAAAACGCATAAGATCGCTCATATAAAATCCCTTACCTTTCAAAGAACTTCTGCTGAGGGCTTCCCAAGTGTCCAACGAAGACATCCAATGGTTCTTTTGTTAGAAAAATCATTTATTATATCCATAAATCTCTGTTTGGTTGAAGCGTTCACAAAATACAGCGTCCCCTCGCCCATTGAACCGTGAAGAGAACACGTTCAACCTATACCTATACACTTGTCCAAGAACAATCAAACATCATTGATAATGTATCCTTAGGAACACTTTTATGTATATTTACTATAATACTTCAACCGGATTATAAACTGGACGATAGGAAAGGAAAAAAACACAGCGCGTGCGAGCCCGTGAACGCGCCTCCTCTTCTGTTTACATCCGATGACTAGTTCGAAATTCTTCTTCTATTACCATCCAGAGCAACCTAACATCACCAAACACTGTCTAGAGACTGTTGACATCCAGTGGAAGCAATAGGTACTGCAATCTTACTCCCTTATATGGCTGTTTTCAATAGGGAGTGGTTCAAAATGAGGCAATGTGTCAAAAACACTTTTTCCAGGTCAGAAATTCCTCTGGTTTTCGCCTGCTATATTAGTTCTGTTATACTCACAGACAATATTTTAACACTCTTTGAAACTTCAGAGTGTTTCCTATCCAATAGTACTAATTATGTGCATATCCTGAGTGGCAGGCCAAACTCTCCAAAACCGACACCTCAGCTGCCGCTCCCTAAGAAGTTAAAGGAATTCAGTAGAATGGCTAAATATGAGTTGGCACAGCAATGCATGCTGAAATCAACTGCAATTACAATGCAATAGGTGTTCCAGCAATAACTTCCCTAAGCGTATTGTGTCCCAAATGGAACCCTATTTCCTATATAGTGATGGACCCTGGCCAAAAGCAGTGCACTATACAGGGAAAATGGTGCCATTTGAGACGACGCTTAATGTCATTATTCACATTCTATGTAGGCCTTATGTACTGCATCTGTCTTGAAAACACAGGCCACTTTTTCATCCATGGATATAAAGTCACCACAAGTACAACAGGGCATGTAAACTTCAATCATACATTTATAATCTTAGTTAGTTAAATTAGTTAGGAATTAGTAAAAATTAGGTGAAGGTTAGGGTCAAGGTAAGGGTCAGTTTTAGGTTTTGTCTATAATCTGCTTGTCAATGGGTTGCTGGTCAGAAAAGTCCCTCATGATGGGTATAATACCTACTTTTATAAGTGTTTGTCTCCCCCTACTGGCTGTTTTCTACAAGCTCAGTTTCTTCCTTCTATTACTGTGACCTTGACCAATAGAGATAGATAAGATGACTCATCTGTATATCTGTGATGCGTCTGTGACACTATGGGCAGCACCATTGAGGCTACAACCTATAGGAAAACCCACCCAGTTGACAACTTTGACTACTTTAAAATGGTGGAAGGATGGTGGAAGCCCAGATTGTTTTCTCGGAGGAGAGGAAGTAGAAACTGGAATCAAACTATATCCATTCCTCTTGACAATTCTGCTCTGTTGAAGAGCAAAGGTGAACACATTGTTTTTGGAAGATTATTTAAGATCCAACCCTTCATTCTAGTGTTGTCACTGAAGATATGAGCTATGAGTATGAGCTATGGACTCACAACCTGGATTCGGTTATATGTAGCAAAATTGGAAATTGTGTTTTGACATTGGATAAAAAGTAGAGACTCAGAGCTATGAAATGATATATAAACTACTGCATTTGAGGAACAAAGGCAAAGAAATTCTGCTTTGAAAGTTGATTAACTTGTAAACCCACTTTTGAGAAAATGGCCTTTGAACGGTATCTAGTGAAGAGCTCTTCTTTGTCTACACCCATTCAGCATAGTTCACACGCTCTTAACTGGTATTTGATCTGTTTAGGAAAAGTTTATAAGTATATTTGAACGCGTTCTCTTTACGGTACAATGGGCGATTGGACGTTGGATTTTCTGATCATAACGCACCAACCAAACTGAGATTTATGGATATAATAAATGACTTTTTCGAACAAAAGAACCATGGATTGTCTTCGTTGGACACTTGGGAAGCCCTCAGCAGAAGTTCTTCAAAAGGTAAGGGATTTGTTTTCGCTGTGAAATGTGTTTTGTGTGAACCGCGATGGTTTATGAATTTATGCTAATTGAAGGTGCTACCCTCAAACAATCAAATGTTGTGCTTTTTTTAAATCTGTGTTATTGTGATATTGCCAAGAAGCAGAGCTTTTGATGACTATGCAACACTTGTATATTGATGGATTTGGATTCTGAATTTGGTGCCTTGCATTTCACCGGGTAGTGTCGGGAGTGGGGCGCTAGCGCTAGCTCCCCACTGCTCCCTAAGTAGTTAAAAACAATTATGGAAGTATACAAAACATTAAGGACACCTTCCTAATACTGAGTTGCACCCCCCGGCCTTTTGCCCTCAGAATAGCCTCAATTTGGACTCTACAAGATGTCGGAAGCGTTCTACAGGAATGATGGCCCATGTTGACTCCAATAATTGCCACAGAAGTGTCAAGTTTGCAGGATGTCCTTTGGGTGGTGGACCGTTCTTGATACACACGGAAACTGTTTTGGCGTGAATAACCCAGCGCTTTGCAGTTCTTGACACAAACCGTGAGCCTGGCACCTACTACCGTTCCCCATTCAAAGGTAATTAAATATGTTGTTTTACCTATTCAAACTCTGAATGGCACATGTACACAATCCATGTCTCAACTGTCTCAAAGCTTAAAAAATATTATTTAATCTGTCTCCTCTCTCTCTCTCTCTCTCTCTCTCTCTCTCTCTCTCTCTCTCTCTCTCTCTCTCTCTCTCTCTGTGATTGTGTGGGCGAAGACAGGTGTGCTGGAGTCAGAGCAGATCCCCACCAACTGCAACCTGTTCCATAATCAAGACCTCTACAAATACCTGCCATTTCCACACGGCCAGTTTGTAATCTCTGCTCAGTCAGTCTACGCTTTCTAGCCGCTTGTTACTATTTAGATCCTGTTGTGCCTGTTTCCTGTCTGATGCTGTTTTCCTCGCCGCTACAGTTCTGCCTGCTCTGACTGGTGCCTGTCTCCTGTCCCATGTCTCGTCATCCTGCTACTCTGTCCTGGAATCCTCACTCTACTACTCCCTTGGATTCCATCCCGGACCTGCTTACCCTGTTTCAACCACTCTCGCTCCAGCCTCAGCCTCCGCACCTGGTTTCCAGCAACCCTCCCGAGCTTCCCTGACATGCACTCCATCTTCCCCTGTGTTTCAATAAATACCTTGGTTACTTCATCCCGCCTACTTGTCCGAGTCTGCTCTTGGGTTTCCTGTTCCACTTCGCATAACAAATGCGCTTTTTGGGCAGAAATGCGTTTTTGGGCAGAAATGGCTTCTTTAACATGTGAACTTTCATGTGCCTTAATAACAAACTTGTATGCCATCTGTAAATACAAATAAAACTGTTAAATTATGAACCTTGTTAAGCCACAGAAAAAGGTGCAATCTCTTCCCAATAGCCATGACTGGCTTAGCTAATAAGTGGGCTGGACATGCCGAGAGATGAGTTCGAATTGGACGTTGAGCTGGTCAGTCTGCTTTTAATCCTGTCGAACGCGGCTTTAAAAAATATATATATATTGTGAAGTGCAGCTGCATAAGTGTTGCTCTCCACCTTCTGGAGGATCACGTTTTGAAATCAGTGGAATTAGAATATGATAGCTAAAGAGATGGAGAAAACACCTGTCTTCAAACTAAGGGCAACCGTGGCATGACATTCCTGACAGGGAGACATTGTTTACCTAGCTGTTAGTGTACTGTTAGCTTGCTAGCTAACGTTAGCTGGCTGGCTCCCTAGTTGACGTTATTATTCATATCCCAGAGCCATTATCTTTTCTAGTTAGAGCAAAATGTTAGCTAGCTAACGTTGAACCTGGTTGTTTATTCCCAGCACTGTGGCACTGTGTTAACTTGTAACGGGCTACCTTCAGACGAGGCTTGTGGGCATTCTAGAGCAAAGCAACCAACATGTATGCTTTCGTGAGAGTCACCTTTCCAAAGAGGTGTAGACCGAACCGTTCGGACACTACTGCCTGTTTATGTGAGAAGACATTTTCAGGATGTCTCATGGTCTGACAAACACAGCTGTAGCTCTGCCACCTTCCACGGCAGATGCAGACGGGCGACATCGGTGGATGCGGTGGATTGAGAAGCATCCCATGTAAAACTCATACCTTGTTATCTTCCTCTTTGTGGTGAAAACCACAGAGTGAAGGGTTGGATCATAAATAACCTTCCAAAAACATTAAAAAGAGGAAGAAATGTGGCATTTAACAGAATGAACAAGGGAACGAGAGGACGTTATACACTACTGTCTGGTCTACAAGCCTGCGTCCCATGTAGTGCACTGTATAGAAAATAGGGTGCCATTAAGGACACATATCAAGTCTCCTTCTTATTGGTTGATAGAGCTTTGTGAAACAGTCCTGTCACCTGCTGTGGACCACAGACAGAGAACAGAGAGGGAGCGGGTGGAGACCCCATTAGACACTATGCATGAGTGTGTGGGTATGTAGCAGACAGGTCTACTGGTGCATGGTGTTGCCATTGGTCACCTACACTTTGTCCCTTGTACAGTGAAGGTTGTGAGTTATTCTCACCCTTCATTAGCACTGTGTGTGTGTGTGTGTTTCCTCTCAGTACTGTTCTGCCCTCTGTGTGTGTCCAGGTCACACTGTTTTAAGTATCCAATCACATTCAATCACTAAGCTGGTAGACCTTGTAAAAGAACATTGTTCCTTTTATTTATTCATCTGTGACTTTGTTATTCTCATTATTAAAGTGATAAGTATAGGTTAATATTTGGTCCCGCTTTTTTTGTATTGAGTTTAAGCCAATGGCAAATCATGTTTCTAATAAAAATTATGAGTTAATAAAGTTGCATACAAACATGGTTTCTTGAGTAAGGCAGCTTCAAAACGTAGTTGTTTCAGCCTAGCTCAAAGCTTTCTGTGGTGGTGGGACAGCCAGCGAAATGAACTGTTTCACTGCCAGACAAGGCTCTGCTGATAGCCAGGTGTAGCAGTGGTAAGGTGTTGGGACTGCTGTTGGGACAGCTTTATGTAGGCTCTAACAGTTTATGGCCACTGTGTTGGTGAACTGTGTTTATACGTGATCAGGGTTGTATTCATTCTGCAGCAACTGATGATGATGGGTAAAGGGACATTATGAGTATCATGTAGTATCCTTAACCTATCGCTGTTACATTGAACTGGGTGAATGGAATAGGACTGACAGTCATCCAATATGCTGCAATAGAAAAAGGCCATGCTCATGAAAAATGTAATCGTCCTCCCTCATCTTAAACAGCAGCGACCACTACCGGTGGAGAGGAATAATAACCAAACAAGACATCCCTAACCAATAACATACACTGCTCCACAGAAATCACAAATACTAAAATGACACCGTCTACTAGATTCAGATTCAGCTGAGGGACAATTTCTTTCTTGAGCGGTGGTCTGGGTGCCGGGAAACAACATAATTGCAAATAATTTTGTAGAATACAAATTGACCGCAAGAAGCCGAAATAGATGTAATATTTGACTAAAACATAATAATTTCAAAACTTGCTTACATTTGTATGTATCTCTATTATGCTTGGGAATACTTGGGAACAGATTTCCTGAATTAAAATGAATAAGAACTGATTTCCTGGTGTTTTTACAGTCTGTTATGTCCAACAATAAAACCATGAAAAATAAATAAAACCATTGCCAGTTGGGGAACCCTAATATAGTGATTGAAAATAGCATTAGCACATTGACTGGAAGTCTATGGGTATTGTAAGGGAATTATTCCCTATGTGCACACAAGTCACCACAGGAAACGTCTTTGATCAGAGGTTAATTTGTTTAATAAGAATTGCAAGCCGGATTTCAACACGGAGCATACACTTACAGTAATTTGCAAGTAACAGACTCAGCACAAAAGATGGTGTTTTCCCTTTATATCCCCTACTGAGGATCACCCTGCCCAGGGTGATGTCCCTTAACTTTAATCCCATATAAGCTCATAATTCATAGTTGATAATACAAAGATGTCTCTGCTAGGTGGAGTTCAGCTTATTGTGTTACAGGAAGTTAGTTTCCCAGTCACTCTTCCCCTTATTGCTATCATGTGCTAGCAGAAGTAAGACTGGAACATGGCAACAACAGGAACTCTTAATTCCCTTTATCCATCTGTTACCCAAAGTATAGTTTCATCACACAGACATATTTGTACTTTGTACAGTTGACCTTTTCATGCACTTGCACGGTCTAAAACGGACTCTTAAGCTCAAGCTAAAGCAAAACATGAATCATTGTACTTTTGTAGTCACAGGTGTTCCTATAATGTACAGATATTATACAATTCCTTTCAGTATCTGCTATCATGCCATAGACCTCCAGTCATTGCGGTAACTCTAGTCAGCATTGGCTCATAAACTACCTCTTCCTTCATACTGGACACAGATACATAAAAATTGGATCCACAAGTTATTCTGACTCTGGGGAAGTAGATAAAGAGCATAATTTACAAAATCCAGATGTTTCTCTTTTAAGTCACATTTTTCACTTAGTCTTCCATTGAAATCAATGACTGACTAAGTGCAAATTTGACATAAATGGAAGATATGATTCACCCCATATGATCCCAGAGTATGAAGCATCTCTGTTGTATCATCTGTAAATGGAGGAAGAATAGCTGTACTTTTAAAGTGGTGTTTTCTCACTCATCTCTCTTCCTGTTGAGGGGGACTTGTGATTGTTAAAAATGCAGCTGCTCACAGCAACAGGAAATATAGTGGCCAGTTACAGTTAACCCCTCACCTTGCTAACGTTAGCCAGCTAGCTAATGTTAGTAGAATTCATAACATATCATATGTTTAGAAAATTCATAATATATTGTACGCTTTGCAAATTCAGAACATATCGCATACATTGCAATTGTAACATATCATACTAAATGGATGATGGACATCCCCAAATTGATACATACCATGTGAAACGTAACATATCATACTAAATGGAGTGTCTCGGCATTACATACAGGATAGTACGAAATGCTCTGAGACCAGGTTGGAAATACAGACTGGGGAGGGGAGTAACATAGAACTTTATGAACAGGAAAATGAATGTTTCTGCAGTTAGTATACATCCTGAAGTACAGAGCCTCAAACATTTCAGAACATTTAACCTCTAGTCTTAAAGGAACAACCTTTCATTTAGGAGATTTAGGTTGTATTTAACATTTCATGTATCATTTCATGTATATAATTTCCAAATCTTTCCCTTGTGAAGTAAGACATATTCATTTGGAAGTCACATTGTATTCTGTTTTTGAATATTAATAATCTGTTTATTTTACTCAGTTGAGTTTTAAAGACTTGGGACATGAAGCATCGGCCAACCTCATCACATTACCATAAGGTAAATGCTGGGCCAATTGTGTGCCGCTCTATGGGACTCCCAATCATGGCTGGATGTGATGCTGCGCCACTCAGGAGCCCCAAATATGCTCTTGTTCACTATAACCTGTCCACGTCTCTTCCTGTCAACATAAATCGAATTGCTCCTTTAAAATATACTTTGTTACTTTATGGAGCTGCACACAGTACAATGGACAGTATATTCTGTCATCCTGTTAAACAGCTGCTTTAGCTTAACAGTCTGTTGTGTCTGAGAACGTACAGTGTTATAGGTGTAGGGAGGACTTCACACCTTAACCAGTGGTTTGAGCAGACAGCAACCTTCAGCAGATAGACACCATGCATGAGTGTGTGGGTATGTAGCTGGTGCATTGTGCTTGGTGTTGCCATTGGTCACCTACACATTGTCCCTTGTACAGTGAAGGTTGTGAGTCATTCTCACCTTTCATTAGCAACGTTTTTTTTTCTTCGTGGCTGTGTGTGTTTCCTCTCAGTACGGTTCTGCCCTCTGTGTGTGTCCAGGCCACTTTGTATTAAGTATCCAATCACATTCAATCAGGAGCTGGTAGATCTTGTTAAAGGACATTGTTGCTTCATTTATTAATCTGTGACTTTGTTATTATTATTATTAAATTGATAAGCATAGGTTAATAATTTGTATCACTTTCTTTTTACTAAGCATGAACCTACTGCAAATCACATGACATGTTTCTAATAAAAATAAGGAAGAAGCATTTTACAGAGTACAGTATCACTACATACTATCTAAATCTAAAGAACAATTTGTCTTATTTTTTCTCTCTTCCTCATTCTCTTAATTTTCTTCTTCCTCTTCTATGTCTCTCTCTGACACTAAGGCTCTATCTCAATTAGTCCTTCCTAGATTCCTCTCCTCCTGTCTCCTCTCCTCCTTTCAACCCTATTAGAAGAGAAGGTCCAAGGTCCCTCCCCTAGGATTGTATTATCCTATGTATTTTGAGAAGGAGGGGAGGAAGGAGGATGTGAGGAGGAATCAAGTAAGGGTGCATTAAAAAAGACCCCGTTTGCAAGTCTGTAATACAACTATTTCACCTCTTTGGTGTGTTCATCTCTCACTTTAACCAATAGGTGGGATCATCACTTAACCATTCAGCACTATATCCAACCATCAACATAATAACTACTAGAGAGAGATTGTGACAGTAGGTTATTGTTACACCACTATCTCACAGATCCAGTTATGATTTGTGCTACATTTGTCATCATTCCATGTCTTTACAGGGTCAGCTTGTCCATAGTATATCTCAGCACAGTCCTCCTGCCCACTATCATCAGGCTGTCCTGTCCCCCAGTACCTAAACAACACAGAGATCCAGACAGTCAGACACTGTGGTACAAACATCCTCCTCAATTATAGACAGTCCTATGTTTTATCAGTTTTAAAGAAACACTCTGTAAGATGATCATACCATTATCAAGAATGGGCCATCAACAATTATATATATTTTCTTTACTCTTTCGATTACGTTTTTGCATGTAAATATTACCTGGTTTCTATAATAAATCTATAGTTCTAATTGAATGACATTCATGAGTCGAAACATACATTTTGATTAACATGTATTGTATCTCCATATCACAAGGTAAAATGGTCAAATCTCTCACCCTGTAATCAGTGTTGTGCCATCCACCCACTTCCAGGTCCCCTCAGTAACAGAGTCAGTCAGACCAATCCAGGCTCTCAAGTGGAGGTTGAAGAGAAATGTCTGTTGTTGAGAAAGATAAAGAGGATGTCATTCTTAATACATTCATAAAATACAGCCCACATATTAGTGTACGGATGAAAATGATACTCTCTCTCTCTCTCTCTCTCTCTCTCTCTCTCTCTCTCTCTCTCTCTCTCTCTCTCACACCTGTTCCTTTATGCTGTTTATGATCACCAGGTCTGCTCCTCTCTCCAGACAGTCCTGTCTGCTCTCCTCCCAGGATTTCTCCTTATTAGAGAGGAAGTACAAACTGGAGTCAAAGTATCTCCATCCCTCCTGACTATGCTGCTCTGTTGAAGAGCAAAGGTGAACACATTGAGAAACTTAGCCAGTATCTCTATATTCATCAACCCAATGATATAAAATTACTGTTGATTTTACAGTTTGTATCTCACCTATCACAAAAAGCTTTGACTGAAGATAGCCTTTCTCTTTAATCAGGTTGTATCTGGTCTGTAGCTGGTCTCTCCCTGCAGTTGCATTGATTTTATGAAGGGAAAAACTGCAACAAGTTATTCCTTTTATCCTCAGAATCTTTGATGGCTCTGTTAGCTTCAAATTATAAACACATAGTTACTAGGTAAAACACCTGGTAAATAGGCCTAGAAACCAGCACTTCTTACAACTAGGTGATAAGCAATTAACTTGGGCACGAACTCACAGTAGACAGAAAGGCCAATGATCCCAGCCAGTAGAACACACAACAGCCCCAGACACACTGCAGCAACAAGGAAGGGTCTCTTCCCTGAGCTATCAGGCTCTGTAGACACATAAAATATAATTGTATGGTCGGTCTGTCTGTGTGTCTGTCTGTGTTTGTGTGTTACCTGAGTGCTGGTCTCCTGGTCCATTATTAGGAGCAGTGTCTGCTGTCTCTTCTCTCTTGGTGCTGGTCTCACCGTCTCTCAGGGTGTCTGCACTGAAGTAAATATCCACAATCCTCTCCTCCATCTCACCTCTGTCAAACTTCACCTTCTTGTTCATATCTGGTTCAGCATAGATGACCTGAGACATCTTCAACAACTTACTGTGTTTTCTGTCTATACTCAGGATCTGGTCCTATTGTTGACCCTGTGTCTGTTTCTGTATCTGCTCTGAGTCTGAAACTGACTGTTTATGATGTCATCCCCAGAATTAAAGGGACATGTAAAAATAGGAAGATGAAGAAAGAGTAATGTTGTGTCTACTGTACTGACCTCATGTTGTGTCTACTCTACTGACCTCATGTTGTGTCTACTGTCTGACCTCATGTTGTGTCTACTGTACTGACCTCATGTTGTGTCTACTGTCTGACCTCATGTTTTGTCTACTGTACTGACCTCATGTTGTGTCTACTGTCTGACCTCATGTTGTGTCTAATGTACTGACCTCATGTTGTGTCTAATGTACTGACCTCATGTTGTGTCTACTGTACTGACCTCATGTTGTGTCTAATGTACTGACCTCATGTTGTGGCTAATGTACTGACCTCATGTTGTGTCTAATGTTCGGACCTCATGTTGTGTCTACTGTCTGACCTCATGTTGTGTCTAATGTACTGACCTCATGTTGTGTCTACTGTACTGACCTCATGTTGTGTCTAATCTACTGACCTCATGTTGTGTCTACTGTACTGACCTCCTGTTGTCTCTAATGTACTGACCTCATGTTGTTTCTAATGTACTGACCTTATGTTGTGTCTAATGTACTGACCTCATGTTGTGTCTACTGTACTGACCTCATGTTGTGTCTACTGTACTGACCTCATGTTGTGTCTACTGTACTGACCTCATGTTTTGTCTACTGTACTGACCTCATGTTTTGTCTACTGTACTGACCTCATGTTGTGTCTACTGTACTGACCTCATGTTGTGTCTACTGTCTGACCTCATGTTTTGTCTACTGTAATGACCTCATGTTGTGTCTACTGTCTGACCTCATGTTGTGTCTAATGTACTGACCTCATGTTGTGTCTAATGTACTGACCTCATGTTGTGTCTACTGTACTGACCTCATGTTGTGTCTACTGTACTGACCTCATGTTGTGTCTATTGTACTGACCTCATGTTTTGTCTACAGTACTGACCTCATGTTGTGTCTACTGTCTGACCTCATGTTGTGTCTAATGTACTGACCGCATGTTGTGTCTAATGTACTGACCTCAAGTTGTGTCTACTGTACTGACCTCATGTTGTGTCTACTGTCTGACCTCATGTTGTGTCTACTGTAATGACCTCATGTTGTGTCTACTGTACTGACCTCATGTTGTGTCTACTGTACTGACCTCATGTTGTGCCTACTGTACTGACCTCATGTTGTGTCTACTGTACTGACCTCAGTTGTGTCTAATGTTCTGAACTCATGTTGTGTCTACTGTACTGACCTCATGTTGTGTCTACTGTACTGACCTCATGTTGTGTCTATTGTACTGACCTCATGTTGTGTCTACTGTACTGACCTCATGTTTTATCTAATGTACTGACCTCATGTTGTGTCTACTGTACTGACCTCATGTTGTGTCTACTGTACTGACCTCATGTTGTGTCTACTGTACTGACCTCATGTTGTGTCTACTGTACTGACCTCATGTTGTGTCTACTGTACTGACCTCATGTTGTGTCTACTGTACTGACCTCATGTTGTGTCTAATGTACTGACCTCATATTGTGTCTAATGTACTGACCTCATGTTGTGTCTACTGTACTGATCTCATGTTGTGTCTACTGTACTGACCTCATGTTGTGTCTAATGTACTGACCTCATGTTGTTTCTACTGTCTGACCTCATGTTGTGTCTAATGTACTGACCTCATGTTGTGTCTAATGTACTGACCTCATGTTGTGTCTAATGTACTGACCTCATGTTGTTTCTACTGTCTGACCTCATGTTGTGTCTAATGTACTGACCTCATGTTGTGTCTACTGTACTGACCTCATGTTGTGTCTACTGTACTGACCTCATGTTGTGTCTAATGTACTGACCTCTAATGTGTCTAATGTACTGACCTCATGTTGTGTCTACTGTACTGACCTCATGTTGTATCTACTGTACTGACCTCATGTTGTGTCTAATGTTCTGACCTCATGTTGTGTCTAATGTTTGGACGTCATGTTGTGTCTACCGTCTGACCTCATGTTGTGTCTAATGTACTGACCTCATGTTGTGTCTAATGTACTGACCTCATGTTGTGTCTACTGTACTGACCTCATGTTGTGTCTACTGTACTGACCTCATGTTGTGTCTAATGTACTGACCTCATGTTGTGGCTAATGTACTGACCTCATGTTGTGTCTAATGTTTGGACCTCATGTTGTGTCTACTGTACTGACCTCATGTTGTGTCTAATGTACTGACCTCATGTTGTGTCTACTGTACTGACCTCATGTTGTGTCTACTGTACCAACCTCATGTTGTGTCTATTGTACTGACCTCATGTTGTGGCTAATGTACTAACCTCATGTTGTGTCTACTGTTCTGACCTCATGTTGTGTCTACTGTTCTGACCTCATTTTGTGTCTACTGTACTGACCTCATGTTGTGTCTACTGTACTGACCTCATGTTGTGTCTAATGTTCGGACCTCATGTTGTGTCTACTCTCTGACCTCATGTTCTGTCTAATGTACTGACCTCATGTTGTGTCTAATGTACTGACCTCATGTTGTGTCTAATGTTCGTACCTCATGTTGTGTCTAATGTACTGACCTCATGTTGTGTCTACTGTACTGACCTCATGTTGTGTCTACTGTACTGACCTCATGTTGTGTCTAATGTTCTGACCTCATGTTGTGGCTAATGTACTGACCTCATGTTGTGTCTAATGTTCGGACCTCATGTTGTGTCTACTGTCTGACCTCATGTTGTGTCTAATGTACTGACCTCATGTTGTGTCTACTGTACTGACCTCATGTTGTGTCTAATCTACTGACCTCATGTTGTGTCTACTGTACTGACCTCATGTTGTCTCTAATGTACTGACCTCATGTTGTTTCTAATGTACTGACCTTATGTTGTGTCTAATGTACTGACCTCATGTTGCATCTAATGTACTGACCTCATGTTGTGTCTAATGTACTGACCTCCTCTTGTTTCTAATGTACTGTCGTCATGTTGTGTCTAATGTACTGACCTCATGTTGTGTCTAATGTACTGACCTCATGTTGTGTCTAATGTACTGACCTCATCTTGTTTCTAATGTACTGACCTCATGTTGTGTCTACTGTACTGACCTCATGTTGTGTCTAATGTACTGACCTCAAGTTGTGTCTACTGTACTGACCTCATGTTGTGTCTACTGTCTGACCTCATGTTGTGTCTACTGTACTGACCTCATGTTGTGTCTACTGTACTGACTTCATGTTGTGTCTACTGTACTGACCTCATGTTGTGTCTACTGTACTGACCTCATGTTGTGTCTAATGTTCTGACCTCATGTTGTGTACTGTACTGACCTCATGTTGTGTCTACTGTACTGACCTCATGTTGTGTCTATTGTACTGACCTCATGTTGTGTCTACTGTACTGACCTCATGTTGTGTCTACTGTACTGACCTCATGTTGTGTCTACTGTACTGACCTCATGTTGTGTCTACTGTACTGACCTCATGTTGTGTCTACTGTCTGACCTCATGTTGTGTCTACTGTACTGACCTCATGTTGTGTCTACTGTCTGACCTCATGTTGTGTCTACTGTACTGACCTCATGTTGTGTCTACTGTACTGACCTCATGTTGTGTCTACTGTACTGACCTCATGTTGTGCCTACTGTACTGACCTCATGTTGTGTCTACTGTACTGACCTCATGTTGTGTCTAATCTACTGACCTCATGTTGTGTCTACTGTACTGACCTCATGTTGTGTCTAATGTACTGACCTCATGTTGTGTCTAATGTACTGACCTCATCTTGTTTCTAATGTACTGACCTCATGTTGTGTCTACTGTACTGACCTCATGTTGTGTCTAATGTACTGACCTCAAGTTGTGTCTACTGTACTGACCTCATGTTGTGTCTACTGTCTGACCTCATGTTGTGTCTACTGTACTGACCTCATGTTGTGTCTAATGTACTGACCTCATGTTGTGTCTACTGTACTGACCTCATGTTGTGCCTACTGTACTGACCTCATGTTGTGTCTACTGTACTGACCTCATGTTGTGTCTAATGTTCTGACCTCATGTTGTGTCTACTGTACTGACCTCATGTTGTGTCTAATGTACTGACCTCATGTTGTGTCTAATGTACTGACCTCATGTTGTGTCTAATGTTCGTACCTCATGTTGTGTCTAATGTACTGACCTCATGTTGTGTCTACTGTACTGACCTCATGTTGTGTCTACAGTACTGACCTCATGTTGTGTCTAATGTTCTGACCTCATGTTGTGGCTAATGTACTGACCTCATGTTGTGTCTAATGTTCGTACCTCATGTTGTGTCTACTGTCTGACCTCATGTTGTGTCTAATGTACTGACCTCATGTTGTGTCTACTGTACTGACCTCATGTTGTGTCTAATGTACTGACCTCATGTTGTGTCTAATGTACTGACCTCATGTTGTCTCTAATGTACTGACCTCATGTTGTTTCTAATGTACTGACCTTATGTTGTGTCTAATGTACTGACCTCATGTTGCATCTAATGTACTGACCTCATGTTGTGTCTAATGTACTGACCTCCTCTTGTTTCTAATGTACTGTCGTCATGTTCTGTCTAATGTACTGACCTCATGTTGTGTCTAATGTTTGGACCTCATGTTGTGTCTACTACTGACCTCATGTTGTGTCTAATGTACTGACCTCATGTTGTGTCTACTGTACTGACCTCATGTTGTGGCTAATGTACTGACCTCATGTTGTGTCTACTGTTCTGACCTCATGTTGTGTCTACTGTACTGACCTCATGTTGTGTCTACTGTACTGACCTCATGTTGTGGCTAATGTACTGACCTCATGTTGTGTCTACTGTTCTGACCTCATTTTGTGTCTACTGTACTGACCTCATGTTGTGTCTACTGTACTGACCTCATGTTGTGTCTAATGTCTCGACCTCATGTTGTGTCTACTCTCTGACCTCATGTTGTGTCTAATGTACTGACCTCATGTTGTGTCTAATGTACTGACCTCATGTTGTGTCTAATGTTCGTACCTCATGTTGTGTCTAATGTACTGACCTCATGTTGTGTCTACTGTACTGACCTCATGTTGTGTCTACTGTACTGACCTCATGTTGTGTCTAATGTTCTGACCTCATGTTGTGGCTAATGTACTGACCTCATGTTGTGTCTAATGTTTGGACCTCATGTTGTGTCTACTACTGACCTCATGTTGTGTCTAATGTACTGACCTCATGTTGTGTCTACTGTACTGACCTCATGTTGTGGCTAATGTACTGACCTCATGTTGTGTCTAATGTTCTAACCTCATGTTGTGTCTACTGTACTGACCTCATGTTGTGTCTACTGTACTGACCTCATGTTGTGGCTAATGTACTGACCTCATGTTGTGTCTACTGTTCTGACCTCATTTTGTGTCTACTGTACTGACCTCATGTTGTGTCTACTGTACTGACCTCATGTTGTGTCTAATGTTCTGACCTCATGTTGTGTCTACTCTCTGACCTCATGTTGTGTCTAATGTACTGACCTCATGTTGTGTCTAATGTACTGACCTCATGTTGTGTCTAATGTTCGTACCTCATGTTGTGTCTAATGTACTGACCTCATGTTGTGTCTACTGTACTGACCTCATGTTGTGTCTTCTGTACTGACCTCATGTTGTGTCTACTGTACTGACCTCATGTTGTGTCTAATGTACTGACCTCATGTTGTGGCTAATGTACTGACCTCATGTTGTGTCTAATGTTTGGACCTCATGTTGTGTCTACTACTGACCTCATGTTGTGTCTAATGTACTGACCTCATGTTGTGTCTACTGTACTGACCTCATGTTGTGTCTAATGTACTGACCTCATGTTGTGTCTAATGTCTCACCTCATGTTGTGTCTAATGTACTGACCTCATGTTGTGTCTACTGTACTGACCTCATGTTGTGTCTACTGTACTGACCTCATGTTGTGTCTACTGTACTGACCTCATGTTGTGTCTAATGTACTGACCTCATGTTGTGGCTAATGTACTGACCTCATGTTGTGTCTAATGTTTGGACCTCATGTTGTGTCTACTACTGACCTCATGTTGTGTCTAATGTACTGACCTCATGTTGTGTCTACTGTACTGACCTCATGTTGTGGCTAATGTACTGACCTCATGTTGTGTCTACTGTTCTGACCTCATGTTGTGTCTACTGTACTGACCTCATGTTGTGTCTACTGTACTGACCTCATGTTGTGGCTAATGTACTGACCTCATGTTGTGTCTACTGTTCTGACCTCATTTTGTGTCTACTGTACTGACCTCATGTTGTGTCTACTGTACTGACCTCATGTTGTGTCTAATGTTCGGACCTCATGTTGTGTCTACTCTCTGACCTCATGTTGTGTCTAATGTACTGACCTCATGTTGTGTCTAATGTACTGACCTCATGTTGTGTCTAATGTTCGTACCTCATGTTGTGTCTAATGTACTGACCTCATGTTGTGTCTACTGTACTGACCTCATGTTGTGTCTACTGTACTGACCTCATGTTGTGTCTACTGTACTGACCTCATGTTGTGTCTACTGTCTGACCTCATGTTGTGTCTACTGTACTGACCTCATGTTGTGTCTACTGTCTGACCTCATGTTGTGTCTACTGTACTGACCTCATGTTGTGTCTACTGTACTGACCTCATGTTGTGTCTACTGTACTGACCTCATGTTGTGCCTACTGTACTGACCTCATGTTGTGTCTACTGTACTGACCTCATGTTGTGTCTAATCTACTGACCTCATGTTGTGTCTACTGTACTGACCTCATGTTGTGTCTAATGTACTGACCTCATGTTGTGTCTAATGTACTGACCTCAACTTGTTTCTAATGTACTGACCTCATGTTGTGTCTACTGTACTGACCTCATGTTGTGTCTAATGTACTGACCTCAAGTTGTGTCTACTGTACTGACCTCATGTTGTGTCTACTGTCTGACCTCATGTTGTGTCTACTGTACTGACCTCATGTTGTGTCTAATGTACTGACCTCATGTTGTGTCTACTGTACTGACCTCATGTTGTGCCTACTGTACTGACCTCATGTTGTGTCTACTGTACTGACCTCATGTTGTGTCTAATGTTCTGACCTCATGTTGTGTCTACTGTACTGACCTCATGTTGTGTCTAATGTACTGACCTCATGTTGTGTCTAATGTACTGACCTCATGTTGTGTCTAATGTCTCGTACCTCATGTTGTGTCTAATGTACTGACCTCATGTTGTGTCTACTGTACTGACCTCATGTTGTGTCTACTGTACTGACCTCATGTTGTGTCTAATGTTCTGACCTCATGTTGTGGCTAATGTACTGACCTCATGTTGTGTCTAATGTTCGTACCTCATGTTGTGTCTACTGTCTGACCTCATGTTGTGTCTAATGTACTGACCTCATGTTGTGTCTACTGTACTGACCTCATGTTGTGTCTAATGTACTGACCTCATGTTGTGTCTAATGTACTGACCTCATGTTGTCTCTAATGTACTGACCTCATGTTGTTTCTAATGTACTGACCTTATGTTGTGTCTAATGTACTGACCTCATGTTGCATCTAATGTACTGACCTCATGTTGTGTCTAATGTACTGACCTCCTCTTGTTTCTAATGTACTGTCGTCATGTTCTGTCTAATGTACTGACCTCATGTTGTGTCTAATGTTTGGACCTCATGTTGTGTCTACTACTGACCTCATGTTGTGTCTAATGTACTGACCTCATGTTGTGTCTACTGTACTGACCTCATGTTGTGGCTAATGTACTGACCTCATGTTGTGTCTACTGTTCTGACCTCATGTTGTGTCTACTGTACTGACCTCATGTTGTGTCTACTGTACTGACCTCATGTTGTGGCTAATGTACTGACCTCATGTTGTGTCTACTGTTCTGACCTCATTTTGTGTCTACTGTACTGACCTCATGTTGTGTCTACTGTACTGACCTCATGTTGTGTCTAATGTTCGGACCTCATGTTGTGTCTACTCTCTGACCTCATGTTGTGTCTAATGTACTGACCTCATGTTGTGTCTAATGTACTGACCTCATGTTGTGTCTAATGTTCGTACCTCATGTTGTGTCTAATGTACTGACCTCATGTTGTGTCTACTGTACTGACCTCATGTTGTGTCTACTGTACTGACCTCATGTTGTGTCTAATGTTCTGACCTCATGTTGTGGCTAATGTACTGACCTCATGTTGTGTCTAATGTTTGGACCTCATGTTGTGTCTACTACTGACCTCATGTTGTGTCTAATGTACTGACCTCATGTTGTGTCTACTGTACTGACCTCATGTTGTGGCTAATGTACTGACCTCATGTTGTGTCTAATGTTCTAACCTCATGTTGTGTCTACTGTACTGACCTCATGTTGTGTCTACTGTACTGACCTCATGTTGTGGCTAATGTACTGACCTCATGTTGTGTCTACTGTTCTGACCTCATTTTGTGTCTACTGTACTGACCTCATGTTGTGTCTACTGTACTGACCTCATGTTGTGTCTAATGTTCTGACCTCATGTTGTGTCTACTCTCTGACCTCATGTTGTGTCTAATGTACTGACCTCATGTTGTGTCTAATGTACTGACCTCATGTTGTGTCTAATGTTCGTACCTCATGTTGTGTCTAATGTACTGACCTCATGTTGTGTCTACTGTACTGACCTCATGTTGTGTCTTCTGTACTGACCTCATGTTGTGTCTACTGTACTGACCTCATGTTGTGTCTAATGTACTGACCTCATGTTGTGGCTAATGTACTGACCTCATGTTGTGTCTAATGTTTGGACCTCATGTTGTGTCTACTACTGACCTCATGTTGTGTCTAATGTACTGACCTCATGTTGTGTCTACTGTACTGACCTCATGTTGTGTCTAATGTTTGGACCTCATGTTGTGTCTACTACTGACCTCATGTTGTGTCTAATGTACTGACCTCATGTTGTGTCTACTGTACTGACCTCATGTTGTGGCTAATGTACTGACCTCATGTTGTGTCTACTGTTCTGACCTCATGTTGTGTCTACTGTACTGACCTCATGTTGTGTCTACTGTACTGACCTCATGTTGTGGCTAATGTACTGACCTCATGTTGTGTCTACTGTTCTGACCTCATTTTGTGTCTACTGTACTGACCTCATGTTGTGTCTACTGTACTGACCTCATGTTGTGTCTAATGTTCGGACCTCATGTTGTGTCTACTCTCTGACCTCATGTTGTGTCTAATGTACTGACCTCATGTTGTGTCTAATGTACTGACCTCATGTTGTGTCTAATGTTCGTGACCTCATGTTGTGTCTAATGTACTGACCTCATGTTGTGTCTACTGTACTGACCTCATGTTGTGTCTACTGTACTGACCTCATGTTGTGTCTAATGTTCTGACCTCATGTTGTGGCTAATGTACTGACCTCATGTTGTGTCTAATGTCTGCAGACTCATGTTGTGTCTACTGTCTGACCTCATGTTGTGTCTAATGTACTGACCTCATGTTGTGTCTACTGTACTGACCTCATGTTGTGTCTAATCTACTGACCTCATGTTGTGTCTACTGTACTGACCTCATGTTGTCTCTAATGTACTGACCTCATGTTGTTTCTAATGTACTGACCTTATGTTGTGTCTAATGTACTGACCTCATGTTGCATCTAATGTACTGACCTCATGTTGTGTCTAATGTACTGACCTCCTCTTGTTTCTAATGTACTGTCGTCATGTTCTGTCTAATGTACTGACCTCATGTTGTGTCTAATGTACTGACCTCATGTTGTGTCTAATGTACTGACCTCATCTTGTTTCTAATGTACTGACCTCATGTTGTGTCTAATGTACTGACCTCATGTTGTGTCTAATGTACTGACCTCATGTTGTGTCTAATGTTCGTACCTCATGTTGTGTCTAATGTACTGACCTCATGTTGTGTCTACTGTACTGACCTCATGTTGTGTCTACTGTACTGACCTCATGTTGTGTCTAATGTTCTGACCTCATGTTGTGGCTAATGTACTGACCTCATGTTGTGTCTAATGTTCGGACCTCATGTTGTGTCTACTGTCTGACCTCATGTTGTATCTAATGTACTGACCTCATGTTGTGTCTACTGTACTGACCTCATGTTGTGTCTAATCTACTGGACCTCATGTTGTGTCTAATGTACTGACCTCATGTTGTTTCTAATGTACTGACCTTATGTTGTGTCTAATGTTGTCATGATTATCTTCCGGACGGACAGACCAAGGCACTTAGCGATGTAGCCAGAATACATGATTTAATTATAACACACGGACAGAACGAAACAAAACAATAAACGAAGAAACAGACGCGGAGCCCTAACGCTAAATCCTAAAACACGAACCACAGAACTCCTAAACCTAAACATGAATGGCGAAATCTAAGTGAAACACGGAGAAACCTAACTAGACATGACTGTAGAAACCTAACTATGACAAGAACCCGACCGAACACGTAAAAGCTAATATAAACATGACGCATGAACAATAACCCACTCTAAACTAAGGTGCAATCCCCAAACATATAAATGGTTCCCAATTAGAGACAACGAGACTCAGCTGCCTCTAATTGGGAGCCATTAACCCAACATAGAACTAGACACCATAGAACTGTGAAAATCCCCTAAACCAAAATGAACCCAAAACGCTCCAGCCTGAAAACCCAGGACTAAGGCCTTGAGTACTTCTCTCAAAGGCGCGGACTCGACGCTTCCCAAAAAGTCTGTGGGGATCTAGGTGAGTTCCTTTGTCCCTAATGGTAAGAGACTCCGGTGCTGGCCGTACTGGGTCTGATGTCACGCACCGAGGAGGCCCTGGACCCTTTCTGGAATCCTGGTGCGTGGAGCAGAACCTGGCCCTACCGGACCCACGATGCTCACTGGAACTCTGGGGCGTGGAGCAGGAACTGGCAGTACTGGACCTCGTGATGCTCACTTTCTGAACTCTGGGCGCGTGGAGCAGGAACTGGCAGTACTGGGACCTCCGTGATGCTCACTGGAACTCTGGTGCGTGGAGCAGGAACTGGCAGTACTGGACCTTCGATGCTCACTGGAACTCTGCGCGTGAGCAGGAACTGGCAGTACTGGACCTGCGTGATGCTCACTGGAACTCTGCGCGCGTGGAGCAGGAACTGGTCGTACTGGACTCGTGATGCTCACCGAACTCTGGTGCGTGGAGCAGGAACTGGCAGTACCTGGACTCGGGTGATGCTCACTGGGACTCACAATTAGTGCGTGAGCAGGAACTGGTCGTACTGGACTCGTGATGCTCACTGGAACTCTGGTGCGTGGAGCAGGAACCTGGCAGTACTGGACTCATTGATGCTCACCGAACTCTGGTGCGTGAGCAGAACTGGTCGTACTGGACCTGCAGTGATGCTCACCGGAACTCTGCGTCTTGCGTGGAGCAGGAACTGGCAGTACCCGGACTCGTGATGCTCACCTGGGACTCTGGTGCGTGAGCAGGAACTGGTCGCACTGACCTGCGTGATGCTCACTGGAACCCTGGTGCGTGGAGCAGGAACTGGCAGTACTGACTTGTGATGCTCACTGCGGAACACCTGGTGCGTGGAGCAAGGAACTGGTCGCATTGGACTTGGTGATGCTCACTGAACTCTGGTGCGCGTGCGAGCAGAGACACAGGTCGCACTGACCTCAAGTAGATGCTCACTGGGACTCTGCGCGCGTGGAGCAGGAACTGGCCGCATTTCGGACCTAAGTGATGCTCACTGGAACTCTGGTGCGTGGAGCAGGAACTGGCAGTACCGGACTCGTGATGCTCACTGGAACTCTGGTGCGTGGAGCAGGAACTGGCAGTACTGGGCTCGTGATTCCGAGAGCACTCTGGTGCGGGAGCGGGAACAGGTCGAACTGGGCTCTCTAAGCGCATCGGGAGCTGGAGTGCGCCGGAGCCGGGACAGGGACGTGCTGGACTCTCTGAGCGCACGGGAGCTTGGTGCCGGATGCCAGGACAGGGACGTGCTGGACTCTTCTGAGCGCATCGGGAGCTTGGTGCCGGAGCCGACAGGAAGTGCTGGACTCTCGGAGCGCACGGGAGCGGCTTGCGCGCTGGAGTCGAACAGGACGTGCTGGACTCTCGGAGCGCATCGAGGGAGCTTGGTGCGCTGGGGCCGGAGCAGGACGTGCTGGACTCTCTGAACGCACCGGGAGCTGGGTGCGTGGAGCAGGGACTGGGACGTAGACACCACTACACGGACTGGGATCTTGGAACACGGAACAGGGATCTTGGAGCAGCGTGAACAGGGATCTTGGAACGCTGAACAGGGATCTTGGAACGTGGAACAGGGATCTTGGAACGCGATGGAACAGGGATCTTGGAACGCGTGGAACAGGGATCTCGGAGCGCGGAACAGGGATCTCGAACGTGGAACAGGGGTCTCGGAGCGCGGAGGCACGGGACTGACGTAGAAACCTCCGCCTCGACCGGGACCTGATATGGAGAGCCGACACCATACACTCCAGCTAGCTCACTAACCCTGGTCTCATGGGTGAGTGGAGCTGGAATCTCTCGGACTGGGCTGTGGATACGCATACCGAGATTCTGCCCGTAAGACCACAGGATAACATGGGCCCAAAAGGCGCACTGCAAAGGCCTGGCTCGCAGAGCTGGCACCACTCTCCCAGGTAGCACACAGACCTCGGCCTGACCAATGAGTGGCGCTGGGATCTCTCGCACTGGGCTGCGGACACGCACCGGAGACACCGCACACGGAACTGAGCAGGATATCCGGGTCCCAGGGAGACGCACCGGGACTTAGTGCGCAGCGATGGCACCACTCTTATTGGCTGAACCCTTCTTTTCGCCCGACTGATGAGTGGAGCGGGAATCACTCAGCACCAGCCTCTGATCCCTATAGGAAACCGTGCGCAACACTGCATAGCACGGCCTCCCTTCGCCAAGCATGACGCTCTCCCCAACGCTCTCTCCGATAAAGCACGAGGGTTGGCCTCAGGAGTCCCTCCTGAACCGGCCAACCTCCTCGTGTGCCTCCCCAAAAAGTTTCTTGGGGCAGCCTTACGGGACCTCCGTGCCAGGCGAGATCCGATGAGGTCCTCCCTGGTCCAGCACTCCCCGAGTCTCTCGCTGCTTGGTCTTTTGCTGGTGGGTTATTCTGTCATGATTATCTTCCGGACGGACAGACCAAGACGCAGCGATGTAGCCAGAATACATGATTTAATTATAACACACGGGACAGAACGAAAACAAAACAATAAACGAAGAAACAGACGTGAGCCCTAACGCTAAATCCTAAAACACGAACACAGAACTCTAAACCTAAACATGAATGGCGAAATCTAAGTGAAACACGGAGAAACCTAACTAGACATGACTGTAGAAACCTAACTAGACAAGAACCCGAGCCGAACACCACGAAAAAGCCTAACATAAACATGACATGAACAATAACCCACGAAACTAAGGTGCAATCCCCAAACATAAATGGTTCCCAATTAGAGACAACGAGACTCAGCTGCCTCTAATTGGGAGCCATTAACCCAACATAGAACTAGACACCATAGAACTGTGAAACCCCTAAACCAAAATGAACCCAAAACGCTCCAGCCTGAAAACCCAGGACTGGGCGTTACAAATGTACTGACCTCATGTTGCATCTAATGTACTGACCTCATGTTGTGTCTAATGTACTGACCTCCTCTTGTTTCTAATGTACTGTCGTCATGTTGTGTCTAATGTACTGACCTCATGTTGTGTCTAATGTACTGACCTCATGTTGTGTCTACTGTACTGACCTCATGTTGTGTCTAATGTACTGACCTCATGTTGTGTCTAATGTACTGACCTCATCTTGTTTCTAATGTACTGACCTGATGTTGTGTCTAATGTACTGACCTCATGTTGTGTCTAATGTACTGACCTCATGTTGTGTCTAATGTACTGACTTCATGTTGTCTACTGTACTGACCTCGTGTTGTTTCTAATGTACTGACGTCAAGTTGTGTCTACTGTACTGACCTCATGTTGTGTCTACTGTCTGACCTCATGTTGTGTCTACTGTACTGACCTCATGTTGTGTCTAATGTACTGACCTCATGTTGTGTCTACTGTACTGACCTCATGTTGTGCCTACTGTACTGACCTCATGTTGTGTCTACTGTACTGACCTCATGTTGTGTCTAATGTTCTGACCTCATGTTGTGTCTACTGTACTGACCTCATGTTGTGTCTAATGTACTGACCTCATGTTGTGTCTAATGTACTGACCTCATGTTGTGTCTAATGTTCGTACCTCATGTTGTGTCTAATGTACTGACCTCATGTTGTGTCTACTGTACTGACCTCATGTTGTGTCTACTGTACTGACCTCATGTTGTGTCTAATGTTCTGACCTCATGTTGTGGCTAATGTACTGACCTCATGTTGTGTCTAATGTTCGTACCTCATGTTGTGTCTACTGTCTGACCTCATGTTGTGTCTAATGTACTGACCTCATGTTGTGTCTACTGTACTGACCTCATGTTGTGTCTAATGTACTGACCTCATGTTGTGTCTAATGTACTGACCTCATGTTGTCTCTAATGTACTGACCTCATGTTGTTTCTAATGTACTGACCTTATGTTGTGTCTAATGTACTGACCTCATGTTGCATCTAATGTACTGACCTCATGTTGTGTCTAATGTACTGACCTCCTCTTGTTTCTAATGTACTGTCGTCATGTTCTGTCTAATGTACTGACCTCATGTTGTGTCTAATGTTTGGACCTCATGTTGTGTCTACTACTGACCTCATGTTGTGTCTAATGTACTGACCTCATGTTGTGTCTACTGTACTGACCTCATGTTGTGGCTAATGTACTGACCTCATGTTGTGTCTACTGTTCTGACCTCATGTTGTGTCTACTGTACTGACCTCATGTTGTGTCTACTGTACTGACCTCATGTTGTGGCTAATGTACTGACCTCATGTTGTGTCTACTGTTCTGACCTCATTTTGTGTCTACTGTACTGACCTCATGTTGTGTCTACTGTACTGACCTCATGTTGTGTCTAATGTTCGGACCTCATGTTGTGTCTACTCTCTGACCTCATGTTGTGTCTAATGTACTGACCTCATGTTGTGTCTAATGTACTGACCTCATGTTGTGTCTAATGTTCGTACCTCATGTTGTGTCTAATGTACTGACCTCATGTTGTGTCTACTGTACTGACCTCATGTTGTGTCTACTGTACTGACCTCATGTTGTGTCTAATGTTCTGACCTCATGTTGTGGCTAATGTACTGACCTCATGTTGTGTCTAATGTTTGGACCTCATGTTGTGTCTACTACTGACCTCATGTTGTGTCTAATGTACTGACCTCATGTTGTGTCTACTGTACTGACCTCATGTTGTGGCTAATGTACTGACCTCATGTTGTGTCTAATGTTCTAACCTCATGTTGTGTCTACTGTACTGACCTCATGTTGTGTCTACTGTACTGACCTCATGTTGTGGCTAATGTACTGACCTCATGTTGTGTCTACTGTTCTGACCTCATTTTGTGTCTACTGTACTGACCTCATGTTGTGTCTACTGTACTGACCTCATGTTGTGTCTAATGTTCGGACCTCATGTTGTGTCTACTCTCTGACCTCATGTTGTGTCTAATGTACTGACCTCATGTTGTGTCTAATGTACTGACCTCATGTTGTGTCTAATGTTCGTACCTCATGTTGTGTCTAATGTACTGACCTCATGTTGTGTCTACTGTACTGACCTCATGTTGTGTCTTCTGTACTGACCTCATGTTGTGTCTACTGTACTGACCTCATGTTGTGTCTAATGTACTGACCTCATGTTGTGGCTAATGTACTGACCTCATGTTGTGTCTAATGTTTGGACCTCATGTTGTGTCTACTACTGACCTCATGTTGTGTCTAATGTACTGACCTCATGTTGTGTCTACTGTACTGACCTCATGTTGTGTCTAATGTACTGACCTCATGTTGTGTCTAATGTTCGTACCTCATGTTGTGTCTAATGTACTGACCTCATGTTGTGTCTACTGTACTGACCTCATGTTGTGTCTACTGTACTGACCTCATGTTGTGTCTACTGTACTGACCTCATGTTGTGTCTAATGTACTGACCTCATGTTGTGGCTAATGTACTGACCTCATGTTGTGTCTAATGTTTGGACCTCATGTTGTGTCTACTACTGACCTCATGTTGTGTCTAATGTACTGACCTCATGTTGTGTCTACTGTACTGACCTCATGTTGTGGCTAATGTACTGACCTCATGTTGTGTCTACTGTTCTGACCTCATGTTGTGTCTACTGTACTGACCTCATGTTGTGTCTACTGTACTGACCTCATGTTGTGGCTAATGTACTGACCTCATGTTGTGTCTACTGTTCTGACCTCATTTTGTGTCTACTGTACTGACCTCATGTTGTGTCTACTGTACTGACCTCATGTTGTGTCTAATGTTCGGACCTCATGTTGTGTCTACTCTCTGACCTCATGTTGTGTCTAATGTACTGACCTCATGTTGTGTCTAATGTACTGACCTCATGTTGTGTCTAATGTTCGTACCTCATGTTGTGTCTAATGTACTGACCTCATGTTGTGTCTACTGTACTGACCTCATGTTGTGTCTACTGTACTGACCTCATGTTGTGTCTAATGTTCTGACCTCATGTTGTGGCTAATGTACTGACCTCATGTTGTGTCTAATGTTCGTACCTCATGTTGTGTCTACTGTCTGACCTCATGTTGTGTCTAATGTACTGACCTCATGTTGTGTCTACTGTACTGACCTCATGTTGTGTCTAATCTACTGACCTCATGTTGTGTCTACTGTACTGACCTCATGTTGTCTCTAATGTACTGACCTCATGTTGTTTCTAATGTACTGACCTTATGTTGTGTCTAATGTACTGACCTCATGTTGCATCTAATGTACTGACCTCATGTTGTGTCTAATGTACTGACCTCCTCTTGTTTCTAATGTACTGTCGTCATGTTCTGTCTAATGTACTGACCTCATGTTGTGTCTAATGTACTGACCTCATCTTGTTTCTAATGTACTGACCTGATGTTGTGTCTAATGTTCTGACCTCATGTTGTGGCTAATGTACTGACCTGATGTTGTGTCTAATGTACTGACCTCATGTTGTGTCTAATGTACTGACCTCATGTTGTGTCTAATGTTCGTACCTCATGTTGTGTCTAATGTACTGACCTCATGTTGTGTCTACTGTACTGACCTCATGTTGTGTCTACTGTACTGACCTCATGTTGTGTCTAATGTTCTGACCTCATGTTGTGGCTAATGTACTGACCTCATGTTGTGTCTAATGTTCGGACCTCATGTTGTGTCTACTGTCTGACCTCATGTTGTATCTAATGTACTGACCTCATGTTGTGTCTACTGTACTGACCTCATGTTGTGTCTAATCTACTGACCTCATGTTGTGTCTAATGTACTGACCTCATGTTGTTTCTAATGTACTGACCTTATGTTGTGTCTAATGTACTGACCTCATGTTGCATCTAATGTACTGACCTCATGTTGTGTCTAATGTACTGACCTCCTCTTGTTTCTAATGTACTGTCGTCATGTTGTGTCTAATGTACTGACCTCATGTTGTGTCTAATGTACTGACCTCATGTTGTGTCTACTGTACTGACCTCATGTTGTGTCTAATGTTCGTACCTCATGTTGTGTCTAATGTACTGACCTCATCTTGTTTCTAATGTACTGACCTGATGTTGTGTCTAATGTACTGACCTCATGTTGTGTCTAATGTACTGACCTCATGTTGTGTCTAATGTACTGACTTCATGTTGTCTACTGTACTGACCTCGTGTTGTTTCTAATGTACTGACCTCTTCATGTAGTCTACTGTACTGACCTCATGTTGTGTCTACTGTACAGACCTCATGTTGTGTGTAATGTACTGACTTCATGTTGTCTACTGTACTGACCTCATGTTGTGTCTATTGTACTGACCTCATGTTGAGTTTAATATACTGACACACATGATGCTGATAAGTAGTGATTTTATTAATTTGCTCATACAAAATGCAGGGATCTACTTTTTCCCAATATCTTGCTCCTACTAGTTCAAAATCTCTGGCAGGATCAGGGCCAAGGCTGCAGGCACTTCATCCTGCCTAGGCTCAATTTCAGAGCAAACATTACTGGCGACCAAAACCACCTTGAGATTCTCAACAGGGCTAGCAGATGTATGGGATCCAAGATCCTCAACAGAGCTAGCAAAATGATGGGATCCAAGATCTTCAACAGAGCTAGCAATATGATGGGATCCAAGATCTTCAACAGAGATAGCAGAATGATGGGATCCAAGATCTTCAACAGAGCTAGCAGAATGATGGTATCCAAGATCCTCAACAAATCTAGCAGAATGATGGGATCCAAGATCTACAACAGAGCTAGCAGAATGATAGGATCCAAGATCCTCAACAAAGCTAGCAGTATGATGGGATCCAAGATCTTCAACAAAGCTAGCAGAATGATGGTATCCAAGATCCTCAACAGAGCTAGCAGAATGATGGGCCCTTTGACAGGGCCCATGCCTACCTCTCTGACCTCTTTGACAGGGCCCATACCTACCTCTCTGACCTCTTTGACAGGGCCCATGCCTACCTCTCTGACCTCTTTGACAGGGTCCACGCCCACCTCTCTGACCTCTTTGACAAGGTCCATGCCCACCTCTCTGACCTATTTGACAGGGCCCATGCCTACCTCTCTGACCTCTTTGACAGGGTCCACACCCACCTCTCTGACCTCTTTGACAAGGTCCATGCCCACCTCTCTGACCTATTTGACAGGGCCCATGCCTACCTCTCTGACCTCTTTGACAGGGTCCACACCCACCTCTTTGACCTCTTTGACAAGGTCCACGCCCACCTCTTTTACCTATTTGACAGGGCCCATGCCTACCTCTCTGACCTCTTTGACAGAGCCCATGCCTACCTCTCTGACCTCTTTGACAGGGCCCATGCCTACCTCTCTGACCTCTTTGACAGGGCCCATGCCCACCTCTCTGACCTCTTTGACAGGGCCCATGCCTACCTCTCTGACCTCTTTGACAGGACCCATGTCTACCTCTCTGCCCTCTTTGACAGGGCCCATGTCCACCTCAATGCCCTCTTTGACAGGGCCCATGCCTACCTCTCTGACCTCTTTGACAGGGCCCATGCCTACCTCTCTGACCTCTGTGACAGGGCCCATGTCCACCTCTCTGACCTCTTTGACAGGGCCAATGCCCACCTCTCTGACCTCTTTGACAGGGCCCATGCCCACCTCTCTGACCTCTTTGACAGGGCCCATGCCTACCTCTCTGACCTCTTTGACAGGACCCATGTCTACCTCTCTGACCTCTTTGACAGGGCCCATGCCCACCTCTCTGACCTCTTTGACAGGGCCCATGCCTACCTCTCTGACCTCTTTGACAGGGCCCATGCCTACCTCTCTGACCTCTTTGACAGAGCCCATGCCTACCTCTCTGACCTCTTTGACAGGGCCCATGTCCACCTCTCTGACCTCTTTGACAGGGCCCATGCCCACCTCTCTGACCTCTTTGACAGGGCCCATGCCTACCTCTCTGACCTCTTTGACAGGGCCCATGCCTACCTCTCTGACCTCTGTGACAGGGCCCATGTCCACCTCTCTGACCTCTTTGACAGGGCCAATGCCCACCTCTCTGACCTCTTTGACAGGGCCCATGCCCACCTCTCTGACCTCTTTGACAGGGCCCATGCCTACCTCTCTGACCTCTTTGACAGGGCCCATGTCTACCTCTCTGACCTCTTTGACAGGGCCCATGCCTACCTCTCTGACCTCTTTGACAGGGTCCACACCCACCTCTCTGACCTCTTTGACAAGGTCCATGCCCACCTCTCTGACCTATTTGACAGGGCCCATGCCTACCTCTCTGACCTCTTTGACTGGGTCCACACCCACCTCTTTGACCTCTTTGACAAGGTCCATGCCCACCTCTTTTACCTATTTGACAGGGCCCATGCCTACCTCTTTGACCTCTTTGACAAGGTCCACGCCCACCTCTTTTACCTATTTGACAGGGCCCATGCCTACCTCTCTGACCTCTTTGACAGAGCCCATGCCTACCTCTCTGACCTCTTTGACAGGGCCCATGCCTACCTCTCTGACCTCTTTGACAGGGCCCATGCCCACCTCTCTGACCTCTTTGACAGGGCCCATGCCTACCTCTCTGACCTCTTTGACAGGACCCATGTCTACCTCTCTGCCCTCTTTGACAGGGCCCATGTCCACCTCAATGCCCTCTTTGACAGAGCCCATGCCTACCTCTCTGACCTCTTTGACAGGGCCCATGCCTACCTCTCTGACCTCTGTGACAGGGCCCATGTCCACCTCTCTGACCTCTTTGACAGGGCCAATGCCCACCTCTCTGACCTCTTTGACAGGGCCCATGCCCACCTCTCTGACCTCTTTGACAGGGCCCATGCCTACCTCTCTGACCTCTTTGACAATACCCATGTCTACCTCTCTGACCTCTTTGACAGGGCCCATGCCCACCTCTCTGACCTCTTTGACAGGGCCCATGCCTACCTCTCTGACCTCTTTGACAGGGCCCATGCCTACCTCTCTGACCTCTTTGACAGAGCCCATGCCTACCTCTCTGACCTCTTTGACAGGGCCCATGTCCACCTCTCTGACCTCTTTGACAGGGCCCATGCCCACCTCTCTGACCTCTTTGACAGGGCCCATGCCTACCTCTCTGACCTCTTTGACAGGGCCCATGCCTACCTCTCTGACCTCTGTGACAGGGCCCATGTCCACCTCTCTGACCTCTTTGACAGGGCCAATGCCCACCTCTCTGACCTCTTTGACAGGGCCCATGCCCACCTCTCTGACCTCTTTGACAGGGCCCATGCCTACCTCTCTGACCTCTTTGACAGGGCCCATGTCTACCTCTCTGACCTCTTTGACAGGGCCCATGCCTACCTCTCTGACCTCTTTGACAGGGTCCACACCCACCTCTCTGACCTCTTTGACAAGGTCCATGCCCACCTCTCTGACCTCTTTGACAGGGCCCATGCCTACCTCTCTGACCTCTTTGACTGGGTCCACACCCACCTCTTTGACCTCTTTGACAAGGTCCACGCCCACCTCTTTTACCTATTTGACAGGGCCCATGCCTACCTCTCTGACCTCTTTGACAGAGCCCATGCCTACCTCTCTGACCTCTTTGACAGGGCCCATGCCTACCTCTCTGACCTCTTTGACAGGGCCCATGTCCACCTCTCTGCCCTCTTTGACAGGGCCCATGTCCACCTCAATGCCCTCTTTGACAGAGCCCATGCCTACCTCTCTGACCTCTTTGACAGGGCCCATGCCTACCTCTCTGACCTCTGTGACAGGGCCCATGTCCACCTCTCTGACCTCTTTGACAGGGCCAATGCCCACCTCTCTGACCTCTTTGACAGGGCCCATGCCCACCTCTCTGACCTCTTTGACAGGGCCCATGCCTACCTCTCTGACCTCTTTGACAGGACCCATGTCTACCTCTCTGACCTCTTTGACAGGGCCCATGCCCACCTCTCTGACCTCTTTGACAGGGCCCATGCCTACCTCTCTGACCTCTTTGACAGGGCCCATGCCTACCTCTCTGACCTCTTTGACAGAGCCCATGCCTACCTCTCTGACCTCTTTGACAGGGCCCATGTCCACCTCTCTGACCTCTTTGACAGGGCCCATGCCCACCTCTCTGACCTCTTTGACAGGGCCCATGCCCACCTCTCTGACCTCTTTGACAGGGCCCATGCCTACCTCTCTGACCTCTTTGACAGGGCCCATGTCTACCTCTCTGACCTCTTTGACAGGGCCCATGCCCACCTCTCTGACCTCTTTGACAGGGCCCATGCCCACCTCTCTGACCTCTTTGACAGGGCCCATGCCTACCTCTCTGATGGGGCCCTTGATTTCTTCCTCTCCCTTGATGTCTATCCTGCTCCCTGTTTACACACACCCTTTTGTATGGTGACCAATTATGTTTACCACTATGTGAAATCAGTTAGCAATAATGAATAGTCATTATGGTTATCATACATGTAATTTAGAAGTTTAAACTTCACAAACAGTCCTCAAAATCCATATATAGTAGACAAACCAGTTTAAAATCTGGTTTAAAACCGGTTAAGTGATTAAGAAATTAGTGCAGTTGGATTAAGTGATGGTCAAATGTCTTTAAACAAAGGAGAATAGAATCAAATGGAAAGTCTTGTGAGCATTGCCTTGTGAAAGGCAATCACTTTTGATGAAAGGTATTTCTAGATGAAACACTGATGAGGTTTGGTGAAAAAGTTACTGTGTGATTATGTGTTGTAAATTTGAAAAAAACAGTGTTTTTGATGATCTGTTTTGAGTTGTGTACTAAGAGTTGTTGTGAAAATAGTAACAAAGCTATAAAAAAACAATATAACAGCAAAATTATCTGTTTTCATTGTGTCATGCACAAAGGAGATGTCCTAACCGACTTGCCAAAACTGTAGTTTGTTAACAAGAAATTTGTGGAGTGGTTTAAAAACGAGTTTTAATGACTCCAACCTAAGTGTATGTAAACTTCCGACTCAACTGTATACATTCTGAAATGTAAAAAAATAACACAAATGGTAACATTTTTGGTTGATGCCCAATACTAAATACAGTCAAATGCATTTGTGAATTAAATCGCTTTATTGTTGAATTATTTAAGGCTCCTTTCTCTTCTCTGTGCTGGAGTTATTTTAAGAAAAAGTAGGCTATTGAAGGCAACAAATTGTTGCTTACTGAAACTCCCAAAGTCATCCAATTGTTACAATAAATATATGAATTTATTATTAACCCTGCATTATAATTGTATAAAAGCCTCAGATCTGTATTGATCTGCAAGTATTTTCATTTAGAGATTCCGGTAATCTCTTTGATGGTTCCTTTTATGTGTCTAACCAATTGTTTTAGGATTATTCACTATGGCAACCAACAAAATGTATTTCTTAGTTAGGTTGGCTTGTTTGCAGAATTCACAGCCTCCTAGCTTGTGAAAAACAAAATGCCTCCAGGCTGCCCATCACTACTGTAAATAATATAAAGAGTGGTTATAGAGGGTGCAACCGGTCAGCACCTTAGGAGTGAATGTCATTTGGCTTTTCATAGCCGAGCATTCAGAGGTCAAGACAGCAAGTTTGTGTGTGTGAGAGAGAGAGAGAGAGAGAGAGAGAGAGAGAGAGAGAGAGAGAGAGAGAGAGAGAGAGAGAGAAACACACACACAGTAGCGCGTGTAATTAAGTTCCGAGAGCCGATCTGTTATCCAACGATTAGTTCAATATTAAAAACTGTCAAATGCTTCAAATATCCCCTCTGGTGGTCAAACTAGCACTAACTAGCATTAATGGCAGCAATGGCTGACACTTAAATAACCATAGAATTCTGCGGCAGCCCGCAAGTTGTGCTGCAGTCTGATGCAACTTTATTTGAACCAATCACATTCACTATGCCCTTGAGGCAGAGTTGCCCTCAGGGCAAGATTGAATACGGAAAACTGTCCCTAACCAATCTGCATTGTTGTTTGAGGTTTAGGATAAATCTCTATCACCTGTTCACATTCTTTTGACCAACCCTTTTTCCTTAAAAATATGTTGTTCTGCCCCTGAACAGGCAGTTAACCCACTGTTCCTAGGCCGTCATTGAAAATAAGAATTTGTTCTTAACTGACTTGCCTAGTTAAATAAAGGTTAAAAATTATATTAAAAAAAATAATTATCTGCTGTTGAATAAGAGAAAAAGCATTTAGCATTTCAATAAACCGATGACCAATCCACAAACAACATAACAACTATTAAAAAACAAGACAGATGAAGATAATATACAATATAACAATATACACAAAATTAATGTAAAAAATGAAAAAAGAAAACAATGGAGCATATCTACAATATTTTATGTGTACTGCATAACTTTGCTCTTCAATAAAACATATTTGTTCATTGAGCACTATATTAAAAATAATTATAGATTGGGTTGCCAGAGGGTGGTGTCATGACCGATGACATCACAATGGTCTTAAAGCCAATTTGAACAATGGGTTAATGTGGATATGTATCAGTCTTCATTGGTTATTGACATGGCTTGTTTCTGCTGGTGCAAAAAGGTATGAAATCTGGTATTTTAATCGATAAACAACTACTTAAATTCTGGAGTAGTCTTTTTCTCTTAGACCTACTGGGAAGAGTACAAGTAAAAGTACATTCTGATTGACAAATACAAAGAAAGTGTACATGAAATGTACATGAAGATCGGCTTTTGCAAATGTCACTCAATGTAACCTGTCTATATTGTGTACTTTGAGGTTTAGAATAGATAGCTAAGTTCCTCTCATTTAGGCCTACCTCTTCCTATTCTTACGACCCCCCTCTTCCATTGGCTGGGGATCGGGGGAAAAAAGCATTTAGCACAATCACATTTTCTGATCAACAGAAAAAACATCAGAAAGGAAATTCAATTGATGTGGAGCAGAAGACAAGAAAGAAAAAGGAGAGTGGCACTTCATCCCCCTCTCCGATTCCAACTGACCGTTCTGAACGGAATGCCTCCGCCACCTCTGACCCCTCACCCTCTGACCAACTCTCCTCCCTCCATCCACCTTCCTCTCCTGTTAAATGTTCCTCTCAGCCTTGCTCTCCTGATAAACAGCCCTCTGTACCCCAGTCCCCTGCCAAACACCCTTCCCCAGTGAAATCCTCTCCAGTGGTATCCCGCCCTAGCTCTCACTCTCCTACCAACCCTCTGGACTGTCATGGAGACACCAGCCAAGAGGACGCAACAGTCAGGTAATTCAAACAAAAGTACAGTGCCATCCTAGAGTCTCTTTGGAGAGTTGGGTTTAGAGCTACAAGACCAGGGCCAGTGTTTATCAAGAGTATGAGCGCTAATCTAGTATCAGGTCCTCTCTGTCCATAATAATCTGATTTATTATGATCTAAAAGGCTAAACTGATCCTAGATCAGACTCCTACTCTGAGACGCTTGATGAACACAGTCCCAGAGAGTTATTTTCCTCAAGCTGTATTAGGCTCTTCTATCCACATCTAGTGGATAAAGAGAGTACTAAGCTATTGCCCTGGTCTACTTGCAACACTGCATTTATATGTACAGCAGTACATGCATAACTACTCAGACTGTGTTTATAGTACAGTATAGTATTTAAGAGAGAGACTGTGTAGAGTGATACTATCTCTGCTTTGGAGACTTTAGACCTGTTTCTCTCCTTCCTCCAGACCTCTGTCTCTTCAGGAACACTCTAGCCCAAGGCCCCAGAGGCCAGTCTCAGCTGCCCGAAGCGTGACTCGTCCCAGGGCCAGCTCAGCCACCAGTGGGTCAGAGGAGACCCAGGGGGCCAGAGGAGAACAGGGGGCACTGGTCAACATGGAACTTCTTGGGTAAACAACAACACACCACAAATGCTTTGAATATAAGTTCTTTATTGTTTAGAGATCAATGTCTGGTATACTAAGGGGATAGGGCTTACTATCAAACATGTCAGTTTTATTAGATATGTATAAACCCATGAATTATGGCAATCTTGGTCTAAAGGACATCCACTTCTTTGTGTACTCACGCAATTACATAGAATATATCCCTGACTAAGATGGCTGCCATTATCATCACTTTATAGAGTAAATGAATGTTTATGACATAGGCCACTCTATGTGTCTAGGATATTGTATCTCTATGTGTGTACTGATGGCTGCTTCTTCTTCACAGGTTGCCTAACATTGGCAACACTTGCTTCCTTAACGCAACCCTGCAGTGCCTCCTGGTCCTGCCTTCCTTCTCAAAGGAAATCCTGCACCAGGAACAACTCTGGAGCTCCTCCCCCTTCTCCAACCTGCTCAGGTAAGGCAAGGCTCAAAAGCAGACACACCCCCACCCACCCACTATTCGTGGTCATAAATTAAAGAAGGGACCCACTCTTTTCACGCCACTTCTATAGAAAGTGATTGTTGTAGAAGGTTAGGAGAGCATTTTCACTAACCCTGACCCTTTTCCTAACCTTAACCACTTCATATTCTGCTGTGATTGTATTTTTGGTTAATTTTCCAGTTTATTTTATTTTCGGAATATTCATAACCCACAACAATGACACAGGGATTATGATGTAGGCATTTGTAGGCCAATTTGGAAAGTGTAGAATGACTACATTACCCATAATGCTAAGTGACTGAACATACCACATTACCATGGTAAATTTGGTAGTTTTTTAAAATGGTCTGTAATTGAGAGCAGTATCCAAACAGAATATCTAAGGAGAATAAACAACACATTTTTTTGTTTGCTGCATTGTCCGTCCTCAAAAAATGAAATTGCGTTGAATCGAATTAATAATGTTTAATGATGGGGTGCCGCTAGATCAAACATAGTTGGATATACTCATCTGCCTCTTCGGGCGTAAGCCAGTAGGTTGACACCATCCAGTCAGCTGCTAATTTACTCTCTGTCTCCCCTACAGGTGTCTGTCTGATGTGCACCGTTCGGGTCTACCTGACAGTGGCGCAAACCAGGCCTCAAAAGCAGACCTGATGTGGAAGGTCAAGTACTCCTTGTCGGGATATGATTTGAAGTATCTGGGGGGACACGCAACAGGTTACTGAGGCACTGCTCTATTCTGTATGAGCGCTCTTTTTGCAAGGGTTCATGTTATCTTCATCATTTGCTTTTATCTTGGTAAGTTTCTTTCTCTTCCTCATCATAGGACGCTCACGAGTTACTTGTGAATATGCTGTGCCAGCTGAAGGAGGAGGGCATGATACTGAAGACGCTCGGGGTGAGCTATACCTGCCCTGTTTCCCAGCTGGAGTTCCAGCTTGTGTCGGTGCGCACATGTACCAGGTAAGAGCTCCCATTGGTTGTAATGTATCTACTGAGAACATGATCTTTCTACAAATAATATTACAAAACACATGGCATAACAGACACATTGTAGCGACCTGAAACAGAAACATACCTGATGCATTTTTCTTCTCTTTGTCCTGCTTCTGAAGCTGTGGGCGCGAGTCGTCCACCAGAGAGGACTACAACCACCTCTCATTGGACTTCAGCCCTGAGCGCACCTTGCTGAGCAGCCTAGCACTCGCTTTCAAAGTCAGCACGTAGGGCTCAGCCCTGGGTTTAGAGACTAACACCCAGGGCAAGCTGCCCACTGCCTCAGAATACGCTATCTTTTTATTGTAGTGGTATTCTTCATTTTGTAATGCTTTTGTTTCTAACCTAGGGCGAAAAGGTTGAATTCACATGTAAGGGCTGCAAAGGCCTCCACGCCTCAAAGGTGGAGCAGTTCCACACACTGCCTCTGTGAGTTGTCCCTTTATAACCTCTCATAGGACTAGCAGTGTTTAATGAAATGAGTGGTCATTGTGTCCTGAGCCTTTAGGAGTAGTTACCTTCCTGAGCAGGTTGTAGGACTTAGGGATGAGCACAACCAAACAAATTTCACTTGTCTGTTATTTTGTTGGTTGGTTTCATTGTCTGTCTGTTCATCTCTTTTCCTCTCGGTCTTTGGGCAGTGTGCTGGTTCTGCATCTGAAGAGGTTTGGAGGACCTGGGGGGTTGGAGAAGCTGGAGGCTCCTCTTTTCTTTCCTTCGGAGCTGAGGCTCTCCACCCTCTGTGGGGACATGGTGCCACACCTGCACAGTGTCCTCACCAACCAGGCCCCCAGCATCCAGGTGTCCATCCCCCAGACCCTCGCCAGCCAAGTCACCAGCCCACCTGGAGAGGCCAAAGACAGCGCCCTCTTCTGTTCAGGTAGGTCATAGCACCATAACACTATTCTTGCTCCAACACCACACAAACCACAAACTCCCAAAACGGTCCTGCAGACAGAGAAGCTGGAAGCTGCAAATTAAAATGTTTCTTTAGTGATGTATGGGAGCTGTTTTAGTCCAGAGCAATTCTGACAAGTGACCACGTTTTCACAGCTCTTTATATGTATATTTGACCCCTTAGATTCAAATGACAAGGAACCAGGGAAAGTGCTGCAGACAGCCTCAGTGGTGAGGAGAGAGATGGAGAGTTATGACAGAACACTGAGAAAGTTATGAAGAGTACACAATGTAGTATACCTCATGCAGTAGACCAGTAGTGTAGTAGACTGAAGACAGTGTGGTGGACTGTAGAGGAAATGAGAATCCTATAATCACATGTGTTTTCTTACAGAAGCAGCAGCCAGTGAAGTCAGTGAATGGTTACTACCAGCTGACTGGCGTAGTCTCTCATTTGGGAGGCTCCGCAAACTCCGGTAAGTAAATACCTTAAAACACACACATGCAGATGCACAATACACATGACATAGGCTGAATTCCAAATCACTCCCTTCTCCTCGGCTCTCAATTTGAGCGTCCACGTGCGCCTCTGCCGTATACACGAGGGTGATAGTTTTTTTCTTAGCAGATGGGGAGGGGTATGGAACAAAATGACAAATAATTTGTAGACTGCAAATTGACTGTAAGAAGCCCAAACAGGTATAATATTTGACTATTTTCAAACCTTTCTCACATTTATGTACAATCACATATCTCTTTATTGTGCGTGAGAATCATTTGGAACAGATATCCAAAATGAAAATCACTTGGAGCTGATTTGCTGCTGTTTTTACAGTCTTTTAACAATTACATTTTATTGGGTCAGAAAACATGGGAGGGCCAAATAAAATCTCCCTCGGGCAGCCATTTGGGGAACCCTTGTGTAGGGGATAATTAGACCCTCCAATAGCCACTTCCGCCAAGCGAGCAAGGCTGCAGGCTTCAGAATGTTCCATCCCAACAAGCACTGCGATATGTTTATAGTTTGCACAATTTAAATCAAAAGAATGGAGAGGCCTGCCTAATTATATGCCACGTGTATTTGTTTATCTCTGATTTCGAATCTTGACACATGATACAAATAAACAGTTCATTGGGAGGTATTTTTACTGTTACAACACACTCCATTACACACAATAGCCTGACCCTTGACCTCTAGTCTGTCTTCCTTGTTCCACAGGGCACTACATTAGTGACATCTTGAATGCCAGTGGAAACTGGTTATGCTGTAACGACAGCCAGGTGTCAATGTCCAATGAAGCCACTGTGCTGAGGACCAGAGCCCGGAGTGCTTACATGCTCTTCTATATGTTCAGGTATTGCTTACTCTTGCCATCTATTTTCTTGTGTTGCTATATATGTGTACTGTATGTACAATAAGTGGTTCCTTTCACCCTTCAGGGCAAGAGAGCAGGAGGCCCCAGCACACAGGGCCTAACAGGGCCACCAGCACCAGCCCCAGTCTAAACAGGGGCAGCCCCTTTACCAGCCTCCGAAACACTCAGACCTGCCTCAACAGGGGTAGAACCGGGACCAACCTCAACACACTCAGCCCTGCCTCAACTCCCTCAAACCTGCCTCAACAGGGGCAGCACTGGGCCCAACATCAACATCCCTGAGCACAGCCTCAACAGGGGCAGCACCAGGCCCAGCTTCAACACCCCCAGCCCAGCCTCAACAGGGGAAGAACCAGGCCCAGTCTCAACATGTTCAGAACAAGGCCCATGCCCGACAAACTCAGACCTGCCTCAACAGGGGCAGCACTCGGCCCAACATCCGCCTCCCAAAGGAAATGATGACTTGTCTGTTAATCATGCTGCTCAAGGAAGACTTGCTCTTCAACACTAGCATGAACATTATTATCAGTAGCGTATGTCATAAATATCTGCCCTTGTTTTGACTACTTTTGACTAATGTATAAAGCGCATGTAAAAAAAATGAATAAAGTATACACACTAAATGTAGGACACATATAAATGTGGTGGATAGAGTGTTTGATCATTTAGCCGATATAACATTCCTTCTATTTGGTTTGGTTTGAAATCCTCCTGTTGTGAAAAACACTGTGGTGTATAACCTCTTATTCAGCATGTTCACACTGGAATTCCTGCAATATTCAACAATGATCCAGGACCCCAGGATGTCAAATCAAATCATTTCAAAGCTTATTTGTCACGTGCGCTGAATACAACAGGTGTAGACCTTACAGTGAAATGCTTACTTACTAACCAATAGTGCAAAAAAATTGTGTTAGGTGAACATTAGGTAAGTAAATAAATAAAACAACAGTAAAAAGACAGGCTATATACAGTAGCGAGTATAGTTAAAGTGACTATGCATATATAATTAACAGAGAGTAGCAGCAGCGTAAAAAGAGGGGTTGGGGGCTCCACGCACCAGACCTGCAGTGCGCCTCTCCAGCCAGGTGCGTCCAGTGCCAGCTCCCCGCACTCGCCCAGAGGTGCGTGAGACCAACCCGGTGCATCCAGTGCCAGATCCACACACCAGACCTGCAGTGTGTCCTTCCAGCTTCGTGCGTCCAGTGCCAGCTCCCCGTACTCACCCAGAGGTACCTCTCCAGCCCGGTGTGTCCAGTGCCAGCTCCACGCACCAGGATTGCAGTGTGCTCCTCCAGCTTGGTGTGTCCAGTGCCAGCTCCCCGCACTCGCCCAGAGGTGCGTGACACAAGCCCGGTACGTCCAGTGCCAGCTCCACGCACCAGGCCTCTAGGGTGTCGTCCCAGCCCAGCCCAGTACGTCCTGTTCCTGTTCCACGCTCCAGGCCTCTAGGGTGTCGTCCCAGCCCAGCACGTCCTGTTCCGGTTCCACGCACCAGACCTCCAGGGTGTCGTCCCAGCCCAGTACATACTGTTCCTGATCCACGCACAGGGCCTCCAGTGTGTCTTCTCGGCCCGCACTGGAGCAGCCACCGACGAAGGCCCACTTTCAACCCCCCCCATTAACTGTTGGTTGCGGTCGGAGTTCGCACTTCTGGGGAGGGGGTACTGTCACGTCCTGGCCATAGATAGCCACCTGGGTTATCTAAGGGATTTTGGGCCAGGACGTGACCAGGGGTGTTTTTGTTCTATGTTTGTTTTCTATGTTGGGTTTTGTGTTGGTTCCCAATTAGAGGCAGCTGTTAGTCGTTGCCTCTAATTGGGAATCCTATTTAGTTTGTTCCCTTCCCCACCTGCCTTTGTGGGTTATTGTTTCTGTTAATGCATGTGTTAGTGCTTTACTGACGTTACGGTCTGTTATTCTTTATTGTTTTGTAGTTGGTTCCATTTTGTATTAAAAACATGTGGAACGCTATGCCTGCTGAGCCTTGGTCCAGTTCTTCCTCAGATCGTGACACTGGATGCTTTAAAAAAAGAATGAATAACCAGACCTGGGTGGGATAGGGTTCCCGCTAGCGGGACAACTTCCGGTGAACCTGGAGGGCGCGCAATTCAAATAAACAATCACAAAAATTATGGAAATGAAACATTTAGGAACATACATGTGTCTTATATAGGTTGAAAGCTTAAATTCTTGTTAATCGAACTGCACTGTTCAAATTAGAGTAGCCATTACAGCGAAAGCATGCCATTGAATTGTTTGAGGACCGCGCCCCACAACAAAATATTTTTCCACCGGAACAGGTTTTATAAATTGACAAATAGTGATTAAATATTCACTTACTTTTTTTAAATATTCCTCTGATTTGTCATCCAAAGGGTCCCAGCTATAAAATGTAGTGTCGTTTTGTTAGATAAAATCCTATATATCCCAAAAAAGTCAGTTTAGATGGCGCCATCGATTTGAGTAATCCACTCGTTCAACATTCAGAGAAAGGAATCCAAAAATCTACCGCTAAACTTTGTTAAAACAAGTCAAAATACGCTTCTTTTGACTCCTCAGACCCTAAAATGTAATCAAACTATAATATTTCATAAGGAAAGAAGTATATTCAATAGGAAATCAATATTAGCAGGTGCGTCTTGTCTTCATTGCGCGTGCATACACACATTTCCAATAGTTTGTCCCAGTACTGAAACTCATTATTCTTCCTCGTTTTAGAAGAAACAAGCCTGAAACCTTGAGCATGGAGTGCTGACACCCTGTGGAAGCCATAGGAATTGCATACTGGGAGCTAGATTTTTCCTATACTTTCCATTTGTTTCATGTGTCAAAAAAAAATGCATTTCCGGTTGGTCTTTCTTTGGATCTTTTCCTACCATATATATTGTGTTATAGTCTCCTACATTATTTTAGTCTCCTACATAACATTTCTACGAACTTCAAAGTGTTTACTTTCCAATGGTACCAATTATATACATATCCTGGCTTCAGGGCCTGAGCAACAGGCAGTTTACTTTGGGCACGTCAGTCAAGCGGAAATTGAGAAAAAAGGACCCTAGCCTGAAGAAGTTTTAAATACTATTTTAAATCTGTAAAATACTTTGAGCTTTTGGGACAATTCTATTGGTTCCATTAAGCCAGGCAAGCTCAACCAAGCACAGCTAAAGTATCTGGGTTGTATTCATTAGGCACCAACCAGAAGAAAGCAAACGGAAACAGGGAGTGACTAACTGTACCTGTCCAATAAGAAAAACATGTTTTCATTTGCGGTTGTAAAACATTTTGCTATGGTGTTCCCTAATGAAATGTGACCCAGGTCTGCTAATAACCACCAACCACTGACAGACATACAGACAGACAGGAAGCTGTTATTAAAGGAATTCAGTAGAATGGCTAAATATGAGTTGGCACAGCAATGCATGCTGAAATCAACTGCAATTACAATACAATAGGTGTTCCAGCAATAACTTCCCTAAACTTACTGTGTCCCAAATGGAACCCTATTTCCTATATAGTGATGGACCCTGGCCAAAAGCAATGCACTCTTCCAAAGAAGAGAATCCATGGTTCTTTTGTTAGAAAAAGTAATTTATTATATCCATAAATCTCAGTTTGGTTGGCGCGTAAAGTTCAGCTACTCCAGCAAGCTATTCTAGTCGACTCGCCCGCGGTACTGTGCAGAGAACGCGTTCAAGTTATACCTCTCAACCTTTCACAAACAAATCAAATGTCATTAATAATGCATCCTTAGGTATCCTTTTATGAATTAATAGCAATCATATTTTACATGGATGGTAACTGAAACGTTATAAAAGAAAAGAAAGTTGCGCGTGTTCACATTCTCGTGAACGAGATCTGTTGTTTACATTTTTCCCTCGCTGCAGTCTGTCCTCTTCTCTAGCCTTTCCATCAGTGCTATTCGTTTTCTGACATTTTCCAGAGACTGTTAAAATCATGTGGAAGCGATAGGTACTGCATCTAATGCCATATATTCATGAGATTTCTTTTATAGGTCATCACAAGTTGACCCAAGTCACTTGAAAAATGAATTCCGGACAGAAATTTCTCAGGGTTTTGCCTGTTATATGACTTCTGTTATACCCACAGACATGGTTTTAATGGTTTTGGAAACATCAGTGTTTCCTATCCAATAGTACTAATTTTATGCATATCCTCGTTTCTGGGCCTGTGTGAGAGGCATTTTACTTTGGGCACGTCAGACAGGCGAAAATTTGGAAAATGGGACCCTAGCCCTAACAAGTTAATGTCATTATTCCCATTCTATGTAGGCCTTATGTACTGCATCTGTCTTGAAAACACAGGCCACTTTTCATCCATGGATATAAAGTCACCACTAGTACAACAGGGCATGTATGAAGAAAAAGGCTTCATTTTAAACTTCAATCATACATTTATAATCTGTTCAGTTTTGGAATTAGTTAAAATTAGTTGAAGGTTTGGGTCAAGGTAAGGGTCAGTTTTAGGTTTTGTCTATAATCTGCTTGTCAATGGGTTGCTGGTCAGAAAAGTCCCTCATGATGGGTATAATACCTACTTTTACAAGTGTTTGTCTCCCCCTACTGGCTGTTAACTACAAGCTCAGTTCCTTCTTTCTATTACTGTGACCTTGACCAATAGAGATAGATAAAGGACTCATCTGTATATCTGTGTTGCGTCTGTGACACTATGGGCAGCACCATTGAGGCTACAACCTATAGGAAAACCCACCCAGTTGACAACTTTGACTACTTTAAAATGGTGGAAGGATGGTGGAAGCCCAGATTTTTTTCTCAGAGGAGAGGAAGTAGAAACTGGAATCAAACTATATCCATTCCTCTTGACAATTCTGCTCTGTTGAAGAGCAAAGGTGAACACATTGTTTTTGGAAGATTATTTAAGATCCAAACCTTCATTCTGGTGTTGTCACTGCAAATAGGAAGTTAACAAGATATGAGCTATGAGTTATGAGCTATGGACTCACAACCTGGATTCGGTTATATGTAGCAAAATTTGAAATTGTGTTTTTACATTGGATAAAAGTAGAGACTCAGAGCTACAAAATGATATATAAACTACTGCATTTGAGGAACAATGGGAAAGAAATTCTGCTTTGAAAGTTGATTAACTTGTAAACTCACTTTTGAGAAAATGGCCTTTGAATGTTTTGGTATCTAGTGAAGAGCTCTTCTTTGTCTACACCCATTCAGCATCGTTCACACGCTCTTAAGCTTTATTCCCACCCATCTCGTTTATCTCTTGGAGCGTTCAGAGCTCACCCTTGATTTGTTTAGCTCTGGATAACATGAAAACAGCCTAACCAGCTCTGCTGGCAACAATTTCATTACGCTTTTTTGGAGACGTTTACTGACACCGGCCTTATTCAACGGGTGTTGTACACACGTCATGTAACGTTAGCTAATGAGCCAGCCAGCTAACGTTAGCTAGTAAAACAATTAACACAGTGCCAACAATGCCACAGTGCTGGGAATAACCAACCAGGTTCAACGTTAGCTAGCTAACATTTGGCTCTAACTAGAAAAGAAAATGGCTCTGGGATACGAATAATAACATCAGCTAGGGAGCCAGCCAGCTAACGTTAGCTAGCAAGCTAACAGTACACTAACAGCTAGGTAAACAATGTCTCCCTGTCAGGAATGTCATGCCACGGTTGCCCTTAGTTTGAAGACAGGTGTTTTCTCCATCTCTTTAACTATCATATTCTAATTCCACTGATTTCAAAACGTGATCCTCCAGAAGGTGGAGAGCAACACTTATGCAGCTGCACTTCACAATATATATATATATTTTTAAAGCCGCGTTCGACCAGATTAACAACAGACTGACCAGCTCAAAGTCCAATTCGAACTCATCTCTCGGCATGTCCAGCCCACTTATTAGCTAAGCCAATCATGGCTATTGGGAAGGTTGCACGCTTTTTCTGTGGTTTAACAAGGTTCATAATTTAACAGTTTTATTTGTATTTACAGATGGCATACAAGTTTGTTATTAAGGCACATGAAAGTTCACATGTTAAAGAAGGCATTTCTACCCAAAAACACATTTTGATAAAAAAATTATATTAACGCTCAAATTGTTATGCGGAGTGGAACAGGGGAACCCAAGAGCAGACTCGGACAAGGAGAAGGGATGAAGTAACCAAGGTATTTATTGAAACACAGGGGGAAGATGGAGTGCAGGTCAGGGGAAGCTCGGGAGGGTTGCTGGAAACCAGGTGCGGAGGCTGAGGCTGGAGCGAGAGGAGTTGAGACATTGTAAGCAGGTCCGGGGATGGAATCCAAGGGAGTAGTAGAGTGAGGAATCCAGGACAGAGTAGCAGGATGACGAGACATGGGACAGGAGACAGGCACCAGAGTCAGAGCAGGCAGAACTGTAGCGGCGAGGAAACAGCATCAGACAGGGCAACAGGCACAACAGGATCTGAATAGTAACAAACGGCTAGAAACGTAGACTGACTGAGCAGAGATTACAACCTGACTGTGTGGAAATGGCAGGACTGAGTATTTGTAGAGGTCTTGATTATGGAGCAGGTTGCAGCTGGTGGGGATCTGCTCTGACTCCAGCACACCTATCTCCGCCCACACAATCACACAGAGAGAGAGAGAGAGAGAGAGAGAGAGAGAGAGAGAGAGAGAGAGAGAGAGAGAGAGAGAATGTTTGTTACTGAGGGTTAATGTTACACCACTTTCTCACACTTACACCGCTCTCTCGCTCTACATCTGACCCATCACAAAAAGCTATGCCTGAAGATTTCTCTTCAGTCAGGTTGTTGTAGCTGGTCTGTAGCTGGTCTCTGTCTTAGTCAGTTTGTTGTATCTGGTCTGTAGCTGGTCTCTCTCTTTTGTCAGGTTGTTGTATCTGGTCTGTAGCTGGTCTCTCTCTGCAGTTGTGTTAGTCTTGTTAAGGGAAAAACTCTGTGACAAGATGTTCATTTTATCCTCAGAATCGTTGATGGCTCTGTTATCTACAAAGTATAAACACGTAGTATACTAGCTAAAACACAAGGTAAATAGGCCTAGTAACCCGCACTTCTTACAACTAGGTGATAAGCAATGAAAATGGACACAAACTCACAGTGGACAGACAGGCCAATGATCCCAGCCAGTAGAACACACAGCAGCCCAAGACACACTGCAGCAACAAGGAAGGTTCTCTTCACTGAGCTATCAGGCTCTGTGGACACATACAAGAGACTTTTCTTTTTTTTGTCTGTGTGTGTGTGTGTTACCGGAGTACTGGTCTCCTGGTCCATTATTAGGAGCAGTGTCTGCTGTCTCTTCTCTCTTGGTGCTGGTCTCACCGTCCGCCAGGGTGTGTGCACTGACGTAGATATCCACAATCCTCTCCTCCATCTCACTTCTGTCAAACTTGACGTTCTTGTACATATCTGTCTCAGCATTGATGACCTTTGACATCTTTAACAATGCCTGGCTTTTCTTTCTATGTAGGTCTACTATACATTAAGTCTCTGCTTCTAGAATGAATGTGGTGTCTTCCAAAATGGAGACGTCGTACGTCAACTGCAAGCCCTCTATATGTTAAGTCTCTGCTTCTTGTGATATCTCTGTCTCTGAGTCATCTGTGTGTCTCTGTCTGTGTCACCGCTGTAGGAACTTCTTGGAAAGGATCAACAAAATGACACGGGTAGTTGTGTCTAATACAAAAAAATAGAACAAGTTTGCGTACTTGTGTGCATACTTTTGTGCTTGTGAGAGATTGTTATAGTGTTTATTGTTAAACCATTTTCTGCTGCATGAATAAATCATTCCATGTCTCTATATGGTCATCTTGTCCAGAGTATATCTCAACACAGTCCTCCTGCCCAGTTAATGGGACTTGCTATTTGTGATGATGGACAGGACACTATCATACCAGGAAGATATAGATCATAGAGGGGAAGTGGAGAACAAAGGCTAGCTGTTAACATTTGTGACCCGATTCAGGAAACTAGGTGTATGTTGCAAGTCACGGCTTCACAGGAGAGCCGTTTGAATGTAAAAAATATTTGTTTATCAAAATGCGTTTTTTGGCAGAAATGCCTTCTCTTACATGTGAACTTTCATGTGCCTTAATAACAAACTTGTATGCCATCTGTAAATACGAATAAAATTGTTCAATTACCAGACTTGTTGGTTAAGCCACAGAAAAAGCCATCAACCTTCCCACTAGCCATAATTGGCTGAGATAATGAATGGACTGACGAGTTCGAATTGGTCTGCCATATAGAAGGCTTCTGTCTATTTGAGCTCTTCACCCTGTGTAGGTAATCCAGTTGAATGCGGCTTGAATTTTTTTTTTATTGTGTAGTGGAGCTGCCTAAGTGTTGCTCTCCACTTTCTGGAGGATCAAGTTTTGAAATCAATGGAATTAGATTATGATAGCTAAAGAGATGGAGCAAACACCTGTCTCCGGATTACATCTTCAAACTAGGGGCAACCGTGGCATGGCATTCCTGACAGGTAGATGCGTCCATCATAGCATGATGATGTATACAGGTATGGTAGTCTAGAGTTAGCTAGCTACATTTTCAGATATTACAAATTCTTCATTTTGACAGAAAGTTGTTTCATTTCAAGCTAAAGTGTACTGCTAGCTAGCTAGCTAACGTTAGCTGGCTGGCTCCCTAGCTGACATTATTATTTGTATCCCAGAGCCTTTGCTTTTCTAGTTAGAGCCTAATGTTAGCTAGCTAACATTGAACATTGTTGTTTAGTTCACAACACTGTGGCATTGTTGGCACTCTTCATTGTTGTTTATCTAGCAAACTTTAGCTGGCTGGTTCGTTAGCTAACATTACGTGACACGTGTACAACACCCGTTGTATATAGTCGGTGTGAGTAAACATCTGCAAAAAAGCGTAATGAAGTTGTTGCCAGCAGAGCTGGTTAGGCTGTTTTAATGTTATCCAGAGGTAAACAAATCATCGGCCAGACTGTCAAGTGTGCTCTCCGAGAGTGAAACGAGATGGGTGTGGCTAAAGCTTAAGAGGGTGTGAATGATGCTGAATGGGTGTAGACAAAGAAGAGCTTTCCCATTGTTCCTCAAATGCAGTGTATGATATACCATGTTGTAGCTCTGAGTCTCTACTTTTATCCAATGTAAAAAACACAATTTCCAATTTTGTACATAAGACCGAATCCAGGTGGTGAGTCACATATATTTAATATAATATGTAACAGCCTCAAGATAATTCAGAAGTTTCCGAAACTCCCCCTTCCGTTCACCTTTCTGCTGATTTGGACCCTCTGTTTACTCCCAGATATACATCAACATGTTCAGGAGGTCCAGGACTACAAACATGGGTCATTATAATGTCCATACAATGGCTGTGACACTACAAACTGCTCCAAGTGGATATTGAGGGTGAGTAGCCTTAACCAGTGAAGATGAGATGACAACAGAATCCACCGTGACTCTCCTCTACATTTACCTTTTAGTCATTTAGCAGAAGCTCTTATCCAGAGAGACTTACAGGAGCAATTCGAGTGCCTTGCTCAAGAGCACATCGACAGATTTTTTTCACGTAGTCGGCTAACGATTTTAAGAAGCAACAAACTTTCGGTTACTGACCCAACGATCTTAATTTCTAGGCTATCTGCCGCCCTCTCTCTTAATGAACCTGATTGGTCAAGGAGTTTTTGAGTGACAGCTGGTTGAACGACTGAGAATATCCACTTAACTTCCCTCTTTTGGGACCATATAGGGGAACAACAGTCAAATATGAGCATTTGATATTGTGCTTATATGTAACTTGACAACAAATATTGACTGTCAAAGATTATTAAGTAATATGCTTTGACACCCTTTGATATCTCTGCTGTACTCATTGATTGGTGATACAGTCAACTCCTATACAGTGTATGTAATGGTGGTTTGGTACTGTTGAGAATGTTATCACCAGGCCTAAATTGGAGCATTTAAATATCTGTAGGATATGTTTGAATTAGAAATTATGTGTTCGCACAAAGTCAAATGTACTAACTTCAAGTTGTATCTGATGATGTGTGAAACATACAGTGGGGCAAAAAAGTATTTAGTCAGCCACCAATTGTGCAATTTCTCCAACTTAAAAAGATGAGAGAGGCCTGTAATTTTCATCATAGGTACACTTCAACTATGACAGACAAAATGAGGAAAAAAAATCCAGAAAATCACATTGTAGGATTTTTTATGAATTTATTTGCAAATGATGGTGGAAAATAAGTATTTGGTCACATACAAACAAGCAAGATTTCTGGCTCTCACAGACCTGTAACTTCTTCTTTAAGAGGCTCCTCTGTCCTCCACTCATTACCTGTATTAATGGCACCTGTTTGAACTTGTTATCAGTATAAAAGACACCTGTCCACAACCTCAAACAGTCACACTCCAAACTCCACTATGGCCAAGACCAAAGAGCTGTCAAAGGACACCAGAAACAAAATTGTAGACCTACACCAGGTTGGGAAGACTGAATCTGCAATAGGTAAGCAGCTTGGTTTGAAGAAATCAACTGTGGGAGCAATTATTAGGAAATGGAAGACATACAAGACCACTGATAATCTTCCTCGATCTGGGGCTCCACGCAAGATCTCACCCGTGGGGTCAAAATGATCACAAGAACGGTGAGCAAAAATCCCAGAACCACACGGGGGGACCTAGTGAATGACCTGCAGAGAGCTGGGACCAAAGTAACAAAGCCTACCATCAGTAAAACACTACGCCGCCAGGGACTCAAATCCTGCAGTGCCAGACGTGTCCCCCTGCTTAAGCCAGTACATGTTCAGGCCCGTCTAAAGTTTGCTAGAGAGCATTTGGATGATCCAGATGAGGATTGGGAGAATGTCAGATGAAACCAAAATAGAACTTTTTGGTAAAAACTCAACTCGTCGTGTTTGGAGGACAAAGAATGCTGAGTTGCATCCAAAGAACACCATACCTACTGTGAAGCATGGGGGTGGAAACATCATGCTTTGGGGCTGTTTTTCTGCAAAGGGACCAGGACGACTGATCCGTAAAGGAAAGAATGAATGGGGCCATGTATCGTGAGATTTTGAGTGAAAACCTCCTTCCATCAGCAAGGGCATTGAAGATGAAACGTGGCTGGGTCTTTCAGCATGACAATGATCCCAAACACACCGCCCGGGCAACGAAGGAGTGGCTTCGTAAGAAGCATTTCAAGGTCCTGGAGTGGCCTAGCCAGTCTCCAGATCTCAACCCCATAGAAAATGTTTGAAAGTCCGTGTTGCTCAGCGACAGCCCCAAAACATCACTGCTCTAGAGGAGATCTGCATGGAGGAATGGGCCAAAATACCAGCAACAGTGTGTGAAAACCTTGTGAAGACTTACAGAAAACGTTTGACCTCCCTCATTGCCAACAAAGGGTATATAACAAAGTATTGAGATAAACTTTTGTTATTGACCAAATACTTATTTTCCACCATAATTTGCAAATAAATTCATAGAAAATCCTACAATGTGATTTTCTGGATTTCTTTTCCTCATTTTGTCTGTCATAGTTGAAGTGTACCTATGACGAAAAATACAGGCCTCTCTCATCTTTTTAAGTGAGAGAACTTGCACAATTGGTGGCTGACTAAATACTTTTTTGCCCCACTGTAACTACTGGTCCACAGGAAGCTACAAACAGGAAATGAGTAGGACTTTTATTAATATGATACTACAAACAAATACAACAATAGGTTTGTTTGCATGCGCATGTGTACGTATGTGTACCTGCTTGTGCGTGCGTGCATGTGTGGTTTTGAGAGAGAGAGCGAGGTTGTGTGCACTGTAGGCTTCTGTATGTGTTACAGTATGTTGTCATGGTGATGTTAAATCACTTCCTCACAAATCCAGTTGAGTTTCCTGTCACATGACAAGTCATTCCGTGCCTCTAGAGAACTCTGTTCATTACGTATCTCAACACAGTCCTCCTCACCATATTCTGGTTTGCCACCACCATTATCAGCATGATGTGTAGACCTGTACCTGCAGGGTTAAAACAGTCAGATATCATGGTTAATACCAGTACCTACAGGGTTAAAAACAGTCCGATATCATGGTTAATACCAGTACCTACAGGGTTAAAACAGTTAGATATCATGGTTAATACCAGTATCTACAGGGTTAAAACAGTCAGACATCACAGTTAGAACATCACCATCCTAAATAATATACAGACATGTTTCATCTTTGTTGACTGCTGCCAACAATGACAATAACCTTTATAGATAATGTTTGAACGAACTGAAAATTGGAGCCTTACTGTAACAGTAGTTATCATCTCTTACTCTGTGGTCAGTGTTGGTCCACCAGTTGAGTATGGAGAACCTAGAGTCTGAACAACACAGAGAATCAGTCCTACTCCTTACACTGTGGTCAGTGTTACTAGAGCAGTAGTATTTTACATTGTGATGGTCAGTGGGGCGCCGTCCACCCGTATCCAGGTCTCTCAGTAACAGAGTCAGTCGGACCAATCCAAACTCCGATGTTGAGGTTGAAGATACATTTCTGTTGTTGAGAAAGATAAATACATACCTACATGATTGATCATATCTACTCCCTGTACACCCATAGCTTCTCTCTCTCCCTCTCTCTTATTATTGTAGGTTTACCCACTGAGATTGGAAAGCCTCCCACTAAGAAAACCATTCTCAGTTTTTAGCTGGTTTCTCTCTTTAGTCAATGTGGTGTTACTGGTCTGAAGCTGGTCTCTCTCTGTTGAGACAAGATGACCAATGACTCCATCTGTAAAAGTGAAAAGTTATCCAAACTTGTAACTACCACATCATTGATGATTAAGTATGATTAAATAGCCTACTCAGTGACAACATACTAAACTTATAGTAGACAGACAGGCCTATGACCCCAGACAGTAGGAGAACACACAGCAGCCTCAGACACACTGCAGCAACTCCAGAGGGTCTCTTCCACCACTGAACATGTACTGAATCACAAATGATAAAAGTAAGATCTTTGGTAATGTGTTTTACTGTATCATCCAGGATTTGGACACATAAAGCAATAGTACTACAGGGTCATCTCACCTGATTAATAATGTGTGTGTGTTCATGCAATCTTACCTGAAGCAACAACTCCATCTCTTGGACTGGACTTGAAGTCTCTTACGTTGGCATATGATTGGCCATCAATGTCTGTATTCTTCATTGCATCAGGCTCCTCGTCTTCAAATCCATCTGAGATTTCATAGACTCCCTCTGACTTCTTAACACACTTGTGCTCAAATACAGTAACTTCTACTTCTTACCTCAACTCTAATATCTGTCTGTACTTGTGTCTCCCTGCATCGTCCTGCATCTGTGTGACTTATGGTAGTGACACTAGTTTTCAGTCAACCACAGTGTGATATTAACACAACACTGGCCACCACGTCACTGGCCACCACGGCCATCCAATTTTGGATCTGCTCAAATAAATTGGTATCCTGTTAATTGACATATACACTACATATATCCTGACTGAGTTTACAGCACCCCCAGCCTTCAAATGGAGACCAGATTAGGGCTCTCACTCTGAACGGTGGAGTAGGGAGAAGTTGCCCCTTGATGATGATTTTACGTCAGTTTTGCATTTCCTCTACAAATGGTTAAGGTTAGGATTGGGGGAAGGGAACCTGATCTTAGATCTGTACCTAGGGGAAACTTCCCCCCGAAGTGTGACCGGCCACCAATGACCATATAGGGGTCTTTGTTCTATCTAGGCTGACTGTGAAGAGTTACTCAGAATAAAAAAGGAGAAGTTCTGACAATGTCTCCACAGACTCAGTTGACAGATTTTTATTTTAACCTTTATTTTACTAGGCAAGTCAGTTAAGAACAAATTCTTATTTACAATGACTGCCTAGGAACAATGGCCTTGTTCAGGGGCAGAACGACAGATTTTACCTTGTCAGCTTGGGGATTTGATCTAGCAACCTTTTGGTTACTGGCCCAATGCTATAACTCTCTTAGCACTGATTAGATACAGGGACAGAGGCAAAGGTGGCCATCTGGTGGATGTAGTACTAACTATAGGTACAGCTGTAATGTTGGTGAAAGAGACCTGGTTGGATTTAGTACTAACCACAGAGACAGCTGTAGTGTTGGTGACAGAGACCAGGGTGGATGTAGTACTAACTACAGGTACAGCTGCAGTGTTGGTGAAAGAGACCTGGTTGGATTTAGTACTAACCACAGAGACAGCTGTAGTGTTGGTGACAGAGACCTGGGTGGACGTATTACTAACTACAGGTACAGTTGTTGTGTTGGTGACAGAGACCTGGGTGGATGTAGTACTATCAAATCAAATTTTATTTGTCACATACACATGGTTAGCAGATGTTATTGCGAGTGTAGCAAAATGCTTGTGCTTCTAGTTCCGACCATGCAGTAGTATCTAACAACCCGCAAAGGCAACAGCCGTGATGTGGGACCGACTCTGAATTGTAAGTTGCGTATGCGTATTCCGTTTAAAAGTTGGGATATGATGGAATTGAGAATGTTTGAGGCAGTGGGTGCTCTTTTTGTACAGAGCCAACGCCGGCAGAGTATTGTTCAGCTAAGGAAGTGCATAATATATACAAATCCTGCAGAATATACAAGGCCAGAGGACAGCGTGACAGGAAGCCCATTATCGAGGATTCTTTAGAAAAGCAGGTAATTTAACTAAAACCCCAAGGCCTAACAGTGAGAAATGTGTTAATATATTAATTTTAACTAAACCCCAATTCCTAACAGTGAGAAATGTGTTAATATATTAATTTGAAATGTATTTGAAATATACATTTTTCTATAATAATATATATATATATATATATATATATATATATATCTTGTATTTAATACACTATTTTATATACATTTTTCTTTCAGACTCCCCCCAGGCGTATACAGTCACAGAAGACACAATATATCGAGAGGCAGAGTCCGAAGACGCCGAAAAGGACGCCGATGTCGCCGATGTCATCCATAGTAAAACATCTAAGCCTGCTGATAACTTTGCCTATAATGCCAATGTTGTTAATGTCACCGAAGATGATGTGTTGGTGTACGAAGCTGCAAAACAGCTCGATATAGTCATTTCTGAGGTAGACGCTACAGTCGTTGAAGATGAGGGCACAGATTCGAAACACAAATTTCTAACAGGCTTTTACATGGTTCTAAAAAAACAGAGAGGTTCAACGAAACAAGTGTATGGTTGCTTTACTTCGGCGCCTACATCGTCAAGATTTAGCCTTCTGGCATAGAACATTGCCCAGCTTGTTAAACAGCAATCTCATAAAGAACGGTACGCAACATGGAGGATTCTAGAATACCCCCTGAACTCATCTCCTTAATTAACCAAATGAATGAGAACACGGCATCTCCAACACATACATGTACACCACCTAGGACCCCACGAGCCGAGGACTATGAACAACCACAGAAAGCTTTTGATGAATTGGAAAATCGTGTAATAAATCAGTGTGGGGATGTTATTGATAGAAGCCTTAACAATTTAACAATACAGAGATTCGTCAGTTTTTTTATTTCACATGTATGAATCAGAGCCATGATTATGCCATTTTTTATGTGATGGTTTTGGATACTCTAGACCAGCTTTTAGAAAGGGCTATGGTTTTTGGCGAACCACGTGATGTCTTACAGCTTGAAATGTGTGGAGATAGTCTGCAAAACACAGTATCACTTGTTTTACCAAATGGCAGAGCAGATCTTGAACAACTCATAGCCCTGCTGGAACGACTTGTTCAATCAAATTTATCCATCATAGCAGATAGGAGCCTAGAACTAATTGTACAAATAGTTCGCCAGCCCCTAGGCGGAGGGGGTCAGAGAAGGAAACTTGATAGTCTCATGCAATCAGAAATCATAAACAATAAAAGGGCATATCTCATAAACGTTAACAATCCTGGTAACCAGCTATGCTTTGCAATAGGCCTATCACATTTACTCAACCCAGGATGTACGGATGCAATCGCTTTACAAAAGGCAAATGAGATACAAAACGCTGTATGGGCTAGGTGTACAGGATGCGGTGGCTTTCTCTGACATAGTCAAATTAGAAAATTTGCTGAACATCAAGATTTTGGTTTTGTACCATAGTAGAGCTAATTCAGCTGTCATGAAATTCCAGAACAACCCACAACCTCATCCTCAGATTCTGTACTTTTATGTGCAAAACAACCATTATTATGGCATTACCAACATCAGAGCTTTTTTATGAGCCCCATATGTGTGTCCAGCATGTCATACAGGATACACCCGCAGGAGGGCCGTTATAACTGTTCCATATGTTTAGATGAGAATTGTCCACGGAAACCCTTAATTTGTAGACAGGGGGTATGCGTGTTAGACATTTGGTAACTGTGAACAGCTCATCGCTGTAACCTTGCTCATATATTTTGTCGAAAACACCCCTCAACTTGGATATAGTCACCTCTGCCCCACTTTTATTTTTTAAGACCCTTACAAATGCTATTTTAGAGAAAATATCTATAACTGTTAGCATTTATCGATTTCCATCATTTTTATCGGCAAGGGCCTGCATGTCACATAGATCTGCCTGAAACTGGGACCTGTGGTGAGTAGAAAAAACTATATTTAGTGGAAATTGCTACCTGTTTCTTCGGCTATAGTACAATAACATTAATGAGCCCATTTAAAATAACGAGATCATTTAATTTTCTTTTTGCTTTTATTTATTTTTTCCAAGTATTACGTATCCATACAATTCAGGATACGTAGCAGGATGTTAGGACCTGTTTTCTCAATGATCCATGCATGTAAGATTTGGTATACCAGGCTTACATTTACAGGCTTATATCGGTGAATTTTTAAGACACAAACATCCGTTATATAAGTATATAAACAACAGATATGATACATGTTACAATTAAATGAGGGTTCAAACGAATAAAGTAAAATCTTAGACAAGGCTGTTTCTAGTTCTTCTGAATCCTCCCCAAGACGGGCCACCAGTTGTGACCACTGTAAAGACTCATGATTTGTTCAATTTTTAGCACACGCCCGGCATTAACCCCTGTATTGCGGGCTGTGTAGAGCAATGCATTGTTCACTTTATTCTCAATAATTTGGTGCATAACATTTGTAAATTCTCTCAATAGAAATATTTTTATTTATTCTCTCCAACATCGTATGCATACTGTTACCCATTGCTTTATATCTAAATCAAAAAATATATACGGTCTCTTGGGGTTTATTGAGTCACCACATCGGCCAACATAGCTTCGTTGTATTTGTTGTTGTCCACCATGGCGGTCCTGATTTCTTTGAGTTTCTCATGGATGAAGGTAACCTCCTTCAGTTCGTGTAGGAACGCCTCGGATACACCGTGAACCCTGGGAATAGACGGCTCAAGACCCATAGACTCCAGGGCTCTGACCATTGATGGTATAAAGCGGCAGGACCACAGTCTTTTCACCAGCTCCTCAAAGTGGTTGAAGAAGTAGTACCGGGGTGGGTCATATAGACACGGATGTCTTCGCTGGCTGGGGTGATTGATCTCACAACCTTGGCATTTTTCTCATATATACTCTCCAATCACCACATCTAAAAGTGCGGATACAGAGGCCTTGATGGTGTCCACAAAAATAGTACTGACCGCCCCATCAAACACATCCTCAGACTGGGGACATGTTAGAGGTGTCGGGGGGAATGTCTGGGGGGCGTAGAGAGGAGGACTGTGAGGAATAGAGTCCTTAGGGTCTGGCACCCACAACGTATCGGAGTCCTGATATGGGATATGAATATCCATGGTATATAATGAAATGAAGAACCAGAGGCCTTAGGGGCACCAATTTTATTGTTGAACGACTCCTACGGCATCGGGGCGTGTTTATCGGAACAGCCGCTTGCTTAGTTTTCTTCAGAGGATGACCCTTCTGTGGATGAACCTTCTTGGGGTTCCTTTGAATCATAATCCTTAGGATTTGTATATATTATGCACTGCCTTAGCTGAACAATACTCTGCCGGCGTTGGCTCTGTACAAAAAGAGCACCCACTGCCTCAAACATTCTCAATTCCATCATATCCCAACTTTTAAACGGAATACGCACACGCAACTTAAAATCCCGAGTCGGTCCCGCATCAAGGCTGTTGCCTTTGCGGGTTTTCTCGCTGTTGATATAGAACTGCACGCACCCATGCGGAAGTCCATTCTTTCTTTGTATTTTCACCTTATGGAAAGTTCTTCCTGAGGAGTCCTGCTCAACTCCCCAATGGGCCTCGTTGCCCGTGAACAAGCTATAACCCTTTGTGATAACTCTCAGTTCAGGGCACACCACCTTGCGAAACACTTGCCAGTCTTCAAGCCTGTAGTCCACTCCTAAAGTCTGGTCTGTATATTCTTCTCCTTCGGCTACGGTATAGAGCTTCACACTACAAATCAAACAGATAACCACATAGCTGTCCATTAGACATCAACACTTGATCTTTCAGCTCAGTTGCGGGAGGTATTTGGGTTCTATACATACAGTGGGGAAAAAAAGTATTTAGTCAGCCACCAATTGTGCAAGTTCTCTCACTTAAAAAGATGAGAGAGGCCTGTAATTTCCATCATAGGCACACTTCAACTATGACAGACAAAATGAGGAAAGAAAATCCAAAAAATCACATTGTAGGATTTTTAATGAATTTATTTGCAAATTATGGTGGAAAATAAGTATTTGGTCACATACAAACAAGCAAGATTTCTGGCTCTCACAGACCTGTAACTTCTTCTTTAAGAGGCTCCTCTGTCCTCCACTCGTTACCTGTATTAATGGCACCTGTTTGAACTTGTTATCAGTATAAAAGACACCTGTCCACAACCTCAAACAGTCACACTCCAAACTCCACTATGGCCAAGACCAAAGAGCTGTCAAAGGACACCAGAAACAAAATTGTAGACCTACACCAGGTTGGGAAGACTGAATCTGCAATAGGTAAGCAGCTTGGTTTGAAGAAATCAACTGTGGGAGCAATTATTAGGAAATGGAAGACATACAAGACCACTGATAATCTTCCTCGATCTGGGGCTCCACGCAAGATCTCACCCCGTGGGGTCAAAATGATCACAAGAACGGTGAGCAAAAATCCCAGAACCACACGGGGACCTAGTGAATGACCTGCAGAGAGCTGGGACCAAAGTAACAAAGCCTACCATCAGTAACACACTACGCCGCCAGGGACTCAAATCCTGCAGTGCCAGACGTGTCCCCCTGCTTAAGCCAGTACATGTTCAGGCCCGTCTGAAGTTTGCTAGAGAGCATTTGGATGATCCAGATGAGGATTGGGAGAATGTCATATGGTCAGATGAAACCAAAATATAACTTTTTGGTAAAAACTCAACTCGTCGTGTTTGGAGGACAAAGAATGCTGAGTTGCATCCAAAGAACACCATACCTACTGTGAAGCATGGGGGTGGAAACATCATGCTTTGGGGCTGTTTTTCTGCAAAGGGACCAGGACGACTGATCCGTGTAAAGGAAAGAATGAATGGGGCCATGTATCGTGAGATTTTGAGTGAAAACCTCCTTCCATCAGCAAGGGCATTGAAGATGAAATGTGGCTGGGTCTTTCAGCATGACAATGATCCCAAACACACCGCCCGGGCAAGGAAGGAGTGGCTTCGTAAGAAGCATTTCAAGGTCCTGGAGTGGCCTAGCCAGTCTCCAGATCTCAACCCCATAGAAAATCTTTGGCGGGGAGTTGAATGTCCGTGTTGCCCAGCGACAGCCCCAAAACATCACTGCTCTAGAGGAGATCTGCATGGAGGAATGGGCCAAAATACCAGCAACAGTGTGTGAAAACATTGTGAAGACTTACAGAAAACGTTTGACCTCTGTCATTGCCAACAAAGGGTATATAACAAAGTATTGAGATAAACTTTTGTTATTGACCAAATACATATTTTCCACCATAATTTGCAAATAAATTCATTAAAAATCCTACAATGTGATTTTTTTGATTTTTTTTCCTCATTTTGTCTGTCATAGTTGAAGTGTACCTATGATGAAAATTACAGGCCTCTCTCATCTTTTTAAGTGAGAGAACTTGCACAATTGGTGGCTGACTAAATACTTTTTTCCCCCACTGTATTTAGAAAACGTGTGTGTTGTAGTTGTTGTAGTTGTTGTGAATTTGTTAGATTACTTGTTAGATACTACTGCATGGTCGGAACTAGAAGCACAAGCATTTCGCTACACTCGCAATAACATCTGCTAACCATGTATATGTGACAATTACATTTTGATTTGATTTGATACTTGTAGTTAGTACTACGTCCACCCAGGTCTCTGTCACCAACACAACAACTGTACCTGTAGTTAGTACAACGTCCACCCAGGTCTCTGTCACCAACACTACCGCTGTCTCTGTGGTTAGTACTAAATCCACCCAGGTCTCTGTCACCAACACTACAGATGTACCTGTAGTTAGTACTACATCCACCCAGGTCTCTGTCACCAACATTACAGCTGTACCTGTAGTTAGTACTACATCCACCAGATGGCCACCTTTGACTCTGTCCCTGTATCTTATCAGTGCTAAGAGAGTTGTGTCATTAGATGTAACCGGTATGTATATGTTATAGTGATATAAAAGAAAGGGTTTAAATATGATATTTTTGTCATAAAACATGTGAAGGGTTTTTTATTATTCTTTCTATTCTCTTTATCTTTGGGGCAGGTAGCCTAGTGGTTCTAGCATTGGGCCAGTAACCTAAAAGGTTGCTAGATCAAATCCCCAAGCTGACAAGGTCAAATCTGTTGTTCTGCCCCTGAACAAGGCCATTGTTCCTAGGCAGTCATTGTAAATAAGAATTTGTTCTTAACTGACTTGCCTAGTAAAATTAAGGTCTGTGGAGACATTGTCAGAACATCTCCTTTTTCATTCTGAGTAACTCTTCACAGTCAGCCTAGATAGAACAGAGACCCCTATATGGTCATTGGTGGCCGGTCACACTTCGGGGGGAAGTTTCCCCTAGGTACAGATCTAGGATCAGGTTCCCCTTCCCCAATCCTAACCTTAACCATTTGTAGAGGAAATGCAAAACTGACCTAAAATCAGCATCAAGGGGCAACTTCTCCCTACTCCACCGTTCAGAGTGAGAGCCCTAATCTGGTCTCCATTTGAAGGCTGGGGGTGCTGTAAACTCAGTCAGGATATATGTAGTGTATATGTCATTTAACAGGATACCAATTTATTTGAGCAGATCCAAAATTGGGACCCTTTTTTGGCGCATCAGATATTGTTACTTTATACGCAGTCCTTTCTCTATGTTTTAACCAAGGTTGTTACGGTCATCACGTGTGTGTCGGTGATCACAAAATCCATGTTTAATTTCTATAGTGTTCTGGGGTTTATCTCTGAGTTAGCGGGTAGCGTCCAGAACTACTTATAGACTGCCTAATACCCCGGACAATTACTGTTTCAGAAACACATTCCCCAGTTCAAAGAGGTTACTTCAATCACCTTGACAGCTTTAATGTAAACACAGGCATATCTTCAAAATATCTATAGGGACAATAAAATACACATGCATCACTTCAAAGGGACATACAGGACCATAAAACTACAAACGCATCACTTCGAAGGGACAGATGTACAGGACCATAAAACTACAAACGCATCACTTCAAAGGGACAGATGTACACATAGGATCATAAAACCCCCTCCCCCAGTGGGAACTTACGGACCGGATGTACAGTGAGGGAAAAAGTATTTGATCCCCTGCGGATTTTGAACGTTTGCCCACTGACAAAGAAATTATCAGTCTATAATTTTAATGGTAGGTTTATTTGAACAGTGAGAGACAGAATAACAACAACAAAAAAATCTGAAAAAACGCATGTGAAAAATGTTATAAATTGATTTGCATTTTAATTAGGGAAATCAGTATTTGACCCCTCTGCAAAACATGACTTAGTACTTGGTGGAAAAACCCTTGTTGGCAATCACAGAGGTCAGACGTTTCTTGTAGTTGGCCACCAGGTTTGCACACATCTCAGGAGGGATTTTGTCCCACTCCTCTTTGCAGATCTTCTCCAAGTCATTAAGGTTTCGAGACGTTTGGCAACTTGAACCTTCAACTCCCTCCACATATTTTCTATGGGATTAAGGTCTGGAGACTGGCTAGGCCATTGTCATGCTGGAATACCCATCCATGACCCATTTTCAATGCCCTGGCTGAGGGAAGGAGGTTCTCACCCAAGATTTGACTGTGGCCCTGTCCATCGTCCCTTTGATGCGGTGAAGTTGTCCTGTCCCCTTAGCAGAAAAACACCCCCAAAGCATAATGTTTCCACCTCCATGTTTGACGGTGGGGATGGTGTTATTGGGGTCATAGGCAGCATTCCTCCTCCTCCAAACACAGCGAGTTGAGTTGATGCCAAAGAGCTCCATTTTGGTCTCGTCTGACCACAACACTTTCACCCAGTTGTCCTCTGAATCATTCAGATGTTCATTGGCAAACCTCAGACGGGCATGTATATGTGCTTTCTTGAGCAGGGGGACCTTGCGGGCGCTGCAGGACTTCAGTCCTTCACGGCGTAGTGTGTTACCAATTGTTTTCTTGGTGACTATGGTCCCAGCTGCCTTGAGATCATTGACAAGATCCTCCCGTGTAGTTCTGGGCTGATTTCTCACCGTTCTCATGATCATTGCAACTCCACGAGGTGAGATCTTGCATGGAGCCCCAGGCCGAGGGAGATTGACAGTTATTTTGTGTTTCTTCCATTTGCGAATAATCGCACCTTCTCACCAAGCTGCTTGGCGATGGTCTTGTAGCCCATTCCATCCTTGTGTAGGTCTACAGTCTTGTCCCTGACATCCTTGGAGAGCTCTTTGGTCTTGGCCATGGTGGAGAGTTTGGAATCTGATTTATTGATTGCTTCTGTGGACAGGTGTCTTTTATACAGGTAACAAGATGAGATTAGGAGCACTCCCTTTAAGAGTGTGCTCCTAATCTCAGCTAAAAGACACCTGGGAAATACTTATTTCCCTAATTAATATGCAAATCAATTGATAACATTTTTCACGTGTTTTTCTGGATTTTTTTTTTGTTATTCTGTCTCTCACTGTTCAAATAAACCTACCATTAAAATTATAGACTGATCATTTCTTTTTCAGTGGGCAAATGTACAAAATCCGCAGGGGATCAAATACTTTTTTCCCTCACTGTACACCCCCCAGGGGCCATAAAAAAGCCATAAATCACACGTTTGACCGATGCCGTCTACTTTATTCTCTCTTATGTTAATAAGGGATAACAGTTACTCCAAATGGATTGTGATATGTGTATTGCTGCTTTAATTTTTGTCTTTGTTTCGATACAAATTTCATCAGGTTGGGTCTACTGGAGTGTGGGATTCCCCAAGGGGTTAGGAAGCTAACTCCCTGATCTGGTAACTCTTCCGAAAGGTCACCAGTAAAATCAAGTAGTATGAAAATGGTTTCAACAATAACCGTATCTTGTCATGCACTTTGGATCTATTTGGATATTGCAGTCAGGACATTATCAAGGGCCATCAAATGTGACAGGTAAGAGTACCATGTGCCGTTGGGAAGATGAACTGTAACTCTATCTGAAGAAGACAGGCTAGAATGATACGTTCCCGGGAGAAGGACGGGGGGTCTACACACTGCAAACAATTTGGACTAAGTACGCATTGAGATACTGATCTCACAACAGGAAAACAGGGACAAAGGCGGTTTGTAATGAGAAGAGTTATTACCGGCAATGAAAGGTTCCGTTTATAAATGGACAGTGGCTTGCGAAAGTATTCACCCCTCTTGGCATTTTTCCTATTTTGTTGCTTTTGTCACGTCCAGGCCTGGGTTAGCAGGCTGGTGTTTAGTTTGTCTTTTGTTTAGGAGGGATTTGTGTTCTAGGTTTTCTATTTCTATGTTGGGGAAATGGTTCCCAATTAGAGGCAGCTGATTGTCGTTACCTCTAATTGGGAACCCTATATATGTTTGCGGTTTTCAATAGGGTTTTGTGGGTCATTGCTTGTATTAGTATATTTTGTGGTGTGTGCACTTTTAAGCCACACCGGTGTTACGATCTTTGCTTGTTTATTATTTTGCCAGTTACATAAAATAAAGTATGTACACTGGAAGCACCGCTGCGTCTTGGTCCCTCATTCAAGGAGATCGCGACAGCCTTATACAACCTGGAATTAAAACAGATTTTTTTGGGGTGTTCGTATCATTTGATTTACACAACACGCCTACCACTTTGAAGATGCTAAATATTTTTCATTGTGAAACAGACAAAAAAAATTAAATAGTATTCACCCCCCCAAAGTCAATACTTTGTAGAGGCACCTTTTGCAGCAATTACAGCTGCAAGCCTCTTGGAGTATGTCTCTATAAGCTTGGCACATTTAGCCACAGGGATTTTTGCCCATTTTTCAAGGCAAAACTGCTCCAGCTCCTTCAAGTTCGATGGGTTCAGTAATCTTTAAGTCATACCACAGATTCTCAATTGGATTGAGGTCTGGGTTTTGACTAGGCCATTCCAAGACATTTAAATGTTTCCCCTTAAACCACTCAAGTGTTGCTTTAGCGGTATGCTTAGGGTCATTGTCCTGTTGGAAGGTGAAACTCCATCCCAGTCTCAAATATCTGGAAGACTGAAACCGGTTTCCCTCAAGAATTTCTGTATTTAGCTCCATCCATCAGTTTCATCCCCACAGCATGATGCTGCCACCACCATGCTTCACTGTGGGGATGCTGTTCTCGGGGTGATGGGAGGTGTTGGCTTTGCACCAGACATATCGTTTTCCTTGATGGACTAGAGTACCTTCTTCCATATGTTTGGGGAGTCTCCCACATGCCTTTTGGCGAACATCAAACGTGTTTGCTTATTTTTTCTTTAAGCAATGGCTTTTTTTCTGGCCACTCTTTGGTAAAGCCCAGCTCTTTGGAGTGTATGGCTTATTGTGGTCCTATGGACAGATACTCCAATCTCTGCTGTGGAGCTTTGCAGCTCCTTCAGGGTTATCTCTCTGATTAATTCCCTCCTTGCCTGGTCCGTGAGTTTTGGTGGGCGGCCCTCTCTTTGCAGGTTTGCTGTGGTGCCATATTCTTTCAATTTTTTAATAATGGATTTAATGGTGCTCAGTGGGATGTTCAAAGTTTCTGATATATTTTATAACCCAACCCCGATCTGTTCTTCTCCACAACTTTGTCTCTGACCTGTTTGGAGAGCTCCTTGGTCTTCATGGTACCGCTTGCTTGGTGGTGCCCCTTGTTTAGTGGTGTTGCAGACTCTGGGGCCTTTCAGAAAAGGTGTATATATACTGAGATCATGTGACAGATCATGTGACAATTAGATTGCACAGAGGTAGACTTTATTTATCTAATGATGTGACTTCTGAAGGTAAGTGATTGCACCAGATCTTATTTAGGGGCTTCATAGCAAAGGGGGTGATTACATATGCACGCACCACAACTTTTTGAAAAGGTTTTATTTTTTTATTTCCCTTCAACAATTTGGACTATTTTGTGTATGTCCAGTACATAAAATCCAAATAAAAATAAATTTAAATTACAGGTTGTAATGCAACAAAAGAGGAAAAATGGCAAGGGGAGTGAATACTTTTGCAAGGCACTGTATCAGTGCTTGTGTGAAAATGTTTTTGTCTAATGCAGCTGTATTGACCTTCTGGGAAGAATAAACTTGGTTAACCTCTTACGGATCCGATCCCATGAGCGGGCTCGTTTTCAGAGCAAACAAAGCGCAACAAATTCAAAAAAAAAAATCGTAATATTTAACATTCATCAATATACAAGTTTTGCATAGTCATCAAAAGCTCTGATTCTTGGCAATATCACAGCGTTGTCAGATCTCAAAAAGGCTTTACAGTGAAAGCACAACATTTGATTGTTTGAGGATAGCGCCTCTTCTATTTTTTAACATTAGCATAAATTCATATCCAGCGCGGGTCTCACAAAACCCATATAAGAGCTAAAATAAATCGCTTAACTTTCGAATAACTTCTGTTGAGGGCATCCCAAGTGTCCAAACAAGAGAATCCATGGTTCCTTTGTTAGAAAAAGTCTCTGTTTGGTTGGCGTGCTATGTTCAGATAGTCCACCAAGCATTTCCAGTCTACTCGCCCGTTGTACAGTGAAGAGAACACGTTCAAATTATACCTATCAACTTTGCCCAAACAAATCAAAAATAATTTATAATTTATCCTTAGGCATCCATTTATCAATATTGGCTATTATATTTCACTCGGATAATAACCTATACGATACAAAAGGTAAACACCATGCTGCGCGCTCCCGGGTATCTCATGCACTAGACAGAAAGGATATCCTGGTATGTCATACAAAATCGACATCCTTTTGGCTCTCTTCCATTATAAACGCTCCAAAACACTGTCCAGAGACTGTTGACATCTAGTGGAAGCCATAGTTACTGCAACCTCAGGCCTATTTCCCTGAGAATTCAATAAACAGGCATTCAAAGTCAGGAAATGTCAAAAGGAAAATGATTTCTGGACAGAAATTTCTCTGGTTTTCGCCTGCTATATCAGTTCTGTTATAACCACAGACATTATTGTAACGGTTTTAGAAACCTCAGAGTGTTTCCTATCCAATAGTACTAATTATGTGCATATCCTTTCTGGGCCTGAGTGGCAGGCATTTTACTTTGGGCATGTCAGACAGGCGAAAATTCTGAAAATGGGACCCTAGCCCTAAAGAGTTAAAGAACATTGTTCCTTTATTTATTAATCTGTGACTTTGTTATTGTTATTATTGAAGTGATAAGCATAGGTTAATAATTGGTCCCACATGACGTTTCTAATACAAATAATGAAGAAGCATTTTAAAGAGTACAGTATGTTTACATACTCTCCTCTAAATCTAAACAGAACAATTATTAGTCTTGTTTTTTCTCTCTTCCACATTCACTTAATTTTCTTCTTCCTCCTCTATGGCTCTCTCTGACACTAAGGCTCTATCTCAATTCGTCTTTCATAGATTCCTCTTCTCCTATCTCCTCTCCTCCTATCTCCTCTCCTCCTTCTCAACCCTATTAGAGGAGAAGGTCCAAGGTCCCTCCCCTAGGATTGTATTCTCCAATGTGTTTTGAGAAGGAGGCGAAGAGAGAGGATGTGAGGAGGAATCGAGTAAGGTCGAATTTAAAAAGAGCTCGTCTGCAGTACAACTATTTCACCTCTTTGGTGTGTTCATCTCTCACTTTAACCAGTAGGTATCATCACTTAAACGTCCAGTACCGTATCAACAATCAACATAAAACTACTAAAGAGAGAGAGTGAGAGAGAGAGAGCGAGAGATTGATTGTTCTGTAGGTTATTGATACATCACTTTCTCACATATCCAGTTATGACTTGTGCCACATTTGTCATCATTCCATGTCTTTACAGGGTCATCTTGTCTGTAGTATATCTCAACACAGTCCTCCTGCCAAGATAAGTGACCACCATTATTAGGCTGTCCTGTCCCCCAGTACCTAAACAACACAGAGATCCAGACAGTCAGACACTGTGGTACAAACATTCTCCTCAATTATAGACATAGTCCTATGTTTTATCACCTTTAAAGAAACACTCTGTAAGATGATCATACCATTATCAAGAATGGGCCATTTACTATGATATTTATTTTTTATATAATGACATTTTAATCTATAAATATGACTTGGTTTCTATGATACATCTATGAGTCGAACTTACGTTTATATGAACGTGAATGGATACAATATCTAAAAAAATCTCAATATCACAAGGTAAAATGGTCAAATTTCTCACCCTTTGGTCAGTGATGTGCCAGCAACCCACTTCCAGGTCCCCACAGTAACAGAGTCAGGCGACAGCACACATAAAATACAGCACACATATTATTGTGCTGATGAAAATTATACTTTGATACTTCTCTCTCTCTCTCTCTCTCTCTCTCTCTCTCTCTCTCTCTCTCTCTCTCTCTCTCTCTGCTGTTTATGATCACCAGGTCTGCTCCTCTCTCCTGTCTGCTCTCCTCCCAGGTTTTCTTCTCAGTAGAGAGGAAGTACAAACTGGAATCAAAGTCTCTCCATCCCTCCTGACAATGCTTCTCTGTTGAAGAGCAAAGTTGAACACAATGAGAAACTTAGCCAGAATCTTCATACTCATAAACCCATTGATATACGTACAATTACTTTTGACTTTTGATTTTTACTTATAATCACAGTTTTTCTCACCTATCACAAAAATCTTTGCTTGAAGATGGCTGTGATGGGTCTCTGAAATGTAGGTACGGCAGAGTCAGGCGCAGGACAACAATTGAGTATTCAAACAACTTTACCCAAAATAACGGGATCGAATACAATACACTTTGTGATAATAATTACCACAATAACACGGACCACAAACAACGAACAATCAATCACAAAGACATGGGGGGAACAGAGGTTTAAATAAGGAAGAACCGCTGCACTTCCTTTACCTTGGCTGGAGTCGACCAATTACTTGTCTACAAATGCCTGGAAGACTGATGGAGCATTCATCAACCCGTACAGCATGACGAGGTACTCATAGTGCCTTGAGGTGGTACTAAATGCCGTCTTCCACTCGTCCCCCTCCCGGATATGCACCAGACTGTAAGTGCTCCTGAGATACAATTTTGTGAAGAAGCGCGCCCCGTGCATTGACTCGATCGCACTGGCTATGAGAGGCAGCAGGTAGCTGTACCTCACAGTGATCTGATTGATACCTCGATAGTCAATACACGGGCGCAGACCTCCATCCTACTTCTTTACGAAAAATAAACTCGAGGACGCAGTTGAAGTAGAGGGCCGAATGTATCCCTGTCCAAGAGATTCGGAGACGTATGTCTCCATACCCGCCGTCTCCTGTGACAGGGAATACACGTGACTCCTGTGAAGTGCTGCGTCTACCAAGAGATTTATCGCACAATCCCCCCGTCGATGGGGTGGTAATTGATTTGCCTTATTTTTACAGAAGGCGATAGCCAAATCGGCATATTCTGAGGAAATGTGCACGGTGGAGACCTGGTCTGGACTCTCCACCGTATTCGCACCGATGGAAACACCTACACACCTCCCCGAGCACTCTCGTGACCATCCCTTAAGAGCCCTCTGTTTCCACAAAATAGTTGGGTCATGATAGGCCAACCAGGGTAGACCCAGCACCACGGGAAATTCAGGAGATTCAATGAGGTAGAGACTGATTCTCTCCTCATGACCCCCCTTAGTGGAGTGGTAGCCTCCTTAATCAGCCCTGACCCTAATGGTCGACTATCTAAGGCGTGCACAGGGAAGGGCATATCAACAGACACAATGGGGATCCCTAAACTATGAACAAATGAACAGTCAATAAAGTTCCCAGCTGCGCCTGAATCGACGAGCACCTTATGATGGGAACACGGGGAAAACTCAGGAAAATCTGTAAACATGTGAGCAACAGGGGGCTCTGGGTGAGTCTGGTGCCTACTCACCTGGGATGACACAATAGTGCCCTGCCTGCTACATCGACTCCCTGAGGAACCCCCCCAGCACCGACCAGCAGTGTGCCCTCTGCGGCCACAGAGGGTGCAGGGAATGGCCCCTCCTCCGGCCACCCTCAGCACAGCCCCTCCCAGCTCCATAGGTGTTGGACATGTTGGTCGAAGCTGGTCGAAGGATAGGGTGATGTCCCTGCATGCCAGCTCCCGTCGGACGTCCTCGCACAGACTGCATCTGTAATGGTCAATCAGGGCCCTGTCATTCCATCCTGCTCCAGCGGCCAGGGTGCGGAACTCCAGTGCAAAGCCCTGTGCGCTCCTCGTCCCCTGTCTGAGGTGGATCAGGCATTCAATCCCTGCTCTACCCTCAGGTGGATGGTCGAACAAGCGACGGGTGATCTCCTTGTAGTGGTCCAACGCCGCTCCTTCCTCCCCCATAACGGCATTGGCCCACTCCAGTGCTTCCCCAGATAAGCAGGAGACGAGGGCGGACAGGTAGAGCTCTAGCTGGAGTAGGAACCCCTGGTACCCACCCAGCACCCCACTGGGACCAGGTGAAGGAAGGGTGGACAGCTGTGTGGGTTGTGGAGTGGGAAATTGTGGTGAAAAACCTCTCTTCCATCGCTCCATACTCTTCAGCACGCGATCCATGGCGGTGCCAAGACTCTGTAACATGGTCGCGTGCTGCTGAAGGCGCACTTCGACTGGAGGAGGTTGGTGTGCTCCTGCTGACTCCATTTCGGGTGATTGATTCTGTGATGGGTCTCTGACATGTAGGTACGGCAGAGTCAGGCGCAGGACAACAATTGAGTATTCAAACAACTTTACTCAAAATAATGTAGCGAGGCTGTATACAGTTGCGAGGCTGCAAAAGTAGCGAAGCTATAAAAGTAGCAAGGCTACATACAGACACCGGTTAGTCAGGCTGATTGAGGTAGTATATGTACATGTAGTTATGGTTAATGTAAATAAATGATTGGAAACCAGGTGTGTGTAATGAAGACAAAACAAACTGAAAAATGAAATGTGGATCGGCGGAGGCTAGAAGACCGGTGACGTCGACCGCCGAACGCCACCCGAACAAGGAGAGGGACCAACTTCGGCGGAAGTCGTGATAACGGCCTCTCTCTTCAGTCAGGTTGTTGTAAGTGGTCTGTAGCTGGTCTCTCTCTCTTCAGTCAGGTTGTTGTAAGTGGTCTGTAGCTGGTCTCTCTCTCTTCAGTCAGGTTGTTGTAAGTGGTCTGTAGCTGGTCTCTCTCTCTTCAGTCAGGTTGTTGTAACTGGTGTGTAACGGGTCTCTCTCTTTAGTCAGGTTGTTGTATCTGGTCTGAGGCTGGTCTCTCTCTACAGTTGCGTTGGTCTTGTAAAGGGAAAAGCTGTGACAAGTTGTTCATTTTATCCTCAGAATCTTTGATGGCTCTGTTATCTACAAAGTATAAATACTTAGTTACTAGCTAAAACGTCAGGTTTAAAGTCAAAGTCACCATTATTAGTCAGTTGTACAACCAAATGCCTTCAACCGAAATGTGTCTTCCCTCCGGTTACAAGTCAAACGCTCTAACCACTAGGCTACCTGCCGCCCCCTCAAGGCCGAGTAACCAGCACTTCTTACAACTAGGTGAAAAGCAATGAACATGGACACAAACTCACAGTGGGCAGACAGGCCTATGATCCCAGCCAATAGAACACAGCAGCCCCAGACACACAACTAGGAAGGGTCTCTTCCCTGAACTCAGGCTATGTGGACACAGGTACTGTACATAAGATACTTTTATATTTTGTGTGTGTGTGTGTTACCTGAGCGCTGGTTTCCTGGTCCATTATTAGGAGAAGTGTCTGCTGTCTCTTTTCTCTTGATGCTGGTCTCACAGGGTATCTACACTGACGTAAATATCCACAATCCTCTCCTCCGTCTCACCTCAAACTTGACCTTCCTGTTCATATCTGGCTCACACACAGCTATTAATGATACTCATGGACATGCTAATACTTTGCACATTCTAAAAGAATTGCAATGTATACGTATTTACGCTTGTATGTCGTTGTTGTCTCTCTGTTGAAATCGCCGGTCCGTCTGCTGGAGAGTCAGTCGACAGAAAGTCTCTGGTTGTGTTTATAATGGATACGCCAGGCGTACCAATTGTCGGTGCATAGAGAAATGTTCTTTAGAAATCTGTTAGAATAGATGCTTCTGCGGTTGTTGGTATTCTTTTCCTAGGCTACGCATATTTGCTACCAGCTGCAGACTGGTAAAACGGTGTCTAGGATTTCTCACGTCTGGAGGGAATCAATTGTCTCAGAGTTGAACCATTTCCAGCCGTGTAGCCAACGCTCCACACTGTCTGGTCTTCTTGGCCTAGTGGTAGCCATTTCAACGTGGGGACTCCGTCCCGGCGTTCTCTTGACTAATAGTTTGTAGATATCTTAACCATTCGTGACGTCCGGCTTACCGTGCGTCTACTTGGCATAAATGTAAATTTCGACACGTGTGGTTTTATACACTTCTGGGAATCGGGGCGGTCCACGACGTCGACATAATGTCTGTGCTCACGTGGGTGTGGTCACTGACTAGTTGTCACCTTAGATGAAAAACCATTCTCTCTTTTAGAAGGCTAACATCCCATTTAATCTTCTCACAAATAGTTTCATATAAGTTCCACAACGTTTAGATGTAAATCTAATAACTGAGGAATGTACACTTCCAGAGATACAGTTGTTGTTCTACCGTCTTTAGCTACATCACAAACGATTTACAAATTTCGTGCTTCTACATCTGCATTGCTTGCTATTTGGGGTTTTAGGCTGGGTTTCTGTATAGCACTTTGCGACATCGGCTGATGTGAAAAGGGCTTTATAAATACATTTGATTGAAATTTGATTGATTCTTTAATTTCCCACCGACCGTTTCTACATTCTCAAAAATTTCAATATTGTTTAATTCTCCAATTTTGTGGATATAGGAGTTTTGGCAGGGGAAGATTCTTTGTCTCACTGAGGTTTCTTTCCCCTCAATCCTGCCAAACCCAACAATTCTACAAGGTATTTATGACCATCATAAAACCTGTGGTGGGAAAGAGAGTGAGAGAGGGGGGCTGTGATATACAGACAAAAGGGCACGTTGTGACACCTTTAACATCTTTAACAATGCCTGGGTCTTTCTTTCTATGTAGGTCTACTATACGTCTCTGCTTCTAGAATTAATGTGGTGGTCTTCCAACTAGCTGCCAGAAGGTGTCGTACATCAACTGCAAGTCCTCTATACGTTAAGTCTCCGCTTCTAGTGATATCTCTGTCTCTGAGTAATCTGTGTGTCTCTGTCTGTGTGACTGCTGTAGGTGTTAACTCAAGGGAAGTATCAACAAAATGACACGGGTAGTTGTGGCTATGCCAATACAAAAATACAACAAGTTGCATACTTGTGTGCATACTTGTGTGTGTGCATTTGTGCGTGTGAGAGATTGTTATAGTGGTTAATGTTAAACCGTTTTCTGCAGCACAATATAAATCATTCCATGTCTCTACATGGTCATCTTGTCCAGAGTATATCTCAACACAGTCCTCCTGCCCAGGGAATGGGACTTGCTATTTGTGATGATGGACAGGACATTATCATTCCAGGAAGATATAGATAAAAGAGGGGAAATGGAGAACAAAGGCTAGCTGTTAACATATACTAAATATCGTACAGTTTTTAACATCCCCAAGATATTCCAGGAAGTCTCCAGAACTCCCCCTTCCTTTCACTTTTCTGCTGATTTGGACCCTCTGTTTACTCCCAAATATACATCAACATGTTCAGGAGGTCCAAGACTACAAACATGGGTCATTATAATGTCCATACAATAGATTTGACACTAAAAACTGGATATTGAGGGAGAGTAGGCTTAACCTGTGAGGATGAGATTTTGAGTGACAGCTGTTTGAACTACTGAAAATATCCACTTCACTCTTTTGGGACCCTTAAATGGGAACAGCAGTCAAATATGAGCATTTGAAATTGTATGTAACTTGACAACAAAGACTGACGGTCAAAGACGACTTAGTAACGTCCTTTGAGATCCTTTGATAACTCTACTACACTCACTGATTGGTGATACAGTCAACTCCTAAACAGTAATGGTGGCTTGGTACTGTTGAGAATGTTTGCACCAGGCATAAATTGAAACATGTAAATATCTGTAGGATATATTTTATGGAAATTATGTGTATGCACAAAGTCAAATGTGCTAACTTCATGTTGACTCCGATGATGTGTGAAACATAACTACTGGTACACAGGAAGTTACAAACAGGAAATAAGTAGGACTTTTATTAATATGATACTACAAACAAATACAACAATAGGTGCGTTTGAATGCGTGTGTGCACATGCATGCATGTGTGCGTGTGTGTGTGAAAATGGGTGCAAGTGTGTGTGTGGGATTGAGACAGAGCGTGAGAGAGAGTATGTGATGTGTAGATTCTCCCATGGCCATCTAGTTGGTGACATCCGGCGTCTCGTGTCCTCCATCCTCTGGGTCTGGTGGGCAGTTTGGCACCTTCCTGCAGTGGCTGGCGTGGATCCAAGTAGACCTCTCAGCTATGCGAACAGCAGTGGGGGTTAATGAAGCTGCCAGTTGAGGACTTGTTTACTTGTTTATGTGCTGCTGTGCGTTTTGTTGCTAACCTTACTTTGCTACCTACCAACATTACGGTTCCTACTTTTTAATTACCGTTTATATATATTCTTTTTTAGTTTTTCCATCGCTCTACTTTTTTCATTCAACTTTTTCACTCCAAACGCTTTATCTGGATGTGGTTCGTCAGGACCTCCACCAGCCAAAGCTAAGTAATAACATTAACATCATGCCTTCTAATTGCAGTCGCTGTACTCATAATATACAGGAGAACAATCACCTTATGGCGAGGATAGCTGTGCTGCAAATTCATAAATATACAATTGTTGCATAGTCATCAAAAGCTCTGATTCTTGGCAATATCATAGCGTTGTCAGATTTCAAAAAGGCTTTACGGCGAAAGCACCACATTTGATTGTTTGAGGGTAGCACCTCTAATATTTATGCATTAGCATAAATCCATAACCCAACACGGGTCTCACAAAACACATAAAATCGCTAATATAAAATCGCTTACCTTTGATGAACTTCTGCTGAGGGCTTCCCAAGTGTCCAACGAAGACAATCCATGCTTCTTTGGTTAGAAAAAATTATTATATCCATAAATCTTCGTTTGGTTGGTGCGTTATGATCATAAAAAACACCGTTGACTCGCCCATTGAACCGTGAAGAGAACACGTTCAAATTATACCTATACACTTTCTACAAACAAATCAAACATCATTTTTTATGTATCCTTAGGTATCCTTTTGGGTATATTTGCTGTAATATTTCAACCGGACGATAACGTGAACGATACGAATGGAAAATAAAGTGGTGCGCGTTCACAATCTCGCGCGCGTCAAACCTTGTTTACAAAAGTGGTCGCCTGACAATTTCCTCTCCCTATCCGTTCTGGTCACTGCTAGAATTCCCAGTCAAAGACTGTTGACTGTTGACATCTAGTAGAAGCCATAGGTACTGCAGTCTCAGTCCTACATAAAGTTGTATGCAATAGGCACAATGGAGAAGATGCTCATTTACAAAAAAAACGCTGCTATATCAGTTCTGTTATACTCACATACACCATTTTAACACATACACCAATCTAATAGTACTAATTATATGCATATCCTATTTTCTGGGCCTGAGTGGCAGGCATTTTACCTTGGGCACGCCAGACTCTCCAAAACCGTCAGCTCTGCTGCCGCTCCCTAAGTAGTTAAGCAGCGAGTCGGAGTCAGAGGCCGAACCTTCTCTGGTCTCTACTCCTCCCGTTACGGGGTCTGAGACGGCGAAGCCTCCCACCATTAGCTCTGACAAATTGAACACCCTAGTCATTGGCGACTCCATTACCCGCAGTATTAGACTTAAAATGGATAATCCAGCGATCATACACTGTTTACCAGTGGGCAGAGCTACCGACGTTAAGGCTAATCTGAAGATGGTGCTGGCTAAAGCTAAAACTGGTGAATGTAGAGAGTGTAGGGATATTGTTATCCACGTCGGCACCAACGATATTAGGATGAAACAGTCAGAGGTCACCAAGCGCAACATAGCTTCAGCATGTAAATCAGCTATAAAGATGTGTCGGCATTGAGTAATTGTTTCTGGCCCCCTCCCAGTTAAGGGAAGTGATGAGCTCTACAGCAGTCTCACAACTCAATCGCTGGTTGAAAACTGTTTTCTGCCCCTCCCAAAATATAGAATTTGTAGATAATTGGTCATCTTTTTGGAACTCACCCACAAACAGGACCAAGCCTGGCATGTTGAGGAGTGACGGACTCCATCCTAGCTGGAGGGGTGCTCTCATCTTATCTACGAACATAGACAGGGCTCTTACTCCCCTAGCTCCACATAGAGATAGGGTGCCGGCCAGGCAGCAGGCTGTTAGCCAGCCTGACAGCTTAGTGGAGTCTGCCACTAGCACAGTCAGTGTAGTCAGCTAAGCTATCCCCATTGAGACCGTGTCTGTGCCGCGACCTAGGTTGGGCAAAACTAAACATGGCGGTGTTCGCCTTAGCAATCTCACTGGAATAAAGACCTCCTCCATTCCTGCCATTATTCCTGCCATCACATCACATCTCAAAATGAGACTATTTAATGTTAGATCCCTCACTTCCAAGGTAGTGATAGTCAGTGAACTAATCACTGATCATAGTCTTGATGTGATTTGCCTGACTGAAACATGGCTTAAGCCTGATGAATTTACTGTGTTAAATGAGGCCTCACCTCCTGGTTACACTAGTGACCATATTCCCTGCGCATCCTGCAAAGGCGGAGGTGTTGCTAACATTTACGATAGCAAAATTCAATTTACAAAGAAAAACCCGACGTTTTCGTCTTTTGAGCTTCTATTCATGAAATCTATGCAGCCTACTCAATCACTTTTTATAGCTACTGTTTACAGGCCTCTTGGGCCATATACAGCGTTCCTCACCGAGTTCTCTGAATTCCTATCGGACCTTGTAGTCATGGCAGATAAAATTCAAATTTTTGGTGACTTTAATATTCACATGGAAAAGTCCACAGACCCACTCCAAAAGGCTTTCGGAGCCATCAACGACTCAGTGGGTTTGGAAAGGATGGCTTTCACTTCAGCAGTGATAAATTCATGAACTTCTTTGAGGAAAAGATTATGATTATTAGAAAGCAAATTACGGACTCCTCTTTAAATCTGCGTATTCCTCCAAAGCTCAGTTGTCCTGAGTCTGCACAACTCTGCCAGGACCTAGGATCAAGGGAGACACTCAAGTTTTGTAGTACTATATCTCTTGACACATTGATGAAGATAATCATGGCCTTCAAGCTGCATACTGGACCCCATTCCAACTAAACTACTGAAAGAGCTGCTTCCTGTGCTTGGCCCTCCTATGTTGAACATATTAAACGTCTCTCTATCCACCGGATGTGTACCAAACTCACTAAAAGTGGCAAAAATAAAGCCTTTCTTGAAAAAGCCAAACCTTGACCCAGAAAATATAAAAAACTATCGGCCTATATCGAATCTCCTATTGCTCTCAATTGTTATTGAAAAAGCTGTTGCGCAGCAACACAATGCCTTCCTGAAGACAAACAATGTATACAAAACGCTTCAGTCTAGTTTTAGACCCCGTCATAGCACTGAGACTGCACTTGCGAAGGTGGTAAATTACCTTTTAATGGCGTCCGACCGAGGCTCTGCATCTGTCCTCGTGTTCCTATTTACTTCCGGCGCCGAAAGAAATGGCAGGCTCGCTTCACGTTCTCAAGAAACCATGCAGTATTTAGTTTTTTTATGTATTACTTCTTACATTGTTACCCCGGGAAATATTAAGTTTTATTACATACAACCGGGAGGAACTATTGGATATAAGAGCAACATCAACTTACCAACATTACGACCAGGAATACGACTTTCCCAAAGAGGATTCTCTGTTTGCTACCCCAACTAGGACAATAGACTGGATAGCACCCGACGACTCAAAACAACGGCGGCGCCGGAGAAGAGGGAAACGCGCCGGTCTTTTGGTCAAGCTACGTCGACGGGCGCATCGTGCACCTCTCCCGAGTATTTTAATCGCCAATGTACAGTCTCTGGACAACAAAGTAGACGAAATCAGATCGAGGGTTGCCTTTCAGAGAGACATCCGAGACTGCAACAATCTTTGCTTCACGGAAACATGGCTCACTCAGGACACGTTATCATAGTCGGTACAGCCACCTGGTTTCTCCACGCATCGCGCCGACAGAAACAAACATCTATCGGGTAAGAAGAAGGGTGGGGGTGTGTGTCTTATGATTAACGAGACGTGGTGTGATCATAACAACATACAGGAACTCAAGTCCTTTTGTTCACCTGACATAGAATTCCTTACAATCAAATGCAGACCGCATTATCTACCAAGAGAATTCTCCTCGCTTATAATCACAGCCGTGTACATCCCCCCTCAAGCTGACACATCGACGGCACTGAAAGAAATTCATTTCACTCTAGGTAAATTGGAAACCACATATCCTGAGGCTGCATTTATTGTGGCTGGGGATTTTAATAAGGCTAATTTGAAAACAAGGCTCCAAATCTTACCAGCATATCGAATGTGCCACCCGGCTGGTAAAATCCTGGTTCATTGTTATTCCAACTTCAGTGATGCATACAAGGCTATTCTCCGCCCTCCTTTCGGCAAGTCTGACCATGACTCCATTTTGTTGCTCCCAGCCTACAAACAGAAACTAAAACAGGAAACGCCTGTTCTCAGGTCTGTTCAACGCTGGTCCAACCAATCTGATTCCATGCTGCAAGATTGCTTCGAGCACGTGGACTGGGATATGTTCCGGATAGCATCTGACAACAACATTGATGTATATGCTGATTCGGTGAGCGAGTTTATTAGCAAGTGCATTGGTGATGTTGTACCCATAGCAAATATTAAAACCTTCCCCAACCAGAAACCGTGGATTGATGGCAGCATTCGCGCAAAACTGAATGCACGAACCACTGCTTTTAACCAGGGTAAGGCTACCGGAAGCATGACTGAATACAAACAGTGTAGCTATTCCCTCCGCAACGCAATCAAACAAGCTAAGCGTCAATATAGAGACAAAGTAGAGTCACAATTCAGCGGCTCAGACACAAGAGGAATGTGGCAGGGTCTACAGTCAATCACGGACTACAAAAAGAAAACCAGCCCCGTTGCGGACCATGACGCCCTGCTCCCAGACAAACTAAACAACTTCTTTGCTCGCTTTGAGGACAATACAGTGCCACCGACACGGCCTGCTACCAAAACCTGCGGGCCCTCCTTCACCGCAGCCAATGTGAGAAAAACATTTAAATGTGTTAACCCTTGCAAGGCTGCCGGCCCAGATGGCATCCCTGGCCGTGTCCTCAGAGCATGCGCAGACCAGCTGGCTGGTGTGTTTACGGACATATTCAATCAGTCCCTATCCCAGTCTGCTGTTCCCACATGCTTCAAGAGGGCCACCATTGTTCCTGTTCCCAAGAAAGCTAAGGTAACTGAGCTAAATGACTATCGCCCCGTAGCACTCACTTCCGTCATCATGAAGTGCTTTGAGAGATTAGTCAAGGATCATATCACCTCCATCCTGCCAGACACCCTGGACCCACTCCAATTTGCTTACCGTCCCAATAGGTCCACAGACGACGCAATAGCAATCACACTGCATACTGCCCTAACCCATCTGGACAAGAGGAATACTTATGTAAGAATGCTGTTCATCGACTACAGCTCAGCATTTAACACCATAGTTCCCTCCAAGCTCGTCATTAAGCTCGAGACCCTGGGTCTCGACCCAGCCCTGTGCAACTGGGTCCTGGACTTCCTGACAGGCCAGCCCCAGGTGGTGAGGGTAGGAAACAACATCTCCACCCCGCTGATCCTCAACACTGGGGCCCCACAAGGGTGCATTCTCAGCCTTCTCCTGTACTCCCTGTTTACCCATGACTGCGTGGCCAAGCACGCATCCAACTCAATCATCAAGTTTGCTGACGACACTACAGTGGTAGGCTTGATTACCAACAACGACGAGACAGCCTACAGGGAAGAGGTGAGGGCCCTCGGAATGTGGTGTCAGGAAAATAACCTCTCACTCAATGTCAACAAAACACAGGAGATGATCGTGGACTTCAGGAAACAGGAGAGGGAGCACCCCCCTATCCACATCGAGGGGACAGTTGTGGAGAAGGTGGAAAGTTTTAAGTTCCTCGGCGTACACATCACGGACAAACTGAATTGGTCCACCCACACAGACAGCGTGGTGAAGAAGGCGCAACAGCGCTTCTTCAACCTCAGGAGGCTGAAGAAATTTGGCTTGTCACCAAAATCACTCACAAACTTCTACAGATGCACAATCGAGAGCATCCTGTCGGGCTGTATCACCGCCTGGTACGGCAACTGCTCCGCCCACAACCGTAAGGCTCTCCAGAGGGTAGTGAGGACTGCACAACGCATCACCGGGGGTAAACTACCTGCCCTTCAGGACACCTACACCACCCGATGTCACAGGAAGGCCAAAAAGATCATCAAGGACAACAACCACCAGAGCCACTGCCTGTTCACCCCGCTTTCATCCAGAAGGCGAGATCAGTACAGGTGCATCAAAGCTGGGACCGAGAGACTGAAAAACAGCTTCTACCTCAAGGCCATCAGACTGTTAAACAGCCATCACTAACATTGAGTGGCTGCTGCCAACATACTGACTTAAATCTCTAGCCACTTTAAACATAGGAATTGGATGTAACAATGTATCACTAGCCACTTTAAACAATTTTGTATATAATGTTTACGTATCCGACATACTCATATCAAATGTATACACTGTACTCTAAACCATCTACTGAATCTTGCCTATGCTGTTCGGGCCATCGACCCAAATCTCTAGCCACTTTAATAATTATAATTGGATGAAATAATGTATCGCTAGCCACTTTAAACAATGCCATTTATATAATGTTTACATATCCTACACTACTCATCTCATATATATATATATGTGTATATACTGTATTCCATACCATCTACTGCATCTTGCCTATGCCGGTCAGCCATCGCTCATCCATATATTTATATGTACATACTCGTATTCATTCCTTTACTCTTGTGTGTATAAGGTAGTTGTTGTGAAATTGTTAGATTACTTGTTAGATACTACTGCATGGTCGGTACTAGAAGCACAAGCATTTCGCTACACTCGCATTAACATCTGCTAACTATGTGTATGTGACAAATACATTTTGATTTGATTTGATTTCCTAGACCTCAGTGCTGCTTTTGATTTCATCGATCCCCACATTCTTTTGGAGAGATTGGAAACCCAAATTGGTCTACACGGACAAGTTCTGGCCTAGTTTAGATCTTATCTGCCTGAAAGATATCAGTTTGTCTCTGTGGATGGTTTGTCCTCCTGCAACTGTCAATGTCGGTGTTTCACAAGGTTCCGTTTTAGGACCACTATTGTTTTCCCTATATATTATACTTCTTGGTGATGTCATTTAGGAACATAATATTAACTTTCACTGCTATGCGGATGACACACAGCTGTACATTTCGATGAAACGTGGTGAAGCCCCAAAATTGCCTTCACTAAAAGCCTGTGTTTCAGACATAAGGAAGTGGATGGCGGCAAATGTTCTACTTTTAAACTCGGACAAACAGAGAGCTTGTTCTAGGTCCCAAGAAACAGAGAGATCTTCTGTTGGATCTGACAATTATTCTTGATGGTTCATTTAGATGGTAACCCCCACCTTGGGATGATCTCCCTCAGGAGATTCTTGGCCACTGCCATAGCAGTGGAATGTCGACAGGGGAAAGCCTCTACCCACTTAGAGAAGGCATCCACTATCACCAGACAATATTTGTAACCCTGACAAGAAGAGAGTTCAATAAAATCCATCATTATGTGTTCAAATGGTCCTACAGGGGTGGGGTGAGCCAACAGTGGCATGGGAATCCCTCTTCCCATGTTGTTAGTCATGCAAATCACACATTTTGCTAGAAATTGTTCCGCACACACAGAAAACCCAGGTGCAAACCAACGTTTATTTACAAAATCAACAACTCCCCCCTTTGACACATGACCCTCACCATGTGACAACTTAGCTAAATAGGGGAAACATGAACGTGGCAAGACTGGTAGCCCAGCCGGGCCCAGCCAATGTTTCTGCACCTGGTCATATGTACATAGTCGTTTCCACTTCCTCAACTCAACAGGACCCACAGAGAATTGCAAGTCAGAGATATCAGTGGGAGAGAAGAGGTTTTGATCAGGAAGTGAAACCATCTGTAACACAGGGGCTTCCAGGGAGACAGCCGCTGCCTTAGCTGCCAAGTCAGCCATAGCGTTACCTTTGGAGACAGGGTCGGAAGAGTTAGCATGAGCAAGGCACTTACAAACAGCAACTTCAGATGGGAGCAAAATGGCCTTTAGTAAGTTATCAACAAGTTTTGAATGAGAGATTTTCTTACCAGAGGAGTTCAGGAAGCCGTGCTGTTTCCACTGAGTACCAAAATCATGTGCCACACCAAAGGCATATCTGCTATCTGCATAGATAGTAGCAGACTTGCCTTTAGCTAATATGCAAGCTCTTGTGAGTGCAAAGAGTTCTGCTGCTTGAGCAGAAAGGTGGGAGGGTAATTGATCACTTTCCAGTGTGGTTGAGGCAGTAGTAACTGCATACGTACCAATGGTTCTCCTTTCTCAGAACGCTGAGCAGAGCCATCTACAAACAGTTCCAAATTTGCATTTTGCAAAGGGACATCAGTTCAATCTGACCTTGGTTTAGATACAAGCTCTACCAGAGCAGCACAGTTGTGCAACAAAGTAGCAGGATTTAACACAGTGCACCTCTTCAGGGTCACATGAGACATTGTCAGAAGAATGTTCTGATAATGGAGCAGTCGAGCCGGTGTTAGACGGTCCGTCTTTGCCTGTGAAATAAGAGCATTAACAGCATGAGGATCGTGTACAGTGAGTTCACACATGCCTGCACAAGCCAACGCAGCTGCAGTAGCAGCAGCCACAGCTCTCAAACAACAAACCAGACCTCTGGCCACACTGTCCAGCTGTTTGGAATAATACCCAACCGGGCGCTGCTTTCCTACAAGATCCTGTGTTAAAACAGATGACATAAAACCATTTTTCTCACAAACAAAGAGGCTAAAAGGTTTAGAATGGTCAGGGAGTCCCAAACAGGGAGAAGTAGTCATTAGTTGTTTCAGTCTGGTCAGAGCAGTTAGTCCCTCTGGTGTCCACTTCATTTTGTCATTCATAGCCATTTTGTGGCCATAAATAAGGTCAGAAAGCGGCTGCACCACCTCAGCATAGTCAGGTAACCATGCCCTACAATAACCTGCCATACCAATCAATGACATCATGTGTTGTTTAGTAACTGGCTGTGGGACGGAGAGAAAAGCCTATATCCTCTCTGTACCCAGCTGCCTGCCATTGGGAGTGATGTCATGACCGAGATATTTTACTGTCTGTGAAACCAACTGTAACTTCTCCTTTGAAACTTTGTGGCCATTCTCAGTGAGAAATATCAACAGAGCACAGAGTATCAGTTTCACAAGCGTCCATTGAGCTGGAGTTCAACAAAAAAGTATCCACTTACTGAATCAGAGTGCTGCCCTCAGGGGGTATAAAACCCTCCAGATTTTGCGCTAAAGCCGCTGAAACAATTGTGGGGGATTCCACGTAACCCATAAGAGCCATAATTCACGTACATTTCTTACAGAGAAATGTGAAGACGAACCAGGACTGAGATTCTGGTGCTACAGGAATACTGAAAAACACATTAGTCAAATCAATCACAGAGAACCATTCTGCAGTGGGTGGTACCGCCCCCAAAAGAGTAGTAACATTGGGAACCACAGGGGAAAAGGCAAAAACTGCATCGTGCTCAGGCCTTAAGTCCTGGGCAAATCTCCAATCACAGGTTTTCTAACAGGCAAGATAGGGTTGTTGCAGGGTGATTCTGGACAGGGAATTAAAGCACCATTAGCTAACAGGGATGCATGAACAGGAGTAAGACCTGCTATTGCCTCCCTACTGAGTGGATACTGTACACTAGATTGTTGCCTGGTATCTTTAGGAGTGACCACCATTGGCTCAGCTCCCTTCATTCTCCCAAAATCATACTTGTCCCTTTCCCATAGGCATTCAGGGACCCCTCTCAGGAGGGGTGAGTCTTCACTCAACAACATGATATTGGTAGAAAAATAAACCTGATCAACACCATGCACACCCCTCTCAGTTGGCGTTTCCCAACTGAGTGGGTAACAACTTGTCTGTGTGTTAGGTGAATAAGTTGACCCATCAGGGCGCATCTCCCAGTCAGTAGCATCAACCAAGCATTTCATCCACATTCCAGTAACCGCCCATTCTACTCCATCTGATTTTGTCATGGACACATGTGGTGTTCTATCCTCAAACAGGTGGAGCTCTTTCTGCGCAGGAGTTCGATGAACCCCTAAAGCACAGAAATCACTGCTACAGTATAAACCCTCACACTTCACTGACTCATCCTGTAATGTAGCACACAGCCATTGTTTCTCATAATGGAGATCTCTTGTCAACGGTGAAAAAAGGGAGGTGCAATGTAAGCCTGCTTTACACATGAATCTGCCCTCGTGGCCCCAATGGGTTTTGGCCGTTGAGAAAACACGAGCAATATCGGGCACCTCATTATCAACGTCCCAGGAATAGTACCAGTCACAAAACTCAGGCATTAACATCAATTGCTCCCCCTCTTCCTCCTCCTCCTCATGAATAACGGTTAAACCGGTTTGGCCACATGTTATGTGGATGCCCAGTTTACACAGGAGATCCCTGCCCATCAGATTGACAAAGTGGTCAGAGTAGAGAAATTGATGTTGACACTTCTCCTCACAAAATGAGACAGGGAGAGGCATAGTTACCTGCTCTCTGAATGGGAGGCCTGAAGCCCCAACAGGTTTGACTGTTTCACTAGACATGGGAGGCTATGTCATAGCCTTGCAATTAATGACAGATATAGCAGCCCCAGTATCAACAATACATATTATTGACTCACCATTGACGCAAGCCTCCACGGTTGGCTCTACTTTTGGAAGGGTGTGACAATTTAAAAACAAATGCTGTGGTTGCTCTGATGATTCTAACACAACTGGCCCTATCTCCTCATCATGTCAATACACTTCTCCCTTCGCACTTGCGCACGCCACCCCCTTGTCCCTGCTGGGGCTGCTCCCTGGTAAAACGTCATCTGGGCAGCTTGTAGTTTCTGTGTCTTCACTTTTTCTTCCTTCAGCTTTTCTTTCCATCTGAGTACTTTGTTGTCTTTCAGCATGCTTGCAGGGCTGTACTACCGTTGCTAATGGCTCAGTCTCCCAACTGACGCAGGTAGTCCTCACATCTTTCTCCAGGTCAGGTGTCAGACCCTTCACCAGGGCGTCTTTCAGCAGATCCCCATATGTATGTTGGTTTGGTCTGGTACCACTGTGTAGCCTGAAACAGGTCTCCAGTCTCTTTCTGAAAGCCTCCAGGCCCTCATCTTTCTTCATAGTGCATTCTCTGATGGCAGTCCAGTCGGTCTTAGTCGGATACATCTCAACAATCCTGGCCAGTAGCGCTGTTGTCTGGTCCTGATACGCACCATTCTCAGCCCACAAGTAGTTGCAATCAAACTGTCCCTGTACATCCGCCCACCTGAGTCCCAGTTTATTTTTTACAGATATGTGCTATCTCAGCAGCAGATGGTTTGTACTGACCCACCAACACCCTCATCTCTGCTGAATATTTCACAGCTTCCTTACTGGTAGGTCTTCTACAATGTCTTTGATTTCATCATGTCTCCACGTCCTCTGGACATATACAATGGGGTTCCAGGCTACGGCGGCAGCGGCAGCGGCATTGGCATCGTCAGGTTGAGGCTGAGGGTTGGGACAGGCCATCAGAGGGTATTGTTGATACATGTCTGATGCTGGGTCGTATGGGGAGGGGGTAGAGACAGGCCTCTCCGTCCTGGCCCGTAGACAGTCCTTCAGCGTGGGAGTCAGCAGGGATGCCCCTCCGTCCTCACTTTCCTCGCTGGAGCTGGGTGGAGGAGCCTTGAGAAAAGGATTGTTGGTCTTCTTTCCTTTCTGGCGTGCTCCCCCCAATGCGCCTCCAGTGGGACGGGCCGGGGTCAGTCCAGACCCTGTCAGGACTTCAGCCAGGCTCCGTGCCAGACGTTCAATCACTGTGGTGTTGGGAGAGACAGGGGGTGGGGCTGCAGATTGTAGTGGCCTGGCATCCAGCGGATCAGCTGGAGGCGGCAAAGGAGGAGGGAGGTTCGGCAACACTGGGAAGAGAGTTTGAGGAATAGAGTAGGGAGGGGGACAGTCTCTGTCATCATCATCCTTCCTATTCTGTCTCACAGTTTCATCTTTCCCCTTCTTTTCTTCTTCCTCAGTCTGATCTACCATATTCTGAAAGGGTTTTCCCAAAAATGTTCTGTCTCTTCTTTCGTTTTCCAGCTTACCTTTCCCATTTCCTGAATTTCACTCAGCCCATTTGATCCTTTTTCCCTAGTTTACCTTCCTTGTCTACCAATTTCTGTTTTATATCGTCTAACAGCGTCACACTTAGTGTCCCTGTCAAAGGAAAACCACCCTCTCTATGCGATAGAGGTACCTGTTCCAGAATATCCCTACCCCATTTATCTACCATGACCTTCAAGTCTCCTGTAGGAGGGTCCGGAATCCCTGGTTCTTTGCTCTCGCACGCACGCACACACACACACACACACACACACACACACACACACACACACACACACACACACACACACACACACACACACACACACACACACACACACACACACACAGAGGCTTTTGTTAAAAACTCATCTTCAAGTGTGGTTCGCTCACCTCTTTTCTTTTTTTCCCCCCTCTATGTTCAGGATGTGATATCCTCTCAGCTCGCTGCCTCTCAGATCTTAGGTTGGTCCATCAGCTCCGTTCCCGAAGTGTGGTCTCCCTGAGATCCCAAGTTTTACGATTTACCCAGGTCGTCAGGAGCAGTCACCAAGTGAAGATTCACATCCCCATCTCCGTCGCCAATGGGGTGGTTAATTTCTGTATTATCAAATGAGGAGAGACAAACTTATCACTCAAGTCAGAGTTATACTGAAACTGAATCTTATTAGTGAGAGCTCTGCAATAGCCACCCTCAGATGATTCGTTGAGAGCCACGACACAAAGGCTACTAAAATATTTTATAGCAAAGATCCACCCCCTAGTCTACATAACAAACCACAGACGTTTGGAACGGGTCACAAGGTTAAACTTGATAAATGAGAAAGGAGTATCCCGCAGCCAGATAGCATTTGCTATATATTCTGTTCTTATCGTTCAGTTTGGCCTTTAAGACGAGACTCCAATCTCATTCCTGGTACTTCATAACACAAAAACACCAACTCATTCTATAGCATAAATCAATTGTCAACTCCAGATACTCCCATCTCAAGTAAAAACCCTTCTTCACCACACGCCTGGACAAGCTCACTGAGGAGAGTGAGCCTCTAGGTCATACACTATCTTAGGATAGGTGCAACATCAGAGATGACATACAATGGTTCCAGTCACTGCCCCACACATCTTGTCTCAAACCTTATCTCCCCCAAAGCCAAAGGAGAGAGTAATTGTTTCTCCATTAATCACACAATCCCTTCACATGGTTTAGAATAGGTGAAGACACATTAACACATGAAGACAATGTTCCCTCTTGTCCTCTTCTCTTTCTGATATTCTGCACAGCACCAGGAACATGTGAAAGACAAGCCTGACCTCTCCCCTCTCTGGGGAGGAAGTGCAACTGCCAACACCAGAGTCAGAAGGGATACATTCTAATAACAAGCATATCATACAAGCATATTATGCTGATAAGACATCTTAATTATCATGACACAGTTTATGTGAGGTTTAGTGTAACATAAAGTTGAGTTTCTCACAGTAGACAGACAGGCCTATGATCCTAGCCAGTAGAACATAACCATAGAGATTTTCACAGCAACAGGAAGTACACAGTGTCCAGTTTAATAGGACTAAATGAACATATAAATAACTTTCAGCAGTTAGTATAGATCCTAAAATACACCTTAGGAGCCTCCAACACATCAGAACATTTAACCTGGGACACATAGTATGAACCATTTCATGTATCAATTTCCACACGTAAATAATTTTAATGACTGTTTCTTAACCTTTCCCTTGTGAAGTAAGGCACCATCGTTTGGAAGACAAGGTTTTTTATATATATATATTAGTAATCTGTTTGTTACAGTTGATTTTACTCAGTTCAGTTTGGAAGACTTGTGCTTGGGGTAATGGACATCGGCCAACCTCCTTATCTTAAGGTTAACAGTTTGTGTGGCAAGTGGAGGGATAAAAACCATTGATCTAGACATTAGACTGTGTGTGTCTCTACGACTACAGTGTACTTACCAGTGTTCTGAGATTCTGGTGGTTTATCTATGCTCCTGTCCACAGTTCTTCCTGTCTACATTAGCATACATCTCCTCAGACTGCTCCATATAAAGGCTAATTCTAATTGCTCCCTTAAAATATACTTTGGTATTTTATGGATCTGTACACAGTACAACAGACAGTATATTATGTTGTATATCCTGTTAAACAGCTGCTTTAGTTTAACAGTCTGTTGTGTCTGAGAACGTACAGTGTTATAGGTGTAGGGAGGACTTCACACCTTAACCAGTGGTTTGAGCAGACAGCAAACTCCAGGAAGAGACACAACAGCAGATAGACACCATGCATGAGTGTGTGGGTATGTAACAGAGAGGTCTACTGGTGCATGGTGTTGCTATTGGTAACCTACACGTTGTCCCTTGTACTGTGAAGGTTGTGAGTCATTATCATCTTTCATTAGCATAGTTGTTTGTGTGTGTGTGTTTCCTCTCAGTACTGTTCTGCCCTCTGTGTGTGTCCAGGTCACACGGTTTTAAGTATCCAGTCACATTCAACCAGGAAGCTGGTAGACCATGTTAAAGAACATTGTTCCTTTATTTATTAATCTGTGACTTTGTTATTCTTATTAGTAAAGTGATAAACAGGTTAATAATTGGTCCCACTTTTTTATTTTACTAAGCATACGCCTATGGCAAATCACATGACATGTTTCTAATTTCAAAAAAATTAAGAAGCATTTTACAGAGTACAGTAAGTCTACATACTCTCCTCTAAATCTAAACATAACAATATTATTTATCTCTTCCTCATTCTCTTAATGTTCTTCTTCCTCCACTATGTCTCTCTGACACTAAGGCTCTATCTCAAGATTATCTCCTCCAACCTCCTCTCCTCCAACCTCCTCTCCTCCTTCTCAACCCTATTAGAGGAGAAGGTCCAAGATCCCTCCCCTAGGATTGTACTCTCCAATGTGTTTGGAGAAGGAGTCAGAGAGGATGTGAGGAGGAATCGTGTAAGGTCTAATTGAAAAGAGCCCGTAGGCATCTCTGTAATACAACATTTTCACCTCTTTGGTGTGTTCATCTCTCACTTTAACCTCCAGGTGGAATCATCACTTAACCATTCAGTACTGTATCCAACCATCCATATATATATGAGAGAGAGAGAGAGAGAGAGAGAGAGAGAGAGAGAGAGAGAGAGAGAGAGAGAGAGAGAGAGAGAGAGAGAGTTACACTAGGTTATTTTTAAACCACTTTCTCACAGATCCAGGTGTGATTTGTGCTACATTTGTCATCATTCCATGTCTTTACAGGGTCAGCTTGTCCATAGTATATCTCAGCACAGTCCTCCTGCCCACTATCATCAGGCTGTCTTGTCCTCCAGTACCTAAACAACACAGAGATCCAGACAGTCAGACACTGTGGTACAAACATCCTCCTCAATTATAGACATAGTCCTATGTTTTATCAGTTTTAAAGACACACTCTGTAAGATGAGCATAACATTATCAAGAATGGGCCATTAACAATTATATACATTTTTCATATAATGACATTTGAATCTACAAATATGACTTGATTTCTGTCATACATCTACAGTTCTCATTGAATGACATCCATGAGTTGAAACATACATTTATATGAACATGAATGGAAGCAATACATCTTTCTTTTTTTATATCCATATCACAAGGTAAGATCTCTCACCCTGTAATCAGTGATGTGCCATCCACCCACTTCCAGGTCCCCTCAGTAACAGAGTCAGTCAGACCAATCCAGGCTCTCAGGTGGAGGTTGAAGACGAATGTCTGTTGTTGAGAAAGATAAAATACTGCCCACATATTAGTGTACTGATGAAAATTTTCTCTCTCTCTCTCTCTCTCTCTCTCTCTCTCTCTCTCTCTCTCTCTCTCTCTCTCTCTCTCTCTCTCTCTCTCACTTGTTCCTCTCTGGTGTTTATGATCACCAGGTCTGCTCCTCTCCCCTGACAGTCCTGTCTGCTCTCCTCCCAGGATTTCTTCTCAGTAGAGAGGAAGTACAACCTGGAGTCAAAGTATCTCCATCCCTCCTGACAATGCTGCTCTGTTGAAGAGCAAAGGTGAACACATTGAGAAACTTAGCCAGTATCTTTATACTCATAAACCCATTCATATGTAATTACTGTTGTTTTTACTTATAATTTATCACAGTTTATATCTCACCAATCACAAAAAGCTTTGCCTGAATATGGCCTTTCTCTTTAGTCAGGTTGTTGTATCTGATCTGTAACTGGTCTCTCTCTTCAGTTGCGTTGATTTTATAGAGTGAGAAACTCAGGAACAAGGTGTTCATTTTATCCTCAGACTCTTTGATGTCTCTGTTATCTACAAAATATAAACACATAGCTACTAGCTAAAAGAAACAGGCAAATAGGTCTAGTAACTTCTTACAACAAAGGTGATAAGCAATCAACTTGGACAGTAACTCACATGTGACAGACAGGCCTATGATCCCAGCCAGTAGAACACAAAACAGCCCCAGACACACTGCAGCAACTAGGACGAGTCTCCTCCTTGAACTATCAGGCTCTGTGGACACATACAATATACTGTTATGTTTTGTGTCTGTGTGTTACCTGAGTGCTGGTCTCCTTGTCAATTATTAGGAGCAGTGTCTGCTGTCTCTTCTCTCTTGGTGCTGGTCTCATCGTCTCTGAGGGTGTCTGCACTGACGTAGATATCCACAATCCAGTCCTCCATCTCACCTCTGTCAAACTTGACCTCCTTGTTCATATCTGGCTCAGCATAGAATACCTGAGACATCTTTAACAATGCCTGGGTCTTTCTTTCTATGTAGGTCTACTATACATTAAATCTCTGCTTCTAGACAATGTGGTGGTCTTCCAACATGGCTGTCAGGAGGCGTCGTACGTCGACTTCAAGCCCTCTATACGTTAAGTCTCTGCTTCTAGTGAAATCTCTGTCTCTGAGTCATATGTGTGTGTGCTTGTGTGCGTGAGAGAGAATGTTACAGTGGTTATTGTTATTCGGGATTGGTGTCCCTTCCACGGGACGTTTGAGCTAACGTAGGCTAATGCAATTAGCATGAGGTTGTAAGTAACAAGAACATTTCCCAGGACATAGACATATCTGATATTGGCAGAAAGCTCAAATTCTTGTCAATCTAACTGCAATGTCCAATTTACAGTAGCTTTTACAGTAAAATAATACCATTCTATTGTATGAAGAGAGTGCACAATTTTGAACATGAAAAGTTATTAATAAACAAATTAGGCACATTTGGTGTCACGATCTTGTACAGAATTGGACCAAGGCGCAGCGTGCAGGGTTGAGTGAAACCTATTTATTTATAGAACTCACCAAAACAAAAGAAAGTACACAACGACTGTAACGCAGGTGTGGCACACACACACACACACACACACACACACACACACACACACACACACACACACACACACACACACACACACAACATAATATCCCACAACACAGGTGGGGGACTGAACAACCTAAATAGGATTCCCAATTAGAGACAACGACTAACAGCTGCCTCCATAGAGCAGCCAAAGGGGCTATCTATGGCCAGGACGTGACATTTGGGCAGTCTTGATACAACGTTTTTAACAGAAATGCAATGGTTCATTGGATCAGTCTAAAACTTTGCACATACACTGATGCCATCTAGTGGCCAAAATCTATATTGTACCTTGGCTGGAATAATACATTATGGCCTTTCTCTTGCATTTCAAAGATGATGGTACAAATAAATACAAAAGAATGGTTGGCTTTTTCTTTGTATTATCTTTTACCAGATCTATTGTGTTATATTCTAATGCATTCCTTTAAGATTTCTATAAACTTAAAAATGTTTCCTTTCAAATCGTGCCAAGAATATGCATATCGTTGCTTCAGGGCCTGAGCAACAGGCAGTTAGATTTGGGTCATTTTAGGCGAAAAGTGAAATAAAAGGGTCTAATCCTTAAGAGCTAGGGGCCTACTAGCGAGTCAGACTCAGCGGGAGAGGGAGACGGGGAGCTGGGGGCCTGCTAGCAAGTCAGACTCAGCGGGAGAGGGAGACGGGGATCTGGGGGCCTACTAACGTGTCAGACTACTTGGGAGAGGGAGACAGGGATGCTGGGGGCCTACTAGCGTGTCAGACTATGCGGGAGAGGGAGACGGGGAGCTGGGGACCTACTAGCGAGTCAGACTCAGCGGGAGTGGTAGACTGTGGGAGAGGTAGACTCTCCTATCGAGCTCCATTTATATGGAATGGTCTGCCTATCCATGTGAGAGACGCAGACTCGGTCTTAACCTTTAAGTCTTTATTGAAGACTCATATCTTCAGAAGGTCCTATGATTGAGTGTAGTCTGGCCCAGAGGTGTGAAGGTGAACGGAAGGGCACTGGAGCAACAAACCGCCCTTGCTGTCTCTGCCTGGCCGGTTCCCCCCTCTCCACTGGGTTTCTCTGCCTCTAACCCTATTACAGGGGCTGAGTCACTGGCTTACTGGTGCTGTTCCATGCCGTCCCTAGGAGGGGTGCGTCACTTGAGTGGGTTGAGTCACTGACGTGATCTTCCTGTCCAGGTTGGGGGAGATCTTCGTGGACTATACTCGGCCTTGTCTCAGGATGGTAAGTTGGTGGTTGAAGATATCCCTCTAGTGGTGTGAGGGCAGTGCTTTGGCAAAGTGGGTGGAGTTATATCCTGCCTGTTTGGCCCTGTCCGGCGGAATAGTCGGACGGGGCCACAGTGTCTCCCGACCCCTCCTGTCTCAGCCTCCAGTATTTATACTGCAATAGTTTGTGTTGGGAGGTCAGTCTGTTATATCTTGAGTATTTCTCCTGTCTTATTTAGTGTCCTGTGTGAATTTTAAGTATGCTCCCTCTAATTCTCTCTCTCTTTCTCCTTCTATGTCTCTTTCTCTCGGAGGACCTGAGCCCTAGGACCATGCCTCAGGAGTACCTGGCCTGAAGACTGCTTGCTGTCCCCAGTCCACCTGGTCATGCTGCTGCTCCAGTTTCAACTGTTATGCCTGCTGCTATGGAACCCTGACCTGTTCACCGGACATGCTACCTTGTCCCAGACCTGCTGTTTTCAACGCTCTAGAGACAGCAAGAGCGGTAGAGATACTCTGAATGATCGGCGATGAAAAGCCAACTGACATTTCCTCCTGAGGTGCTGAACTGTTGCACCCTCTACAACCACTGTGATTATTATTATCTGACCCTACGGGTCATCTATGAACGTTTAAACATTTTGGCCATGTTCTATTATAATCTCCACCCGGCACAGCCAGAAGAGGATTGGCCACCCCTCAGAGCCTGGTTCCTCTCTAGGTTTCTTCCTAGGTTCCTGCCTTTCTAGGGAGTTTTTCCTAGCTTCTACATCTGCGTTGCTTGCTGTTTGGGGTTTTAGGCTGGATTTCTGTACAAGCACTTTGTGACATCGGCTGATGAAAAAAGGGCTTTATAAATACATTTGATTGATGAAATCAACTGCAACCACGGGGGCTCTCCTCTAGAATTACCTTTGAGTCATTTAGCAGACGCACTTATCCAGAGTGACTTACAGGAGCAATTAGGATTAAGTGCCTTGCTCAAGGGCACGCCGGCAGATTTTTCACGTAGTCGGCTCAGGAATTCTAAGCCGCAACATTTCGGTTACTGGCCAAACAATATTAACCGCTAGACTACCTCCCACCCTCTCTCTTAATGAACCTGATTGGTCGAGGAGATTTAGAGTGACAGCTGGTTGAATGACTTAAAAGATCCACTTCACTTCCCTCTTTTGGGACCCATATGGGGAAACAACAGTCAAATATGAGCTTTTGATATTGTGCTTATATGTAACTTGACAACAACGACTGACTTTCAAAGGTTATTAGGAGAACACACAGCAGCCCCAGACACACTGCAGCAACTCCAGAGGGTCTCCTCCACCACTGAACATGTACTGAATCACAAATAATTATCGATCTTTAGTAATGTGTTTTACTGTATTATCCAGGATTGGGACAAATAAAGATATAGAACTACAGGGTAATCTGTGTGTGTGTGTGTGTGTGTGTGTGTGTGTGTGTGTGTGTGTGTGTGTGTGTGTGTGTGTGTGTGTGTGTGTGTGTGTGTGTGTGTGTGAAAGAGAGCTTTCTTATATTCATACCTGAGCAATGGGTCTCAGACTTCTCTTATTTTCTTCAGTAATCTTGTTTAATTCAATAACCTGGTCGTTGATGTAGTCATTCATGCAATCTTACCTGAAGCAACTCCATCTCTTGGACTGGGCTTGAAGGCTCTTACGTTGGCATATAATTGGCCATCAACGTCTGTGTTCTTCATTGTATTTTGTTTGTTGTCTTCAAATGAGTTTTCATAGACCCCCTCTGACATCTTACAGTAACTTCTACTTATAACCTCAGCTCTAATATACGTCTGTACTTGTGTCTTCTCCCTGCACTGTCCTGCGTCTTTGTGACTTAAGGAAGTGAAACTTTTTTTCAGTTAACATACATGTGAAATTAACACAACATTGGCCACCACGTGACTTGCACCAGCCTTAGTTTGACAATATCCTATAATGCTATATGATGTAGGTGTGAATTCACAGGGTCCCAATTTTGGATGTGCTAAAGTAAATTGGGATCCTGTTAATTGACATACACCCTACATATATCCTGACTGAGTTTACAGCACCTCCAGCCTTGAGATGAAGAGCACATTATGAGAGCACATTATGGCTCTCACTCTGAACGGTGGTGTGGGGGAAGTTGACCCTAGATGCTGATTTTAGGTCAGTTTTGCATTTCTTCCACAAATGGTTAAGGTTAGGATTGGGAGAAGGAAAGGGGAAAATTCCCCCCGAAGTGTGACTGGCCACAAATGACCATATAGGAGTCTTTGTTCTGTCTATGCTGACTGTGAAGAATTACTCAGAATGAAAAAGCAGAAATTCTGACAATATCTCCATAGTTTCAGTTTGAAAGATTTAAGTGATGGTCAAATGTCTTTAAACAAAGGAGAATAGAATCAAATGGAAAGTATTGTGAGCATTGCCTTGTGAAAGGCAATTACTTTTGATGAAAGGTATTTGTATATGAAACACTGATGAGGTTTGGTGAAAAGGTTACTGTGTGATTATGTGTTGTACTTAGTCAATTGAAAATGTGCTTAGCTTAAAGTTTTGAAAAAAACTGTGTTTTTGATGATCTGTTTTGAGTTGTGTACTAAGAGTTGAGAAATGTTACCACATAGTTGTGAAAATAGTAACAAAGCTATAAAAAAACAATATACCAGCAAAATGATCTGTTTTCATTGTGTCATGCACGAAGTAGATGTCCTAACCGACTTGCCAAAACTATAGTTTGTTAACAAGAAATTTGTGGAGTGCTTGAAAAACGAGTTTTAATGACTCCAACCTAAGTGTATGTAAACCTCCGACTTCAACTGTATACATTCTGAAATGTAAAAAAATAACACAAATGGTAACATTTTTGGTTGATGCCCAATGTTAAATACAATCAAATGCATTTGTGAATTAAATCGCTTTATTGTTGAATGATTTAAGGCTCCTTTCTCTTCTCTGTGCTGGAGTTATTTTAAGAAAAAGAAGGCTATTGAAGGCAACAAATTGTTGCTTACTGAAACTCCCAAAGTCATCCAATTGTTACAATAAAAGACTACTTTGAGCTGCTCTGAGACAAGCAAGACTGCTTAATAAACATATACATTTAAAAAAGGTTTTTTTATAGAATTCAATAATATATTTGTACCACTGTAGATGTTGCAGTCAGTCAGAGTTGAGTCCTGTTGTAAAGTGTAGCCTAAAGGCCAAAATGGGAGAACTTGCAATGTATTCAATGCTTAAGTACTCTAAAACCAGATTTGCCCCAACAAAAAAATGCATCAACACGTACAAATATATGAATTTATTATTAACCCTGCATTATAATTGTATAAAAGCCACTTAGATATTAATTTAGAATCCTCTAAATGTAATTAGATCTACTACTGTAATTTGTTGATCTGTATTGATCTGCAAGTATTTTCATTTAGAGATTTAATGTGTCTAACCAATTGTTTTAGGATTATTCACTATGGCAACCAACAAAATGTATTTCTTAGTTAGGTTGGCTTGTTTGCAGAATTCACAGCCTCCTAGCTTGTGAAAAACGAAATGCCTCCAGGCTGTCCATCACTACTGTAAATAATATAAAGAGTGGTTATAGAGGGTGCAACCGGTCAGCACCTTAGGAGTGAATGTCATTTGGGTTTTCATAGCCGAGCATTCAGAGGTCAAGACAGCAAGTTTGTGTGTGTGAGAGAGAGAGAGAGAGAGAGAGAGAGAGAGAGAGAGAGAGAGAGAGAGAGAGAGAGAGAGAGAGAGAGAGAGAGAGAGAGAGAGAGAGAGAGAGAGAGAGAGAGAGAGAGAGAGAGAGAGAGAGAGAGAGAGTGAGAGTGAGAGTGTGAGAGAGAGAGTGTGAGAGAGAGAGTGAGAGAAACACACACACAGTAGCGCGTGTAATTAAGTTCCGAGAGCCGATCTGTTATCCAACGATTTGTTCAATATTAAAAACTGTCAAATGCTTCAAATATGCCCTCTGGTGGTCAAACTAGCACTAACTTGCATTAATGGCAGCAATGGCTGCCCGCAAGTTGTGCTGCAGTCTGATGCAACTTTATTTGAACAATCACATTCACTATGCCCTTGATGCAGAGTTGTCCTCATGGCAAGATTGAATACGGAAAATTGTCCCTAACCAATCTGTTTGAGGTTTAGGCTAAATCTCTATCACCTGTTCACATTCTTTTGACCAACCCTTTGTCCTTAAAAATATGTTGTTCTGCCCCTGAACAAGGCAGTTAACCCACTGTTCCTAGGCCGTCATTGAAAATAAGAATTTGTTCATAACTGACTTGCCTAGTTAAATAAAGGTTAAAAAATATATATTTAAAAAAATAATTATCTGCTGGTGAATAAGAGAAAAAGCATTTAGCATTTCAATAAACCGATGACCAATCCACAAACAACATAACAATTATCAAAAAACAAGACAGATGAAGATAATATATAATATAACAATATACACAAAATTAATGTAAAAAAGAAACAAGAAAACAATGGAGCATATCTACAATATTTTATGTGTACTGCATAACTTTGCTCTTCACTAAAACATATTTGTTCATTGAGCACTATATTTAAAAAAAGTATAGATTGGGTTGCCAGATGGTGGTGTCATGACCGATGACATCACAATGGTCTTAAAGCCAATTTGAACAATGGGTTAATGTGGATATGTATCAGTCTTCATTGGTTATTGACATGGCTTGTTTCTGCTGGTGCAAAAAGGTATGAAATCTGGTCTTTTAATCGATTAACAACTACTTAAATTCTGGAGTAGTCTTTTTCTCTTAGACCTACTGGGAAGAGTACAAGTAAAAGTACATTCTGATTGACAAATACATAAAAAGTGTACATGAAATGTACATGAAGATCAGCTTTTGCAAATGTCACTCAATGTAACCTGTCTATACTGTGTACTTTGAGGTTTAGGATAGATAGCTAAGTTCCTCTCATTTAGGCCTACCTCTTCCTATTCTTACGACCCCCCTCTTCCATTGGCTGGGGATCGGGGAAAAAAGCATTTAGCACTATCACATTTTCTTATCAACAGAAAAAACATCAGAAAGGAAATTCAATTGATGTGGAGCAGAAGACAAGAAAGAAAAAGGAGAGTGGCACTTCATCCCCCTCTCCGATTCCAACTGACCGTTCTGAACGGAATGCCTCCGCCACCTCTGACCCCTCACCCTCTGACCAACTCTCCTCCCTCCATCCACCTTCCTCTCCTGTTAAATGTTCCTCTCAGCCTTGCTCTCCTGATAAACAGCCCTCTGTACCCCAGTCTCCTGATAAACACCCTTCCCCAGTGAAATCCTCTCCAGTGATGTCCCGCCCTAGTTCTCACTCTCCTACCAACCCTCTGGACTGTCATGGAGACACCAGCCAAGAGGACGCAACAGTCAGGTAATTCAAACAAAAAGTACAGTGCCATCCTAGAGTCTCTTTGGAGAGTTGGGTTTAGAGCTACAAGACCAGGGCCAGTGTTTATCAAGAGTATGAGCGCTAATCTAGTATCAGGTCCTCTCTGTCCATAATAATCTGATTTATTATGATCTAAAAGGCTAAACTGATCCTAGATCAGACTCCTACTCTGAGACGCTTGATAAACACAGTCCCAGAGAGTGATTTTCCTCAAGCTGTAGTTTTAGGCTCTTCTATCCACATCTAGTGGATAAAGAGAGTACTAACCTATTGCCCTGGTCTACTTGCAACACTGCATTTATATGTACAGCAGTACATGCATAACTACTCAGACTGTGTTTATAGTACAGTATAGTATTTAAGAGAGAGACTGTGTAGAGTGATACTATCTCTGCTTTGGAGACTTTAGACCTGTTTCTCTCCTTCCTCCAGACTTCTGTCTCTTCAGGAACACTCTAGCCCAAGGCCCCAGAGGCCAGTCTCAGTCGCCCGACGCGTGACTCGTCCCAGGGCCAGCTCAGCCACCAGTGGGTCAGAGGAGACCCAGGGGGCCAGAGGAGAACAGGGGGCACTGGGCAACATGGAACTTCTTGGGTAAACAACAACACGCCACAAATGCTTTGAATATAAGTTCTTAATTGTTTAGAGATCAATGTCTGGTGTACTAAGGGGATAGGGCTTACTATCAAACATGTCCGTTTTATTAGATATGTATAAACCCATGAATTATGGCAATCTGGTCCACTTTTTTGTGTACTCACGTAATTACATAGAATTTATCCCTGACTAAGATGGCTGCCATTATCATCACTTTATAGAGTTATGAATGTTTATGACATAGTCCACTCTATGTGTCTAGGATATTGTATCTCTATGTGTGTGCTGATGGCTGTTTCTTCTTCACAGGTTGCCTAACATTGGCAACACTTGCTTCCTTAACGCAACCCTGCAGTGCCTCCTGGTCCTGCCTTCCTTCTCAAAGGAAATCCTGCACCAGGAACAACTCTGGAGCTCCTCCCCCTTCTCCAACCTGCTCAGGTAAGGCAAGGCTCAAAAGCAGACACACCCCCACCCACCCACTATTCGTGGTCATAAATTAAAGAAGGGACCCACTCTTTTCACGCCACTTCTATAGAAAGTGATTGTTGTAGAAGTTTAGGAGAGCATATTCACTAACCCTGACCCTTTTCCTAACCTTAACCACTTCATAATCTGCTGTGAATTGTATTTTTGGTTTATTTTCCAGTTTCTTTTATTTTCGGAATATTCATAACCCAGAGGAACAACAATGACACAGTGATTATGATGTAGGCATTTGTAGGCCAATTTGGAAAGTGTAGAATGACTGAACATTCCACATTACCGTGGGAAATTTGGTAGTTTTTTTAAATGCTCTGTAATTGAGAGCAGTATCCAAACCAAATATCTTAGGAGAATAAACAACACATTTTTGTTGTTTGCTACATTGTCCGTCCTCAAAGGTGAAATTGCGTTGAATCGAATTAAAAATGTTTAATGATGGGGTGCCGCTAGATCAAACATAGTTGGATATACTCATCTGCCTCTTCAGGCGTAAGCCAGTAGGTTGACACCATCCAGTCAGCTGCTAATTTACTCTCTGTCTCCCCTACAGGTGTCTGTCTGATGTGCACCGTTCGGGTCTACCTGACAGTGGCGCAAACCAGGCCTCAAAAGCAGACCTGATGTGGAAGGTCAAGTACTCCTTGTCGGGATATGATTTGAAGTATCTGGGGGACACGCAACAGGTTACTGAGGCACTGCTCTATTCTGTATGAGCTCTTTTTGCAAGGGTTCATGTTATCTTCATCATTTGCTTTTATCTTGGTAAGTTTCTTTCTCTTCCTCATCATAGGACGCTCACGAGTTACTTGTGAATATGCTGTGCCAGCTGAAGGAGGAGGGCATGATACTGAAGACGCTCGGGGTGAGCTATACCTGCCCTGTTTCCCAGCTGGAGTTCCAGCTTGTGTCGGTGCGCACATGTACCAGGTAAGAGCTCCCATTGATGCTCCCATTGATGGTAAGCTCCCATTGATGGTAAGAGCTCCCAACTGCCTCTACTGAGAACATGATCTTTCTACAAATAATATTGCATAACAGACACATTGTAGCGACCTGAAACAGAAACATACCTGATGCCTTTTTCTTCTCTTTGTCCTGCTTCTGAAGCTGTGGGCGCGAGTCGTCCACCAGAGAGGACTACAACCACCTCTCATTGGACTTCAGCCCTGAGCGCACCTTGCTGAGCAGCCTAGCACTCGCTTTCAAAGTCAGCACTTAGGGCTCAGCCCTGGGTTTAGAGACTAACACCCAGGGCAAGCTGCCCACTGCCTCAGAATACGCTGTCTTATTATTGTAGTGGTATCCTTCATTTTGTAATGCTTTTGTTTCTAACCCAGGGTGAAAAGGTTGAATTCACATGTAAGGGCTGCAAAGGCCTCCACGCCTCAAAGGTGGAGCAGTTCCACACACTGCCTCTGTGAGTTGTCCCTTTATAACCTCTCATAGGACTAGCAGTGTTTAATGAAATGAGTGGTCATTGTGTCCTGAGCCTTTAGGAGTAGTTACCTTCCTGAGCAGGTTGTAGGACTTAGGGATGAGCACAACCAAACAAATTACACTCGTCTGTTATTTTGTTGGTTGGTTTCATTGTCTGTCTGTTCATCTCTTTTCCTCTTGGTCTTTGGGCAGTGTGCTGGTTCTGCATCTGAAGAGGTTTGGAGGACCTGGGGGGTTGGAGAAGCTGGAGGCTCCTCTTTTCTTTCCTTCGGAGCTGAGGCTCTCCACCCTCTGTGGGGACATGGTGCCACACCTGCACAGTGTCCTCACCAACCAGGCCCCCAGCATCCAGGTGTCCATCCCCAGACCCTCGCCAGCCAAGTCACCAGCCCACCTGGAGAGGCCAAAGACAGCGCCCTCTGCTGTTCAGGTAGGTCATGGCACCACAACACTATTCTTGCTCCAACACCACACAAACCACCCACTACCAAAACGGTCCTGCAGACAGAGAAGCTGGAAGCTGCAAATTAAAATGTTTCTTTAGTGATGTATGGGAGCTGTTTTAGTCCAGAGCAATTCTGACAAGTGACCACGTTTTCACAGCTCTTTGTATGTATATTTGACCCCTTAGATTCAAATGACAAGGAACCAGGGAAAGTGCTGCAGACAGCCTCCGTGGTGAGGAGAGAGATGGAGAGTGAAAAATAAGTTATGACAGAACACTGAGAAAGTTATGAAGAGTACACAATGTAGTATACCTCATGCAGTAGACCAGTAGTGTAGTAGACTGAAGACAGTGTGGTGGACTGTAGAGGAAATGAGAATCCTATGATCACATGTGTTTTCTTACAGAAGCAGCAGCCAGTGAAGTCAGTGAATGGTTACTACCAGCTGACTGGCGTAGTCTCTCATTTGGGAGGCTCCGCAAACTCCGGTAAGTAAATACCTTAAATCACACATGCAGATGCACAATACACATGACATAGGCTGAATTCCAAATCACTCCCTTCTCCTCTGCTCTCAATGTGAGCGTCCACGTGCACCTCTGCCGTATACACGAGGCTGATCATTTTTCTTAGCAGATGGGGAGGGGTATGGAACAAAATGACAAATAATTTGTAGACTGCAAATTGACTGTAAGAACCCCAAACAGGTATAATATTTGACTATTTTCAAACCTTGCTTACATTTATGTACAATCACATATCTCTTTATTGTGCGTGAGAATCATTTGGAACAGATTTCCAAAATGAAAATCACTTGGAGCTGATTTGCTGCTGTTTTTACTGTCTTTTAACAATGACATTTTATTGGGTCAGAAGACATGGGGGCCAAATAAAATCACCCATGGGCCAAATTTCTCCCGCAGGCAGCCATTTGGGGAACCCTTGTGTAGGGGATAATTAGACCCTCCAATAGCCACTTCGGCCAAGCGAGCAAGGCTGCAGGCTTCAGAGCGAAGTTCCATCCCGACAAGCACTGCGATATGTTTAGAGTTTGCACAATTGAATTCAAAAGAATGGAGAGGCCTGCCTAATTATATTCCACGTGTATTTGTTTATCTCTGATTGCAAATATTGACACATGAAACAAATAAACAGTTCATTTGGGAGGTATTTTTACTGTTACAACACACTCCATTACACACAATAGTCTGACCCTTGACCTCTAGTCTGTCTTCCTTGTTCCACAGGGCACTACATTAGTGACATCTTGACTGCCAGTGGAAACTGGTTATGCTGTAACGACAGCCAGGTGTCAATGTCCAATGAAGCCACTGTGCTGAGGACCAGAGCCCGGAGTGCTTACATGCTCTTCTATATGTTCAGGTACTGCTTACTCTTGCCATCTATTTTCTTGTGTTGCTATATATGTGTACTGTATGTACAGTAAGTCGTTCCTTTCACGCTTCAGGGCAAGAGAGCAGGAGGCCCCAGCACACAGGGCCTAACAGGGCCACCAGCACCAGCCCCAACCTAAACAGGGGCTGCCCCTTTACCAGCCTCCGAAACACTCAGACCTGCCTCAACAGGGGTAGTACCAGGCCCAGCCTCAAACCCCCCAGCCCAGCCTCAACAGGGGTAGAACCTGGACCAACCTCAACACACTCAGCCCTGCCTCAACTCCCTCAAACCTGCCTCAACAGGGGCAGCACTGGGCCCAACATCAAGATCCCCGAGCACAGCCTCAACAGGGGCAGCACCAGGCCCAGCTTCAACACCCCTAGCCCAGGCTCAACAGGGGAAGAACCAGGCCCAGTCTCAACATGTTCAGAACAAGGCTGTTAGTCGTTGCCTCTAGTTGGGAATCCTATTTAGTTTGTTCCCTTCCCCACTTGCCTTTGTGGGTTATTGTTTCTGTTAATGCATGTGTTAGTGCTTTACTGATGTTACGGTCTGTTATTCTTTATTGTTTTGTAGTTGGTTCCATTTTGTATTAAAAACATGTGGAACGCTATGCCTGCTGAGCCTTGGTCCAGTTCTTCCTCAGATCGTGACACTGGATGCTTTAAAAAAAGAATGAATAACCAGACCTGGGTGGAATAGGGTTCCCGCTAGCGGGACAACTTCCGGTGAACCTGGAGGGCGCGCAATTAAAAGAAATAATTACAAAAATTATGGAAATGAAACATTTAGGAACATACATGTGTCTTATATAGGTTGAAAGCTTAGATTCTTGTTAATCGAACTGCACTGTTCGATTTAGAGTAGCCATTACAGCGAAAGCATGCCATTGAATTGTTTGAGGACGGCGCCCCACAACAAAATATTTTTCCACCGGAACAGGTTTTATAAATTGACAAATAGTGATTAAATATTCACTTACTTTTTGAAAATATTCCTCTGATTTGTCATCCAAAGGGTCCCAGCTATAAAATGTAGTGTCGTTTTGTTAGATAAAATCCTTTATATCCCAAAAAGTCAGTTTAGAATGGCGCCATCGATTTGAGTAATCCTTGATTCAACATGCAGAGAAAGGAATCCAAAAATCGACCTTTAAACTTTGTTAAAACAAGTCAAAATACGTTTATTTTGACTCCTCAGACCCTAAAATGTAATCAAACTATAATATTTCATACGGAAAGAAGGAATAAGAAATCAATAGGAAATCAATATTAGCAGGTGCGTCTTGTCTTCATCGCGGGTGCATACACACATTTCCAATAGTGTGTCCCAGTACTGAAACTCATTATTCTTACTCGTTTTAGAAGAAACAAGCCTGAAACCTTGAACATAGAGTGCTGACACCCTGTGGAAGCCATAGGAATTGCATACTGGTGCTAGGTTTAATTGTTTAATTCCCTACGGAAACAGGGCATGACTAACTGTAAATGTCCAATAAGAAAAACATGTTTTCATTTGCGGTTGTAAAACATTTTGCTATGGTATTCCCTAATGAAATGTGACCCAGGTCTGCTAATAACCACCAACTATTGACAGACATACAGACAGACAGGAAGCTGTTATTAACTACTTAGGGAGCAGCCCCACTCCCGACACTACCCGGTGAAATGTAAGGCGCCAAATTCAAAATCCAAAAGTTAAATTATTAAACATTCATCAAAATACATTTATTGCATAGTCATCAAAAGCTCTGATTCTTGGCAATATCACAGCATTGTCAGATTTCAAAAAGGCTTTATGGCGAAAGCACAACATTTGATTGTTTGAGGATAGCCCCTCTCATATTTTATGCATTAGCATAAATCCATAACCAAAGCGGGTCTCATAAAACGCATGAAATCACTCATATAAAATCCCTTACCTTTCAAAAAACTTCTGCTGAGGGCTTCCCAAGTGTCCAACGAAGACATCCAATGGTTCTTTTGTTAGAAAAGTCATTTATTATATCCATAAATCTCAGTTTGGTTGGCGCGTTATGTTCACAAAATACAGCGTCCCCTCGCCCATTGAACCGTGAAGAGAACACGTTCAACCTATACCTATACACTTGTCCAAGAACAATCAAACATCATTGATAATGTATCCTTAGGAACACGTTTATGTATATTTACTATAATATTTCAACCGGATTATAAACTGGACGATAGGAAAGGAAAAAACCACAGCGCTTGAGCCATGAATGCGCCTCCTCTTCTGTTTACATCCGATGACTAGTTCGAAATTCTTCTTCTATTACCATCCAGAGCAACCTAACATCACCAAACACTGTCTAGAGACTGTTGACATCCAGTGGAAGCAATAGGTACTGCAATCTTTCTCCCTTATATGGCTGTTTTCAATAGGGAGTGGTTCAAAATGAGGCAATGTGTCAAAAACACTTTTTCCAGGACAGAAATTCCTCTGGTTTTCGCCTGCTATATTAGTTCTGTTATACTCACAGACAATATTTTAACACTCTTTGAAACTTCAGAGTGTTTCCTGTCCAATAGTACTAATTATGTGCATATCCTAGTTTCTGGGCCTGAGTGGCAGGCCAAACTCTCCAAAACTGACACCTCAGCTGCCGCTCCCTAAGAAGTTAAAGGAATTCAGTAGAATGGCTAAATATGAGTTGGCACAGCAATGCATGCTGAAATCAACTGCAATTACAATGCAATAGGTGTTCCAGCAATAACCCTAAACGTCCTGTGTCCCAAATGGAACCCTATTTCCTATATAGTGATGGACCCTGGCCAAAAGCAGTGCACTATACAGGGAATATGGTGCCATTTGAGACGTACGCCTAATGTCATTATTCACATTCTATGTAGGCCTTATGTACTGCATCTGTCTTGAAAACACAGGCCACTTTTCATCCATGGATATAAAGTCACCACAAGTATAACAGGGCACATATGAAGAAAAAGGCTTCATTTTAAACTTAAATCATACATTTATAATCTTAGTTAGTTAATTACCTTTGAATGGGGAACGGTAGTAGGTGCCAGGCTCACCGGTTTGTGTCAAGAACTGCAAAGCTGCTGAGTTTTTCACACTAAACAGTTTTCCCGTGTGTATCAAGAAGGGTCCACCACCCAAAGGACATCCTGCAAACTTGACACTTCTGTGGCAATTATTGGAGTCAACATGGGCCATCATTCCTGTAGAACGCTTCCGACATCTTGTAGAGTCCAAATTGAGGCTATTCTGAGGGCAAAAGGCCGGGGGGTGCAACTCAGTATTAGGAAGGTGTCCTTAATGTTTTGTATACTTCCATAATTGCTTTTAACTTGTACCGGGCTACCTTCAGACGAGGCTTGTGGGCATTCTAGAGCAAAGCAACCAACGTATGCTTTCGTGAGAGTCACCTTTCCATAGAGGTGTAGACCGAACTGTTCGGACACTACTGCCTGTTTATGTGAGAAGACATTTTCAGGATGTCTCATGGTCTGACAAACACAGCTGTAGCTCTGCCACCTTCCACGGCAGATGCAGACGGGCGACATCGGTGGATGCGGTGGATTGAGAAGCATCCCATGTAAAACTCATATCTTGTTAACTTCCTCTTTGTGGTGAAAACCACAGAGTGAAGGGTTGGATCATAAATAACCTTCCAAAAACATTAAAAAGAGGAAGAAATGTGGCATTTAACATAATGAACAAGGGAAGGAGAGGACGTTATACACAACTGTCTGGTCTACAAGCCTGCGTCCCATGTAGTGCACTGTATAGAAAATAGGGTGCCATTAAGGACACATATCAAGTCAGTCTCCTTCTTATTGGTTGATAGAGCCTTGTGAAACAGTCCTGTCACCTGCTGTGGACCACAGACAGAGAACAGAGAGGGAGCGGGTGGAGACCCCATTAGACACTTTGCATGAGTGTGTGGGTATGTAGCAGACAGGTCTACTGGTGCATGGTGTTGCCATTGGTCACCTACACTTTGTCCCTTGTACAGTGAAGGTTGGGAGTTATTCTCACCCTTCACTAGCACTGTGTGTGTGTGTTTCTTCTCAGTACTGTTCAGCCCTCTGTGTGTGTCCAGGTCACACTGTTTTAAGTATCCAATCACATTCAATCACTAAGCTGGTAGACCTTGTTAAAGAATGTTGTTCCTTTCATTTATTCATCTGTGTCTTTGTTATTCTTATTTTTAAAGTGATAAGTATAGATTAATAGTTGGTCCCCCTTTTTTTTGTATTGAGTTTAAGCCAATGGCAAATCATGTTTCTAATAAAAATTATGAATAATCATTTTCCAGAGTACAGTATGTATACATACTCTCCTCTAAATCTAAACACAACAATTATTTGTCTTCTTCTTCCCCCTTATGTCTCTCTCTGACACTAAGGCTCTATCTCAATTAGTATTTCCTAGATTCCTCTCCTCCTGTCTCCTCTCCTCCTATCACCTGTCCTCCTATCTCCTCTCCTCCTATCTCCTCTCCGCGTATCTCCTTTCCTGTTTTCAACCCTCTTAGAGGAGGTCCAAGGTCACTCCCCTAGCATTCCATCATTCTCCAATGTGTTTTAAGACAGAGTCTGTAATATCACTATTTCACCTCTATTGTGAGTTCATCTCTCACTTTAACCACTAGGTGGAATCATCACTTTAACATTAACATAATAACTAGAGAGAGAGAGAGAGAGAGAGAGAGAGAGAGAGAGAGAGAGAGAGAGAGAGAGAGAGAGAGAGAGAATGTTTGTTACTGGGGGTTATTGTTACACCACTTTCTCACACTTACACCTCTCTCTCTACATCTCACCCATCACAAAAAGCTATGCCTGGAGATTTCTCTTCAGTCAGGTTGTTGCATCTAGTCTGTAGCTGGTCTCTCTCTTTTGTCAGGTTGTTGTATCTGGTCTGTAGCTGGTCTCCCTCTGCAGTTGTGTTAGTCTTATTAAGGGAAAACCTCTGTGACAAGATGTTCATTTTATCCTCAGAATCTTTGATGGCTCTATTATCTACAAAGTATGAACACATAGTATACTAGCTAAAACACCAGGTAAATAGGCCTAGTAACCTGCACTTCTTACAACTAGGTCATAAGCAATGAAAATGGACACAAACTCACAATGGACAGACAGGCCAATGATCCCAGCCAGTAGAACACACAGCAGCCCAAGACACACTGCAGCAACTAGGAAGGGTCTGTTCCCTGAGCTATAAGGCTCTGTAGACACATAAAATATAATTGTATGGTCGGTCTGTCTGTGTGTCTGTCTGTGTGTGTTTGTGTTACCTGAGTGCTGGTCTCTTGGTCCATTATTAGGAGCAGTGTCTGCTGTCTCTTCTCTCTTGGTGCTGGTCTCACCATCTCTCAGGGTGTCTGCACTAATGTAGATATCCACAATCCTCTCCTCCATCTCACCTCTGTCAAACTTCACCTCCTTGTTCATATCTGGCTCAGCATAGATGGCCTGAGACATCTTCAACAACTTACTGTGTTTTCTGTCTATACTCAGGATCTGGTCCTATTGTTGACCCTGTGTCTGTTTCTGTCTCTGCTCTGAGTCTGAAACTGACTGTTTATGATGTCATCCCCAGAATTAAAGGGACATGTAAAAATAGGAAGATGAAGAAAGAGTAATGTTGTGTCTACTGTACTGACCTCATGTTGTGTCTACTGTACTGACCTCATGTTGTGTCTAATGTACTGACCTCATGTTGTGTCTACTGTACTGACCTCATGTTGTGTCTAATGTACTGACCTCATGTTGTGTCTACTGTACTGACCTCATGTTGTGTCTAATGTACTGACCTCATGTTGTGTCTACTGTACTGACCTCATGTTGTGTCTAATGTACTGACCTCATGTTGTGTCTAATGTACTGACCTCATGTTGTGTCTACTGTACTGACCTCATGTTGTCACGCCATGATCTGTTTCACCTATTCCTGTTATTGTCTCCACCCCCTCCAAATTTTTGCTATCGTTTTTTTTTACATCCGTTATTAGACAGTGGCAACGCGGAACACTAATTAAACCCACATATTTACTAGAGGGACATGGTCTTTTGCCTGCTAATGTCTGCAATGCAGTGAAGAAAACGATATGACAACAATGACGTCTAATGTAACTGGCCCCTCTAACAGTACAACTGGCCCCAGCTTGGCCCCCCCAGTTGAAATGGTCTAGAACTGCCACTGCCAAGTCAACCAGCGTTTTTCTCGTTATCCTGCTTTTTGCATTCTCTTTTTTATAGGCCTTCTGGTTTTGACCCTTGCCTGTTTCTGGAAGTTGTTCCCGTCTTCCTGACCATTCTGCCTGCCTTGACCACGAGCCTGTCTGCCACTCTGTACCTCCTAGACTCTGATCTGGTTTAGACCTTTTTGCCTGTCCACGACCATTGCCTACCCCTTTGGATTATTCAACATTGACAGACTCCAACCATCTGCCTCCTGTGTCTGCTTTTGGGTCTCGCCTTGTGCCTTGATACATGTTGTGTCTAATGTACTGACCTCATGATGTCTACTGTACTGACCTGTGTGTGTGTGTGTGTGTGTGTGTGTGTGTGTGTGTGTGTGTGTGTGTGTGTGTGTGTGTGTGTGTGTGTGTGTGTGAGTGTGAGTGTGTGAGAGAGAGAGAGAGAGAGAGAGAGAGAGAGAGAGAGAGAGAGAGAGAGAGAGAGAGAGAGAGAGAGAGAGAGAAGCGCAGCGCAATTAAGTTCCGAGAGCCGATCTGTTATCCAACGATTAGTTCAATATTAAAAACTGTCAAATGCTTCAAATATGCCCTCTGGTGGTAAAACTAGCACTAACTAGCATTAATGGCAGCAATAGCTGACACTTAAATAACCATAGAATTCTGCGGCAGCCCGCAAGTTGTGCTGAAGTCTGATGCAACTTTATTTGAGCCAATCACATTCACTATACCCTTGAGGCAGAGTTGCCCTCAGGGCAAGATTGAATACGGAAAACTGTCCCTAACCAATCTGCATTGTTGTTTGAGGTTTAGGATAATTCTCAATCACCTGTTCACATTCTTTTGACCAACCCTTTGTCCTTAAAAATATGTTGTTCTGCCCCTGAACAAGGCAGTTAACCCACTGTTCCTAGGCCGTCATTGAAAATAAGAATTTGTTCTTAACTGACTTGCCTAGTTAAATAAAGGTATTAAAAAAATATTTTAAAAAATTAATATCTGCTGGTGAATAAGAGATAAAGCATTTCAATAAAGCGATGACCAATCCACAAGCAACATAACAACTATTAAAAAACAAGACAGATGAAGATAATATACAATATAACAATATACACAAAATTAATGTAAAAAAGAAACAAGAAAACAATGGAGCATATCTACAATATTTTATGTGTACTGCAAACTTTGCTCTTCAATAAAACATATTTGTTCATTGAGCACTATATTTAAAATAATTATAGATTGGGTTGCCAGATGGTGGTGTCATGACCTATGACATCACAATGGTCTTAAAGCCAATTTGAACAATGGGTTAATGTGGATATGTATCAGTCTTCATTGGTTATTGACATGGCTTGTTTCTGCTGGTGCAAAAAGGTATGAAATCTGGTCTTTTAATCGATTAACAACTACTTAAATTCTGGAGTAGTCTTTTTCTCTTAGACCTACTGGGAAGAGTACAAGTAAAAGTACATGCTGATTGACAAATACATAAAAAGTGTACATGAAATGTACATGAAGATTGGCTTTTGCAAATGTCACTCAATGTAACCTGTCTATACTGTGTACTTTGAGGTTTAGGATAGATAGCTAAGCTCCTCTCATTTAGGCCTACCTCTTCCTATTCTTACGACCCCCCTCTTCCATTGGCTGGGGATCGGGGAAAAAAGCATTTAGCACTATCACATTTTCTGATCAACAGAAAAAACATCAGAAAGCAAATTCAATTGATGTGGAGCAGAAGACAAGAAAGAAAAAGGAGAGTGGCACTTCATCCCCCTCTCCGATTCCAACTGACCGTTCTGAACGGAATGCCTCCGCCACCTCTGACCCCTCACCCTCTGACCAACTCTCCTCCATCCATCCACCTTCCTCTCCTGTTAAATGTTCCTCTCAGCCTTGCTCTCCTGCTAAAGAGCCCTCTGTACCCCAGTCCCCTGCCAAACACCCTTCCTCAGTGAAATCCTCTCCAGTGGTGTCCCGCCCTAGCTCTCACTCTCCTACCAACCCTCTGGACTGTCATGGAGACACCAGCCAAGAGGACGCAACAGTCAGGTAATTCAAACAAAAAGTACAGTGCCATCCTAGAGTCTCTTTGGAGAGTTGGGTTTAGAGCTACAAGACCAGGGCCAGTGTTTATCAAGAGTATGAGCGCTAATCTAGTATCAGGTCCTCTCTGTCCATAATAATCTGATTTATTATGATCTAAAAGGCTAAACTGATCCTAGATCAGACTCCTACTCTGAGACGCTTGATAAACACAGTCCCAGAGAGTGATTTTCCTCAAGCTGTAGTTTTAGGCTCTTCTATCCACATCTAGTGGATAAAGAGAGTACTAACCTATTGCCCTGGTCTACTTGCAACACTGCATTTATATGTACAGCAGTACATGCATAACTACTCAGACTGTGTTTATAGTACAGTATAGTATTTAAGAGAGAGACTGTGTAGAGGGATACTATCTCTGCTTTGGAGACTTTGTTTCTCTCCTTCCTCCAGACCTCTGTCTCTTCAGGAACACTCTAGCCCAAGGCCCCAGAGGCCAGTCTCAGCCGCCCGAAGCGTGACTCGTCCCAGGGCCAGCTCAGCCACCAGTGGGTCAGAGGAGACCCAGGGGGCCAGAGGAGAACAGGGGGCACTGGGCAACATGGAACTTCTTGGGTAAACAACAACACGCCACAAATGATTTGAATATAATATATATAATATATTCTTAATTGTTTAGAGATCAATGTCTGGTGTACTAAGGGGATAGGGCTTACTATCAAACATGTCAGTTTTATTAGATATGTATAAACCCATGAATTATGGCAATCTGGTCCAATTCTTTGTGTACTCACGTAATTACATAGAATTTATCCCTGACTAAGATGGCTGCCATTATCATCACTTTATAGAGTTATGAATGTTTATGACATAGGCCACTCTATGTGTCTAGGACATTGTATCTCTATGTGTGTACTGATGGCTGCTTCTTCTTCACAGGTTGCCTAACATTGGCAACACTTGCTTCCTTAACGCAACCCTGCAGTGCCTCCTGGTCCTGACTTCCTTCTCAAAGGAAATCCTGCACCAGGAACAACTCTGGAGCTCCTCCCCCTTCTCCAACCTGCTCAGGTAAGGCAAGGCTCAAAAGCAGACACACCCCCACCCACCCACTATTCGTGGTCATAAATTAAAGAAGGGACCCACTCTTTTCACGCCACTTCTATAGAAAGTGATTGTTGTAGCAGGTGAGGAGAGCATATTCACTAACCCTGAACCTTTTCCTAACCTTAACCACTTCATATTCTGCTGTGAATTGTATTTTTGGTTTATTTTCCAGTTTCTTTTATTTTCGGAATATTCATAACCCAGAGGAACAACAATGACACAGTGATTATGATGTAGGCATTTGTAGGCCAATTTGGAAAGTGTAGAATGACTACATTACCCATAATGCTCATTGACTGAACATTCCACATTACCGTGGGAAATTTGGTAGTTTTTTTAAAATGCTCTGTAATTGAGAGCAGTATCCAAACCGAATATCTTAGGAGAATAAACAACACATTTTTGTTGTTTGCTGTATTGTCCGTCCTCAAAGGTGAAATTGCGTTGAATCGAATTAATAATGTTTAATGATGGGGTGCCGCTAGATCAAACATAGTTGGATATACTCATCTACCTCTTCAGGCGTAAGCCAGTAGGTTGACACCATCCAGTCAGCTGCTAATTTACTCTCTGTCTCCCCTACAGGTGTCTGTCTGATGTGCACCGTTCGGGTCTACCTGACAGTGGCGCAAACCAGGCCTCAAAAGCAGACCTGATGTGGAAGGTCAAGTACTCCTTGTCGGGATATGATTTGAAGTATCTGGGGGACACGCAACAGGTTACTGAGGCACTGCTCTATTCTGTATGAGCGCTCTTTTTGCAAGGGTTCATGTTATCTTCATCATTTGCTTTGATCTTGGTAAGTTTCTTTCTCTTCCTCATCATAGGACGCTCACGAGTTACTTGTGAATATGCTGTGCCAGCTGAAGGAGGAGGGCATGATACTGAAGACGCTCGGGGTGAGCTATACCTGCCCTGTTTCAAAGCTGGAGTTCCAGCTTGTGTCGGTGCGCACATGTACCAGGTAAGAGCTCCCATTGGTTGTAATGTATCTACTGAGAACATGATCTTTCTACAAATAATATTACAAAACACATGGCATAACAGACACTTTGTAGCGACCTGAAACAGAAACATACCTGATGCCTTTTTCTTCTCTTTGTCCTGCTTCTGAAGCTGTGGGCGCGAGTCGTCCACCAGAGAGGACTACAACCACCTCTCATTGGACTTCAGCCCTGAGCGCACCTTGCTGAGCAGCCTAGCACTCGCTTTCAAAGTCAGCACTTAGGGCTCAGCCCTGGGTGTAGAGACTAACACCCAGGGCAAGCTGCCCACTGCCTCAGAATACGCTGTCTTATTATTGTAGTGGTATCCTTCATTTTGTAATGCTTTTGTTTCTAACCCAGGGTGAAAAGGTTGAATTCACATGTAAGGGCTGCAAAGGCCTCCACGCCTCAAAGGTGGAGCAGTTCCACACACTGCCTCTGTGAGTTGTCCCTTTATAACCTCTCATAGGACTAGCAGTGTTTAATGAAATGAGTGGTCATTGTGTCCTGAGCCTTTAGGAGTAGTTACCTTCCTGAGCAGGTTGTAGGACTTAGGGATGAGCACAACCAAACAAATTACACTCGTCTGTTATTTTGTTGGTTGGTTTCATTGTCTGTCTGTTCATCTCTTTTCCTCTTGGTCTTTGGGCAGTGTGCTGGTTCTGCATCTGAAGAGGTTTGGAGGACCTGGGGGGTTGGAGAAGCAGGAGGCTCCTCTTTTCTTTCCTTCGGAGCTGAGGCTCTCCACCCTCTGTGGGGACATGGTGCCACACCTGCACAGTGTCCTCACCAACCAGGCCCCCAGCATCCAGGTGTCCATCCCCCAGACCCTCGCCAGCCAAGTCACCAGCCCACCTGGAGAGGCCAAAGACAGCGCCCTCTGCTGTTCAGGTAGGTCATGGCACCACAACAATATTCTTGCTCCAACACCACACAAACCACAAACTCCCAAAACGGTCCTGCAGACAGAGAAGCTGGAAGCTGCAAATTAAAATGTTTCTTTAGTGATGTGTGGGAGCTGTTTTAGTCCAGAGCAATTCTGACAAGTGACCATGTTTTCACAGCTCTTTATATGTATATTTGACCCCGTAGATTCAAATGACAAGGAACCAGGGAAAGTGCTGCAGACAGCCTCAGTGGTGAGGAGAGAGATGGAGAGTGAAAAAGAAGTTATGACAGAACACTGAGAAAGTTATGAAGAGTGCACGATGTAGTATTCCTCCTGCAGTAGACCAGTAGTGTAGTAGACTGAAGACAGTGTGGTGGACTGTAGAGGAAATGAGAATCCTATGATCACATGTGTTTTCTTACAGAAGCAGCAGCCAGTGAAGTCAGTGAATGGTTACTACCAGCTGACTGGCGTAGTCTCTCATTTGGGAGGCTCCGCAAACTCCGGTAAGTAAATACCTTAAAACACACACATGCAGATGCACAATACACATGACATAGGCTGAATTCCAAATCACTCCCTTCTATTCGGCTTTCAATTTGAGCGTCCACGTGCGCCTCTGCCGTATACACAAGTCTCCCAAAGCTGAGGGAGTGAAATTATCGAGGGTGATAATTATTTTCTTAGCCAGATGGACAGGGGTATGGAATAAAATGACAAATAATTTGTAGACTGCAAATTGACTGTAAGAAGCCCAAACAGGTATAATATTTGACTAATTTTAAACCTTGCTTACATTTATGTACAATCACAAATCTCTTTATTGTGCGTGAGAATCATTTGGAACAGATTTCCAAAATGAAAATCACTTGGAGCTGATTTGCTGCTGTTTTTAACAATGACATTTTATTGGGTCAGAAAAATGGGGGGGCCACATAAAATCACCCCTGGGCCAAATTTCTCCCTCTGGCAGCCATTTGGGGAACCCTTGTGTAGGGGATAATTAGACCCTCCAATAGCCACTTCGGCCAAGCGAGCAAGGCTGCAGGCTTCAGAGCGAAGTTCCATCCCGACAAGCACTGCGATATGTTTAGAGTTTGCACAATTTAATTCAAAAGAATGGAGAGGCCTGCCTAATTATATGCCACATGTATTTGTTTATCTCTGATTGCAAATATTGACACATGAAACAAATAAACAGTTCATTTGGGAGGTATTTTTACTGTTACAACACACTCCATTACACACAATAGCCTGGCCCTTGACCTCTAGTCTGTCTTCCTTGTTCCACAGGGCACTACATTAGTGACATCTTGAATGCCAGTGGAAACTGGTTATGCTGTAACGACAGCCAGGTGTCAATGTCCAATGAAGCCACTGTGCTGAGGACCAGAGCCCGGAGTGCTTACATGCTCTTCTATATGTTCAGGTACTGCTTACTCTTGCCATCTATTTTCTTGTGTTGCTATATATGTGTACTGTATTTACAGTACGTGGTTCCTTTCACCCTTCAGGGCAAGAGAGCAGGAGGCCCCAGCACACAGGACCTAACAGGGCCACCAGCACCAGCCCAAGCCTAAACAGGGGCAGCCCCTTTACCAGCCTCAAACCCCCCAGCCCAGCCTAAACAGGGGCAGAACCTGGACCAACCTCAACACTCTCAGCCTTGCCTCAACTCCGTCAAATCTGCCTCAACAGGGGCAGCACCAGGCCCAGCTTCAACTCCCCCAGCCCAGCCTCAACAGGGGAAGAACCAGACCCCGTCTCAACATGTTCAGAACAAGGCCCAGGCCCGACAAACTCAGACCTGCCTCAACAGGGGCAGCACTCGCCCAAAATCCGCCCCCAAATGAAATGATGACTTGTCTGTTAATCATGCTGCTCAAGGAAGACTTGCTCTTCAACACTAGCATGAACATTATTATCAGTAGCGTATGTCATAAATATCTGCCCTTGTTTTGACTACTTTTGACTAATGTATAAAGCGCATGTAAAAAAAATAATAAAGTATACAGACTAAATGTAGGACACGTAAATGTGGTGGATAGAGTGTTTGATCATTTAGACTGTATAACATCCCTTCTATTTGGTTTGGTTTGAAATCCTCCTGTTGTGAAAAACACTGTGGTGTATAACCTCTTATTCAGCATGGTCACACTGGAAGACCTGCAATATTCAACAATGATCCAGGACCCCAGGATGTCAAATCAAATCAAAGTTTATTTGTCACGTGCGCCAAATAACACGAGTGTAGACCTTACAGTGAAATGCTTACTTACAGGCTCTAACCCAATAGTGTAAAAAAAGGTATTAGGTGAACAATAGGTAAGTAAATACATAAAACTACAGTAAAAAGACAGGCTATATACAGTAGCGAGTATAGTTAAAGTGACTATGCATATATAATTAACAGAGTAGCAGCAGTGTGAAAAGGGGTTGGGGGCTCCCCGCACCAGTCCTCTAGGGTATCGTCCCAGTACGTCCTGTTCCGGTTCCACGCACCGTTTTAAGTATCCAATCACATTCAATCACTAAGCTGGTAGACCTTGTAAAAGAATATTGTTCCTTTCATTTATTCATCTGTGACTTTGTTATTATTATTATTAAAGTGATAAGTATAGGTTAATATTTGGTCCCGCTTTTTTTGTATTGAGTTTAAGCCAATGGCAAATCATGTTTCTAATAAAAATGATGAAGAATCATTTTCCAGAGTACAGTATGTCTACATACTCTCCTCTAAATCTAAACACAACAATTATTTGTCTTCTTCTTCCCCCTTATGTCTCTCTCTGACACTAAGGCTCTATCTCAATTAGTATTTCCTAGATTCCTCTCCTCCTGTCTCCTCTCCTCCTATCTCTTGTCCTCCTATCTCCTGTCCTCCTATCTCCTGTCCTCCTATCTCCTCTCCTTCTCTCCTCTCCGCATATCTCCTTTCCTCTTTTCAACCCTCTTAGAGGAGGTCCAAGGTCACTCCCCTAGCATTCCATTCTCCAATGTGTTTTAAGACAGTCTGTAATATCACTATTTCACCTCTATTGTGAGTTCATCTCTCACTTTAACCACTAGGTGGAATCATCACTTTAACATTAACATAATAACTAGAGAGAGAGAGAGAGAGAGAGAGAGAGAGAGAGAGAGAATGTTTGTTACTGGGGATAATTGTTACACCACTTTCTCACACATACACCTCTCTCTCTCTCTACATCTCACCCATCACGCCTGAAGATGCCTGAAGATTTTTCTTCAGTCAGGTTGTTGTATCTGGTCTGTAGCTGGTCTCTCTCTTTTGTCAGGTTGTTGTATCTGGTCTGTAGCTGGTCTCTCTCTGCAGTTGTGTTAGTCTTATTAAGGGAAAACCTCTGTGACAAGATGTTCATTTTATCCTCAGAATCTTTGATGGCTCTATTATCTACAAAGTATAAACACATAGTATACTAGTTAAAACACCAGGTAAATAAGCCTAGTAACCTGCACTTCTTACAACTAGGTCATAAGCAATGAAAATGGACACAAACTCACAGTGGACAGACAGGCCAATGATCCCAGCCAGTAGAACACACAGCAGCCCAAGACACACTGCAGCAACTAGGAGGGGTCTCTTCACTGAGCTATCAGGCTCTGTGGACACATACAAGAGACTTTACTGTTTTTTGTCTGTGTGTGTGTGTTACCTGAGTGCTGGTCTCCTGGTCCATTATTAGGAGCAGTGTCTGCTGTCTCTTCTCTCTTGGTGCTGATCTCACCGTCCGCCAGGGTGTGTGCACTGACGTAGATATCCACAATCCTCTCCTCCATCTCACTTCTGTCAAACTTGACCTTCTTGTTCATATCTGGCTCAGCATAGATGACCTTTGACATTTGTAACAATGCCTGGGTCTTTCTTTCTATGTAGGTCTACTATACATTAAGTCTCTGCGTCTAGAATGAATGTGGTGTCTTCCAACATGGAGGCGTCGTACGTCAACTGCAAGCCCTCTATATGTTAAGTCTCTGCTTCTAGTGATATCTCTGTCTCTGAGTCATCTGTGTGTTTCTGTCTGTGTCACCGCTGTAGGTACTTCTTGGGAAGTATCAACAAAATGACACGGGTAGTTGTGTCTAATACAAAAAAACAGAAAAAGTTTGCGTACTTGTGTGCATATTTGTGTGCTTGTGAGAGATTGTTATAGTGTTTATTAATGGGACTTGCTATTTGTGATGATGGACAGGACACTATCATACCAGGAAGATATATATCATAGAGGGGAAGTGGAGAACAAAGGCTAGCTGTTAACATATGTGACCCGATTCAGGAAACTAGGTGTATGTTGCAAGTCGCGACTTCACAGGAGAGCCGTTTGAATGTAAAAAATATTTGTTTATGAAAATGCGTTTTTTGGCAGAAATGCCTTCTCTAACATGTGAACTTTCATGTGCCTTAATAACAAACTTGTATGCCATCTGTAAATACGAATAAAATTGTTCAATTACGAGACTTGTTGGTTAAGCCACAGAAAAAAACAGCAACCTTCCCACTAGCCATAATTGGCTGAGATAATGAGTGGACTGGACATGCCGAGTGTTCGAATTGGTCTGCCATATAGAAGGCATCTGTCTATTTGAGCTCTTCAGCCTGTGTAGGTAATCCAGTTGAACACGGCTTGATTTTTTTTTTATTGTGTAGTGGAGCTGCATAAGTGTTGCTCTCCACTTTCTGGAGGATCAAGTTTTGAAATCAATGGAATTAGATTATGATAGCTCAAGAGATGGAGCAAACACCTGTCTCCGGATTACATCTTCAAACTAGGGGCAACCGTGGCATGGCATTCCTGACAGGTAGACGCGTCCATCATGCATGATGATGTGTACAGGTAAGGTAGTCTAGAGTTAGCTAGCTACATTTTCAGATATTACACATTTTTTATTTTGACAGAAAGTGGTTTCATTTCAAGCTAAAGTGTACTGCTAGCTAGCTAGCTAACGTTAGCTGGCAAGCTCCCTAGCTGACATTTAATATTTGTATCCCAGAGCCGTTTGCTTTTCTAGTTAGAGCCTAATGTTAGCTAGCTAACATTGAACCTTGTTGTTTAGTTCCCAGCACTGTGGCATTGTTGGCACTGTTCATTGTCGTTTATCTAGCTAACTTAGCTGGCTGGTTCGTCAGCTAACGTCACGTGACACGTGTACAACACCCGTTGTATATAGTCGGTGTCAGTAAACATCTGCAAAAAAGCGTAATGAAGTTGTTGCCAGCAGAGCTGGTTAGGCTGTTTTAATGTTATCCAGAGGTAAACAAATCATCGGCCAGACTGTCAAGTGTGCTCTCCGAGAGTGAAACTAGATGGGTGTGGCTAAAGCTTAAGAGGGTGTGAATTGTGCTGAATGGGTGTAGACAAAGAAGAGCTTTCCCATTGTTCCTCAAATGCAGTGTATGATATACCATGTTGTAGCTCTGAGTCTCTACTTTTATCCAATTTAAAAACACAATTTCAAATTTTGTACATAAGACCAAATCCAGGTGGTGAGTCACATATATTTAATACAATATGTAACAACCTCAAGATAATTCAGAAGTTTCTGGAACTCCCCCTTCCTTTCACCTTTCTGCTGATTTGGACCCTCTGTTTACTTCCAGATATACATCAACATGTTCAGGAGGTCCAGGACTATAAACATGGGTCATTATAATGTCCATACAATGGATGTGACACTACAAACTGCTTCAAGTGGATATTGAGGGTGAGTAGCCTTAACCAGTGAAGATGAGATGACAACAGAAACCACCGTGGCTCTCCTCTACATTTACCTTTTAGTCATTTAGCAGAAGCTCTTAACCAGAGAGACTTACAGGAGCAATTCGGGTGCCTTGCTCATAAGCACATCGACAGATTTTTCACGTAGTCGGCACGCGATTTTAAGAAGCAACAAACTTTCGGTTACTGGCCCAACGATCTTAATTTCTAGGCTATCTGCCGCTCTCTCTCTTAACCTCTCTGGGATTGCTGGGGCGCTAGCGCCCCAATCCCGACACTACCAGGTGAAATGCAAGGCGCCAAATTCAAAATCCAAAAGTTGAATTATTAAACATCCACCAATATACAAGTGTTCCATACTCATCAAAAGCTCTGTTTCTTGGCAATATCACAGCGTTGTCAGATTTCAAAAAGGCTTTACGGCGAAAGCAGCACATTTGATTGTTTGAGGGTAGCACCTCACATATTTTTCCCATTACCATGAATTCATAAGCTATCACGGTTCACACATAACACATTTCACAGCGAAAACAAATCAATTACCTTTTGAATAACTTCTGCTGAGGGCTTCCCAAGTGTCCAACGAAGACAATCCACGGTTCTTTTGTTAGAAAAAGTAATGTATTATATCCATAAATCTCAGTTTGGTTGGCGTGTTATAATCAGAAAAAACTGCGTCGACTCCTCCATTGAAACGTGAAGAGAACTCGTTCAACTTATACCTATAAACTTGTCCAAGAACAATCAAACATCATTGTAAATGTATCCTTAGGAACACTTATGTATAAATAGTATAATAAGTATATTTCAACCGGAATATAAACTGGGCGATAAGAAAGGAAAAAACCAAAGAACGTGCCTGCCGGGAGCGCGCATTTTCTTGTAAGGACATCTGTGGGGCCACTTCCTTAGTCCTCTTCTTCTCTGCTCTAAAAGCAGCTAAGAAGAATCAAATCACTTTCTCGAGACTGTTGACATCCAGAGGAAGGGAAAGGTACTGCATAAGGGCATTTTCATAAGGGAGGGCCTCTAAATGAGGCAATGTGTCAAAACCACTTTTTCCAGGACAGAAATTCCTTGGGGTTTCGCCTGCCATATCCGTTCTGTTTTACTCACAAAATGTTAACACTTTTAAAAACTTCAGAGTGTATCCTATCCAATGGTACTAAATATGTGCATATCCTATTTTCTGGGCCTGAATGGGAGGCATTTTACTTTGGGCACGCCAGGCTCTCCAAAACGGTCACCTCATGAGCTGATCCCTAATGTTGCAGAGCTTTTGATGACTATGCAACACTTGTATATTGATGTATGTTTAATAATTCAACTTTTGGATTTTGAATTTGGCGCCTTGCATTTCACCGGGTAGTGTCGGGAGTGGGCGCCCCACCGCTCCCTAAGAAGTTAATGAACCTGATTGGTCAAGGAGCTTTTGAGTGACAGCTGGTTGAACGACTGAGAATATCCACTTAACTTCCCTCTTTTGGGACCATATAGGGGAACAACAGTCAAATATGAGCATTTGATATTGTACTTATATGTAACTTGACAACAAATATTGACTGTCAAAGATGATTAAGTAATATGCTTTGACACCCTTTGATATCTCTGCTGTACTCATTGATTGGTGATACAGTCAACTCCTATACAGTGTATGTAATGGTGGTTTGGTACTGTTGAGAATGTTATCGCCAGGCCTAAATTGGAGCATGTAAATATCTGTAGGATATGTTTGAATTAGAAATTATGTGTTCGCACAAAGTCAAATGTACTGACTTCAAGTTGTATCTGATGATGTGTGAAACATAACTACTGGTCCACAGGAAGCTACAAACAGGAAATGAGCAAGACTTTTATTAATATCATACTACATACAAATACAACAATAGGTTTGTTTGCATGCGCGTGTGTACTGTATGTGTTACAGTATGTTGTCATGGTGATGTTAAATCACTTTCTTACGAATCCAGTTGAGTTTCTTGTCACATGACAAGTCATTCCGTGCCTCTAGAGAACTCTGTTCATTACGTATCTCAACACAGTCCTCCTCACCATATTCTGGTTTGCCACCACCATTATCAGCCTGATGTGGTGTAGCAGAGTCAGTCGGACCAATCCAAACTCCCTTGTTGAGGTTGAAGATACATTTCTGTTGTTGAGAAAGATAAATACGTACATACCTACGTGATTGATCATATCTACTCCCTGTACACCCATAGCTTCTCTCTCTCTCCCTCTCTCTTACTTTTGTAGGTTTACCCACTGAGATTGGAAAGCCTCCCACTAAGAAAACCATTCTCAGTTTTTAGCTGGTTTCTCTCTTTAGTCAATGTGGTGTTACTGGTCTGAAGCTGGTCTCTCTCTGTTGAGACGTGATGACCAATGACTCCATCTGTAAAAGTGAAAAGTCATTCAAACTTGTAACTACCACATCATTGATGATTAAGTATGATTAAATAGGCTACTCAGTGACAACATACTAAACTTATAGTAGACAGACAGGCCTATGACCCCAGCCAGTAGGAGAACACATAGCAACCCCAGACACACTGCAGCAACTCCAGAGGGTCTCTTCCACCACTGAACATGTACTGAATCACAAATGATTAAAGTAAGATCTATGGTAATGTGTTTTACTGTTTCATCCAGGATTTGGACGCATAAAGCAATAGTACTACAGGGTAATCTCACCTGATTAATATTGTGTGTATGTGTGTGTGTTCATGCAATCTTACCTGAAGCAACAACTCCATCTCTTGGACTGGACTTGAAGTCTCTTACGTTGGCATATAATTTTCCATCAATGTCTGTATTCTTCATTGCATCAGGCTCATCGTCTTCAAATCCATCTGAGATTTCATAGACTCCCTCTGACACCTTAACACACTTGTGGTCAAATACAGTAACTTCTACTTCGAACCTCAACTCTAATATCCGTCTGTAGCTGTGTCTCCCCGCACAGTCCTACATCTGTGTGATTGAAGATAGTGGAGCTCTATCAGTCATCCACAATGGATGAGAAACTCTGGCCACCACATGACTTTAGCCAGCCTTAGTTCTAAACTAAACACGTTTGTTTCCCACAGTGCTCATCAGTTTTAAACATGTAATTCAACTGAAGTGGACACTAGATGCTGATCTTGAGTAAGTTTTGCATTTCCACCACAAATGGTTAAGGTTAGGGTCAGGGGAGGGATTGCTGATCAAAGATCTATACCTAGGGGAATCTTCTCCCCAGAGTTTGACTGGCCACCAAACACCATGTACTGTACAGTGCATTCGGAAAGTATTCAGACCCCTTCACTTGTTCCACATTTTGTTACATTACAGCTTTATTCTAAAATAGATTACGTAGTGTTTTCCCTGCTCATTACCAAGTCCCGCCCTTTCTCTCCTTCAACCCCACTCAAGACATTGGCCACGTTCCAGATTGACTACATTGAAGTCGCCTGCCAGATCTCACAATGCCTGGATTGGTGTTTAACACATCAGTTAACCACATCATATGGTATAGCCATCTGATGCCCATTTTTTTATGCTTGCAACTCAACTGCAATATAGTCGGCCGGGAATGAGACAGCTCTCTCCTCATTGTGGTTGATAGATTGAGTTCTGAGGACGCTACTAACCCTGCTACTGCTCTCCCTCCCTCCATCCCATCTCACTCTGACGGCCACAGTTTCCTCTTCTCTCTCTGGTTAGCCAGCCTACTTGTTACTCTTTGGCCGATCCTAGGATCATATTTGGCCTATTTTTTGCATTTTGTTTTGGCATTCATTCGTGTTGCATATCAGTTTGCAAACAATGTGAAAAAAAAAATCTATGAGTTAATAAAGCTGCATACAAACATGTTTTCTTGAGTAAGGCAGCTTCAAAACGCAGGTGTTTCAGCCTAGCTCAGAGCTTTCTGTGGTGGTGGGGCAGCCAGCGAAATGAACTGTTTCACTGCCAGAAAAGGCTCTGCTGATAGCCAGGTGTAGCAGTGATAAGGTGTTGGGACTGCTGTTTGGACAGCTTTATGTAGGCTCTAACAGTTTGTGGGCACTGTGTTGGTGAACTGTGTTTACACGTGATCATGGTTGTATTCATTCTGCCGAGTCTGTTGAAAAACGTTTCCTAAACGGAAGCAAATGGAAGAAATGGGGTTAAACATCCCTGAATTTGTCCAATAGAAACTCTTGTTTGCAACTGTTGGACTAATAATTACACCCTAGATAAGCTAGATGCAGCAACATCATGATGGGTGAAGGGACATTTTGAGTATCATGTAGTAGCCTTAACCTATCGCTGTTACATTGAACTGGGTGAATGGAATAGGACTGACAGTCATCCAATATGCTGCAATAGAAAAAGGCCATGCTCATGACAAATTTAATCGTCCTCCCTCATCTTAAACAGCAGCGACCACCACTGGTGGAGAGGAATAATAACCAAACAAGACATCCCTAACCAATAACATACACTGCTCCACAGAAATCACAAATACTAAAATGACACCTTCTACCAGATTCAGATTCAGCTGCGGGACAATTTTTTTCTTGAGCGGTGGTCTGGGTGCCGGGAAACATAATTGCAAATAATTTGTAGAATACAAATTGACCGCAAGAAGCCCGAAATAGATGTAATATTTGACTAAAACATAATAATTTCAAAACTTGCTTACATTTGTATGTATCTCTATTATGCTTGGGAATACTTGGGAACAGATTTCCTGAATTAAAATGAATAGGAACTGATTTCCTGGTGTTTTTACAGTCTGTTATGTCCAACAATAAAACCATGAAAAATAAATAAAACCATTGCCAGTTGGGGAACCCTAATATAGTGATTGAAACTAGCATTAGCACATTGACTGGAAGTCTATGGGTATTGTAAGGGAATTCTTCCCTATGTGCACACAAGTCACCACAGGAAACTTCTTTGATCAGAGGTTAATTTGTTTAATAAGAATTGCAAGCCGGATTTCAACACGGAGCATACACTTACAGTAATTTGCAAGTAACATACTCATATCCACCCACTTCCAGGTTCAGCTTATTGTGTTACTGGCAGTTAGTTTCCCAGTCACTCTTCCCCTTATTGCTATCATGTACTAGCAGAAGTAAGACTGGAACATGGCAACAACAGGAACTCTTAATTCCCTTTATCCATCTGTTACCCAAATTGTAGTTTCATCACACAGACATATTTGTACTTTGTACAGTTGACCTTTTCATGCACTTGCACGGTCTAAAACGGACTCTTAAGCTCAAGCTAAAGCAAAACATTAATCATTGTACTTTTGTAATCACAGGTGGTCCTATAATGTACAGATATTATAAAATTCCTTTCAGTATCTGCTATCATGCCATAGACCTCCAGTCATTGCAGTAACTCTAGTCAGCATTGGCTCGCGAAACTACCTCTTCCTTCATACTGGACACAGATACAGTGGGGAAAAAAAGTATTGAGTCAGCCACCAATTGTGCAAGTTCTCTCACTTAAAAAGATGAGAGAGGCCTGTAATTTTCATCATAGGTACACTTCAACTATGACAGACAAAATGAGGGAAAAAAATCCAGAAAATCACATTGTAGGATTTTTTATGAATTTATTTGCAAATTATGGTGGAAAATAAGTATTTGGTCACATACAAACAAGCAAGATTTCTGGCTCTCACAGACCTGTAACTTCTTCTTTAAGAGGCTCCTCTGTCCTCCACTCATTACCTGTATTAATGGCACCTGTTTGAACTTGTTATCAGTATAAAAGACACCTGTCCACAACCTCAAACAGTTACACTCCAAACTCCACTATGGCCAAGACCAAAGAGCTGTCAAAGGACACCAGAAACAAAATTGTAGACCTGCACCAGGTTGGGAAGACTGAATCTGCAATAGGTAAGCAGCTTGGTTTGAAGAAATCAACTGTGGGAGCAATTATTAGGAAATGGAAGACATACAAGACCACTGATAATCTTCCTCGATCTGGGGCTCCACGCAAGATCTCACCCCGTGGGGTCAAAATGATCACAAGAACGGTGAACAAAAATCCCAGAACCACACGGGGGGACCTAGTGAATGACCTGCAGAGAGCTGGGACCAAAGTAACAAAGCCTACCATCAGTAACACACTACGCCGCCAGGGACTCAAATCCTGCAGTGCCAGACGTGTCCCCCTGCTTAAGCCAGTACATGTTCAGGCCCGTCTGAAGTTTGCTAGAGAGCATTTGGATGATCCAGATGAGGATTGGGAGAATGTCATATGGTCAGATGAAACCAAAATAGAACTTTTTGGTAAAAACTCAACTCGTCGTGTTTGGAGGACAAAGAATGCTGAGTTGCATCCAAAGAACACCATACCTACTGTGAAGCATGGGGGTGGAAACATCATGCTTTGGGGCTGTTTTTCTGCAAAGGGACCAGGACGACTGATCCGTGTAAAGGAAAGAATGAATGGGGCCATGTATCGTGAGATTTTGAGTGAAAACCACCTTCCATCAGCAAGGGCATTGAAGATGAAACGTGGCTGGGTCTTTCAGCATGACAATGATCCCAAACACACCGCCCGGGCAACAAAGGAGTGGCTTCGTAAGAAGCATTTCAAGGTCCTGGAGTGGCCTAGCCAGTCTCCAGATCTCAACCCCATAGAAAATCTTTGGAGGGAGTTGAAAGTCCGTGTTGCCCAGCGACAGCCCCAAAACATCACTGCTCTAGAGGAGATCGGCATTGAGGAATGGGCCAAAATACCAGCAACAGTGTGTGAAAACCTTGTGAAGACTTACAGAAAACATTTGATCTCTGTCATTGCCAACAAAGGGTATATAACAAGGTATTGAGATAAACTTTTGTTATTGACCAAATACTTATTTTCCACCATAATTTGCAAATAAATTCATTAAAAAATCCTACAATGTGATTTTCTGGATTTGTTTTCCTCATTTTGTCTGTCATAGTTGAAGTGTACCTATGATGAAAATTACAGGCCTCTCTCATCTTTTTAAGTGAGAGAACTTGCACAATTGGAAGCTGACTAAATACTTTTTTTCCCCACTGTACATAAAAATTGGATCCACAAGTTATTCTGACTCTGGGGAAGTAGATAAAGAGCATAATTTCCAAAATACAGATGTTTCCCTTTTAAGTCACATTTTGCAAATTTTGCAAAAACACATTGCAAATTTCACATAAGTGGAAGATATGATTCACCCCATATGATCCCAGAGTATGAAGCATCTCTGTTGTATCATCTGTAAATAGGGGAAGAATAGCTGTACTTTTAAAGTGGTGTTTTCTCACTCATCTCTCTTCCTGTTGAGGGGGACTTGTGATTGTTAAAGATACAGCTGCTCACAGCAACAGGAAATATAGTGGCCAGTTACAGTTAAACCCTCACCTTGCTAACGTTAGCCAGCTAGCTAATGTTAGTAGAATGCATAACATATCATATGTTTAGAAAATTCATAATATATTGTAAGTTTTGCAAATTCGTAACATATCATACACATTGCAATTCGTAACATATCATACACTTTGTAATTTGTAACGTATCATACTAAATGGATGATAGACATCCCCAAATTGATACATACCATGTGAAACGTAACATATCATACTAAATTGATATGTGTCTCGGCTTTACATACAGGATAGTACGAAATGCTCTGAGACCAGGTTGGAAATACAGACTGGGGAGGGGAGTTACATAGGACTTTATGAACAGGAAAATGTATGTTTCTGCAGTTAGTATACATCATAAGGTAAATGCTGGGCCAATTGTGTGCCGCCCTATGGGACTCCCAATCATGGCTGGATGGGATGCAGCCTGGATTTGAACCAGGTACCAGGTCTTAGACCACTGCGCCACTCAAGAGCCCCAAATATGCCCTGGTTCACTATAACCTGTCCACATCTCTTCCTGTCAACAATAGCATAAATCGAATTGCTCCTATAAATATACTTTGTTACTTTATGGAGCTGTACACAGTACAATGGACAGTATATTTTGTCATCCTGTTAAATAGCTGCTTTAGCTTAAAATCTCCTAAGGATCATTGGGGCACTAGCGCCCCTATTCCCGACACTACCCGGAGAAACGTAAGGTGCCAAATTCAAAATCCAAATGTTTAGATATAAAATATTCATCAATATACAAGTGTTGCATAGTCGTCAAAAGCTTAGAGTCTTGGCAATATCACAGCGTTGTCAGATTTCAAAAAGGCTTTACGGCGAAAGCACAACATTTGATTGTTTGAGGATAGTACCTCACATATTTTATGCGTTAGCATCATTTCATATCCAGCGCGGGTCTCACAAAACACATATAAGAGCTAGAATAAATCGCTAATCTTTGATGATCTTCTGCTGAGGGCATCCGAAGTGTCCAAGCAAGACAATCCATGTTTCTTTTGTTAGAAACATTTTTATATCCATAAATCTCCGTTTGGTTGGCACGTTATGTTCAGAATATCCACAGTCTACTCGCCCATTGTACAGTGAAGAGAAAACGTTCAAATTATACCTAACAACTTTGCCCAAACAAATCAAACATCATTTATAATGTATCCTTAGGTATACTTTTATGTATATTAACGATTATATTTCACATGGATAATATCCTAAACGATAGAAAAGTAAAATACAGAGGAGCGCACTCACGGTCTCGCGCACAAAAAACTGAATTGACTTCGTCCATCCTCTTACAAATTCTTCTTCTGTTCGGTTGTCTTCCATGATGAACGCATGAAACCTTGTCTAAAGACAGTTGACATCTAGTGGAAGCCATAGGTACTGCAATCTGGGTCCAATTTTACTGAGAATCCCATAGACAGCCATTGAAAGTGAGGGCATGTCACACAAAAAAAAATCTGGATTTCTGGGTTTTCCCCTGCCATATCAGTTCTGTTATACTCACAGACATTATTTTAACAGTTTTAGAAACTTCAGAGTTTTTCCTATCCAATAGTAGTAATTGTCCTAGTTTCTGGGCCTGAATGACAGGCATTTTACTTTGGGCACGCCAGACTCTCCAAACTTCCGAATACTGCCCCGGTGCCTGTAGAGGTTAACAGTCTGTTGTGTCTGAGAACGTATGGTGTTATAGGAGTAGGGAGGACTTCACACCTTAACCAGTGGTTTGAGCAGACAGCAACATTCAGGAAGTGACACAACAGTAGATAGACACCATGCAGGAGTGTGTGGGTATGTAGCTGGTGCATTGTGCTTGGTGTTGCCATTGGTCACCTACACGTTGTCCCTTGTACAGTGAAGGTTGTGAGTCATTCTCACCTTTCATTAGCAACGTTTTTTTCGTGGGTGTGTGTGTTTCCTCTCAGTACGGTTCTGCCCTCTGTGTGTGTCCAGGCCACATTGTACTAAGTATCCAATCACATTCAATCAGGATGCTGGTAGATTTTGTTAAAGGACATTGTTACTTCATTTATTAATCTGTGACTTTGTTATTCTTATTATTAAAGTGATAAGCATAGGTTAATCATTTGTATCACTTTTTTTTACTAAGCATCAACCTACTGCAAATCACATGACATGTTTCTAATAAAAATAAGGAAGAAGCATTTTACTACATGACTACATACTCTCTAAATCTAAACAGAACAACGATTTGTCTTATTTTTTCTCTCTTCCTCATTCTCTTAATTTTCTTCTCCCTCTTCTATGTCTCTCTCTGACACTAAGGCTCTAGCTCAATTAGTCCTTCCTAGGAGAGAGGATGTGAGGAGGAATCGAGTAAGGGTGCATTAAAAAAGAGCCCGTAGGCAAGTCTGTAATACAACTATTTCACCTCTTTGGTGTGTTCATCTCTCACTTTAACCAATAGGTGGGATCATCACTTAACCATTCAGCACTATATCCAACCATCAACATAATAACTACTAAAGAGAGAGAACGAGAGAGAGAGAGATTGTGACAGTAGGTTATTGTTACACCACTTTCTCACAGATCCAGTTATGATTTGTGCTACATTTGTCATCATTCCATTTCTTTACAGGGTCAGCTTGTCCATAGTATATCTCAGCACAGTCCTCCTGCCCACTATCATCAGGCTGTCCTGTCCCCCAGTACCTAAACAACACAGAGATCCAGACAGTCAGACACTGTGGTACAAACATCCTCCTCAATTATATACAGTCCTATGTTTTATCAGTTTTAAAGAAACACTCTGTAAGATGATCATACTATTATCAAGAATGGGCCATCAACAATTATATATATATTTTTTACTCTTTCAATTACATTTTTGCATGTAAATATTACCTGGTTTCTATAATAAAACTATAGTTCTAATTGAATGACATTCATGAGTCGAAACATACATTTTGATTAACATGTATTGTAACTCCATATAACAAGGTAAAATGGTCAAATCTCTCACCCTGTAATCAGTGTTGTGCCATCCACCCACTTCCAGGTCCCCTCAGTAACAGAGTCAGTCAGACCAATCCAGGCTCTCAAGTGGAGGTTGAAGAGAAATGTCTGTTGTTGAGAAAGATAAAGAGGATGTCATTCTTCATACATTCATAAAATACTGCCCACATATTAGTGTACGGATGAAAATGATTCTCTCTCTCTCTCTCTCTCTCTCTCTCTCTCTCTCTCTCTCTCTCTCTCTCTCTCTCTCTCTCTCTCAACTGTTCCTCTTTGGTGTTTATGATCGTAAATATAATTGTATGGTCGGTCTGTCTGTGTGTGTGGGTGTGTTACCTGAGTGCTGGTGTCCTGGCCCATTATTAGGAGCAGTGTTTGCTGTCTCTTCTCTCTTGGTGCTGGTCTCACCGTCTCTCAGGGTGTCTGCACTGAAGTAAATATCCACAATCCTCTCCTCCATCTCACCTCTGTCAAACTTCACCTTCTTGTTCATATCTGGCTCAGCATAGATGGCCTGAGACATCTTCAAAAACTTTGTGTGTCTTCAAAAACTGTGTTTTCTGTCTATACTCAGGATCTGGTCCTATTGTTGACCCTGTGTCTGTTTCTGTCTCTGCTCTGAGTCTGAAACTGACTGTTTATGATGTCATCCCCAGAATTAAAGGGACATGTAAAAAAGGAAGATGAAGAAAGTGTAATGTTGTGTCTACTGTACTGACTTCATGTTGTGTCTACTGTACTGGACCTTATGTTGTGTCCACTGTACTGACCTCATGTTGCATCTACTGTACTGACCTCATGTTGTGTCTAATGTACTGACCTCATGTTGTTTGTAATGTACTGACCTCATGTTGTGTCTACTGTACTGACCTCATGTTGCATCTAATGTACTGACCTCATGTTGTTTATAATGTACTGACCTCATGTTGCATCTAATGTACTGACCTCATGTTCTTTCTAATGTACTGACCTCATGTTGTGTCTAATGTACTGACCTGATGTTGTGTCTAATGTTCTGACCACATGTTGTGTCTAATGTACTGACTTCATGTTGTCTACTGTACTGACCTCATGTTGTGTCTACCGTACTGACCTCATGTTGTGTCTAATGTTCTGACCACATGTTGTGTCTAATGTACTGACTTCATGTTGTCTACTGTACTGACCTCATGTTGTGTCTACCGTAATGACCTCATGTTGAGTGTAATATACTGACACACATGATGCTGAAAAGCATTGATTTTATTACAGTTTTTCTCCATTGGTTTGGCTCATTTCTTGAAACAGAAATTACATTCTCAAAACTACATGGACAAACCTCCAAACCACTTGGCAATTGTTCACAACAGAATTGAATTTCTCATTCATTTCATCAAATTGCAAATGTCTAAGTACATGTCTCAATGTCTCAGTACATCTTTGCAAATGATTAAGTACAGGTAGCCTACATTTAGCACAATTTCCAAGTGAATAGATCTTGTTGATCTAAACTGATTGTTGATTCTCAGTCTAATGGTTGTTCGCTCCAAAACGTGTCAGCGTCATTTCATTGTATAAGTCATCACATGCACAACAGTCTGTTCAATTGTCAAAATTTGTCAAGAACATAATACCATGAATACCGTATATGAATACCTTGGAACATTTGATAAATGTATTACAGCAATTGACAGTCAGGTGAAACTAGAACTTGACTAACGAAGGAGGAGTTTCACACATCTCAGATGACCAATCAAACAGTATGTTTAGTTACCTGACAGGTGCTGTCCATGACTGTGAATGCTGCCAAACATGTAGGTAAAGAGCTTGACCATGCAGGACCAGTACAATTTCTGAACATGGAGGCACCTGGCCAAGTAAATGAACAAGGGCAACTGCCTGCTCGAGGAAGAGGAAGAAGAAGAGGAGGAGGAGGAGTAAGGGTGCGTGGTGGTGGAATAGGGGGAAGAGGCCGAGGAGCACGAAGACACCATGCTGTCCCGGATGAAATTCGGGCCACAATTATAGACCATGTCATCAACCATGGCCTCACAATGGCGGAGGCAGGTCGCCGAGTGCAGCCTAATGTGCCTCCCTCAACAGTCTCCTCCATCATCCAAACCTTTCGCAGGGACAACAGGTATGTAGTCAGTCAATGATGGAATTATATGTTGTATAGGACAGGACACTGCATAGAGCAATAAATATATTTATTTACACATTTACCTATTCATTTAGTGTGTGTGTGTGTGTGTGTGTGTGTGTGTGTGTGTGTGTGTGTGTGTGTGTGTGTGTGTGTGTGTGTGTGTGTGTGTGTGTGTGTGTGTGTGTGTGTGTGTGTGTGTGTGATAGGCCTACAGTAATATCTTACCTCATGTTATGATACTATGATACTACCTCATGTTATGATGTTATGATACTAAAAATGACAAGAAAAACATTGGAGAAAATAAACTATGGAATAGTTTATTTTCTACAGTATTGACGATACAGTTTACAGTAGTATTCCAGTCACTGTGCAGTGATGCATTAGAATTGTGGTAAAGTTAGTGTAAGTAAAACAACAATACAATTACATAGGTACAGTGAGGGAAAAAAGTATTTGATCCCCTGCTGATTTTGTACGTTTGCCCACTGACAAATAAATTATCAGTCTATAATTTTAATGGTAGGTTTATTTGAACAGTGAGAGACAGAATAACAACAAAAAAATCCAGAGAAACGCATGTGAAAAATGTTATAAATTGATTTGCATTTTAATGAGGGAAATAAGTATTTGACCCCTCTGCAAAACATGACTTAGTACTTGGTGGCAAAACCCTTGTTGGCAATCACAGAGGTCAGACGTGTCTTGTAGTTGGCCACCAGGTTTGCACACATCTCAGGAGGGATTTTGTACCACTCCTCTTTGCAGATCTTCTCCAAGTCATTAAGGTTTCGAGGCTGACATTTGGCAACTCGAACCTTCAGCTCCCTCCACAGATTTTCTATGGGATTAAGGTCTGGAGACTGGCTAGGCCACTCCAGGACCTTAATGTGCTTCTTCTTGAGCCACTCCTTTGTTGCCTTGGCTGTGTGTTTTGGGTCATTGTCATGCTGGAATACCCATCCACGACCCATTTTCAATGCCCTGGCTGAGGGAAGGAGGTTCTCACCCAAGATTTGACAGTACATGGCCCCGTCAATCGTCCCTTTGATGTGGTGAAGTTGTCATGTCCCCTTAGCAGAAAAACACCCCCAAAGCGTAATGTTTCCACCTCCATGTTTGACGGTGGGGATGGTGTTCTTAGGGTCATAGGCAGCATTCCTCCTCCTCCAAACACGGCGAGTTGAGTTGATGCCAAAGAGCTCCATTTTGGTCTCATCTGACCACAACACTTTCACCCAGTTGTCCTCTGAATCATTCAGATGTTCATTGGCAAACTTCAGACGGGCTTTCTTGAGCAGGGGGACCTTGCGGGCGCTGCAGGATTTCAGTCCTTCACGGCGTAGTGTGTTACCAATTGTTTTCTTGGTGACTATGGTCCCAGCTGCCTTGAGATCATTGACAAGATCCTCCCGTGTAGTTCTGGGCTGATTCCTCACCGTTCTCATGATCATTGCAACTCCACGAGGTGAGATCTTGCATGGAGCCCCAGGCCCAGGGAGATTGACAGTTCTTTTGTGTTTCTTCCATTTGCGAATAATCGCACCAACTGTTGTCACCTTCACACCAAGCTGCTTGGCGATGGTCTTGTAGCCCATTCCAGCCTTGTGTAGGTCTACAATCTTGTCCCTGACATTCCTTGGAGAGCTCTTTGGTCTTGGCCATGGTGGAGAGTTTGGAATCTGATTGATTGATTGCTTCTGTGGACAGGTGTCTTTTATACAGGTAACAAACTGAGATTAGGAGCACTCCCTTTAAGAGTGTGCTCCTAATCTCAGCTCGTTACCTGTATAAAAGACACCTGGGAGCCAGAAATCTTTCTGATTGAGAGGGGGGTCAAATACTTATTTCCCTCATTAAAATGCAAATCAATTTATAACATTTTTCACATGCGTTTTTCTGGATTTTTTTGTTGTTATTCTGTCTCTCACTGTTCAAATAAACCTACCATTAAAATTATAGACTGATAATTTCTTTGTCAGTGGGCAAACGTACAAAATCAGCAGGGGATCAAATACTTTTTCCCCCTCACTGTAACTCATTCTGTAAGGAATACATAAGGTATACATTACAAATGGAGTGTTGTCCTTTGACTTCTATATCTAGGATTGGACGACAACCTTGCACGGGTGGCAGAGGAAAACTTCTCAATGAACAACAAGAACAAGAGATCTGTAACATGGTGATGGCAAATAATGCCATCACATTGAGACAGATCCGCGCTGCAATCCTACAAGACAATGCCATATTCCAAAATGTCAACTCTATAAGCATCTCCACAATAGACCGGATATTGAAGAAGCATCAGATGACAATGAAGCAAATTTACAGGGTACCATTTGAGAGGAACTCTGATAGAGTGAAAGAGCTGCGGTACCAGTATGTACATGTAAGTCAGTTACTGGTTGTCCATCATTATAACCTTTTTACAATTAAGCAGTGGTTCCCAAACTTTTTTGGCTTCAGTACCCACTTTACTTGATTTGTGTATCCAGGTAATCCAGGTATGGAAGTATTTGATTTATCTGACTTCAACATTTCGCCTAAAAACTGCAGCTTACTGTATGATGCAATTATCATTATAATCCTTATTTTGAAGAATATAACATACAATAAGAAAAGGGGTCAAAGAGCTGCAATTAGTGCCTCCCATGTAAATCTATCTAATACTGTGGGTTTTACTGTAACATTTCAGTAAGTCTAGTCATTGATGATTGCCCCCTCCTTTCTGTCAAATACCCCTGTAGTACCTCTGCATAGGGGTACATGTACCCCAGGTTTGGAACCACTGGAGTAGTGGCCAGTAGTATAATGAACTTGTGGAGAACATAGAACATTCCTATGTAATTGTCTGTAACTGTAGTGTATGACTCTTCTGTATGACTGATTTGATGTTTTCTTTTTTTACGCTATTGTAGAGAATAATGGCATTGGAAGGAAACGAGACCCATCACATCCTCGTGTTTGTGGATGAAGCTGGCTTCAACCTGGCCAAGGGCCGAAGACGTGGCAGACATTATTGGCCACCGGGCCACGGTGGATGTCCCAGGCCAGCGAGGGGCAATATAACTATGTGTGCTGCCATATCTGAGAATGGTGTGGCCACTCACATCCCCAGTATTGGCCCATACAATACACAGAAGCTCCTCATCTTCTTGGACCGCCTTCATTTTGATTTGATCCCTGAAAATGAGAGAGGTCTCGTAGGGCCTCACCTACCACAATATGTCATTGTATGGGACAATGTGAATTTCCACCGTGGCCCGCTCATCAGGGCCTGGTTCACTACTCATCCAAGGATGGTCATGGTGTTCCTACCACCTTACTCTCCTTTCCTCAATCCTATTGAGGAGTATTTCTCCGTTTGGAGGTGGAGAGTGTATGAGCATCGGGCTCAAGATCAGAGGTCCCTGCTCCATGCAATGGACGCTGCGTGTGAGGATATTACAGGAGATCAGTGTAGGGGATGGTTGCGACATGCACGCCGTTTCTTCCCTCGTTGCATCGCAAGGGAGAATATACGCGTGATGTGGACGAGAATCTGTGGCCAGACAGACAGCAGCGTGTGGATGGCCAGGAGGGTGAGGACGATGGCCAGGAGAGGGAGGGTGAGGACAGTGACCAGTGAAGAACTGTTAGTTGTGAAACTCCAGCTTTATTTACAGCACTGTAGGCTGCATATAATTGTCATTGTTTTTTTTTGTGTGTTTATATTACAGTATATTATGCTGTATACATTTTCTTTTGACTCTGATGTATGGAAGTTACTTTATGTGTGTGAATGATAATGGTTACAATTTCCTTGGCAGTATGAGTGCAATGTGTGATGTCAAACCTTGGAGGCTACTCTTACCCTAAAATCCTATTTCTTTTTTTCAGTTTTATACACAATTGTATTCTGTTAGCTAGACAAAAAACAGTACAGTAACCATTGTAAATGAAGGACTGGGCTAAGACTGAAAGGTGGACATGAGGGATATTTCAATGATCCTCTGCCATAGTGACAAAACATCTAAACATTTTGACTTGCAGTGCTTACACAATGCCAAAGGGACGAAGCATTTTGGGGGCACTGACTGTTTAAATGAGAAGGAAATTTAGTTTTGAGTGAACTGTTTTGGGAGAGGTATGAGCTTTTCCAGGTGAACCATGGTGTTGTGCCGAACCATCCACGTTATTTTGGCTAAAGCACCAAGAGTGTTGAGAACGCCCGGTCTGTTTCAAGAAATGAGCCAAAGCAATTGAGAAGGATCTTTGCCATTTTCGTGGCACTGACTCTTTATATGGGAAAGGAATTTAGTTTTGAAGCATGAGTGAACAGTTTTAGGAGAGATATGAGCTTTTGCAAGTGAGCTATAGTGTTGTGCTGAACTGTAAGACTGTTTTGCCAAATGATCTTAGAGTTTTGAGAATGTAATTTCGGTTTCAAGAAATGAGCCAAACCAATGGAGAAAAACTGTAATATGCTCATACAAAATGCAGGGATCTACTTTTTCCCATAATCTTGCTCCTACTAGTTCAACATCTCTGGCAGGATCAGGGCCAAGGCTGCAGGCACTTCATCCTGCCTAGGCTTAATTTCAGAGCAAACATTACTGGCGACCAAAACCACCTTGAGATTCTCAACAGAGATAGCAGAATGATGGGATCGAAGATCTTCAACAGAGATAGCAGAAGTATGGGATCCAAGATCCTCAATAGAGCTAGCAGAATGATGGGATCCAAGATCCTCAACAGAGATAGCAGAATGATGGGATCCAAGATCTTCAACAGAGATAGCAGAATGAAAAAAAACATAATACAGAATGACAATACAGAACATCATTAGAAAAGAACAGCTCAAGGACAGAACGATTGTACATACATTTTATGGGATCCAAGATACATTAGGCAATAGACTTACATTACCCAATGAAATTGACAGATAATGTATAATTTCCATAATATCTATCCAATGTGTAATCAAAGGTGTGATCAATGAAGACATCCTTTACAAACATTCTTGCACATTTATTTTTTTAAATGAAAGAAATTAAATGAATGAAAATAAAATACAACGTTTAGCAGGCATTAACTTGCATCAAGCTTGCTGAAAAGAAATCCTCAATAATGTAGAGGTAAAGAGAGTATGGGGGCAGGTATAGGGTCACTAATCAGGTTTGGGCCCAAAACCATGCCTGAACCACCTCTGCATGTCAGAACCTGACATTGTCTCACACAACGACATAGGTGACCCTTCACCTCGACAGGCCTGCTCAGTTTCATTGAGACACGATGAGATGAGCAGCGCTGTAGGATCCAAGTCATGGCCTATGTCCTACCACACCACATATTTTTACAGTATAGTTCCAATATGATATTGTGAAGTAGCACATGCTTCACATAGTAAAAGTAATACAGTTTACAGTGCTCTACTTGAACATACACGGCCCGCAGTTCAGTTGTTTCACAGGATCATTGTTTCTCTCAAAAGGCACCAGGTAAATGTATATCATAGATACCTGGGGCCTCTTCAAAAGGCGGGAGATTGTTGGTAGGCTATTGGATGCCACATTGGCGAAGGTGTCATCGTTCTCCTTAATGGCCTGCTCTATTTCAGGCAGCCGTATGTCATTCCTGGCCCTCACCATTTCCACCATTGCCCACTCCTGCTGGTCGGGCAGCACACGGACACCACTGGGGTCTTCTGTCAATTCTGAGGGGAGAACAGAGCATACTGTCAAGAGGTCATGCTGTAAGAATACTGCAACATGTTTTGTGAATTTACATGTGTTACAATATGTCATTTAGCATAGTGCATATCCTGCAGACTTACCAGTTTTCTTGGCGAAATGTTCTCATGATCGAATTAACAGTTGATCTTTTCAGATTGGGGTGAACTAATCTGGCAGCCTCCGCCATCTCTTTACTACCTGGTCAACGACAACGACAATGGCCTGGACTTCATTAGACACAACAGTTCCCTGCCGTCTGCCTCCCCCTCCCTGATGTCCACTTCAATGACAGGGCCCATGCCCACCTCTTTGACAGGGTCCACGCCCACCTCTTTGACCTCTTTGACAGGGTCCACGCCCACCGCTTTGACCTCTATGGCAAGGCCCACGCCCACCTCTATGACCTCTTTGACAGGGTCCACGCCCACCTCTTTGACCTCTTTGGCAAGGTCCACGCCCACCTCTTTGACATCTTTGGCAAAGCCCACGCCCACCTATTTGACCTCTTTGACAAGGTCCACGCCCACCTCTCTGACCTCTTTGACAGGGCCCATGCCTACCTCTCTGACCTCTTTGACAGGGCCCATGCCTACCTCTCTGACCTCTTTGACAGGGCTCATGCCTACCTCTCTGACCTCTTTGACAGGGCCCATGCCTACCTCTCTGACCTCTTTGACGGGCCCATGCCCACCTCTCTGACCTATTTGACAGGGCCCATGTCCACCTCTCTGCCCTCTTTGACAGGGCCCATGCCTACCTCTCTGACCTCTTTGACAGGGCCCATGCCTACTTCTCTGACCTCTTTGACAGGGCCCATGTCCACCTCTCTGCCCTCTTTGACAGGGCCCATGTCCACCTCTCTGCCCTCTTTGACAGGGCCCATGCCTACCTCTCTATTGGGCCCCTTGATTTATTCCTCTCCCTTGATGTCTATCCTGCTCCATGTTTACACATACCCTTTTGTATGCTGACCAATTATGTTTACAACTATGTGAAATCAGTTAGCAATAATGAATAGTCATTATGGTTATCATGTATCATACATGTAATTTAGATGTTTAAACTTCACAAACAGGCCTCAAAATCCATATATAGTAGACAAACCAGTTTAAAATCTGGTTTAAAACCGGTTAAGTGATTAACAAATAAGTGCAGTTGGATTAAGTGATGGTCAAATGTCTTTAAACAAAGGAGAATAGAATCAAATGGAAAGTCTTGTGAGCATTGCCTTGTGAAAGGCAATTACTTTTGATGAAAGGTATTTCTAGATGAAATGAGGTTTGATGAGGTTTGGTGAAAAAGTTACTGTGATTATGTGTTGTACTTAGTCAATTGAAAATGTTTAAAGTTTTGAAAAAAACGACGTTTTTGATGATCTGTTTTGAGTTGTGTACTAAGAGTTGAGAACTTTTACCACATAGTTGTGAAAATAGTAACAAAGCTATAAAAAAACAATATAACAGCAAAATGATCTGTTTTCATTGTGTCATACACAAAATAGATGTCCTAACCGACTTGCCAAAACTATAGTTTGTTAACAAGAAATCTGTGGAGTGGTTGAAAAACGAGTTTTAATGACTCCAACCTAAATGTATGTAAACTTCCGACTTCAACTGTATATGTAACAAACGAGACTCCCGCGGTTCCTCCTGCTCACCACCAGAGGGAACCCTCTCCTGAATATTAAGCCCTGGACTACAACTCCCACATACCTGGTTCCAATCACCGTTGCACCTGTCTCCCATTAATAGACTATTTAGGCTCTCTCTCCCTTTCTCTCCTTGCGAAGTCTTGCTTTCCCTGGTGATCAATTCTGAGCGTTTTCTCCCGTGTCTGTCATATCGTGGTTATACTCTGGACTGTTTTCCCGTTTTGATTCTTGCTGCCTGCCCTGGACTATATTCTTTACTGGACTGATTTTCGTAAGCTTGCTGCCTGCCCTGACCTCATGCCTGTACCTGGATTACGATTTGCCTTATCCCTGCTGTTGTGTTTGCTGGCGATTGACCCTGTTAAATGCGACCAAGATTGTAATAAAACTGCAAATGGATCCTCACTCTCAGGGTGCTTCATTACAGAAGACTTCGCCACTTCGCGATCCAGCAGCTCTGGTCCAAATGTCCACGGAGATCTCCACTCAAGCAAACCAGCTCGCCGTTCATCAACAGCAGCTAACCCGTCTAACTACGGTAACGGAGGAACTCGTCCGGACGCTACAGAGGTTACAGATGTCTTCGAACTCAGCCCCTCCTCAGCCCGAGCGCAGGTATGGGCACCTCTCCACCACCGGCACCCACAGTTAACCCACGTCTGGCTCTCCCTGATAAATTCGACGGTAACCCCACTAAGAGTAAGGGATTTCTACTGCAATGTTCATTATTCATTGATCAACAACCAGCGATGTATGTCACTGACACTAGCAAGATTTCCCTGGTATGTTCTCTCCTCACTGGCAGAGCGTTAGAGTGGGTAACAGCGGTTTGGAGAGAGGATGGCACGGCTTTTCCCTCGTTCGGTGCCTTTCTACAACGCTTCCGGGAGGTATTTGAACACCCGGAGGGAGGCATGAGAGCTGGTGACCGACTACTCGCATTGAACCAGGGCGGAAATACTGCAGCAGAATATGCCTTGACATTTCGCACTCTGGCAGCTCAAACCGACTGGGTTGAGAGCACGCTTAAACTGCTCTTTCGCAAGGGACTCAGCTTGGAATTACAGTCTGAACTGGCCTGCCGAGATGAGGGGAGATCGCTGAATCAATTCATCGAACTCACCATACAGCTTGACAATCTGATTCGATCACGGCGCCCACTCAGAACGGGACCCACCAGCACACAATGTCCCGTGACTCTGCCTCCAACCGAACCCATGCAGCTCGGATATACTCACCTGACTCCGGAGGAACGTGAACGCCGCATACGTCAACATCTCTGCCTCTATTGTGGTCAACCTGGCCATCTAAGAGCGTTCTGCCCCACAAGACCACCTCCTCGTAATTCCTCTTCGGTGAGTCCGTGCGTCCAAGCACACCACTCCAGTTCTTGTATCAAAGTGCCGATTGTATTATCTCTAGAGGACAATCATATAACCACATCAGCACTATTAGACTCCGGAGCAGCCGGCAACTTTATGTCTCATGAGTTTGCCCAACAACAACAAATTCCATTAATCACCTGTGACTCTCAATTGGCAGTGGAGGCGCTAGATGGACGACCTCTCGGCGATGGGAGGGTCCTGCACACCACCGTGGACCTCCGACTCCAGACCGGGACCCGCCACACGGAGGTAATTCGCTTCTACGTCATCACATCACCCCATAACCCGGTAATCCTTGGGCTTCCCTGGCTACGGCAACATAACCCGCTCATCTCATGGAGGGAGGGTCGTATCATCAAATGGGACCCGTCATGCCACTCCAACTGCTTAACGGGCAGTTCTTCACTCTCCATTCAGGCCGTTACGGTAAAGGACGAGCCAGCTCTTTTCCCCACTCTACCCATTGAATACTCTGACCTCATCGAAGCTTTCCAGCAAGACCAAGGCGATGGAACTACCCCTCACCGATCAGCGACTGTGCCATCGAGCTGCTACCAGGTACAAAGCCACCCAAGGGCCGAATCTTTCCCCTATCTCAACCCGAATCAGAAGCCATGAAGAACTACATCGAGGAAGAACTATCGAAGGGGTTCATTAGAGCATCGACATCACCTGCAGCCGCGGGCTTCTTCTTTGTTAAAAAGAAAGACGGTGGTTTACGCCCCTGTATTGACTACCGGGGTCTCAACGACATCACTGTCAAGTTTCGATATCCGTTACCGCTGGTTCCAGCTGCCCTAGAACAACTCCGCCAAGCCAAGTACTTCTCCAAACTGGACCTCCGCAGCGCCTACAACCTCATTCGCATCCGGGACGGTGATGAATGGATGACAGCCTTTTCTACCAGCACTGGGCACTATGAGTATCTGGTTATGCCTTTCGGGCTGTCTAATAGTCCCTCCGTGTTTCAATCATTTATCAATGACGTCTTTCGGGACATGCTGAATCGCTGGGTAATTGTGTACATTGATGACATTCTCATCTATTCCCACACCTATGAAGAACATGTGCAACATGTGAGAACAGTATTGCAACGACTCATAGATCACCAGCTATACGCCAAAGCAGAGAAGTGCGAATTTCACCAGACTTCCACATCCTTTTTGGGCTACATCATCAGCCAGGAGGAGTCGCCATGGGCGAGAAGAAGGTCAAGGCCGTTCTAGACTGGCCCCTGCCAGTAACCTTAAAGGAGTTACAGCGCTTCTTGGGATTTGCTAACTTTTACCGGCGCTTCATCAGGAATTTCAGCTCGGTAGCCGCTCCTTAACCTCTATGACTAAAAGAAACTCATCACACCTCACCTGGTCAACTACAGCACAGGAGGCTTTCGAGAACTCAAGGCACGTTTCACATCGGCTCCCATCCTCCACCACCCTAATCCTGAACTCCCGTTTACAGTTGAAGTAGACGCATCTAATACGGGCATTGGAGCTATTCTTTCACAGCGGCACGGATCCCCACTCAAGCTCTATCCGTGCGCCTATTACTCCCGCAAACTTAGTCCAGCCGAGCAGAACTACGACGTCGGAAACCGGGAACTGTTGGCCATGAAAGCAGCTATGGAGGAGTGGCGTCATTGGCTGGAGGGAGCTAAACATCCCTTCGTGATTCTAACGGACCACAAGAACCTGGAATACTTGAGGTCTGCCAAGAGACTGAACCCCAGACAAGCGAGGTGGGCACTCTTCTTCACACGATTTGACTTCACTGTTACCTATCGTCCCGGTTCCAAGAACACCAAGGCAGACGCATTATCACGCCAACACGACGGTATAGCGCCCACTGAACCCAAGGAAACCCTGCTTCCTGAATCGTTAATCGTGGCCCCGATTCAGTGGGACATCATGACAGAGCTCACCCAAGCCAACTCACAAAGGACCCCTCCGCCCGAATGCCCTCCTAACAAAACGTTTGTACCTCAGGACCTCTGTCAGAAAGTGCTAAAGCAAGTTCACTCCGCACTCAGCTCCGGTCATCCGGGAATCGCGGCCACGGTTCACCTGCTTCAGAACAGCTTCTGGTGGCCAACCTTGCGGGCAGACGCAATAAAGTTCATTAACGACTGCACCATCTGTAACACAAATAAACATCTCAGACAACTACCATCGGGCCTACTGCAACCACTACCAGTTCCCCACCGACCATGGTCTCATCTCGCCATAGACTTCATTACCGATCTCCCCAAGTCCAATGGGAATACCACAATACTCACTGTCATAGATCGCTTCTCCAAGGCTTGCCGGTTGATTCCACTCCCCAAACTGCCTACAGCATTGGAAACTGCCGAACTCATGTGCAACCTGGTGTTCCGCTTCTATGGTCTGCCAGAGGACATCGTGTCGGACCGAGGGCCCCAATTCACATCCAGAGTATGGTCAGCATTCTTCCAACAACTCAACATCAACATTAGCCTCACTTCTGGGTATCACCCACAATCTAACGGTCAAACAGAACGCCTCAATCAAGAAATCACCCGGTTTCTCAGATCCTACTGTCATCAGAACCAAGCAGACTGGAGTCGATTCCTCATGTGGGCGGAGTATGCACAGAACTCACTCCAGAAACCCTCCACCGGTTTAACCCCATTCCAGTGTGTAATGGGCTTCCAACCTCCTGTTTCCCTGGTCAGGGGAACCCACCGAGGTACCCTCTGTCAATGACTGGCTCCAGAGAAGCGAGGACATCTGGAGTCAGGCCCATACCCACTTACTACATGCAGTCAGGAGACAGAGGGTGCAGGCCAATCGCCACCGCCGCCTCAACCCGAATATACTCCAGGTCAATGGGTTTGGCTATCCACTCGAGACCTACGCCTCAAACTCCCTGCAAGAAACTCAGTCCCAGGTATGTGGGTCCTTTCCAAATAGTCAAACAAATCACACCAGTTTCCTTCCGTTTGGCATTACCCGTTAATTACCGTATCTCTCCTACTTTCCATGTATCTCTTCTCAAACCCGCTGGTGGTCCGAGAGCGGAGGAGGAGGAGCAGACCAGTGAGCAGGGCCCCCACCCATCCTGGTGGACGGCGAGGAGGTATATCGGCTTCGAGATCTACTCGATTCCAGACGCCTTGGGCAGGCTCCTCCAATATCTGGTAGATTGGGAGGGGTGCGGACCGGAGGAGCGATCCTGGGTTAATGCAGAGGACATACTCGACCCGCACTCATGACTGAGTTCCATAGGGCGCACCGGAGAAACCGGCCCCCGACCTCGAGGAAGACCCGGCGTCGTTCGCCTCTTCGCGTCAGGAGCCGCTCACAGGGGCTCTGTAACAAACGAGACTCCCGCGGTTCCTCCTGCTCACCACCAGAGGAACCCTCTCCTGAATATTAAGCCCTGGACTACAACTCCCACATACCTGGTTCCAATCACCGTTGCACCTGTCTCCCATTAATAGACTATTTAGGCTCTCTCTCCCTTTCTCTCCTTGCGAAGTCTTGCTTTCCCTGGTGATCAATTCTGAGCGTTTTCTCCCGTGTCTGTCATATCGTGGTTATACTCTGGACTGTTTTCCCGTTTTGATTCTTGCTGCCTGCCCTGGACTATATTCTTTACTGGACTGATTTTCGTAAGCTTGCTGCCTGCCCTGACCTCATGCCTGTACCTGGATTACGATTTGCCTTATCCCTGCTGTTGTGTTTGCTGGCGATTGACCCTGTTCGTACGACCAAGATTGTAATAAAACTGCAAATGGATCCTCACTCTCAGGGTGCTTCATTACAGTATACATTCTGAAATGTAAAAAAATAACACAAATGGTAACATTTTTGGTTGATGCCCAATATTAAATACAGTCAAATGCATTTGTGAATTAAATCGCTTTATTGTTGAATTATTTAAGGCTCCTTTCTCTTCTCTGTGCTGGAGTTATTTTAAGAAAAAGTAGGCTATTGAAGGCAACAAATTGTTGCTTACTGAAACTCCCAAAGTCATCCAATTGTTACAATAAAAGCCTACTTTGAGCTGCTCTGAGACAAGCAAGAGTGCTTAATAAACATATACATTTAAAAATGTATATACATTTTTTATAGAATTCAATAATATATTTGTACCACTGTAGATGTTGCAGTCAGTCAGAGTTGAGTCCTGTTGTAAAGTGTAGCCTAAAGGCCAAAATGGGCGAACTTGCAATGTATTAGATGCTTAAGTACTCTAAAACCAGATTTGCCCCCCCAAAAAATGCATCAACACGTACAAATATATGAATTTATTATTAACCCTGCATTATAATTGTATAAAAGCCACTTAGATATTAATTTAGAATCCTCTAAATGTAATTACATCTACTACTGTAATTTGTTGATCTGTATTGATCTGCAAGTATTTTCATTTAGAGATTCCGGTAAACTCTTTGATGGTTCCATTTATGTGTCTAACCAATTGTTTTAGGATTATTCACTATGGCAACCAACAAAATGTATTTCTTAGTTAGGTTGGCTTGTTTGCAGAATTCACAGCCTCCTAGCTTGTGAAAAACAAAATGCCTCCAGGCTGTCCATCACTACTGTAAATAATATAAAGAGTGGTTTTAGAGGGTGCAACCGGTCAGCACCTTAGGAGTGAATGTCATTTGGCTTTTCATAGCCGAGCATTCAGAGGTCAAGACAGCAAGTTTGTGTGTGTGAGAGAAAGAGAGAGAGAGAGAGAGAGAGAGAGAGAGAGAGAGAGAGAGAGAATTGGGAAACACAAGCACAAGCACAAAGCAAAATGCAGTGCTATCTGGCCCTAAATCGACAGTACACCGTGGCAAACTATTTGACCATGGTTACTGATCAAAACCTTAGAAAAACCTTGACAAAGTACAGGCTCAGTGAGCACAGCCTTGCCATTGAGAAGGGTCGACACAGGAAAACCTGGCTCCCTGTAGAGGAAAGGCTGTGCAACCACTGCACCACAGTAGAACCTGAGACAGAGCTGCATTTCCTGACAACATGTCAAACAATTAGAGAGTGTCATTTCCCCAAATTTGAAACCCTTATTCAAGGTTTCAAAGACCTCTCTGATGAGAATAGGCTACCCATCCTGTTGGGGGAGGAAGCAGAAAGCTGTGGGTTGGCAGCGCACTACATTGCTGCCTGCCATAAGATGAGGGACAGTGTCTGACAGACCAATCAACCTGCACATGTCTTCTACTATATGCTTATTGTTGTTGTTCAATGTGGTTATTTTGGTTATTCTTGTTACTGTTGTCCTGTTGACAATTTTGATTAATTATGTTCATATTATAAATATCAAATGTAAGCTTTGGCAATATGTACATTGTTACGTCATGCCAATAAAGCAAATTGAATTGAATTGAGAGAGAGAGAGAGAGAGAGAGAGAGAGAGAGAGAGAGAGAGAGAGAGAGAGAGACACACACACACACACAGTAGCGCGTGTAATTAAGTTCCGAGAGACGATCTGTTATCCAACGATTAGTTCAATATTAAAAACTGTCAAATGCTTCAAATATGCCCTCTGGTGGTCAAACTAGCACTAACTTGCATTAATGGCAGCAATGGCTGACACTTAAATAACCATAGAATTCTGCGGCAGCCCGCAAGTTGTGCTGCAGTCTGATGCAACTTTATTTGAACCAATCACATTCACTATGCCCTTGAGGCAGAGTTGCCCTCAGGGCAAGATTGAATACGGAAAACTGTCCCTAACCAATCTGCATTGTTGTTTGAGGTTTAGGATAAATCTCTATCACCTGTTCACATTCTTTTGACCAACCCTTTGTCCTTAAAAATATGTTGTTCTGCCCCTGAACAAGGCAGTTAACCCACTGTTCCTAGGCCGTCATTGAAAATAAGAATTTGTTCTTAACTGACTTGCCTAGTTAAATAAAGGTTAAAAACAAACATAAAAAAAAAAATCTGCTGGTGAATAAGAGAAAAAGCATTTAGCATTTCAATAAACCGATGACCAATCCACAAACAACATAACAACTATCAAAAAACAAGAAAGATGAAGATAATATACAATATAACAATATACATGTAATACCCTTGTTAAAACCAAGTATTGAGTTATTTGTATAATTAATTAGTATTACATTTTAACAGGTGATTTAAATTGATTATTAATTGTAATATTGTTAATGCTTTTATGTTGAAGACATATTTAGTTAAAGTATAAGTGAATAAGTTGGTTTACTTTCAAATTCATGTTTTGACCAATAAGGTCGCTTGTTAAGATGTGGCCAATGGGAGAGTTGACCTGGTTAACGGGAGTCCTGGGTTATAAAAAAGGGAGAGGGAAAGTAGGACGGTTGGTTGACGGTTGGTTGACCGTTGGTTGAGAAGAGATGCGGAGATTATGATCGTTGGTTGAGAAATAATGGATTTGGATATTATGACCGTTGGTGAAGAGGAATAATTTAGAGGAGACACAAAAAGTATAGCCATAGCTACCTATTAAAATATGAAGGGAAATACCTATTTTATTTTATAGGAGAGTTATTGTATATTTTTGTTGAGAGGGGACTCTGAAGACTGAAGCTACCGTGTCATTATGGAGGTTGACTAGCATCGTGAGACGCCAGGAGAGAATTTCTTTGGAGGGCTCGACGAGTTCATGTTCCCATGGAGCGTCGGTTGCTGTGGACCATGTGAGGAAAACCTGCAAGGAATTGTCATGCTTTGCTGGAGAATTATCTACATTCGTGAGTAACCACAACGTGAGGTGTTTCTGGACTTTGTGTGTCGGCATTCTTTTTTTTGAGCTCCAACGCGCGCCAACGGGTAAAACAAGCAAGCTTTAAATAATTTGGACATGGGTTGTGCACACTCATTGGGTTTTCTTATTTTTATTTCTGTTAATGTTGTGATATAAAAATTGTAATAATACACATTTGAACCTTATTTAAGTTGTCTTGGTGGAGTCATTGAATGTTTTAATTTAATTGAATGCATGGGATAGATCCTGAAACAATAACAGAAATCTATAATCATTTCAACTGAAGTTAATACCCTATTGTCATAACTCTAGATAGTTTGAAATAGGAATTCTTATTGGAGATGTCCTTCTCACCTAGCATCCAATGCTGTGTAAATACTCTACGTAAGCTAATATCGTGAGAGTCAAACTCAAGCCTGGTGAGGGGGTTACATACACAATATTCATGTAAATAAAGAAAAAAGAAAACAATGGAGCATATCTACAATATTTTATGTGTACTGCATAACTTTGCTCTTCAATAAAACATATTTGTTCATTGAGCACTATATTTAAAATAATTATAGATTGGGTTGCCAGAGGGTGGTGTCATGACCGATGACATCACAATGGTCTTAAAGCCAATTTGAACAATGGGTTAATGTGGATATGTATCAGTCTTCATTGGTTATTGACATGGCTTGTTTCTGCTGGTGCAAAAAGGTATGAAATCTGGTCTTTTAATCGATTAACAACTACTTAAATTCTGGAGTAGTCTTTTTCTTTTAGACCTACTGGGAAGAGTACAAGTAAAAGTACATTCTGATTGACATAAAAAGTGTACATGAAATGTACATGAAGATCGGCTTTTGCAAATGTCACTCAATGTAACCTGTCTATACTGTGTACTTTGAGGTTTAGGATAGATAGCTAAGTTCCTCTCATTTAGGGCTTCCTCTTCCTATTCTTACGACCCCCCTCTTCCATTGGCTGGGGATCGGGGGAAAAAAAGCTTTTAGCAATATCACATTTTCTTATCAACAGAAAAAACATCAGAAAGCAAATTCAATTGATGTGGAGCAGAAGACAAGAAAGAAAAAGGAGAGTGGCACTTCATCCCCCTCTCCGATTCCAACTGACCGTTCTGAACGGAATGCCTCCGCCACCTCTGACCCCTCACCCTCTGACCAACTCTCCTCCCTCCATCCACCTTCCTCTCCTGTTAAATGTTCCTCTCAGCCTTGCTCTCCTGATAAAAAGCCCTCTGTACCCCAGTCCCCTGCCAAACACCCTTCCCCAGTGAAATCCTCTCCAGTGGTGTCCCGCCCTAGTTCTCACTCTCCTACCAACCCTCTGGACTGTCATGGAGACACCAGCCAAGAGGGCGCAACAGTCAGGTAATTCAAACAAAAAGTACAGTGCCATCCTAGAGTCTCTTTGGAGAGTTGGGTTTAGAGCTACAAGACCAGGGCCAGTGTTTATCAAGAGTATGAGCGCTAATCTAGTATCAGGTCCTCTCTGTCCATAATAATCTGATTTATTATGATCTAAAAGGCTAAACTGATCCTAGATCAGACTCCTACCCTGAGACGCTTGATAAACACAGTCCCAGAGAGTTATTTTCCTCAAGCTGTTGTTTTAGGCTCTTCTATCCACATCTAGTGGATAAAGAGAGTACTAAGCTATTGCCCTGGTCTACTTGCAACACTGCATTTATATGTACAGCAGTACATCCATAACTACTCAGACTGTGTTTATAGTACAGTATAGTATTTAAGAGAGAGACTGTGTAGAGTGATACTATCTCTGCTTTGGAGACTTTAGACTTGTTTCTCTCCTTCCTCCAGACCTCTGTCTCTTCAGGAACACTCTAGCCCAAGGCCCCAGAGGCCAGTCTCAGCCGCCCAGGCGTGACTCGTCCCAGGGCCAGCTCAGCCACCAGTGGGTCAGAGGAGACCCAGGGGGCCAGAGGAGAACAGGGGGCACTGGTCAACATGGAACTTCTTGGGTAAACAACAACACACCACAAATGCTTTGAATATAAGTTCTTTATTGTTTAGAGATCAATGTCTGGTATACTAAGGGGATAGGGCTTACTATCAAACATGTCAGTTTTATTAGATATGTATAAACCCATGAATTATGGCAATCTTGGTCTAAAGGACATCCACTTCTTTGTGTACTCACGTAATTACATAGAATTTATCCCTGACTAAGACGGCTGCCATTATCATCACTTTATAGAGTTATGAATGTTTATGACATAGGCCACTCTATGTGTCTAGGATATTGTATATCTATGTGTGTACTGATGGCTGCTTCTTCTTCACAGGTTGCCTAACATTGGCAACACTTGCTTCCTTAACGCAACCCTGCAGTGCCTCCTGGTCCTGCCTTCCTTCTCAAAGGAAATCCTGCACCAGGAACAACTCTGGAGCTCCTCCCCCCTTCTCCAACCTGCTCAGGTAAGGCAAGGCTCAAAAGCAGACACACCCCCACCCACCCACTATTTGTGGTCAAAAATTAAAGAAGGGACCCAGTCTTTTCACGCCAATTCTATAGAAAGTGATTGTTGTAGAAGGTTAGGAGAGCATTTTCACTAACCCTGACTCTTTTCCTAACCTTAACCACTTCATATTCTGCTGTGAATGGTATTTTTGGTTTATTTTCCAGTTTCTTTTATTTTCAGAATATTCATAACCCACAACAATGACACAGTGATTATGATGTAGGCATTTGTAGGCCAATTTGGAAAGTGTAGAATGACTACATTACCCATAATGCTCATTGACTGAACATTCCACATTACCGTGGGAAATTTGGTAGTATTTTAAAATGGTCTGTAATTGAGAGCAGTATCCAAACCGAATATCTAAGGAGAATAAACAACACATTTTTGTTGTTTGCTGCATGGTCCGTCCTCAAAGGTGAAATTGCGTTGAATCAAATTAATAATGTTTAATGATGGGGTGCCGCTAGATCAAACATAGTTGGATATACTCATCTGCCTCTTCAGGCGTAAGCCAGTAGGTTGACACCATCCAGTCAGCTGCTAATTTACTCTCTGTCTCCCCTACAGGTGTCTGTCTGATGTGCACCGTTCGGGTCTACCTGACAGTGGCGCAAACCAGGCCTCAAAAGCAGACCTGATGTGGAAGGTCAAGTACTCCTTGTCGGGATATGATTTGAAGTATCTGGGGGACACGCAACAGGTTACTGAGGCACTGCTTTATTCTGTATGAGCGCTCTTTTTGCAAGGGTCCATGTTATCTTCATCATTTGCTTTTATCTTGGTAAGTTTCTTTCTCTTCCTCATCATAGGACGCTCACGAGTTACTTGTGAATATGCTGTGCCAGCTGAAGGAGGAGGGCATGATACTGAAAGGCGCTCGGGGTGAGCTATACCTGCCCTGTTTCCCAGCTGGAGTTCCAGCTTGTGTCGGTGCTTACATGTACCAGGTAAGAGCTCCCATTGGTTGTAATGTATCTACTGAGAACATGATCTTTCTACAAATAATATTACAAAACACATGGCATAACAGACACATTGTAGCGACCTGAAACAGAAACATACCTGATGCATTTTCTTCTCTTTGTCCTGCTTCTGAAGCTGTGGGCGCAAGTCGTCCACCAGAGAGGACTACAACCACCTCTCATTGGACTTCAGCCCTGAGCTACCTTGCTGAGCAGCCTAGCACTCGCTTTCAAAGTCAGCACTTAGGGCTCAGCCCTGGGTGTAGAGACTAACACCCAGGGCAAGCTGCCCACTGCCTCAGAATACGCTGTCTTATTATTGTAGTGGTATCCTTCATTTTGTAATGCTTTTGTTTCTAACCCAGGGTGAAAAGGTTGAATTCACATGTAAGGGCTGCAAAGGCCTCCACGCCTCAAAGGTGGAGCAGTTCCACACACTGCCTCTGTGAGTTGTCCCTTTATAACCTCTCATAGGACTAGCAGTGTTTAATGAAATGAGTGGTCATTGTGTCCTGAGCCTTTAGGAGTAGTTACCTTCCTGAGCAGGTTGTAGGACTTAGGGATGAGCACAACCAAACAAATTTCACTTGTCTGTTATTTTGTTGGTTGGTTTCATTGTCTTTCTGTTCATCTCTTTTCCTCTCGGTCTTTGGGCAGTGTGCTGGTTCTGCATCTGAAGAGGTTTGGAGGACCTAGGGGTTGGAGAAGCTGGAGGCTCCTCTTTTCTTTCCTTCGAGCTGAGGCTCTCCACCCTCTGTGGGGACATGGTGCCACACCTGCACAGTGTCCTCACCAACCAGGCCCCCAGCATCCAGGTGTCCATCCCCAGACCCTCGCCAGCCAAGTCACCAGCCCACCTGAGAGAGGCCAAAGACAGCGCCCTCTGCTGTTCAGGTAGGTCATGGCACCACAACACTATTCTTGCTCCAACACCACACAAACCACCCACTCCCAAAACGGTCCTGCAGACAGAGAAGCTGGAAGCTGCAAATTAAAATGTTTCTTTAGTGATGTGTGGGAGCTGTTTTAGTCCAGAGCAATTCTGACAAGTGACCATGTTTTCACAGCTCTTTATATGTATATTTGACCCCTTAGATTCAAATGACAAGGAACCAGGGAAAGTGCTGCAGACAGCCTCAGTGGTGAGGAGAGAGATGGAGAGTTATGACAGAACACTGAGAAAGTTATGAAGAGTACACAATGTAGTATACCTCATGCAGTAGACCAGTAGTGTAGTAGACTGAAGACAGTGTGGTGGACTGTAGAGGAAATGAGAATCCTATGATCACTTGTGTTTTCTTACAGAAGCAGCAGCCAGTGAAGTCAGTGAATGGTTACTACCAGCTGACTGGCGTAGTCTCTCATTTGGGAGGCTCTGCAAACTCCGGTAAGTAAATACCTTAGAACACACACATGCAGATGCACAATACACATGACATAGGCTGAATTCCAAATCACTCCCTTCTCCTCGGCTCTCAATTTGAGCGTCCACGTGCGCCTCTGCCGTATACGAGGGTGATAATTTCTTTCTTAGCAGATGGGGAGGGGTATGGAACAAAAGACAAATGATTTGTAGACTGCAAATTGACTGTAAGAAGCCCAAACAGGTATAATATTTGACTATTTTCAAACCTTGCTTACATTTATATACAATCACATATCTCTTTATTGTGCGTGAGAATCATTTGGAACAGATTTCTAAAATGAAAATCACTTGGAGCTGATTTGCTGCTGTTTTACAGTCTTTTAACAAAGACATTTCATTTTGTCCAGAAAACATGGGGGCCAAATAAAATCACCCCTGGGCCAAATTTCTCCCGCGGGCAGCCATTTGGGGAACCCTTGTGTAGCGGATAGTTAGACCCTCCAATAGCCACTTCGGCCAAGCGAGCAAGGCTGCAGGCTTCAGAGCGAAGTTCCATCCCGACAAGCACTGCGATATGTTTAGAGTTTGCACAATTTAATTCAAAAGAATGGAGAGGCCTGCCTAATTATATGCCACGTGTATTTGTTTATCTCTGATTGCAAATATTGACACATGAAACAAATAAACAGTTCATTTGGGAGGTATTTTTACTGTTACAACACACTCCATTACACACAATAGCCTGGCCCTTGACCTCTAGTCTGTCTTCCTTGTTCCACAGGGCACTACATTAGTGACATCTTGAATGCCAGTGGAAACTGGTTATGCTGTAACGACAGCCAGGTGTCAATGTCCAATGAAGCCACTGTGCTGAGGACCAGAGCCCGGAGTGCTTACATGCTCTTCTATATGTTCAGGTACTGCTTACTCTTGCCATCTATTTTCTTGTGTTGCTATATATGTGTACTGTATGTACAGTACATGGTTCCTTTCACCCTTCAGGGCAAGAGAGCAGGAGGCCCCAGCACACAGGGCCTAACAGGGCCACCAGCACCAGCCCCAGCCTAAACAGGGGCAGCCCCTTTACCAGCCTCCGAATCACTCAGACCTGCATCAACAGGTGTAGTACCAGGCCCAGCCTCAAACCCCCCAGCCCAGCCTCAACAGGGGCAGAACCTGGACCAACCTCAACACTCTCAGCCCTGCCTCAACTCCCTCAAACCTGCCTCAACAGGGGCAGCACTGGGCCCAACATCAACATCCCCGAGCACAGCCTCAACAGGGGCAGCACCAGGCCCAGCTTCAACACCCCCAGCCAAGCCTCAACAGGGGAAGAACCAGGCCCAGTCTCAACATGTTCAGAACAAGGCCCAGGCCCGACAAACTCAGACCTGCCTCAACAGGGGCAGCACTCGCCCAACATCCGACCCCCCATAAAAGAAATGATGACTTGTCTGTTAATCATGCTGCTCAAGGAAGACTTGCTCTTCAACACTAGCATGAACATTATTTTCAGTAGCGTATGTCATAAATCTCTGCCCTTGTTTTGACTACTTTTGACTAATGTATAAAGCGCATGTAAAAATAATAAAGTATACACACTAAATGTAGGACACATGTAAATGTGGTGGATAGAGTGTTTGATCATTTAGACGGTATAACATCCCTTCTATTTGGTTTGGTTTGAAATCCTCCTGTTGTGAAAAACACTGTGGTGTATAACCTCTTATTCAGCATGTTCACACTGGAATTCCTGCAATATTCAACAATGATCCAGGACCCCAGGATGTCAAATCAAATCAAAGTTTATTTGTCACGTCTTGAATACAACAGGTGTAGACCTTACAGTGAAATGCTTACTTACAGGCTCTAACCAATAGTGCAAAAAAAGGTATTAGGTGAACAATAGGTAGGTAAACAAATAAAACAACAGTAAAAAGACAGGCTATATACAGTAGCGAGCATAGTTAAAGTGACTATGCATATATAATTAACAGAGAGTAGCAGCAGCGTATAACGGGTTGGGGGCTTCATGCACCAGACCTGCAGTGCGCCTCTCCAGCCCGGTGCGTCCAGTGCCAGCTCCCAGCACTCGCCCAGAGGTGAATGAGACCAGCCCGGTGCGTCCAGTGCCAGCTCCCTGCACTCGCCCAGAGGTGAATGAGACCAGCCCGGTACGTCCAGTGCCAGCTTCCCGCACTCGCCCAGAGGTGCGTGAGACAAGCCCGGTACGTCCAGTGCCAGCTCCACGCACCAGGCGTCCTGTGCGTATCCCCAGCTCGGTGCGTCCAGTGCCAGCTCCCCGCACTCGCCCAGAGGTGCGCCTCCCCAGCCCAGTACGTCCTGTTCCTGCTCCACGCACCAGTCCTCTAGGGTGTCGTCCCAGCCCAGTACATTCTGTTCCTGCTCCACGCACCAGGCCTCTAGGGTATCGTCCCAGCCCAGTACGTCCTGTTCCGGTTCCACGCACCAGACCTCCAGTGCGTCTTCTCGGGCGGTGCGGCCCGCACCGGATTAGCCACCGACAAAGGCCCACCCGAGGTCGGAGTCCGCACTTTTGGAGGGGGTACTGTCATGTCCTGGCCATAGATAGCCCTCTGGGTTATCTATGGGGTTTTGGGCCAGGACGTGACCAGGGGTGTTTTTGTTCTATGTTTGTTTTCTATGTTGGGTTTTGTGTTGGTTCCCAATTAGAGGCAGCTGTTAGTCGTTGCCTCTAATTGGGAATCCTATTTAGTTTGTTTCCTTCCCCACTTGCCTTTGTGGGTTATTGTTTCTGTTAATGCATATGTTAGTGCTTTACTGATGTTACGGTCTGTTATTCTTTATTGTTTTGTAGTTGGTTCCATTTTTGTATTAAAAACATGTGGAACGCTATGCCTGCTGAGCCTTGGTCCAGTTCTTCCTCAGATCGTGACACTGGATGCTTTAAAAAAAGAATGAATAACCAGACCTGGGTGTGATAGAGTTCCCGCTAGCGGGACAACTTCCGGTGAACCTGGAGGGCGCGCAATTCAAAGAAATAATCACAAAAATTATGGAAATGAAACATTTAGGAAAATACATGTGTCTTATATAGGTTGAAAGCTTAAATTCTTGTTAATCGAACTGCACTGTTCGATTTAGAGTAGCCATTACAGCGAAAGCATGCCATGCAATTGTTTGAGGACGGCGCCCCACAACAAAATATTTTTCCACCGGAACAGGTTTTATAAATTGACAAATAGTGATTAAATATTCACTTACTTTTTGAAAATATTCCTCTGATTTGTCATCCAAAGGGTCCCAGCTATAAAATGTAGTGTTGTTTTGTTAGATAAAATCCTTTATATCCCAAAAAGTCAGTTTAGATGGCGCCATCGATTTGAGTAATCCTTGGTTCAACATGCAGAGAAAGGAATCCAAAAATCTACCCCTAAACTTTGTTAAAACAAGTCAAAATACGTTTATTTTGACTCCTCAGACCCTAAAATGTAATCAAACTATAATATTTCATACGGAAAGAAGGAATAGGAAATCAATAGGAAATCAATATTAGCAGGTGCGTCTTGTCTTCATCGCGGTGCATACACAAATTTCCAATAGTGTGTCCCAGTACTGAAACTCATTATTCTTACTCGTTTTAGAAGAAACAAGCCTGAAACCTTGAACATAGAGTGCTGACACCCTGTGAAAGCCATAGGAATTGCATACTGGAGCTAGATTTAATTGTTTCCCTACGGAACAGGGCGTGACTAACTGTAAATGTCCAATAAGAAAAACATGTTTTCATTTGCGGTTGTAAAATATTTTGCTATGGTATTCCCTAATGAAATGTGACCCAGGTCTGCTAATAACCACCAACTATTGACAGACATACAGACAGACAGGAAGCTGTTATTAACTACTTAGGGAGCAGCCCCACTCCCGACACTACCCGGTGAAATGTAAGGCGCCAAATTCAAAATCCAAAAGTTGAATTATTAAACATTCATCAAAATACGTTTATTGCATAGTCATCAAAAGCTCTGATTCTTGGCAATATCACAGCATTGTCAGATTTCAAAAAGGCTTTACGGCGAAAGCACAACATTTGATTGTTTGAGGATAGCCCCTCTCATATTTTATGCATTAGCATAAATCCATAACCAAAGCGGGTCTCATAAAACGCATAAGATCGCTCATATAAAATCCCTTACCTTTCAAAGAACTTCTGCTGAGGGCTTCCCAAGTGTCCAACGAAGACATCCAATGGTTCTTTTGTTAGAAAAATCATTTATTATATCCATAAATCTCTGTTTGGTTGAAGCGTTCACAAAATACAGCGTCCCCTCGCCCATTGAACCGTGAAGAGAACACGTTCAACCTATACCTATACACTTGTCCAAGAACAATCAAACATCATTGATAATGTATCCTTAGGAACACTTTTATGTATATTTACTATAATACTTCAACCGGATTATAAACTGGACGATAGGAAAGAGAAAAAAACACAGCCTTGAGCCCGTGAAACGCGCCTCCTCTTCTGTTTACATCCGATGACTAGTTCAGAAATTCTTCTTCTATTACCATCCAGAGCAACCTAACATCACCAAACATTGTCTAGAGACTGTTGACATCCAGTGGAAGCAATAGGTACTGCAATCTTACTCCCTTATATGGCTGTTTTCAATAGGGAGTGGTTCAAAATGAGGCAATGTGTCAAAAACACTTTTTCCAGGTCAGAAATTCCTCTGGTTTTCGCCTGCTATATTAGTTCTGTTATACTCACAGACAATATTTTAACACTCTTTGAAACTTCAGAGTGTTTCCTATCCAATAGTACTAATTATGTGCATATCCTGAGTGGCAGGCCAAACTCTCCAAAACCGACACCTCAGCTGCCGCTCCCTAAGAAGTTAAAGGAATTCAGTAGAATGGCTAAATATGAGTTGGCACAGCAATGCATGCTGAAATCAACTGCAATTACAATACAATAGGTGTTCCAGCAATAACTTCCCTAAACGTACTGTGTCCCAAATGGAACCCTATTTCCTATATAGTGATGGACCCTGGCCAAAAGCAGTGCACTATACAGGGAAAATGGTGCCATTTGAGACGTACGCTTAATGTCATTATTCACATTCTATGTAGGCCTTATGTACTGCATCTGTCTTGAAAACACAGGCCACTTTTCATCCATGGATATAAAGTCACCACAAGTACAACAGGGCATGTAAACTTCAATCATACATTTATAATCTTAGTTAGTTAAATTAGTTAGGAATTAGTAAAAATTAGGTGAAGGTTAGGGTCAAGGTAAGGGTCAGTTTTAGGTTTTGTCTATAATCTGCTTGTCAATGGGTTGCTGGTCAGAAAAGTCCCTCATGATGGGTATAATACCTACTTTTATAAGTGTTTGTCTCCCCCTACTGGCAGTTTTCTACAAGCTCAGTTTCTTCCTTCTATTACTGTGACCTTGACCAATAGAGATAGATAAGATGACTCATCTGTATATCTGTGATGCGTCTGTGACACTATGGGCAGCACCATTGAGGCTACAACCTATAGGAAAACCCACCCAGTTGACAACTTTGACTACTTTAAAATGGTGGAAGGATGGTGGAAGCCCAGATTGTTTTCTCGGAGGAGAGGAAGTAGAAACTGGAATCAAACTATATCCATTCCTCTTGACAATTCTGCTCTGTTGAAGAGCAAAGGTGAACACATTGTTTTTGGAAGATTATTTAAGATCCAACCCTTCATTCTAGTGTTGTCACTGAAGATATGAGCTATGAGTATGAGCTATGGACTCACAACCTGGATTCGGTTATATGTAGCAAAATTGGAAATTGTGTTTTGACATTGGATAAAAGTAGAGACTCAGAGCTATGAAATGATATATAAACTACTGCATTTGAGGAACAAAGGCAAAGAAATTCTGCTTTGAAAGTTGATTAACTTGTAAACCCACTTTTGAGAAAATGGCCTTTGAACGGTATCTAGTGAAGAGCTCTTCTTTGTCTACACCCATTCAGCATAGTTCACACGCTCTTAACTGGTATTTGATCTGTTTAGGAAAAGTTTATAAGTATATTTGAACGCGTTCTCTTTACGGTACAATGGGCGATTGGGCGTTGGATTTTCTGATCATAACGCACCAACCAAACTGAGATTTATGGATATAATAAATGACTTTTTCGAACAAAAGAACCATGGATTGTCTTCGTTGGACACTTGGGAAGCCCTCAGCAGAAGTTCTTCAAAAGGTAAGGGATTTGTTTTCGCTGTGAAATGTGTTTTGTGTGAACCGCGATGGTTTATGAATTTATGCTAATTGAAGGTGCTACCCTCAAACAATCAAATGTTGTGCTTTTTTTAAATCTGTGTTATTGTGATATTGCCAAGAAGCAGAGCTTTTGATGACTATGCAACACTTGTATATTGATGGATTTGGATTCTGAATTTGGTGCCTTGCATTTCACCGGGTAGTGTCGGGAGTGGGGCGCTAGCGCTAGCTCCCCACTGCTCCCTAAGTAGTTAAAAACAATTATGGAAGTATACAAAACATTAAGGACACCTTCCTAATACTGAGTTGCACCCCCCGGCCTTTTGCCCTCAGAATAGCCTCAATTTGGACTCTACAAGATGTCGGAAGCGTTCTACAGGAATGATGGCCCATGTTGACTCCAATAATTGCCACAGAAGTGTCAAGTTTGCAGGATGTCCTTTGGGTGGTGGACCCTTCTTGATACACACGGGAAACTGTTTTGCGTGAATAACCCAGCGCTTTGCAGTTCTTGACACAAACCGGTGAGCCTGGCACCTACTACCGTTCCCCATTCAAAGGTAATTAAATATGTTGTTTTACCTATTCAAACTCTGAATGGCACATGTACACAATCCATGTCTCAACTGTCTCAAAGCTTAAAAAATATGATTTAATCTGTCTCTCTCTCTCTCTCTCTCTCTCTCTCTCTCTCTCTCTCTCTCTCTCTCTCTCTCTGTGATTGTGTGGGCGAAGACAGGTGTGCTGGAGTCAGAGCAGATCCCCACCAACTGCAACCTGTTCCATAATCAAGACCTCTACAAATACCTGCCATTTCCACACGGCCAGTTTGTAATCTCTGCTCAGTCAGTCTACGTTTCTAGCCGTTTGTTACTATTTAGATCCTGTTGTGCCTGTTTCCCTGTCTGATGCTGTTTTCCTCGCCGCTACAGTTCTGCCTGCTCTGACTGGTGCCTGTCTCCTGTCCCATGTCTCGTCATCCTGCTACTCTGTCCTGGAATCCTCACTCTACTACTCCCTTGGATTCCATCCCCGGACCTGCTTACCCTGTTTCAACCCCTCTCGCTCCAGCCTCAGCCTCCGCACCTGGTTTCCAGCAACCCTCCCGAGCTTCCCCTGACATGCACTCCATCTTCCCCCTGTGTTTCAATAAATACCTTGGTTACTTCATCCCGTCTCCTTGTCCGAGTCTGCTCTTGGGTTCCCTGTTCCACTTCGCATAACAAATGCGTTTTTGGGCAGAAATGCGTTTTTGGGCAGAAATGGCTTCTTTAACATGTGAACTTTCATGTGCCTTAATAACAAACTTGTATGCCATCTGTAAATACAAATAAAACTGTTAAATTATGAACCTTGTTAAGCCACAGAAAAAGGGGGTGCAACCTTCCCAATAGCCATGACTGGCTTAGCTAATAAGTGGGCTGGACATGCCGAGAGATGAGTTCGAATTGGACGTTGAGCTGGTCAGTCTGCTTTTAATCCTGTCGACCGGCTTTAAAAATATATATATATTGTGAAGTGCAGCTGCATAAGTGTTGCTCTCCACCTTCTGGAGGATCACGTTTTGAAATCAGTGGAATTAGAATATGATAGCTAAAGAGATGGAGAAAACACCTGTCTTCAAACTAAGGGCAACCGTGGCATGACATTCCTGACAGGGAGACATTGTTTACCTAGCTGTTAGTGTACTGTTAGCTTGCTAGCTAACGTTAGCTGGCTGGCTCCCTAGTTGACGTTATTATTCATATCCCAGAGCCATTATCTTTTCTAGTTAGAGCAAAATGTTAGCTAGCTAACGTTGAACCTGGTTGGTTATCTCCCAGCACTGTGGCACTGTGTTAACTTGTAACGGGCTACCTTCAGACGAGGCTTGTGGGCATTCTAGAGCAAAGCAACCAACATGTATGCTTTCGTGAGAGTCACCTTTCCAAAGAGGTGTAGACCGAACCGTTCGGACACTACTGCCTGTTTATGTGAGAAGACATTTTCAGGATGTCTCATGGTCTGACAAACACAGCTGTAGCTCTGCCACCTTCCACGGCAGATGCAGACGGGCGACATCGGTGGATGCGGTGGATTGAGAAGCATCCCATGTAAAACTCATACCTTGTTATCTTCCTCTTTGTGGTGAAAACCACAGAGTGAAGGGTTGGATCATAAATAACCTTCCAAAAACATTAAAAAAAAGGAAGAAATGTGGCATTTAACATAATGAACAAGGGAACGAGAGGACGTTATACACTACTGTCTGGTCTACAAGCCTGCGTCCCATGTAGTGCACTGTATAGAAAACAGGGTGCCATTAAGGACACATATCAAGTCTCCTTCTTATTGGTTGATAGAGCTTTGTGAAACAGTCCTGTCACCTGCTGTGGACCACAGACAGAGAACAGAGAGGGAGCGGGTGGAGACCCCATTAGACACTATGCATGAGTGTGTGGGTATGTAGCAGACAGGTCTACTGGTGCATGGTGTTGCCATTGGTCACCTACACTTTGTCCCTTGTACAGTGAAGGTTGTGAGTTATTCTCACCCTTCATTAGCACTGTGTGTGTGTGTGTGTTTCCTCTCAGTACTGTTCTGCCCTCTGTGTGTGTCCAGGTCACACTGTTTTAAGTATCCAATCACATTCAATCACTAAGCTGGTAGACCTTGTAAAAGAACATTGTTCCTTTTATTTATTCATCTGTGACTTTGTTATTCTCATTATTAAAGTGATAAGTATAGGTTAATATTTGGTCCCTTTTTTTTGTATTGAGTTTAAGCCAATGGCAAATCATGTTTCTAATAAAAATTATGAGTTAATAAAGTTGCATACAAACATGGTTTCTTGAGTAAGGCAGCTTCAAAACGTAGTTGTTTCAGCCTAGCTCAAAGCTTTCTGTGGTGGTGGGGCAGCCAGCGAAATGAACTGTTTCACTGCCAGACAAGGCTCTGCTGATAGCCAGGTGTAGCAGTGGTAAGGTGTTGGGACTGCTGTTGGGACAGCTTTATGTAGGCTCTAACAGTTTATGGCCACTGTGTTGGTGAACTGTGTTTATACGTGATCAGGGTTGTATTCATTCTGCAGCAACTGATGATGATGGGTAAAGGGACATTATGAGTATCATGTAGTATCCTTAACCTATCGCTGTTACATTGAACTGGGTGAATGGAATAGGACTGACAGTCATCCAATATGCTGCAATAGAAAAAGGCCATGCTCATGAAAAATGTAATCGTCCTCCCTCATCTTAAACAGCAGCGACCACTACCGGTGGAGAGGAATAATAACCAAACAAGACATCCCTAACCAATAACATACACTGCTCCACAGAAATCACAAATACTAAAATGACACCGTCTACTAGATTCAGATTCAGCTGCGGGACAATTTCTTTCTTGAGCGGTGGTCTGGGTGCCGGGAAACAACATAATTGCAAATAATTTTGTAGAATACAAATTGACACAAGAAGCTTGAAATAGATGTAATATTTGACTAAAACATAATAATTTCAAAACTTGCTTACATTTGTATGTATCTCTATTATGCTTGGGAATACTTGGGAACAGATTTCCTGAATTAAAATGAATAAGAACTGATTTCCTGGTGTTTTTACAGTCTGTTATGTCCAACAATAAAACCATGAAAAATAAATAAAACCATTGCCAGTTGGGGAACCCTAATATAGTGATTGAAAATAGCATTAGCACATTGACTGGAAGTATATGGGTATTGTAAGGGAATTATTCCCTATGTGCACACAAGTCACCACAGGAAACGTCTTTGATCAGAGGTTAATTTGTTTAATAAGAATTGCAAGCCGGATTTCAACACGGAGCATACACTTACAGTAATTTGCAAGTAACAGACTCAGCACAAAGATGGTGTTTTCCCTTTATATCCCCTACTGAGGATCACCCTGCCCAGGGTGATGTCCCTTAACTTTAATCCCATATAAGCTCATAATTCATAGTTGATAATACAAAGATGTCTCTGCTAGGTGGAGTTCAGCTTATTGTGTTACAGGAAGTTAGTTTCCCAGTCACTCTTCCCCTTATTGCTATCATGTGCTAGCAGAAGTAAGACTGGAACATGGCAACAACAGGAACTCTTAATTCCCTTTATCCATCTGTTACCCAAAGTATAGTTTCATCACACAGACATATTTGTACTTTGTACAGTTGACCTTTTCATGCACTTGCACGGTCTAAAACGGACTCTTAAGCTCAAGCTAAAGCAAAACATGAATCATTGTACTTTTGTAGTCACAGGTGTTCCTATAATGTACAGATATTATACAATTCCTTTCAGTATCTGCTATCATGCCATAGACCTCCAGTCATTGCGGTAACTCTAGTCAGCATTGGCTCGCGAAACTACCTCTTCCTTCATACTGGACACAGATACATAAAAATTGGATCCACAAGTTATTCTGACTCTGGGGAAGTAGATAAAGAGCATAATTTACAAAATCCAGATGTTTCTCTTTTAAGTCACATTTTTCACTTAGTCTTCCATTGAAATCAATGACTGACTAAGTGCAAATTTGACATAAATGGAAGATATGATTCACCCCATATGATCCCAGAGTATGAAGCATCTCTGTTGTATCATCTGTAAATGGAGGAAGAATAGCTGTACTTTTAAAGTGGTGTTTTCTCACTCATCTCTCTTCCTGTTGAGGGGGACTTGTGATTGTTAAAAATGCAGCTGCTCACAGCAACAGGAAATATAGTGGCCAGTTACAGTTAACCCCTCACCTTGCTAACGTTAGCCAGCTAGCTAATGTTAGTAGAATTCATAACATATCATATGTTTAGAAAATTCATAATATATTGTACGTTTTGCAAATTCGTAACATATCGTACACATTGCAATTCGTAACATATCATACTAAATGGATGATGGACATCCCCAAATTGATACATACCATGTGAAACGTAACATATCATACTAAATGGAGTGTCTCGGCATTACATACAGGATAGTACGAAATGCTCTGAGACCAGGTTGGAAATACAGACTGGGGAGGGGAGTAACATAGAACTTTATGAACAGGAAAATGAATGTTTCTGCAGTTAGTATACATCCTGAAGTACAGAGCCTCAAACATTTCAGAACATTTAACCTCTAGTCTTAAAGGAACAACCTTTCATTTAGGAGATTTAGGTTGTATTTAACATTTCATGTATCATTTCATGTATATAATTTCCAAATCTTTCCCTTGTGAAGTAAGACATATTCATTTGGAAGTCACATTGTATTCTGTTTTTGAATATTAATAATCTGTTTATTTTACTCAGTTGAGTTTTAAAGACTTGGGGCATGAAGCATCGGCCAACCTCATCACATTACCATAAGGTAAATGCTGGAGCCAATTGTGTGCCGCTCTATGGGACTCCCAATCATGGCTGGATGTGATGCTGCGCCACTCAGGAGCCCCAAATATGCTCTTGTTCACTATAACCTGTCCACGTCTCTTCCTGTCAACATAAATCGAATTGCTCCTTTAAAATATACTTTGTTACTTTATGGAGCTGCACACAGTACAATGGACAGTATATTCTGTCATCCTGTTAAACAGCTGCTTTAGCTTAACAGTCTGTTGTGTCTGAGAACGTACAGTGTTATAGGTGTAGGGAGGACTTCACACCTTAACCAGTGGTTTGAGCAGACAGCAACCTTCAGGAAGTGACACAACAGCAGATAGACACCATGCATGAGTGTGTGGGTATGTAGCTGGTGCATTGTGATTGGTGTTGCCATTGGTCACCTACACATTGTCCCTTGTACAGTGAAGGTTGTGAGTCATTCTCACCTTGCATTAGCAACGTTTTTTTCGTGGCTGTGTGTGTTTTCTCTCAGTACGGTTCTGCCCTCTGTGTGTGTCCAGGCCACTTTGTATTAAGTATCCAATCACATTCAATCAGGATGCTGGTAGATCTTGTTAAAGGACATTGTTGCTTCATTTATTAATCTGTGACTTTGTTATTATTATTATTAAATTGATAAGCATAGGTTAATAATTTGTATCACTTTCTTTTTACTAAGCATGAACCTACTGCAAATCACATGACATGTTTCTAATAAAAATAAGGAAGAAGCATTTTACAGAGTACAGTATCACTACATACTATCTAAATCTAAACAACAATTTGTCTTATTTTTTCTCTCTTCCTCATTCTCTTAATTTTCTTCTTCCTCTTCTATGTCTCTCTCTGACACTAAGGCTCTATCTCAATTAGTCCTTCCTAGATTCCTCTCCTCCTGTCTCCTCTCCTCCTTTCAACCCTATTAGAAGAGAAGGTCCAAGGTCCCTCCCCTAGGATTGTATTATCCAATGTATTTTGAGAAGGAGGGGAGGAAGGAGGATGTGAGGAGGAATCGAGGAAGGGTGCATTAAAAAAGACCCCGTTGGCAAGTCTGTAATACAACTATTTCACCTCTATGGTGTGTTCATCTCTCACTTTAACCAATAGGTGGGATCATCACTTAACCATTCAGCACTATATCCAACCATCAACATAATAACTACTAGAGAGAGATTGTGACAGTAGGTTATTGTTACACCACTATCTCACAGATCCAGTTATGATTTGTGCTACATTTGTCATCATTCCATGTCTTTACAGGGTCAGCTTGTCCATAATATATCTCAGCACAGTCCTCCTGCCCACTATCATCAGGCTGTCCTGTCCCCCAGTACCTAAACAACACAGAGATCCAGACAGTCAGACACTGTGGTACAAACATCCTCCTCAATTATAGACAGTCCTATGTTTTATCAGTTTTAAAGAAACACTCTGTAAGATGATCATACCATTATCAAGAATGGGCCATCAACAATTATATATATTTTCTTTACTCTTTCGATTACATTTTTGCATGTAAATATTACCTGGTTTCTATAATAAATCTATAGTTCTAATTGAATGACATTCATGAGTCGAAACATACATTTTGATTAACATGTATTGTATCTCCATATCACAAGGTAAAATGGTCAAATCTCTCACCCTGTACTCAGTGTTGTGCCATCCACCCACTTCCAGGTCCCCTCAGTAACAGAGTCAGTCAGACCAATCCAGGCTCTCAGGTGGAGGTTGAAGAGAAATGTCTGTTGTTGAGAAAGATAAAGAGGATGTCATTCTTAATACATTCATAAAATACAGCCCACATATTAGTGTACGGATGAAAATGATACTCTCTCTCTCTCTCTCTCTCTCTCTCTCTCTCTCTCTCTCTCTCTCTCTCTCTCTCTCTCTCACACCTGTTCCTTTATGCTGTTTATGATCACCAGGTCTGCTCCTCTCTCCAGACAGTCCTGTCTGCTCTCCTCCCAGGATTTCTCCTTATTAGAGAGGAAGTACAAACTGGAGTCAAAGTATCTCCATCCCTCCTGACTATGCTGCTCTGTTGAAGAGCAAAGGTGAACACATTGAGAAACTTAGCCAGTATCTCTATATTCATCAACCCAATGATATAAAATTACTGTTGATTTTACAGTTTGTATCTCACCTATCACAAAAGCTTTGACTGAAGATAGCCTTTCTCTTTAATCAGGTTGTATCTGGTCTGTAGCTGGTCTCTCCCTGCAGTTGCATTGATTTTATGAAGGGAAAAACTGCAACAAGTTATTCCATTTATCCTCAGAATCTTTGATGGCTCTGTTAGCTTCAAATTATAAACACATAGATACTAGGTAAAACACCTGGTAAATAGGCCTAGAAACCAGCACTTCTTACAACTAGGTGATAAGCAATTAACTTGGGCACGAACTCACAGTAGACAGAAAGGCCAATGATCCCAGCCAGTAGAACACACAACAGCCCCAGACACACTGCAGCAACTAGGAAGGGTCTCTTCCCTGAGCTATCAGGCTCTGTAGACACATAAAATATAATTGTATGGTCGGTCTGTCTGTGTGTCTGTCTGTGTTTGTGTGTTACCTGAGTGCTGGTCTCCTGGTCCATTATTAGGAGCAGTGTCTGCTGTCTCTTCTCTCTTGGTGCTGGTCTCACCGTCTCTCAGGGTGTCTGCACTGAAGTAAATATCCACAATCCTCTCCTCCATCTCACCTCTGTCAAACTTCACCTTCTTGTTCATATCTGGTTCAGCATAGATGACCTGAGACATCTTCAAAAACTTACTGTGTTTTCTGTCTATACTCAGGATCTGGTCCTATTGTTGACCCTGTGTCTGTTTCTGTCTCTGCTCTGAGTCTGAAACTGACTGTTTATGATGTCATCCCCAGAATTAAAGGGACATGTAAAAATAGGAAGATGAAGAAAGAGTAATGTTGTGTCTAATGTACTGACCTCATGTTGTGTCTACTCTACTGACCTCATGTTGTGTCTACTGTCTGACCTCATGTTGTGTCTACTTTACTGACCTCATGTTGTGTCTACTGTCTGACCTCATGTTTTGTCTACTGTACTGACCTCATGTTGTGTCTACTGTCTGACCTCATGTTGTGTCTAATGTACTGACCTCATGTTGTGTCTAATGTACTGACCTCATGTTGTGTCTACTGTACTGACCTCATGTTGTGTCTAATGTACTGACCTCATGTTGTAGCTAATGTACTGACCTCATGTTGTGTCTAATGTTCGGACCTCATGTTGTGTCTACTGTCTGACCTCATGTTGTGTCTAATGTACTGACCTCATGTTGTGTCTACTGTACTGACCTCATGTTGTCTCTAATGTACTGACCTCATGTTGTTTCTAATGTACTGACCTTATGTTGTGTCTACTGTAGTGACCTCATGTTGTGTCTACTGTACTGACCTCATGTTGTGTCTACTGTACTGACCTCATGTTTTGTCTAATGTACTGACCTCATGTTTTGTCTACTGTACTGACCTCATGTTGTTTCTAATGTACTGACCTTATGTTGTGTCTACTGTAGTGACCTCATGTTGTGTCTACTGTACTGACCTCATGTTGTGTCTACTGTACTGACCTCATGTTTTGTCTAATGTACTGACCTCATGTTTTGTCTACTGTACTGACCTCATGTTGTGTCTACTGTACTGACCTCATGTTGTGTCTACTGTCTGACCTCATGTTTTGTCTACTGTAATGACCTCATGTTGTGTCTACTGTCTGACCTCATGTTGTGTCTAATGTACTGACCTCATGTTGTGTCTAATGTACTGACCGCATGTTGTGTCTACTGTACTGACCTCATGTTGTGTCTACTGTACTGACCTCATGTTGTGTCTACTGTACTGACCTCATGTTTTGTCTACAGTACTGACCTCATGTTGTGTCTACTGTCTGACCTCATGTTGTGTCTAATGTACTGACCGCATGTTGTGTCTAATGTACTGACCTCAAGTTGTGTCTACTGTACTGACCTCATGTTGTGTCTACTGTCTGACCTCATGTTGTGTCTACTGTACTGACCTCATGTTGTGTCTACTGTACTGACCTCATGTTGTGTCTACTGTACTGACCTCATGTTGTGCCTAATGTACTGACCTCATGTTGTGTCTAATGTTCTGACCTCATGTTGTGTCTACTGTACTGACCTCATGTTGTGTCTACTGTACTGACCTCATGTTGTGTCTATTGTACTGACCTCATGTTGTGTCTACTGTACTGACCTCATGTTGTGTCTACTGTACTGACCTCATGTTGTGTCTACTGTACTGACCTCATGTTGTGTCTACTGTACTGACCTCATGTTGTGTCTACTGTACTGACCTCATGTTGTGTCTACTGTACTGACCTCATGTTGTGTCTAATGTACTGACCTCATATTGTGTCTAATGTACTGACCTCATGTTGTGTCTACTGTACTGATCTCATGTTGTGTCTACTGTACTGACCTCATGTTGTGTCTAATGTACTGACCTCATGTTGTTTCTACTGTCTGACCTCATGTTGTGTCTAATGTACTGACCTCATGTTGTGTCTAATGTACTGACCTCATGTTGTGTCTAATGTACTGACCTCATGTTGTGTCTAATCTACTGACCTCATGTTGTGTCTACTGTACTGACCTCATGTTGTCTCTAATGTACTGACCTCATGTTGTTTCTAATGTACTGACCTTATGTTGTGTCTAATGTACTGACCTCATGTTGCATCTAATGTACTGACCTCATGTTGTGTCTAATGTACTGACCTCCTCTTGTTTCTAATGTACTGTCGTCATGTTGTGTCTAATGTACTGACCTCATGTTGTGTCTAATGTACTGACCTCATGTTGTGTCTAATGTACTGACCTCATCTTGTTTCTAATGTACTGACCTCATGTTGTGTCTACTGTACTGACCTCATCTTGTTTCTAATGTACTGACCTCATGTTGTGTCTAATGTACTGACCTCATCTTGTTTCTAATGTACTGACCTCATGTTGTGTCTACTGTACTGACCTCATGTTGTGTCTACTGTCTGACCTCATGTTGTGTCTAATGTACTGACCTCATGTTGTGTCTAATGTACTGACCTCATGTTGTGTCTAATGTACTGACCTCATGTTGTTTCTACTGTCTGAACTCATGTTGTGTCTAATGTACTGACCTCATGTTGTGTCTACTGTACTGACATCATGTTGTGTCTACTGTACTGACCTCATGTTGTGTCTAATGTACTGACCTCATGTTGTGGCTAATGTACTGACCTCATGTTGTGTCTAATGTTCGGACCTCATGTTGTGTCTACTGTACTGACCTCATGTTGTGTCTACTGTACTGACCTCATGTTGTGTCTAATGTACTGACCTCATGTTGTGTCTAATGTACTGACCTCATGTTGTGTCTACTGTACTGACCTCATGTTGTATCTACTGTACTGACCTCATGTTGTGTCTAATGTTCTGACCTCATGTTGTGTCTAATGTTCGGACATCATGTTGTGTCTACCGTCTGACCTCATGTTGTGTCTAATTTACTGACCTCATGTTGTGTCTAATGTACTGACCTCATGTTGTGTCTACTGTACTGACCTCATGTTGTGTCTACTGTACTGACCTCATGTTGTGTCTAATGTACTGACCTCATGTTGTGTCTAATCTACTGACCTCATGTTGTGTCTACTGTACTGACCTCATGTTGTCTCTAATGTACTGACCTCATGTTGTTTCTAATGTACTGACCTTATGTTGTGTCTAATGTACTGACCTCATGTTGCATCTAATGTACTGACCTCATGTTGTGTCTAATGTACTGACCTCCTCTTGTTTCTAATGTACTGTCGTCATGTTGTGTCTAATGTACTGACCTCATGTTGTGTCTAATGTACTGACCTCATGTTGTGTCTAATGTACTGACCTCATCTTGTTTCTAATGTACTGACCTCATGTTGTGTCTACTGTACTGACCTCATCTTGTTTCTAATGTACTGACCTCATGTTGTGTCTAATGTACTGACCTCATCTTGTTTCTAATGTACTGACCTCATGTTGTGTCTACTGTACTGACCTCATGTTGTGTCTACTGTCTGACCTCATGTTGTGTCTAATGTACTGACCTCATGTTGTGTCTAATGTACTGACCTCATGTTGTGTCTAATGTACTGACCTCATGTTGTTTCTACTGTCTGAACTCATGTTGTGTCTAATGTACTGACCTCATGTTGTGTCTACTGTACTGACATCATGTTGTGTCTACTGTACTGACCTCATGTTGTGTCTAATGTACTGACCTCATGTTGTGGCTAATGTACTGACCTCATGTTGTGTCTAATGTTCGGACCTCATGTTGTGTCTACTGTACTGACCTCATGTTGTGTCTACTGTACTGACCTCATGTTGTGTCTAATGTACTGACCTCATGTTGTGTCTAATGTACTGACCTCATGTTGTGTCTACTGTACTGACCTCATGTTGTATCTACTGTACTGACCTCATGTTGTGTCTAATGTTCTGACCTCATGTTGTGTCTAATGTTCCGACATCATGTTGTGTCTACCGTCTGACCTCATGTTGTGTCTAATTTACTGACCTCATGTTGTGTCTAATGTACTGACCTCATGTTGTGTCTACTGTACTGACCTCATGTTGTGTCTACTGTACTGACCTCATGTTGTGTCTAATGTACTGACCTCATGTTGTGGCTAATGTACTGACCTCATGTTGTGTCTAATGTTTGGACCTCATGTTGTGTCTACTACTGACCTCATGTTGTGTCTAATGTACTGACCTCATGTTGTGTCTACTGTACTGACCTCATGTTGTGGCTAATGTACTGACCTCATGTTGTGTCTACTGTTCTGACCTCATGTTGTGTCAACTGTACTGACCTCATGTTGTGTCTACTGTACTGACCTCATGTTGTGGCTAATGTACTGACCTCATGTTGTGTCTACTGTTCTGACCTCATTTTGTGTCTACTGTACTGACCTCATGTTGTGTATACTGTACTGACCTCATGTTGTGTCTAATGTTCGGACCTCATGTTGTGTCTACTCTCTGACCTCATGTTGTGTCTAATGTACTGACCTCATGTTGTGTCTAATGTACTGACCTCATGTTGTGTCTAATGTTCGTACCTCATGTTGAGTCTAATGTACTGACCTCATGTTGTGTCTACTGTACTGACCTCATGTTGTGTCTACTGTCTGACCTCATGTTGTGTCTAATGTACTGACCTCATGTTGTGTCTACTGTACTGACCTCATGTTGTGTCTAATGTACTGACCTCATGTTGTGTCTACTGTACTGACCTCATGTTGTCTCTAATGTACTGACCTCATGTTGTTTCTAATGTACTGACCTTATGTTGTGTCTAATGTACTGACCTCATGTTGCATCTAATGTACTGACCTCATGTTGTGTCTAATGTACTGACCTCCTCTTGTTTCTAATGTACTGTCGTCATATTGTGTCTAATGTACTGACCTCATGTTGTGTCTAATGTACTGACCTCATGTTGTGTCTACTGTACTGACCTCATGTTGTGTCTAATGTACTGACCTCATGTTGTGTCTAATGTACTGACCTCATGTTGTGTCTAATGTACTGACCTCATGTTGTTTCTACTGTCTGACCTCATGTTGTGTCTAATGTACTGACCTCATGTTGTGTCTACTGTACTGACCTCATGTTGTGTCTACTGTACTGACCTCATGTTGTGTCTAATGTACTGACCTCATGTTGTGGCTAATGTACTGACCTCATGTTGTGTCTAATGTTCGGACCTCATGTTGTGTCTACTGTACTGACCTCATGTTGTGTCTACTGTACTGACCTCATGTTGTGTCTAATGTACTGACCTCATGTTGTGTCTAATGTACTGACCTCATGTTGTGTCTACTGTACTGACCTCATGTTGTATCTACTGTACTGACCTCATGTTGTGTCTAATGTTCTGACCTCATGTTGTGTCTAATGTTCGGACCTCATGTTGTGTCTACCGTCTGACCTCATGTTGTGTCTAATGTACTGACCTCATGTTGTGTCTAATGTACTGACCTCATGTTGTGTCTACTGTACTGACCTCATGTTGTGTCTACTGTACTGACCTCATGTTGTGTCTAATGTACTGACCTCATGTTGTGGCTAATGTACTGACCTCATGTTGTGTCTAATGTTTGGACCTCATGTTGTGTCTACTACTGACCTCATGTTGTGTCTAATGTACTGACCTCATGTTGTGTCTACTGTACTGACCTCATGTTGTGGCTAATGTACTGACCTCATGTTGTGTCTACTGTTCTGACCTCATGTTGTGTCTACTGTACTGACCTCATGTTGTGTCTACTGTACTGACCTCATGTTGTGGCTAATGTACTGACCTCATGTTGTGTCTACTGTTCTGACCTCATTTTGTGTCTACTGTACTGACCTCATGTTGTGTCTACTGTACTGACCTCATGTTGTGTCTAATGTTCGGACCTCATGTTGTGTCTACTCTCTGACCTCATGTTGTGTCTAATGTACTGACCTCATGTTGTGTCTAATGTCCTGACCTCATGTTGTGTCTAATGTTCGTACCTCATGTTGAGTCTAATGTACTGACCTCATGTTGTGTCTACTGTACTGACCTCATGTTGTGGCTACTGTACCTACCTCATGTTGTGTCTAATGTTCAGACCTCATGTTGTGGGTAATGTACTGACCTCATGTTGTGTCTAATGTTCGGACCTCATGTTGTGTCTACTGTCTGACCTCATGTTGTGTCTAATGTACTGACCTCATGTTGTGTCTACTGTACTGACCTCATGTTGTGTCTAATCTACTGACCTCATGTTGTGTCTACTGTACTGACCTCATGTTGTCTCTAATGTACTGACCTCATGTTGTTTCTAATGTACTGACCTTATGTTGTGTCTAATGTACTGACCTCATGTTGCATCTAATGTACTGACCTCATGTTGTGTCTAATGTACTGACCTCCTCTTGTTTCTAATGTACTGTCGTCATGTTGTGTCTAATGTACTGACCTCATGTTGTGTCTAATGTACTGACCTCATGTTGTGTCTAATGTACTGACCTCATGTTGTTTCTAATGTACTGACCTCATGTTGTGTCTACTGTACTGACCTCATGTTGTGTCTAATGTACTGACCTCAAGTTGTGTCTACTGTACTGACCTCATGTTGTGTCTACTGTCTGACCTCATGTTGTGTCTACTGTACTGACCTCATGTTGTGTCTAATGTACTGACCTCATATTGTGTCTAATGTACTGACCTCATGTTGTGTCTACTGTACTGATCTCATGTTGTGTCTACTGTACTGACCTCATGTTGTGTCTAATGTACTGACCTCATGTTGTTTCTACTGTCTGACCTCATGTTGTGTCTAATGTACTGACCTCATGTTGTGTCTAATGTACTGACCTCATGTTGTGTCTAATGTACTGACCTCATGTTGTTTCTACTGTCTGAACTCATGTTGTGTCTAATGTACTGACCTCATGTTGTGTCTACTGTACTGACCTCATGTTGTGTCTACTGTACTGACCTCATGTTGTGTCTAATGTACTGACCTCATGTTGTGGCTAATGTACTGACCTCATGTTGTGTCTAATGTTCGGACCTCATGTTGTGTCTACTGTACTGACCTCATGTTGTGTCTACTGTACTGACCTCATGTTGTGTCTAATGTACTGACCTCATGTTGTGTCTAATGTACTGACCTCATGTTGTGTCTACTGTACTGACCTCATGTTGTATCTACTGTACTGACCTCATGTTGTGTCTAATGTTCTGACCTCATGTTGTGTCTAATGTTCGGACATCATGTTGTGTCTACCGTCTGACCTCATGTTGTGTCTAATTTACTGACCTCATGTTGTGTCTAATGTACTGACCTCATGTTGTGTCTACTGTACTGACCTCATGTTGTGTCTACTGTACTGACCTCATGTTGTGTCTAATGTACTGACCTCATGTTGTGGCTAATGTACTGACCTCATGTTGTGTCTAATGTTTGGACCTCATGTTGTGTCTACTACTGACCTCATGTTGTGTCTAATGTACTGACCTCATGTTGTGTCTACTGTACTGACCTCATGTTGTGGCTAATGTACTGACCTCATGTTGTGTCTACTGTTCTGACCTCATGTTGTGTCTACTGTACTGACCTCATGTTGTGTCTACTGTACTGACCTCATGTTGTGGCTAATGTACTGACCTCATGTTGTGTCTACTGTTCTGACCTCATTTTGTGTCTACTGTACTGACCTCATGTTGTGTCTACTGTACTGACCTCATGTTGTGTCTAATGTTCGGACCTCATGTTGTGTCTACTCTCTGACCTCATGTTGTGTCTAATGTACTGACCTCATGTTGTGTCTAATGTACTGACCTCATGTTGTGTCTAATGTTCGTACCTCATGTTGAGTCTAATGTACTGACCTCATGTTGTGTCTACTGTACTGACCTCATGTTGTGTCTACTATCTGACCTCATGTTGTGTCTAATGTACTGACCTCATGTTGTGTCTACTGTACTGACCTCATGTTGTGTCTAATCTACTGACCTCATGTTGTGTCTACTGTACTGACCTCATGTTGTCTCTAATGTACTGACCTCATGTTGTTTCTAATGTACTGACCTTATGTTGTGTCTAATGTACTGACCTCATGTTGCATCTAATGTACTGACCTCATGTTGTGTCTAATGTACTGACCTCCTCTTGTTTCTAATGTACTGTCGTCATGTTGTGTCTAATGTACTGACCTCATGTTGTGTCTAATGTACTGACCTCATGTTGTGTCTACTGTACTGACCTCATGTTGTGTCTAATGTACTGACCTCATGTTGTGTCTAATGTACTGACCTCATGTTGTGTCAAATGTACTGACCTCATGTTGTTTCTACTGTCTGACCTCATGTTGTGTCTAATGTACTGACCTCATGTTGTGTCTACTGTACTGACCTCATGTTGTGTCTACTGTACTGACCTCATGTTGTGTCTAATGTACTGACCTCATGTTGTGGCTAATGTACTGACCTCATGTTGTGTCTAATGTTCGGACCTCATGTTGTGTCTACTGTACTGACCTCATGTTGTGTCTACTGTACTGACCTCATGTTGTGTCTAATGTACTGACCTCATGTTGTGTCTAATGTACTGACCTCATGTTGTGTCTACTGTACTGACCTCATGTTGTATCTACTGTACTGACCTCATGTTGTGTCTAATGTTCTGACCTCATGTTGTGTCTAATGTCTCGACCTCATGTTGTGTCTACCGTCTGACCTCATGTTGTGTCTAATGTACTGACCTCATGTTGTGTCTAATGTACTGACCTCATGTTGTGTCTACTGTACTGACCTCATGTTGTGTCTACTGTACTGACCTCATGTTGTGTCTAATGTACTGACCTCATGTTGTGGCTAATGTACTGACCTCATGTTGTGTCTAATGTTTGGACCTCATGTTGTGTCTACTACTGACCTCATGTTGTGTCTAATGTACTGACCTCATGTTGTGTCTACTGTACTGACCTCATGTTGTGGCTAATGTACTGACCTCATGTTGTGTCTACTGTTCTGACCTCATGTTGTGTCTACTGTACTGACCTCATGTTGTGTCTACTGTACTGACCTCATGTTGTGGCTAATGTACTGACCTCATGTTGTGTCTACTGTTCTGACCTCATTTTGTGTCTACTGTACTGACCTCATGTTGTGTCTACTGTACTGACCTCATGTTGTGTCTAATGTTCGGACCTCATGTTGTGTCTACTCTCTGACCTCATGTTGTGTCTAATGTACTGACCTCATGTTGTGTCTAATGTCCTGACCTCATGTTGTGTCTAATGTTCGTACCTCATGTTGAGTCTAATGTACTGACCTCATGTTGTGTCTACTGTACTGACCTCATGTTGTGGCTACTGTACCTACCTCATGTTGTGTCTAATGTTCTGACCTCATGTTGTGGCTAATGTACTGACCTCATGTTGTGTCTAATGTTCGGACCTCATGTTGTGTCTACTGTCTGACCTCATGTTGTGTCTAATGTACTGACCTCATGTTGTGTCTACTGTACTGACCTCATGTTGTGTCTAATCTACTGACCTCATGTTGTGTCTACTGTACTGACCTCATGTTGTCTCTAATGTACTGACCTCATGTTGTTTCTAATGTACTGACCTTATGTTGTGTCTAATGTACTGACCTCATGTTGCATCTAATGTACTGACCTCATGTTGTGTCTAATGTACTGACCTCCTCTTGTTTCTAATGTACTGTCGTCATGTTGTGTCTAATGTACTGACCTCATGTTGTGTCTAATGTACTGACCTCATGTTGTGTCTACTGTACTGTCCTCATGTTGTGTCTAATGTACTGACCTCATGTTGTGTCTAATGTACTGACCTCCTCTTGTTTCTAATGTACTGTCGTCATGTTGTGTCTAATGTACTGACCTCATGTTGTGTCTAATGTACTGACCTCATGTTGTGTCTACTGTACTGACCTCATGTTGTGTCTAATGTACTGACCTCATGTTGTGTCTAATGTACTGACCTCATCTTGTTTCTAATGTACTGACCTGATGTTGTGTCTAATGTACTGACCTCATGTTGTGTCTAATGTACTGACCTCATGTTGTGTCTAATGTACTGACTTCATGTTGTCTACTGTACTGACCTCGTGTTGTTTCTAATGTACTGACCTCTTCATGTTGTCTACTGTACTGACCTCATGTTGTGTCTACTGTACAGACCTCATGTTGTGTGTAATGTACTGACTTCATGTTGTCTAATGTACTGACCTCATGTTGTGTCTAATGTACTGACCTCATGTTGTGTCTAATGTACTGACTTCATGTTGTCTACTGTACTGACCTCGTGTTGTTTCTAATGTACTGACCTCTTCATGTTGTCTACTGTACTGACCTCATGTTGTGTCTACTGTACAGACCTCATGTTGTGTGTAATGTACTGACTTCATGTTGTCTACTGTACTGACCTCATGTTGTGTCTATTGTACTGACCTCATGTTGAGTTTAATATACTGACACACATGATGCTGATAAGTAGTGATTTTATTAATTTGCTCATACAAAATGCAGGGATCTACTTTTTCCCAATATCTTGCTCCTACTAGTTCAAAATCTCTGGCAGGATCAGGGCCAAGGCTGCAGGCACTTCATCCTGCCTAGGCTCAATTTCAGAGCAAACATTACTGGCGACCAAAACCACCTTGAGATTCTCAACAGGGCTAGCAGATGTATGGGATCCAAGATCCTCAACAGAGCTAGCAAAATGATGGGATCCAAGATCTTCAACAGAGGTAGCAATATGATGGGATCCAAGATCTTCAACAGAGATAGCAGAATGATGGGATCCAAGATCTTCAACAGAGCTAGCAGAATGATGGTATCCAAGATCCTCAACAAATCTAGCAGTATGATGGGATCCAAGATCTTCAACAAAGCTAGCAGAATGATGGTATCCAAGATCCTCAACAGAGCTAGCAGAATGATGGGCCCTTTGACAGGGCCCATGCCTACCTCTCTGACCTCTTTGACAGGGCCCATACCTACCTCTCTGACCTCTCTGACAGGGCCCATGCCTACCTCTCTGACCTCTTTGACAGGGTCCACGCCCACCTCTCTGACCTCTTTGACAAGGTCCATGCCCACCTCTCTGACCTATTTGACAGGGCCCATGCCTACCTCTCTGACCTCTTTGACAGGGTCCACACCCACCTCTCTGACCTCTTTGACAAGGTCCATGCCCACCTCTCTGACCTATTTGACAGGGCCCATGCCTACCTCTCTGACCTCTTTGACAGGGTCCACACCCACCTCTTTGACCTCTTTGACAAGGTCCACGCCCACCTCTTTTACCTATTTGACAGGGCCCATGCCTACCTCTCTGACCTCTTTGACAGAGCCCATGCCTACCTCTCTGACCTCTTTGACAGGGCCCATGCCTACCTCTCTGACCTCTTTGACAGGGCCCATGTCCACCTCTCTGCCCTCTTTGACAGGGCCCATGTCCACCTCAATGCCCTCTTTGACAGAGCCCATGCCTACCTCTCTGACCTCTTTGACAGGGCCCATGCCCACCTCTCTGACCTCTTTGACAGGGCCCATGCCTACCTCTCTGACCTCTTTGACAGGACCCATGTCTACCTCTCTGACCTCTTTGACAGGGCCCATGCCCACCTCTCTGACCTCTTTGACAGGGCCCATGCCTACCTCTCTGACCTCTTTGACAGGGCCCATGCCTACCTCTCTGATCTCTTTGACAGAGCCCATGCCTACCTCTCTGACCTCTTTGACAGGGCCCATGTCCACCTCTCTGACCTCTTTGACAGGGCCCATGCCCACCTCTCTGATGGGGCCCTTGATTTCTTCCTCTCCCTTGATGTCTATCCTGCTCCCTGTTTACACACACCCTTTTGTATGGTGACCAATTATGTTTACCACTATGTGAAATCAGTTAGCAATAATGAATAGTCATTATGGTTATCATACATGTAATTTAGAAGTTTAAACTTCACAAACAGTCCTCAAAATCCATATATAGTAGACAAACCAGTTTAAAATCTGGTTTAAAACCGGTTAAGTGATTAAGAAATGAGTGCAGTTGGATTAAGTGATGGTCAAATGTCTTTAAACAAAGGAGAATAGAATCAAATGGAAAGTCTTGTGAGCATTGCCTTGTGAAAGGCAATCACTTTTGATGAAAGGTATTTCTAGATGAAACACTGATGAGGTTTGGTGAAAAAGTTACTGTGTGATTATGTGTTGTAAATTTGAAAAAAACGGTGTTTTTGATGATCTGTTTTGAGTTGTGTACTAAGAGTTGTTGTGAAAATAGTAACAAAGCTATAAAAAAACAATATAACAGCAAAATGATCTGTTTTCATTGTGTCATGCACAAAGGAGATGTCCTAACCGACTTGCCAAAACTGTAGTTTGTTAACAAGAAATTTGTGGAGTGGTTTAAAAACGAGTTTTAATGACTCCAACCTAAGTGTATGTAAACTTCCGACTTCAACTGTATACATTCTGAAATGTAAAAAAATAACACAAATGGTAACATTTTTGGTTGATGCCCAATACTAAATACAGTCAAATGCATTTGTGAATTAAATCGCTTTATTGTTGAATTATTTAAGGCTCCTTTCTCTTCTCTGTGCTGGAGTTATTTTAAGAAAAAGTAGGCTATTGAAGGCAACAAATTGTTGCTTACTGAAACTCCCAAAGTCATCCAATTGTTACGATAAATATATGAATTTATTATTAACCCTGCATTATAATTGTATAAAAGCCTCAGATCTGTATTGATCTGCAAGTATTTTCATTTAGAGATTCCGGTAATCTCTTTGATGGTTCCTTTTATGTGTCTAACCAATTGTTTTAGGATTATTCACTATGGCAACCAACAAAATGTATTTCTTAGTTAGGTTGGCTTGTTTGCAGAATTCACAGCCTCCTAGCTTGTGAAAAACAAAATGCCTCCAGGCTGCCCATCACTACTGTAAATAATATAAAGAGTGGTTATAGAGGGTGCAACCGGTCAGCACCTTAGGAGTGAATGTCATTTGGCTTTTCATAGCCGAGCATTCAGAGGTCAAGACAGCAAGTTTGTGTGTGTGAGAGAGAGAGAGAGAGAGAGAGAGAGAGAGAGAGAGAGAGAGAGAGAAACACACACACAGTAGCACGTGTAATTAAGTTCCGAGAGCCGATCTGTTATCCAACGATTAGTTCAATATTAAAAACTGTCAAATGCTTCAAATATCCCCTCTGGTGGTCAAACTAGCACTAACTAGCATTAATGGCAGCAATGGCTGACACTTAAATAACCATAGAATTCTGCGGCAGCCCGCAAGTTGTGCTGCAGTCTGATGCAACTTTATTTGAACCAATCACATTCACTATGCCCTTGAGGCAGAGTTGCCCTCAGGGCAAGATTGAATACGGAAAACTGTCCCTAACCAATCTGCATTGTTGTTTGAGGTTTAGGATAAATCTCTATCACCTGTTCACATTCTTTTGACCAACCCTTTGTCCTTAAAAATATGTTGTTCTGCCCCTGAACAAGGCAGTTAACCCACTGTTCCTAGGCCGTCATTGAAAATAAGAATTTGTTTTTAACTGATTTGCCTAGTTAAATAAAGGTTAAAAAAAATATATTAAAAAAAATAATTATCTGCTGGTGAATAAGAGAAAAAGCATTTAGCATTTCAATAAACCGATGACCAATCCACAAACAACATAACAACTATTAAAAAACAAGACAGATGAAGATAATATATATTATAACAATATACACAAAATTAATGTAAAAAATGAAAAAAGAAAACAATGGAGCATATCTACAATATTTTATGTGTACTGCATAACTTTGCTCTTCAATAAAACATATTTGTTCATTGAGCACTATATTTAAAATAATTATAGATTGGGTTGCCAGAGGGTGGTGTCATGACCGATGACATCACAATGGTCTTAAAGCCAATTTGAACAATGGGTTAATGTGGATATCTATCAGTCTTCATTGGTTATTGACATGGCTTGTTTCTGCTGGTGCAAAAAGGTATGAAATCTGGTATTTTAATCGATAAACAACTACTTAAATTCTGGAGTAGTCTTTTTCTCTTAGACCTACTGGGAAGAGTACAAGTAAAAGTACATTCTGATTGACAACATACAAAGAAAGTGTACATGAAATGTACATGAAGATCGTGGCTTTTGCAAATGTCACTCAATGTAACCTGTCTATATTGTGTACTTTGAGGTTTAGAATAGATAGCTAAGTTCCTCTCATTTAGGCCTACCTCTTCCTATTCTTACGACCCCCCCTCTTCCATTGGCTGGGGATCGGGGGAAAAAAGCATTTAGCACAATCACATTTTCTGATCAACAGAAAAAACATCAGAAAGGAAATTCAATTGATGTGGAGCAGAAGACAAGAAAGAAAAAGGAGAGTGGCACTTCATCCCCCTCTCCGATTCCAACTGACCGTTCTGAACGGAATGCCTCCGCCACCTCTGACCCCTCACCCTCTGACCAACTCTCCTCCCTCCATCCACCTTCCTCTCCTGTTAAATGTTCCTCTCAGCCTTGCTCTCCTGATAAACAGCCCTCTGTACCCCAGTCCCCTGCCAAACACACTTCCCCAGTGAAGTCCTCTCCAGTGGTGTCCCGCCCTAGTTCTCACTCTCCTACCAACCCTCTGGACTGTCATGGAGACACCAGCCAAGAGGACGCAACAGTCAGGTAATTCAAACAAAAAGTACAGTGCCATCCTAGAGTCTCTTTGGAGAGTTGGGTTTAGAGCTACAAGACCAGGGCCAGTGTTTATCAAGAGTATGAGCGCTAATCTAGTATCAGGTCCTCTCTGTCCATAATAATCTGATTTATTATGATCTAAAAGGCTAAACTGATCCTAGATCAGACTCCTACTCTGAGACGCTTGATGAACACAGTCCCAGAGAGTTATTTTCCTCAAGCTGTATTAGGCTCTTCTATCCACATCTAGTGGATAAAGAGAGTACTAAGCTATTGCCCTGGTCTACTTGCAACACTGCATTTATATGTACAGCAGTACATGCATAACTACTCAGACTGTGTTTATAGTACAGTATAGTATTTAAGAGAGAGACTGTGTAGAGTGATACTATCTCTGCTTTGGAGACTTTAGACCTGTTTCTCTCCTTCCTCCAGACCTCTGTCTCTTCAGGAACACTCTAGCCCAAGGCCCCAGAGGCCAGTCTCAGCCGCCCGAAGCGTGACTCGTCCCAGGGCCAGCTCAGCCACCAGTGGGTCAGAGGAGACCCAGGGGGCCAGAGGAGAACAGGGGGCACTGGTCAACATGGAACTTCTTGGGTAAACAACAACACACCACAAATGCTTTGAATATAAGTTCTTTATTGTTTAGAGATCAATGTCTGGTATACTAAGGGGATAGGGCTTACTATCAAACATGTCAGTTTTATTAGATATGTATAAACCCATGAATTATGGCAATCTTGGTCTAAAGGACATCCACTTCTTTGTGTACTCACGTAATTACATAGAATTTATCCCTGACTAAGACGGCTGCCATTATCATCACTTTATAGAGTTATGAATGTTTATGACATAGGCCACTCTGTGTCTAGGATATTGTATATCTATGTGTGTACTGATGGCTGCTTCTTCTTCACAGGTTGCCTAACATTGGCAACACTTGCTTCCTTAACGCAACCCTGCAGTGCCTCCTGGTCCTGCCTTCCTTCTCAAAGGAAATCCTGCACCAGGAACAACTCTGGAGCTCCTCCCCCCTTCTCCAACCTGCTCAGGTAAGGCAAGGCTCAAAAGCAGACACACCCCCACCCACCCACTATTCGTGGTCATAAATTAAAGAAGGGACCCACTCTTTTCACGCCACTTCTATAGAAAGTGATTGTTGTAGCAGGTTAGGAGAGCATATTCACTAACCCTGACCCTTTTCCTAACCTTAACCACTTCATATTCTGCTGTGAATTGTATTTTTGGTTTATTTTCCAGTTTCTTTTATTTTCGGAATATTCATAACCCAGAGGAACAACAATGACACAGTGATTATGATGTAGGCATTTATAGGCCAATTTGGAAAGTGTAGAATGACTACATTACCCATAATGCTCATTGACTGAACGTTCCACATTACCGTGGAAAATTTGGTAGTTTTTTTTAAATGCTCTGGAAATGAGAGCAGTATCCAAACCGAATATTTTAGGAGAATAAACAACACATTTTTGTTGTTTGCTGCATTGTCCGTCCTCAAAAGTGAAATTGCGTTGAATCGAATTAATAATGTTTAATGATGGGGTGCCGCTAGATCAAACATAGTTGGATATACTCATCTGCCTCTTCAGGCGAAAGCCAGTAGGTTGACACCATCCAGTCAGCTGCTAATTTAGTCTCTGTCTCCCCTACAGGTGTCTGTCTGATGTGCACCGTTCGGGTCTACCTGACAGTGGCGCAAACCAGGCCTCAAAAGCAGACCTGATGTGGAAGGTCAAGTAGTCCTTGTCGGGATATGATTTGAAGTATCTGGGGGACACGCAACAGGTTACTGAGGCACTGCTCTATTCTGTATGAGCGCTCTTTTTGCAAGGGTTTATGTTATCTTCATCATTTGCTTTTATCTTGGTAAGTTTCTTTCTCTTCCTCATCATAGGACGCTCACGAGTTACTTGTGAATATGCTGTGCCAGCTGAAGGAGGAGGGCATGATACTGAAGACGCTCGGGGTGAGCTATACCTGCCCTGTTTCCCAGCTGGAGTTCCAGCTTGTGTCGGTGCGCACATGTACCAGGTAAGAGCTCCCATTGGTTGTAATGTATCTACTGAGAACATGATCTTTCTACAAATAATATTACAAAACACATGGCAAAACAGACACATTGTAGCGACCTGAAACAGACACATACCTGATGCATTTTTCTTCTTTGTCCTGCTTCTGAAGCTGTGGGCGCGAGTCGTCCACCAGAGAGGACTACAACCACCTCTCATTGGACTTCAGCCCTGAGCGCACCTTGCTGAGCAGCCTAGCACTGGCTTTCAAAGTCAGCACTTAGGGCTCAGCCCTGGGTGTAGAGACTAACACCCAGGGCAAGCTGCCCACAAACTCAGAATACGCTGTCTTATTATTGTAGTGGTATCCTTCATTTTGTAATGCTTTTGTTTCTAACCCAGGGCGAAAAGGTTGAATTCACATGTAAGGGCTGCAAAGGCCTCCACGCCTCAAAGGTGGAGCAGTTCCACACACTGCCTCTGTGAGTTGTCCCTTTATAACCTCTCATAGGACTAGCAGTGTTTAATGAAATGAGTGGTCATTGTGTCCTGAGCCTTTAGGAGTAGTTACCTTCCTGAGCAGGTTTTAGGACTTAGGGATGAGCACAACCAAACAAATTTCACTTGTCTGTTATTTTGTTGGTTGGTTTCATTGTCTGTCTGTTCATCTCTTTTCCTCTCGGTCATTGGGCAGTGTGCTGGTTCTGCATCTGAAGAGGTTTGGAGGACCTGGGGGGTTGGAGAAGCTGGAGGCTCCTCTTTTCTTTCCTTCAGAGCTGAGGCTCTCCACCCTCTGTGGGGACATGGTGCCACACCTGCACAGTGTCCTCACCAACCAGGCCCCCAGCATCCAGGTGTCCATCCCCCAGACCCTCGCCAGCCAAGTCACCAGCCCACCTGGAGAGGCCAAAGACAGTGCCGTCTGCTGTTCAGGTAGGTCATGGCACCACATCACTATTCTTTCTCCAACACCACACAAACCACCCACTCCCAAAACGGTCCTGCAGACAGAAGCTGGAAGCTGCAAATTAAAATGTTTCTTTAGTGATGTATGGGAGCTGTTTTAGTCCAGAGAAATTCTGACAAGTGACCATGTTTTCACAGCTCTTTATATGTATATTTGACCCCTTAGATTCAAATGACAAGGAACCAGGGAAAGTGTTGCAGACAGCCTCAGTGGTGAGGAGAGAGATGGAGAGTGAAAAATAAGTTATGACAGAACACTGAGAAAGTTATGAAGAGTACACAATGTAGTATACCTCATGCAGTAGACCAGTAGTGTAGTAGACTGAAGACAGTGTAGTGAAATGAAGAGGAAATGAGAATCCTATGATCACTTGTGTTTTCTTACAGAAGCAGCAGCCAGTGAAGTCAGTGAATGGTTACTACCAGCTGACTGGCGTAGTCTCTCATTTGGGAGGCTCTGCAAACTCCGGTAAGTAAATACCTTAAAACACACACATGCAGATGCACAATACACATGACATAGGCTGAATTCCAAATCAATCCCTTCTCCTCGGCTCTCAATTTGAGCGTCCACGTGCGCCTCTGCCGTATACACAAGTCTCCCAAAGCTGAGGGAGTGAAATTATCGAGGGTGATAATTCTTTTCTTAGCCAGATGGACAGGGGTATGGAACAAAATGACAAATAATTTGTCGACTGCAAATTGACTGTAAGAAGCCCAAACAGGTATAATATTTGACTAATTTCAAACCTTGCTTACATTTATGTACAATCCCGTCTCTTTATTGTGCGTGAGAATCATTTTGAACAGATTTCCAAAATGAAAATCACTTGGAGCTGATTTGCTGCTGTTTTTTTACAGTCTTTTAACAATTACATTTTATTGGGTCAGAAAGCATGGGGGGGCCAAATAAAATCACCCGTGGGCCAAATTTCTCCCTCGGGCAGCCATTTGGGAACCCTTGTGTAGGGGATAATTAGACCCTCCAATAGCCACTTGACCAAGCGAGCAAGGCTGCAGGCTTCAGAGCGAAGTTCCATCCCGACAAGCACAGCAATATGTTTAGAGTTTGCACAATTTAATTCAAAAGAATGGAGAGGCCTGCCTAATTATATGCCACGTGTATTTGTTTATCTCTGATTTCAAATCTTGACACATGAAACAAATAAACAGTTCATTTGGGAGGTATTTTTACTGTTACAACACACTCCATTACACACAATAGCCTGGCCCTTGACCTCTAGTCTGTCTTCCTTGTTCCACAGGGCACTACATTAGTGACATCTTGACTGCCAGTGGAAACTGGTTATGCTGTAACGACAGCCAGGTGTCAATGTCCAATGAAGCCACTGTGCTGAGGACCAGAGCCGGAGTGCTTACATGCTCTTCTATATGTTCAGGTACTGCTTACTCTTGCCATCTATTTTCTTGTGTTGCTATATGTGTACTGTATGTACAGTACATGGTTCCTTTCACCCTTCAGGGCAAGAGAGCCGGAGGCCCCAGCACACAGGGCCTAACAGGGCCACCAGCACCAGCCCCAGCCTAAACAGGGGCAGCCCCTTTACCAGCCTCCGAAACACTCAGACCTGCCTCAACAGGGGTAGTACCAGGCCCAGCCTCAACAGGGGCAGAACCTGGCCCAGGCCCAACAAACTCAGACCTGCCTCAACAGGGGCAGCACTCGGCCCAACATCCGACCCCACATTCATGCTGCTCAAGGAAGACTTGCTCTTCAACACTAGCATGAACATTATTATCAGTAGCGTATGTCATAAATATCTGCCCTTGTTTTGACTACTTTTGACTAATGTATAAAGCGCATGTAAAAAATAAAATAAAGTATACACACTAAATGTACTGCCCTCTGGGTTATCTATGGGATTTTGGGCCAGGACGTGACCAGGGGTGTTTTTGTTCTATGTTAGTTTTCTATGTTGGGTTTTGTGTTGGTTCCCAATTAGAGGCAGCTGTTAGTCGTTGCCTCTAATTGGGAATCCTATTTAGTTTGTTCCCTTCCCCACCTGCCTTTGTGGGTTATTGGTCTGTTAATGCATATGTTAGTGCTTTACTGATGTTACGGTCTGTTATTCTTTATTGTTTTGTAGTTGGTTCCATTTTGTATTAAAAACGTGGAATGCTATGCCCGCTGCGCCTTGGTCCAGTTCTTCCTCAGATCGTGACACTGGATGCTTTAAAAAAAGAATGAATAACCAGACCTGGGTGGAATAGGGTTCCCGCTAGCGGGACAACTTCCGGTGAACCTGGAGGGCACGCAATTCAAATAAATAATCACAAAAATTATGGATATGAAACATTTAGGAACATACATGTGTCTTATATAGGTTGAAAGCTTAAATTCTTGTTAATCGAACTGCACTGTTAGATGTATTTTCCCACCCGGAACAGGTTTTATAAATTTACAAATGGTGATTAAATAGTCACTAACTTTTTGAAAATATTCCTCTGATTTGTCATCCAAAGGGTCCCAGCTATAAAATGTAGTGTCGTTTTGTTAGATAAAATCCTTTATATCCCAATAAATCAGTTTAGATGGCGCCATCAATTTGTGTAATGCACTCATTCAACATGCAGAGAAAGGAATCCAAAAATCTACCACTAAACTTTGTTAAAACAAGTCAAAATACGTTTCTTTTGACTCCTCAGATACCCTAAAATGTAATCAAACTATAATATTTCATACGGAAAGAAGTATATTCAATAGGAAATCAATATTAGCAGGTGCATACACAAATTTCCTATAGTGTGTCCCAGTGCTGAAATTATTCTTACTCGTTTTATAAGAAACAAGCCTGAAACCTTGAACATAGAGTTCTGACACCCTGTGGAAGCCATAGGAATTGCATACTGGGAGCTAGATGTAATTGTTTCCCTATACTTTCCATTGTCATTCCATGGGTTCTCAAAAGAAAAATACATTTCCGGTTGGTCTTTCTTTGGATCTTTTCCTACCATATATATTGTGTTATAGTCTCCTACATTATCTTAACATTTCTACGAACTTCAAAGTGTTTTCTTTCCAATGGTACCAATTATATGCATATCCTGGCTTCAGGGCCTGAGCAACAGGCAGTTTACTTTGGGCACGTCAGTCAAGCGGAAATTGAGAAAAAGGACCCTTAGCCTGAAGAAGTTTTAAATACTATTTTAATTCTGTCAAATACTTTGAGCGTTTGGGACAATTCTATTGGTTCCATTAAGCCAGGCAAGCTCAACCAAGCACAGCTAAAGTATCTGGGTTGTATTCATTAGGCACCAACCAGAAGAAAGCAAACGGAAACAGGGAGTGACTAACTGTACCTGTCCAATAAGAAAAACATGCTTTCATTTGCGGTTGTAAAACATTTTGCTATGGCGTTCCCTAATGAAATGTGACCCAGGTCTGCTAATAACCACCAACCACTGACAGACATACAGACAGACAGGAAGCTGTTATTAAAGGAATTCAGTAGAATGGCTAAATATGAGTTGGCACAGCAATGCATGCTGAAATCAACTGCAATTACAATGCAATAGGTGTTCCAGCAATAACTTCCCTAAACTTACTGTGTCCTAAATGGAACCCTAGTTCCTATATAGTGATGGACCCTGGCCAAAAGTAGTGCACTATACAGGGAATATGGTGCCATTTGAGACGCACACGCAATGCCATTATTCCCATTCTATGTAGGCCTTATGTACTGCATCTGTCTTGAAAACACAGGCCACTTTTCATCCATGGATATAAAGTCACCACAAGTACAACAGGGCGTGTATGAAGAAAAAGGCTTCATTTTAAACTTCAATCATACATTTATAATCTGTTCAGTTTCTGAATTTGTTAAAATTAGGTGAAGGTTAGGGTCAAGGTAAGGGTCAGTTTGGGGTTTTGTCTATAATCTGCTTGTCAATGGGTTGCTGGTCAGAAAAGTCCCTCATGATGGGTATAATACCTACTTTTATAAGTGTTTGTCTCCCCCTACTGGCTGTGTTCTACAAGCTCAGTTTCTTCCTTCTATTACTGTGACCTTGACCAATAGATTGATAGATAGAGGACTCATCTGTATATCTGTGATGCGTCTGTGACAGTATGGGCAGCACCATTGAGGCTACAACCTATAGGAAAACCCACCCAGTTGACAACTTTGACTACTTTAAAATGGTGGAAGGATGGTGGAAGCCCAGATTTGTTTCTCGGAGGAGAGGAAGTAGAAACTGGAATCAAACTATATCCATTCCTCTTGACAATGCTGCTCTGTTGAAGAGCAAAGGTGAACACATTGTTTTTGGAAGATTATTTAAGATCCAACCCATCATTCTGGTGTTGTCACTGAAGATATGAGCTATGAGTATGAGCTATGGACTCACAACCTGGATTTGAAATTGTGTTTTTACATTGGATAAAAGTAGAGACTCAGAGCTACAAAATGATATATAAACTACTGCATTTGAGGAACAATGGGAAAGAAATTCTGCTTTGAAAGTTGATTAACTTGTAAACTCACTTTTGAGAAAATGGCCTTTGAATGGTGCAAAATGATATAGAAACTACTGCATTTGAGGAACAATATCCAGGTCACACTGTTTTAAGTATCCAATCACATTCAATCACTAAGCTGGTAGACCTTGTAAAAGAATATTGTTCCTTTTATTTATTCATCTGTGACTTTGTTATTCTTATTATTAAAGTGATAAGTATAGGTTAATAATTTGTCCCGCTTTTTTTGTATTGAGTTTAAGCCAATGGCAAATCATGTTTCTAATAAAAATAATGAAGAATCATTTTCCAGAGTACAGTATGTCTACATACTCTCCTCTAAATCTAAACACACCAATTATTTGTCTTCTTCTTCCCCCTTATGTCTCTCTCTCTGACACTAAGGCTCTATCTCAATTAGCATTTCCTAGATTCCTCTCCTCCTGTCTCCTCTCCTCCTATCTCTTGTCCTCCTATCTCTTGTCCTCCTATCTCCTGTCCTCCTATCTCCTCTCCTTCTCTCCTCTCCGCGTATCTCCTCTCCTCTTTTCAACCCTATTAGAGGAGGTCCAAGGTCACTCCCCTAGCATTCCATTCTCCAATGTGTTTTAAGACTGTAATATCACTATTTCACCTCTATTGTGAGTTAATCTCTCACTTTAACCACTATATGGAATCATCACTTTAACATGAACATAACAACTAGAGAGAGAGAGAGAGAGAGAGAGAGAGAGAGAGAGAGAGAGAGAGAGAGAGAGAGAGAGAGAGAATGTTTGTTACTGGGGGTTATTGTTACACCACTTTCTCACAAATACACCTCTCTCTCTACATCTCACCCATCACGACTGAAGATGCCTGAAGATTTCTCTTCAGTCAGGTTGTTGTATCTGGTCTGTACCTGGTCTCTCTATTGTCAGGTTGTTTTATCTGGTCTGTAGCTGGTCTCTCTCTGCAGTTGTGTTAGTCTTATTAAGGGAAAAACTCTGTGGCAAGATGTTCATTTTATCCTCAGAATCTTTGATGGCTCTATTATCTACAAAGTATAAACACATAGTATACTAGCTAAAACACCAGGTAAATAGGCCTAGTAACCTGCACTTCTTACAACTAGGTCAAACGCAATGAAAATGGACACAAAGTCACCATTATTAGTCAGTTGTACAACTAAATGCCTTCAACCGAAATGTGTCTTCCGCATTTAACCCAACCCCTCTGAATCAGAGAGGTGCGGGGGGCTGCCTTAATCGACATCCACGTCTTCGGCGCCCAGTGAACAGTGGGTTAACTGCCTTGTTCAGGGGCAGAACGACTGATTTTTTCCTTGTCAGGATTCGGGGATTCAAACTTGCAACCCTCCGGTTACAAGTCCAACGCTCTAACCACTAGGCTACCTGCCCCTCTGTGGACAGACAGTCCAATGATCCCAGCCAGTCGAACACACAGCAGCCCAAGACACACTGCAGCAACTAGGAATGGCCTCTTCACTGAGCTATCAGGCTCTGTGGACACATACAAGAGACTTATCTTTTTTTTGTCTGTGTGTGTGTGTTACTTGAGCGCTGGTCTCCTGGTCCATTATTAGGAGCAGTGTCTGCTGTCTCTTCTCTCTTGGTGCTGGTCTCACCATCCGCCAGGGTGTCTGCACTGACGTAGATATCCACAATCCTCTCCTCCATCTCACTTCTGTCAAACTTGACCTTCTTGTACATATCTGGCTCAGCATAGATGACCTGCGACATCTTTAACAATGCCTGGGTCTTTCTTTCTATGTAGGTCTACTATACATTAAGTCTCTGCTTCTAGAATGCATGTGGTGTCTTCCAACATGGAGGCGTCGTACGTCAACTGCAAGCCCTCTATATGTTAAGTCTCTGCTTTTAAGTGATATCTCTGTCTCTGAGTCATCTGTGTGTCTCTGTCTGTGTCACCGCTGTAGGTACTTCTTGGGAAGTATCAACAAAATGACACGGGTAGTTGTGTCTAATACAAAAAAACAGAAAAAGTTTGCGTACTTGTGTGCATATTTGTGTGCTTGTGAGAGATTGTTATAGTGTTTATTGTTAAACCATTTTCTGCTGCATGAATAAATCATTCCATGTCTCTACATGGTTATCTTGTCCAGAGTATATCTCAACACAGTCCTCCTGCCCAGGGAATGGGACTTGCTATTTGTGATGATGGACAGGACACTATCATACCAGGAAGATATAGATCATAGAGGGGAAGTGGAGAACAAAGGCTAGCTGTTAACATATGTGACCCGATTCAGGAAACTAGGAGTATGTCGCAAGTCACGACTTCACAGGAGAGCCGTTTGAATGTAAAACATATTTGTTTATGAAAATGCGTTTTTTGGCAGAAATGCCTTCTCTAACATGTGAACTTTCATGTGCCTTAATAACAAACTTGTATGCCATCTGTAAATACGAATAAAGTTGTTCAATTACGAGACTTGTTGGTAAGCCACAGAAAAAGTCGGCAACCTTCCCACTAGCCATAATTGGCTGAGATAATGAATGGACTGGACATGCCGAGAGACGAGTTCAAATTGGTCTGCCATGTAGAAGGCTTCTGTCTATTTGAGCTCTTCACCCTGTGTAGGTAAGCCAGTCGAACACGTCTTGAAAATGTATTGTATTGTGGAGCTGCGTAAGTGTTGCTCTCCACTTTCTGGAGGATCAAGTTTTGAAATCAATGGAATTAGATTATGATAGCTAACGAGATGGAGCAAACACCAGTCTCCGGATTGCATTTTCAAACTAGGGGCAACCGTGGCATGACATTCCTGACAGGTAGACGTGTCCATCATGCATGATGATGTATACAGGTAAGGTAGTCTAGAGTTAGCTAGCTACATTTTCAGATATTACACATTTTTTATTTTGACAGAAAGTGGTTTCATTTCAAGCTAAAGTGTACTGCTAGCTAGCTAACGTTAGCTGGCTGGCTCCCTAGCTGACATTTAATACTCGTATCCCAGAGCCTTTGCTTTTCTAGTTAGAGCCTAATGTTAGCTAGCTAACATTGAACCTTGTTGTTTAGTTCCCAGCACTGTGGCATTGTTGGCACTGTTCATTGTTGTTTATCTAGCTAACTTTAGCTGGCTGGTTCGTTAGCTAATGTTACGTGACACGTGTACAACACCCGTTGTATATAGTTGGTGTGAGTAAACATCTGCAAAAAAGCGTAATGAAGTTGTTGCCAGCAGAGCTGGTTAGGCTGTTTTAATGTTATCCAGAGGTAAACAAATCATCGGCTAGACTGTCAAGTGTGCTCTCCAAGACTGAAACGAGATGGGTGTGGCTAAAGCTTAAGAGGGTGTGAATGATGGTGAATGGGTGTAGACAAAGAAGAGCTTTCCCATTGTTCCTCAAATGCAGTGTATGATATACCATGTTGTAGCTCTGAGTCTCTACTTTTATCCAATTTAAAAACACTATTTCAAATGTTGTACATAAGACCGAATCCAGGTGGTGAGTCACATATATTCAATATAATATGTAACAGCCTCAAGATAATTCAGAAGTTTCCAGAACTCCCCCTTCCTTTCACCTTTCTGCTGATTTGGACCCTCTGTTTACTCCCAAACATACATCAACATGTTCAGGAGGTCCAGGACTACAAACATGGGTCATTATAATGTCCATACAATGGATGTGACACTACAAACTGCTTCAAGTGGATATTGAGGGTGAGTAGCCTTAACCAGTGAAGATGAGATGACAGCAACCACCGGGGCTCTCCTCTACATGATATGTAATATACAGTTGAAGTCAAAAGTTTACATACACCTTAGCCAAATACATTTAAATTCAGTTTTCACAATTTACAATTGAATCCTAAAATTCCCTGTCTTAAGTCAGTTAGGATCACCACCAAGAATATGAAATGTCACAATAATAGTAGAGAGAATGATTTATTTCAGCTTTTCTTTCTTTCTTTCATCACATTCCCAGTGGGTCAGAAGTTCACATACACTCAATTAGTATTTGGTAGCATTGCCTTTAAATTGTTTAACTTGGGTCAAACGTTTCAGGTAGCCTTCCACAAGCTTCCCACAATAAGTTGGGTGAATTTCTGCCCATTCCTCCTGACAGAGCTGATGTAACTGAGTCAGGTTTGTAGGCCTCCTTGCTCACACACGCTTTTTCAGTTCTGCCCACAAATGTTCTATAGGATTGAGGTCAGGGCTTTGTGATGGCTTCTCCAATACCTTGACTTTGTTGTCCTTAAGCCATTTTGCCACAACTTTGGAAGTATGCTTGAGGTCATTGTCCATTTGGAAGACCCATTTGCGACCAAGCTTTAACTTCCTGACTCATGTCTTGAGATGTTGCTTCAATATATCCACATAATTGTCCTACCTCATGATGCCATCTATTTTGTGAAGTGCACCAGTCCCTCTTGCAGCAAAGCACCCCCACAACATGCTGCCACCCCGTGCTTCACGGTTGGGATGGCGTTCTTCAGCTTGCAAGCCTCCCCCTTTTTCCTACAAACATAACGATGGTCATTATGGCCAAACAGTTCTATTTTTGTTTCATCAGACCAGAGGACATTTCTACAAAAGTACAGTCTTTGTCGCCATGTGCAGTTGCAAACCGTAGTCTGGATTTTTTATGGCGGTTTTGCAGCAGTGGCTTCTTCCTTGCTGAGCGACCTTTCAGGTTATGTTGATATAGGACTCGTTTCGCTGTGGATATAGATACTTTTGTACCTGTTTCCTCCAGCATCTTCACAAGGTCCTTTGCTGTTGTTCTGGGATTGATTTGCACGTTTTGCACCAAAGTACGTTAATCTCTAGGAGACAGAACGCGTCTCCTTCCTGAGTGGTATGACGGCTGCGTGGTCCCATGGTGTTTACACTTGCGTACTATTGTTTGTACAGATGAACGTGGTACCATCAGGCGTTTGGAAATTGCTCCCAAGGATGAACCAGACTTGTGGAGGTCTGCAAGTTTTTTCTGAGATCTTGGCTGATTTCTTTTGATTGTCCCATGATGTCAAGCAAAGAGGCACTGAGTTTGAAGGTAGGCCTTGAAATACATGTCAAAGGTCATCTATGCTGAGCCAGATATGAACAAGAATGTCAAGTTTGACAGAGGTGAGATGGAGGAGAGGATTGTGGATATCTACGTCAGTGCAGACAGCCTGAGAGACCAGCACCAAGAGTGAAGAGACAGCAGACACTGCTCCTAATAATGGACCAGGAGTCCAGCACTCAGGTAAAACACACACACAGACACACACAAAACATACCAATATATTGTATGTGTCCACAGAGCCTGATAGCTCAGGGAAGAGACCCTTCCTAGTTGCTGCAGTGTGTCTGAGACCCGTCCTAGTTGCTGCAGTGTGTCTGGGGCTACTATGTGTTCTCCTACTGGCTGGGATCATAGGCCTGTCTGTCTACTGTGAGTTTGTGTCCAAGTTCATTGCTTATCACCTAGTTATAAGAAGTGCTGGTTACTATGCCTATTTACCTGATGTTTTACCTAGTAACTATGTGTTTATACTTTGTAGATAACAGAGCAATTAAAGATTCTGCAGAGAGCTACAACAACCTGACTAAAGAGAAAGACCATATTCAGGCTAAGCTTTTTGTGATAGGTGAGATATAACTGTGATTAATTAGAAGTAAAATCAACGGTAGTTATATATCAATGGGTTTATGAGTGTAAAGATAGTGGCTAAGATTCTCAATGTGTTCACCTTTGCTCTTCAACAGAGCAGCATTGTCAGGAGGGATGGAGATATTTTGACTCCAGGTTGTACTTCCTCTCTACTGAGATGAAAACCTGGGAGGAGAGCAGACTGGACTGTCAGGGGAGAGGAGCAGACCTGGTGATCATTAACAGCAAAGAGGAACAGGTGGGTGAGAGAGAGAGAGAGAGAGAGAGAGAGAGAGAGAGAGAGAGAGAGAGAGAGAGAGAGAGAGAGAGAGAGAGAAAGAGAGAGAATTCTTTTCATCCGTACACTAATACTTGGGCAGTATTTTATGACAGAATGACATCCTTTTTATCTTTCTCAACAACAGACATTTCTCTTCAACCTCCACCTGAGAGCCTGGATTGGTTTGACTGAACCTGTTACTGAGGGGACCTGGAAGTGGGTGGATGGTACATCACTGACCACAGGGTGAGAGATTTGACCATTTTACCTTGTGATATACAAAAAGAACAATAATAAATTGCTTCTAATCATGTTCATACAAATGTATGTTTCTACTCATGGATGTCATTCCATGAGAACTATAGATGTATTATATATTTTTTGATTTAAATGTCATTATAGAAAAAATAAATATCATAGTAAATGGCCCATTCTTGATAATGGTATGATCATCTTACAGAGTGTTTCTTTAAAACTGATAAAACATAGGACTATGTCTATAATTGAGGAGAATGTTTGTACCACAGCGTCTGACTGTCTGGATCTCTGTGTTGTTTAGGTACTGGGGGGCAGGACAGCCTAATAATGGTGGTCCGTTATCTTGGAAGGAGGACTGTGCTGAGATATACTATGGACAAGATAACCCTGTAAAGACATGGAATGATTACAAATGTGGCACAAATCACAACTGGATCTGTGAGAAAGCGGTGTAACTTCAACAGTTACGTGTTGTTATTATGTTGATGGTTGGACACAGAACTGAATGGTTAAGGGATGATTCCACCTGGTGGTTAAAGTGAGAGATGAACACACCTAAGAGGTGAAATAGGGCTCTTTCTCAATGAATAATTCCACAATTGAGATAGAGCCTTAGTGTCCAAGAGAAACATTGAGTAGGAACAGAACATTAAGAGATTGAGGAAGAGATAAATAATTATTGTTATGTTTAGATTTAGAGGAGAGTATGTAGATGTATTGCACTCTGTAAAATGATTCTTCATTATTTTTATTAGAAACATGTCATGTGATTTGCCATAGACTTATGCTTATTAAAAAAAAAAGTGGGTCCAATTATTAACCTATGTCTATCACTTTAACATTGAGATGAACAAAGTCAGCTTCCTGATTGAATGTGATTGGATACTTAAAACAGTGTGACCTGGATACACACAGAGGGCAGAACAGTGAGGAAAGAGGAAACATTATGCTAATGTGGCCAGGAAGAGCTGTGGACAGGATACTATGTACAGGTCCATAGATAAACAACCAGAATCTCAGAACACTGGTAAGTACACCGTAGTCATAGAGACACACACATGGTTGTCTAAACCAATGGTTTTTATCCCTCCACTTGCCACACAAACTGTTAACCTTAAGATAATGAGGTTGGTCAATGTCCAATGCACACAAGTCTTCCAAACTCAACTGAGTAAGATAAACCTTAACAAACAGATTATTCATATTTTAAAAACAGAACACTCGTCTTCCAAATGATGGTGTCTTACTTCACAAGGGAAAGGTTTTGAAACAGTCATTAAAATGATTTATGTGTGGAAATTGATACATGAAATGGTTCATACTATGTGTCCCAGGTTAAATGTTCTGAAGTGTTGGAGGCTCCTAAGGTGTATTTTAGGATGTATACTAACTGCTGAAAGTTATTTCAGTGTTCATGTAGTCCTGCGTACTGTAACTGGCCACTGTCTACTTCCTGTTGCTGTGAAAACTTGTATGGTTAACAACCACATGCACGTCCCTCTCAACAGGAAGACAGATGTGGGTGAGAAACCAGCACTTTAAAAGTGCAGCTATTCTTATTTTGTCATTAACAGCTGATACAGAAAGAAAATCTTTATATTTGGGATCACTCATTATGGGGTGAATTCTCTCTTCCACTTAAGTCACATTTTAAAATAGGCCAATTATGATCCTAGGATTGGCCAAAGAGTAACAAGTAGGCTGGCTAACCAGAGAAATAAGAGGAAACTGTGGCCGTCAGAGTGAGATGGGAGGGAGGGAGGGAGAGCAGTAGCAGGGTTAGTAGCATCCTGTATCTGTGATATCAGAACTCAATCTATCAACCACAATGAGGAGAGAGCTGTCTCGTTCCAGGCCGACTATATTGCAGTTGAGTTGCAAGCATAAACAAATGCACATCAGATTGCTATACCATATGATGTGGTTAACTGATGTGTTAAACACCAATCCAGGCATTGTGAGATCTGGCAGGCGACTTCAATGTAGTCAATCTGGAACGTGGCCAATGTCTTGAGTGGGGTTGAAGGAGAGAAAGGGCGGGACTTGGTAATGAAGGAAGGTTTCAGCAGCAGGGAAAACACTACGTAATCTATTTTAGAATAAAGCTGTAACGTAACAAAATGAAGTGAAGGGGTCTGAATACTTTCCGAATGCACTGTACAGTACATGGTGTTTGGTGGCCAGTCAAACTCTGGGGAGAAGATTCCCCTAGGTATAGATCTTTGATCAGCAATCCCTAACCTTAACCATTTGTGGTGGAAATGCAAAACTTACTCAAGATCAGCATCTAGTGTCCACTTCAGTTGAATTACATGTTTAAAACTGATGAGCACTGTGGGAAACAAACGTGTTTAGTTTAGAACTAAGGCTGGCTAAAGTCATGTGGTGGCCAGTGTTTCTCATCCATTGTGGATGACTGATAGAGTTCCACTATCTTCAATCACACAGATGCAGGACAGTGCGAGGGGACACAGCTACAGACGGATATTAGAGTTGAGGTTAGAAGTAGAAGTTACTGTATTTGACCACAAGTGTGTTAAGATGTCAGAGGGAGTCTATGAAATCTCAGATGGATTTGAAGACAATGAGCCTGATGCAATGAAGAATACAGACATTGATGGCCAATCATATGCCAACGTAAGAGACTTCAAGTCCAGTCCAAGAGATGGAGTCCAGTCCAAGAGATGGAGTTGTTGCTTCAGGTAAGATTGCATGAACACACACACACATACACACAATAATAATCAGGTGAGATTACCCTGTAGTACTATTGCTTTATGTGTCCAAATCCTGGATGATACAGTAAAACACATTACCATAGATCTTACTTTAATCATTTGTGATTCAGTACATGTTCAGTGGTGGAAGAGACCCTCTGGAGTTGCTGCAGTGTGTCTGTGGCTGCTGTGTGTTCTCCTACTGGCTTGGGTCATAGGCCTGTCTGTCTACTATAAGTTTAGTATGTTGTCACTGAGTAGCTGTTATAGAAATTTTGTTCTCAATGTTCATAAACTGAACTTCAATTAAACAACTCCGTCTGTAACCCAGAATTTGTAAGATACTGGTTGAAATAAGACAGACAGGAGCCCAGTCTACAATGGTCAAAGGTAAATTGTTTAATTCACGCGAGAGCTCTGAGCTCTAAAAGGTGTACACAGTCTTTTATATGGTACAATGTCCAATCATGTCCCCACATCAGTTTCTGGAATGTAAACCAGTAACAGAGACGTATTACCAATGGCCAATGTCTTGAGTGGGGTTGAAGGAGAGAAAGGCCCCACCATATTCCCCACCCTTTCCAGGAAATAGTGTTTTCCCACAGTACCCATTCATTCCTTATCACAATCTTTGTGTCACGATTATCTTCCCTCGGGACAGACCAATGCGCAGCGACGTAACCAGAATACATATTTATTAATAAACGGGACGAGACGGAACAAAACAATAAACGATGAACAAGACGTGAACCCTAACGCTAAATCCTAAACTGGACACTGAGATCTAAACCTAAACACGAATGGCAGAACCTAACTAAACACGAATGGCAAAACCTAACTAAACACGAATGGCAAAACCTAACTAAACACGAATGGCAAGAACCTAACTAAACACGAATGGCAAGAACCTAACTAAACACGAATGGCAAGAACCTAACTAAACACGAATGGCAAGAACCTAACTAAACCTGAACGACAAGAACCTGACTGAACACGATAACCATAACCTAAGCAATAACCCACAAAACTAAAGTGCAAACCCCAAACATATATATGGTTCCCAATTAGAGGTAACGAGACTCAGCTGCCTCTAATTGGGAACCATTATCCCAACATAGAAATAGACACCATAGAACACAAGAAACCCCTACACCAAAGCAAAACTAAACCCTCCAGCCTGTGCACTCAGGCCTGGACGTTACAGTACCCCCAAAGCGCGGACTCGGACGCCAAAAGTCCACGGGGGGGTCTTCGGGTGGGTCCCTTTGTCCCAGGTGGGGGCTCCGGTGCCGGCCGTGCTGGCTCGAGTTCACGCACCGGAGGCCCCGGACCATTCCCTGGAAGTCTGGTGCGTGGAGCAGAAGCTGGGCGTACTGGACTCATGATGTTCACGGGAATTCTGGTGAGTGGAGCTGGAACTGGCCGTACTGGACTCATGATGCTCACCGGAACTCTGGTGCGTGGAGCAGGACCTGGCCTTACCGGACCCACGATGCTCACGGGGACTCTGGTACGTGGAGCAGGAACTGGCCGTACTGGACTCGTGATGCTCACGGGAACTCTGGTGCGTGGAGCAGGAACCGGTCGTACTGGACTCGTGATGCTCACTGGAACTCTGGTGCGTGGAGCAGGAACTGGCAGTACCGAACTCGTGATGCTCACTGGGACTCTGGTGCGTGGAGCAGGAACTGGTCGTACTGGACCCACGATGCTCACGGGAATTCTGGTGCGTGGAGCAGGAACTGGCCGTACTGGACTCGTGACGCGCACTCTGGTGCGGGGAGCGGGAACAGGCCGTACTGGGCTCGTGACGCGCACTCTGGTGCGGGGAGCGGGAACAGGCCGAACTGGGCTCGTGACGCGCACTCTGGTGCGGGGAGCGGGAACAGGCCGAACTGGGCTCGTGACGCTCACTCTGGTGCGGGGAGCGGGAACCGGCTGTACTGGGCTCGCTAAGCGCACGGGGAGCCTGGTGCGCGGAGCCGGAACAGGGCGTGCTGGACTCTCTAAGCGCACGGGGAGCCTGGTGCGGCGGGCGGAACAGGACGTGCTGGACTCTCTAAGCGCACGGGGGGCCTGATGCGTGGAGCAGGGACAGGACGTGTTGAATCCACAACACGGACATGGATCGTGGAACATGGAACAGGTACATGGCGTGTTGAATCCACAACACGTACTGGGATCTTGGAACTCGGAACAGGGACTGGACGTGTTGACTCCACAACACGAACTGGGATCTTGGAACGTGGAACAGGGACTGGACGTGTTGACTCCACAACACGAACTGGGATCTTGGAGCGTGGAACAGGGACTGTACGTGTTGACTCCACAACACGAACTGGGGACCTGATGCGGAGAGCAGGCACCACTCTTCCAGGTAGCACACTGACCTTGACCTGACCGATGAGTGGAGCTGGAATCTCTCGGACTGGGCTGTGGATTCGCACCGGAGATTCTGCCCGTAGGACCGCAGGATATCTTGGTTCCAAAAGGCGCACTGGAGACCTGGCGCGCAGAGCTGGCACCACTCTTCCAGGTAGCACACAGACTTTGGCCTGACCGATGAGTGGCGCTGGGATCTCTCGCACTGGGCTGTGAACACGTACCGGAGACACTGCCCGCAGAACCGGTGCAGGATATCCAGGTCCCAGGAGGCGCACTGGAGATCTGGCGCGCAGAGCTGGCACCACTCTTCCTGGCTGCACACTCAGTCTAGCCCGACTGATGATTGGAGCTGGAATCTTTCGCACCGGCCTCTGAATTCGCACAGGAGAAACCGTGCGCAAAACTGCATAGCATGGTGACCTCTCCGTGCGACGCTCTCCCCAACGCTCTCTCCACAAAGCACGAGGAGTTGGCTCAGGAGTCCCTCCTGAACCGGCCAACCTCCTCGTGTGCCCCCCCCCAAAAGCTTTTTGGGGCTGCCCTTCGGGCTTCCTAGCCCGGCGAGGTCTGACAAACTTGCCTCTTACAGGGTCCCATGCTCCATTCAGGTCCTCACACCTGCACCGCTCAGCCGCCGCTGCTTCCAGTTCCTCTCTTGGAGGGCGATACTCTCCGGGCTGGTCCCAATCTCCCCCATTGAACAACTCCTCCTCCCAAGGCCTGAACTCCTGGGTCTCTCGCTGCTTGGTCTTCTTTTCGTGGTGTGTTATTCTGTCACGATTATCTTCCCTCGGGACATACCAATGCGCAGCGACGTAACCAGAGTACATATTTATTAATAAACGGGACGAGACGGAACAAAACAATAAACAATGAACAAGACGTGAACCCTAACGCTAAATCCTAAACTGGACACTGAGTTTTAAACCTAAACACGACTGGCAAAACCTAACTAAACACGAATGGCAAAACCTAACTAAACACGAATGGCAGAACCTAACTAAACACGAATGGCAAAACCTAACTAAACACGAATGGCAGAACCTAACTAAACACGAATGGCAGAACCTAACTAAACACGAATGGCAAGAACCTAACTAAACCTGAATGGCAAGAACCTGACTGAACACGATAACCATAACCTAAGCAATAACCCACAAAACTAAAGTGCAAACCCCAAACATATATATGGTTCCCAATTAGAGGTAACGAGACTCAGCTGCCTCTAATTGGGAACCATTATCCCAACATAGAAATAGACACCATAGAACACAAGAAACCCCTACACCAAAGCAAAACTAAACCCTCCAGCCTGTGCACTCAGGCCTGGACGTTACACTTTGCAACATAAGTCAACTTTGGACAGCTCCTAACCGTTCCTCCCGTCCCTAGGACCAGAAGCCTTCCCACATATGTCTGATTAGAACTAAGAATGCTTTGTTCTCACAGATACTCTCTAGGTCAAATTGTACCAGCCTGTTCCACTCTCCACAATATTCATTTCTAGACACACACATTAATTGGACTACCATTTTGCGTTATAACCCTATCTCTATTGCATACATTTTCAGAATGGAATATTCTTAGATTTAGTCATAAACATAAAATCTATAACAGTAGCCTATTTAATCATACTTAATCATCAATGATGTGGTAGTTACACGTTTGAATAACTTTTCACTTTTACAGATGGAGTCATTAGTCATCACGTCTCAACAGAGAGAGACCAGCTTCAGACCAGTAACACCACATTGACTAAAGAAAGAAACCAGCTAAAAACTGAGAATGGTTTTCTTAGTGGGAGGCTTTCCAATCTCAGTGGGTAAACCTACAATAATAAGAGAGAGGGAGAGAGAGAGAAGCTATGGGTGTACAGGGAGTAGATATGATCAATCATGTAGGTATGTATTTATCATTCTCAACAACAGAAATGTATCTTCAACCTCAACAAGGGAGTTTGGATTGGTCCGACTGACTCTGTTACTGAGAGACCTGGATATGGGTGGACGGCGCCCCACTGACCATCACAATGTAAAATACTACTGCTCTAGTAACACTGATCACAGTGTAAGGAGTAAGACTGATTCTCTGTGTTGTTCATACTCTAGGTTCTCCATACTCAACTGGTGGACCAACACTGACAACAGAGTAAGAGATAACTACTGTTACAGTAAGGCTCCAATTTTCAGTTCGTTCAAACATTATTTATAAAGGTTATTGTCATCGTTGGCAGCAGTGAACAAAGATGAAACATGTCTGTATATTATTTAGGATTGTGATGTTCTAACTGTGATGTCTGACTGTTTTAATCCTGTAGGTACTGGTATTAACCATGATATCTAACTGTTTTAACCCTGTAGGTACTGGTATTAACCATGATATCTGATTGTTGTTAAGCCTGTAGGTACTGGTATTAACCATGATATCTGACTGTTGTTAACCCTGTAGATACTGGTATTAACCATGATATCTGACTGTTTATAACCCTGTAGGAACTGGTATTAACCATGATATCTAACTGTTTTAACACTGTAGGTACTGGTATTAAACATGATATCTGACTGTTTTAACCCTGTAGGTACTGGTATTAACCATGATATCTGACATTTTTAACCCTGGAGGTACAGGTATTAACCATGATATCTGACTGTTTTAACCCTGGAGGTACTGGTATTAACCATGATATCTGACGGTTTTTAACCCTGCAGGTACTGGTATTAACCATGATATCTGACTGTTTTAACCCTGCAGGTACCGGTCTACACCACATTAGGCTGATAATGGTGGTGGCAAACCAGAATATGGTGTGTTGAGATACGTAATGAACAGAGTTCTCTAGAGGCACGGAATGACTTGTCATGTGACAGGAAACTCAACTGGATTTGTGAGAAAGTGATTTAACATCACCATGACAACACAACGTCTCTCTCTCTCTCGCTCTCTCTCTCTCTCTCAAACCCACACACACACCCTCACACACACATGCACGCACGCACAAGCGTGCACACATACGTACACGAAAACACGCGCATGCAAACAAACCTATTGTTGTATTTGTATGTAGTATGATATTAATAAAAGTTTTGCTCATTTCCTGTTTGTAGCTTCCTGTGGACCAGTAGTTATGTATCACACATCATCAGATACAATTAGAAGTTAGTACATTTGACTTTGTGCGAACACATCATTTCTAATTCAAACATATCCTACAGATATTTAAATGCTCCAATTTAGGCCTGGTGATAACATTCTCAACAGTACCAAACCACCATTACATACACTGTATAGGAGTTGACTGTATCACCAATCAATGAGTACAGCAGAGATATCAAAGGGTGTCAAAGCATATTACTTAATAATCTTTGACAGTCAATATTTGTTGTCAAGTTACATATAAGCACAATATCAAATGCTCATATTTGACTGTTGTTCCCCTATATGGTCCCAAAAGAGGGAAGTTAAGTGGATATTCTCAGTCGTTCAACCAGCTGTCACTCAAAAACTCCTTGACCAATCAGGTTCATTAAGAGAGAGGGCGGCAGATAGCCTAGAAATTAAGATCGTTGGGCCAGTAACCGAAAGTTTGTTGCTTCTTCAAAACGCGAGCCGACTACGTGAAAAATCTGTCGATGTGCTCTTGAGCAAGGCACCCGAATTGCTCCTGTAAGGCTCTCTGGTTAAGAGCTTCTGCTAAATGACTAAAAGGTAAATGTAATGGAGAGCCACGGTGGTTTCTGTTGTCATCTCATCTTTACTGGCTAAGGCTACTCACCCTCAATATCCACTTGGAGCAGTTTGTAGTGTCACATCCATTGTATGGACATTATAATGACCCGTGTTTATAGTCCTGGACCTCCTGAACATGTTGATGTATATTTGGAAGTAAACAGAGGGTCCAAATCAGCAGAAAGGTGAAAGGAAGGGGGAGTTCCGGAAACTTCTGAATTATCTTGAGGCTGTTACATATTATATTAAATATATGTGACTCACCACCTGGATTCGGTCTTATGTACAAAATTTGAAATTGTGTTTTTTACATTGGATAAAAGTAGAGACTCAGAGCTACAACATGGTATATCATACACTGAATTTGAGGAACAATGGGAAAGCTCTTCTTTGTCTACACCCATTCAGCATCATTCACACCCTCTTAAGCTTTAGCCACACCCATCTCGTTTCACTCTCGGAGAGCACACTTGACAGTCTGGCCGATGATTTGTTTACCTCTGGATAACATTAAAACAGCCTAACCAGCTCTGCTGGCAACAACTTCATTACGCTTTTTTGCAGATGTTTTCTGACACCGACTATATACAATGGGTGTTGTACACGTAACGTTAGCTAACGAACCAGCCAGCTAAGTTAGCTAGATAAACAACAACGAACAGTGCCAACAATGCCACAGTGCTGGGAACTAAACAACAAGGTTCAATGTTAGCTAGCTAACATTAGGCTCTAACTAGAAAAGCAAACGGCTCTGGGATACGAATAATAATGTCAGCTAGGGAGCTTGTCAGCTAACGTTAGCTAGCTAGCTAGCAGTACACTTTAGCTTGAAATGAAACCACTTTCTGTCAAAATAAAAAATGTGTAATATCTGAAAATGTAGCTAGCTAACTCTAGACTACCTTACCTATATACATCATCATGCATGATGGACACGTCTGCCTGTCAGGAACGCCATGCCACGGTTGCCCCTTGTTTGAAGATGCAATCCGGAGACAGGTGTTTGCTCCATCTCTTTAGCTATCATAATCTAATTCCATTGATTTCAAAACTTGATCCTCCAGAAAGTGGAGAGCAACACTTATGCAGCTCCACTACACAATAAAAAAAAATTCAAGCCGTGTTCAACTGGATTACCTACACAGGCTGAAGAGTTCAAATAGACAGAAGCCTTCTATATGGCAGACCAATTCGAACTCGTCTCTCGGCATGTCCAGTCCACTCATTATCTCAGCCAATTATGGCTAGTGGGAAGGTTGCTGGCTTTTTCTGTGGCTTAACCAACAAGTCTCGTAATTGATCAATTTTATTCGTAATTACAGATGGCATACAAGTTTGTTATTAAGGCACATGAAAGTTCACATGTTAGAGAAGGCATTTCTGCCAAAAAACGCATTTTGATAAACAAATATTTTTTACATTCAAACGGCTCTCCTGTGAAGTTGTGACTTGCGACATACACCTAGTTTCCTGAATCGGGTCACATATGTTAACAACTAGCCTTTGTTCTCCACTTCCCCTCTATGATCTATATCTTCCTGGTATGATAGTGTCCTGTCCATCATCACAAATAGCAAGTCCCATTCCCTGGGCAGGAGGACTGTGTTGAGATATACTCTGGACAAGATGACCATGTAGAGACATGGAATGATTTATTCATGCAGCAGAAAATGGTTTAACAATAAACACTATAACAATCTCTCACAAGCACAAAAGTATGCACACAAGTACGCAAACTTGTTATATTTTTTTGTATTAGACACAACTACCCGTGTCATTTTGTTGATACTTCCCAAGAATTACCTACAGCGGTGACCCAGACAGAGACACACAGATTACTCAGAGACAGAGATATCACTTAAAAGCAGAGACTTATAGAGGGCTTGCAGTTGACGTACGACGCCTCCATGTTGGAAGACACCACATGCATTCTAGAAGCAGAGACTTAATGTATAGTAGACCTACATAGAAAGAAAGACCCAGGCATTGTTAAAGATGTCGCAGGTCATCTATGCTGAGCCAGATATGTACAAGAAGGTCAAGTTTGACAGAAGTGAGATGGAGGAGAGGATTGTGGATATCTACGTCAGTGCAGACACCCTGGCGGACGGTGAGACCAGCAACAAGAGAGAAGAGACAGCAGACACTGCTCCTGATAATGGAGCAGGAGACCAGCACTCAGATAACACACACACACAGACAAAAAAAAGATAAGTCTCTTGTATGTGTCCACAGAGCCTGATAGCTCAGTGAAGAGACCCTTCCTAGTTGCTGCAGTGTGTCTTGGGCTGCTGTGTGTTCTACTGGCTGGGATCATTGGCCTGTCTGTCCACTGTGAGTTTGTGTCCATTTTCATTGCTTATCAACTAGTTGTAAGAAGTGCAGGTTACTAGGCCTATTTACCTGGTGTTTTAGCTAGTATACTACGTGTTTATACTTTGTAGATAACAGAGCCATCAAAGATTCTGAGGATAAAATGAACATCTTGTCACAGAGTTTTTTCCCTTAATAAGACTAACACAACTGCAGAGAGAGACCAGCTACAGACCAGATACAACAACCTGACAAAAGAGAGAGACCAGCTACAGACCAGATACAACAACCTGACTGAAGAGAGAGAGAGAGAGAGAGAGAGAGGTGTAAGTGTGAGAAAGTGGTGTAACAATAACCCTCAGTAACAAACTATCTCTCTCTCTCTCTCTCTCTCTCTCTCTCTCTCTCTCTCTCTCTCTCTCTCTCTCTCTCTCTCTCTCTCTCCATAGTCCATAGTCCATAGTCTCTCTCTCTCTCTCCATGTTAATGTTAAAGTGATGATTTCATCTAGTGGTTAAAGTGAGAGATGAACTCACAATAGAGGTGAAATAGTGATATTACAGACTGTCTTAAAACACAATGGAGAATGGAATGCTAGGGGAGTGACCCTTGGACCTCCTCTAATAGGGTTGAAAAGAGGAGAGGAGATATGCGGAGAGGAGATAGAAGGAGAGGAGATAGAAGGAGAGGAGATAGGAGGACAGGAGATAGGAGGAGAGGAGACAGGATGACTGGAATCTAGGAAATACTAATTGAGATAGAGCCTTAGTGTCAGAGAGAGAGAGATAAGGGGGAAGAAGAAGACAAATAATTGTTGTGTTTAGATTTAGAGGAGAGTATGTAGACATACTGTACTCTGGAAAATGATTCTTCATAATTTTTATTAGAAACATGATTTGCCATTGGCTTAAAGTCAATACAAAAAAAGTGGGACCAAATATTAACCTATACTTATCACTTTAATAATAAGAATAACAAAGTCACAGATGAATAAATAAAAGGTTAGTGCTTAGTGATTGAATGTGATTGGATACTTAAAACAGTGTGACCTGGACACACACAGAGGGCAGAACAGTACTGAGAGGAAACACACACACACAGTGCTAATGAAGGGTGAGAATAACTCACAACCTTGACTGTACAAGGGACAAAGTGTAGGTGAACAATGGCAACACCATGCACCAGTAGACCTGTCTGCTACATACCCACACACTCATGCATAGTGTCTAATGGGGTCTCCACCCGTTCCCTCTCTGTTCTCTGTCTGTGGTCCACAGCAGGTGACAGGACTGTTTCACAAGGCTCTATCAACCAATAAGAAGGAGACTTGATATGTGTCCTTAATGGCACCCTGTTTTCTATACAGTGCACTACATGGGACGCAGGCTTGTAGACCAGACAGTAGTGTATAACGTCCTCTCCTTCCCTTGTTCATTCTGTTAAATGCCACATTTCTTCCTCTTTTTAATGTTTTTGGAAGGTTATTTATGATCCAACCCTTCACTCTGTGGTTTTCACCACAAAGAGGAAGTTAACAAGATATGAGTTTTACATGGGATGCTTCTCAATCCACCCCATCCACCGATGTCGCCCGTCTGCATCTGCCGTGGAAGGTGGCAGAGCTACAGCTGTGTTTGTCAGACCATGAGACATCCTGAAAATATCTTCTCACAGTAACAGGCAGTAGCGTCCGAACGGATTGGTCTACACCTCTTTGGAAAGGTGACTCTCACGAAAGCATACATGTTGGTTGCTTTGCTCTAGAATGCCCACAAGCCTCGTCTGAAGGTAGCCCGGTACAGGTTAAAAACAATTATGGAAGTATACAAAACATTAAGGACACCTTCCTAATACTGAGTTGCACCCCCTGCCCTTTTGCCCTCAGAATAGCCTCAATTCGGACTCTACAAGATGCCGGAAGCGTTCTACAGATGGCCCATGTTGACTCCAATAATTGCAACAGAAGTGTCAAGTTTGCAGGATGTCCTTTGGGTGGTGGACCCTTCTTGATACACACAGGAAACTGTTTAGTGTGAATAACCCAGCAGCTTTGCAGTTCTTGACACAAACCTGTGAGTCTGGCACCTACTACCGTTCCCCATTCAAAGGTAATTAAATATGTTGTTTTACCTATTCAAACTCTGAATGGCACATGTACACAATCCATGTCTCAATTGTCTCAAAGCTTAAAAAATATTATTTAATCTGTCTCCTCCCCTTGATCTACACTGATTGAAGTGGATTTACCAAGTGACATTAATAAGGGATCATAGCCTCCACTTGGAATCACCTGGTCAATCTATGTCATGGAAAGAGCAGGTGTTCATAATTGTTTGTACACTCAGTGTACCTTTGTGACCCGATTCAGGAATCTAGGCGTATGTCGCAAGTCACGACTTCACAAGAGAGCCATTTGTGTCACATATGCTCCTACAACGCCCCCTACTGCTCCTCCTGTGTCCCCTTGAACTGCCGCCACTCCCGAGGGACTCTCTCCCCCTCTCTCTCTCGCTCTCTCTCTCTCTCTCTCTGTGATTGTGTGGGCGGAGACAGGTGTGCTGGATTCAGAGCAGATCCCCACCAGCTGCAACCTGTTCCATAATAAAGACCTCTACAAATACTCAGTCCTGCCATTTCCACACGGCCAGGTTGTAATCTCTGCTCAGTCAGTCTACGTTTCTAGCCGTTTGTTACTATTCAGATCCTGTTGTGCCTGTTTCCCTGTCTGATGCTGTTTCCTCGCCGCTACAGTTCTGCCTGCTCTGACTCTGGTGCCTGTCTCCTGTCCCATGTCTCGTCATCCTGCTACTCTGTCCTGGATTCCTCACTCTACTACTCCCTTGGATTCCATCCCCGGACCTGCTTACCCTGTTTCAACCCCTCTCGCTCCAGCCTCAGCCTCCGCACCTGGTTTCCAGCAACCCTCCCGAGCTTCCCCTGACCTGCACTCCATCTTCCCCCTGTGTTTCAATAAATACCTTGGTTACTTCATCCCGTCTCCTTGTCCGAGTCTGCTCTTGGGTTCCCCTATTCCACATCGCATAACAATGTGAGCGTTAATATTATTTTTTTTATCAAATTGCGTTTTTGGGGAGAAATGCCTTCTTTAACATGTGAACTTTCATGTGCCTTAATAACAAACGTGTATGCCATCTGTAAATACAAATAAAACTGTTAAATTATGAACCTTGTTAAGCCACAGAAAAAGTGGGTGCAACCTTCCCAATAGCCATGATTGGCTTAGCTAATAAGTGGGCTGGACATGCCGATAGATGAGTTCAAATTGGACTTTGAGCTGGTCAGTCTGTTGTTAATCATGTCGAACGCGGCTTTAAAAAATATATATATATTGTGTAGTGCAGCTGCATAAGTGTTGCTCTTCACCTTCTGGAGGATCACGTTTGGAAATCAGTGGAATTAGAATATGAAAGCTAAAGAGATGGAGAAAACACCTGTCTTCAAACTAAGGGCAACAGTGGCATGACATTTCTGACAGGGAGACATTGTTTACCTAGCTGTTAGTGTACTGTTAGCTAGCTAGCTAACGTTAGCTGGCTGGTTCCCTAGCTGACGTTATTATTCGTATCCCAGAGCCATTTTCTTTTCTAGTTAGAGCCAAATGTTAGCTAGCTAACGTTGAACCTGGTTGGTTATCTCCCAGCACTGTGGCATTGTTGGCACTGTGTTAATTGTTTTACTAGCTAACGTTAGCTGGCTGGCTCATTAGCTAACGTTACATGACGTGTGTACAACACCCGTTGAATAAGGCCGGTGTCAGTAAACGTCTCCAAAAAAGCGTAATGAAATTGTTGCCAGCAGAGCTGGTTAGGCTGTTTTCATGTTATCCAGAGCTAAACAAATCAAGGGTGAGCTCTGAACGCTCCAAGAGATAAACGAGATGGGTGGGAATAAAGCTTAAGAGCGTGTGAACGATGCTGAATGGGTGTAGACAAAGAAGAGCTCTTCACTAGATACCAAAACATTCAAAGGCCATTTTCTCAAAAGTGAGTTTACAAGTTAATCAACTTTCAAAGCAGAATTTCTTTCCCATTGTTCCTCAAATGCAGTAGTTTATATATCATTTTGTAGCTCTGAGTCTCTACTTTTATCCAATGTAAAAACACAATTTCAAATTTTGCTACATATAACCGAATCCAGGTTGTGAGTCCATAGCTCATAACTCATATCTTGTTAACTTTCTATTTGCAGTGACAACACCAGAATGAAGGGTTGGATCTTAAATAATCTTCCAAAAACAATGTGTTCACCTTTGCTCTTCAACAGAGCAACATTGTCAAGAGGAATGGATATAGTTTGATTCCAGTTTCTATTTCCTCTCCTCCGAGAAAAAATCTGGGCTTCCACCATCCTTCCACCATTTTAAAGTAGTCAAAGTTGTCAACTGGGTGGGTTTTCCTATAGGTTGTAGCCTCAATGGTGCTGCCCATACTGTCACAGACGCATCACAGATATACAGATGAGTCCTCTTATCTATCTCTATTGGTCAAGGTCACAGTAATAGAAGGAAGAAACTGAGCTTGTAGAAAACAGCCAGTAGGGGGAGACAAACACTTATAAAAGTAGGTATTATACCCATCATGAGGGACTTTTCTGACCAGCAACCCATTGACAAGCAGATTATAGACAAAACCTAAAACTGACCCTTACCTTGACCCTAACCTTCACCTAATTTTCACCTAATTCCGAAACTGAACAGATTATAAATGTATGATTGAAGTTTAAAATGAAGCCTTTTTCTTCATACATGCCCTGTTGTACTTGTGGTGACTTTATATCCATGGATGAAAAGTGGCCTGTGTTTTCAAGACAGATGCAGTACATAAGGCCTACATAGAATGTGAATAATGACATTAAGCGTACGTCTCAAATGGCACCATATTCCCTGTATAGTGCACTACTTTTGGCTGTATAGTGCACTACCATCACTATATAGGAAATAGGGTTCCATTTGGGACACAGTACGTTTAGGGAAGTTATTGCTGGAACACCTATTGTATTGTAATTGCAGTTGATTTCAGCATGCATTGCTGTGCCAACTCATATTTAGCCATTCTACTGAATTCCTTTAATAACAGCTTCCTGTCTGTCTGTATGTCTGTCAATAGTTGGTGGTTATTAGCAGACCTGGGTCACATTTCATTAGGGAACACCATAGCAAAATGTTTTACAACCGCAAATGAAAACATGTTTTTCTTATTGGACAGGTACAGTTAGTCACTCCCTGTTTCCGTTTGCTTTCTTCTGGTTGGTGCCTAATGAATACAACCCAGATACTTTAGCTGTGCTTGGTTGAGCTTGCCTGGCTTAATGGAACCAATAGAATTGTCCCAAATGCTCAAAGTATTTGACAGAATTAAAATAGTATTTAAAACTTCTTCAGGCTAAGGGTCCTTTTTTCTCAATTTCCGCTTGACTGGACGTGCCCAAAGTAAACTGCCTGTTGCTCAGGCCCTGAAGCCAGGATATGCATATAATTGGTACCATTGGAAAGAAAACACTTTGAAGTTCGTAGAAATGTTAAGATAATGTAGGAGACTATAACACAATATATATGGTAGGAAAAGATCCAAAGAAAGACCAACCGGAAATGCATTTTTTTTTTGAGAACCCATGGAATGACAATGGAAAGTATAGGGAAACAATTAACTCTAGCTCCCAGTATGCAATTCCTATGGCTTCCACAGGGTGTCAGCACTCTATGTTCAAGGTTTCAGGCTTGTTTCTTCTAAAACAAGTAAGAATAATTTCAGTACTGGGACACACTATTGGAAATTTGTGTATGCACCTGCTAATATTGATTTCCTATTGAATATACTTCTTTCCGTATGAAATATTATAGTTTGATTACATTTTAGGGTATCTGAGGAGTCAAAAGAAACGTGTTTTGACTTGTTTTAACAAAGTTTAGTGGTAGATTTTTGGATTCCTTTCTCTGCATGTTGAATGAGTGGATTACTCAAATTGATGGCCCCATCTAAACTGACTTTTTGGGATATAAAGGATTTTATCTAACAAAACGACACTACATTTTATAGCTGGGACCCTTTGGATGACAAATCAGAGGAATATTTTCAAAAAGTAAGTGAATATTTAATCACTATTTGTCAATTTATAAAACCTGTTCCGTGTGGGAAAATAAATCGAACAGTGCAGTTCGATTAACAAGAATTTAAGCTTTAAACCTATATAAGACACAAGTATGTTCCTAAATGTTTCATATCCATAATTTTTGTGATTATTTATTTGAATTGCGCGCGCCCTCCAGGTTCACTGTAAGTTGTCCCGCTAGCGGGATCCCTATCCCACCCAGGTCTGGTTATTCATTCTTTTTTAAAGCATCCAGTGTCACGATCTGAGGAAGAACTGGACCAAGGCGCAGCGGGCATAGCTTTCCACATGTTTTTATTACAAAATGGAACCAACTACAAAACAATAAAGAATAACAGACCGTAACATCAGTAAAGCACTAACACATGCATTAACAGAAACAATAACCCACAAAGGCAGGTGGGGAAGGGGAACAAACTAAATAGGATTCCCAATTAGAGGCAACGACTAACAGCTGCCTCTAATTGGGAACCAACACAAAACCCAACATAGAAAACAAACATAGAACAAAAAATGCCCCTGGTCACGTCCTGGCCCAAAACCCCATAAATAACCCAGGACGTACTGGGCTGGGACGATAGAGGACTGGTGCGTGGAGCAGGAACAGGACGTACTGGGCTGGGGAGGCGCACCTCTGGGCGAGTGCGGGGAGCTGGCACTGGACGCACCGGGCTGAAGAGGCGCACTGCAGGTCTGGTGCGTGTAGCCCCCAACCCCTCTTTTTACGCTGCTGCTACTCTCTGTTAATTATATATGCATAGTCACTTTAACTATACTCGCTGCTGTATATAGCCTGTATGTTTACTGTTGTTTTATTTATTTACTTACCTATTGTTCACCTAATACCTTTTTTTACACTATTGGTTAGAGCCTGTAAGTAAGCATTTCACCTGTTGTATTCGGCGCACGTGACAAATACACTTTGATTTGATTTGACATCCTGGGGTCCTGGATCATTGTTGAATATAGCAGGTCTTCCAGTGTGACCATGCTGAATAAGAGGTAATACACCACAGTGTTTTTCACAACAGGAGGATTTCAAACCAAACCAAATAGAAGGGATGTTATACCAGCTAAATGATCAAACACTCTATCCACCACATTTACATGTGTCCTACATTTAGTGTGTATACTTTATTATTTTTTTACATGCGCTTTCTAAATTAGTCAAAAGCAGTCAAAACAAGGGCAGATATTTATGACATACGCTACTGATAATAATGTTCATGCTAGTGTTGAAGAGCAAGTCTTCCTTGAGCAGCATGATTGTGGGGTCGGATGTTGGGCCGAGTGCTGCCCCTGTTGAGGCAGGTCTGAGTTTGTTGGGCCTGGGCCTTGTTCTGAACATGTTGAGACTGGGCCTGGTTCTTCCCCTGTTGAGGCTGTGCTCGGGGATGTTGATGTTGGGCCCAGTGCTGCCCCTGTTGAGGCAGGTTTGAGGGAGTTGAGGCAGGGCTGAGTGTGTTGAGGTTGGTCCAGGTTCTGCCCCTGTTGAGGCTGGGCTGGGGGGTTTGAGGCTGGTAAAGGGGCTGCTCCTGTTTAGGCTGGGGCTGGTGCTGGTGGCCCTGTTAGGCCCTGTGTGCTGGGGCCTCCTGCTCTCTTGCCCTGAAGGGTGAAAGGAACCACTTACTGTACATACAGTACACATATATAGCAACACAAGAAAATAGATGGCAAGAGTAAGCAGTACCTGAACATATAGAAGAGCATGTAAGCACTCCGGGCTCTGGTCCTCAGCACAGTGGCTTCATTGGACATTGACACCTGGCTGTCGTTACAGCATAACCAGTTTCCACTGGCATTCAAGATGTCACTAATGTAGTGCCCTGTGGAACAAGGAAGACAGACTAGAGGTCAAGGGCCAGGCTATTGTGTGTAATGGAGTGTGTTGTAACAGTAAAAATACCTCCCAAATGAACTGTTTATTTGTTTCATGTGTCAAGATTTGAAATCAGAGATAAACAAATACACGTGGCATATAATTAGGCAGGCCTCTCCATTCTTTTGAATTCAATTGTGCAAACTCTAAACATATCGCTGTGCTTGTCGGGATGGAACTTCGCTCTGAAGCCTGCAGCCTTGCTCACTTGGCAGAAGTGGCTATTGGAGGGTCTAATTATCCCCTACACAAGGGTTCCCCAAATGGCTGCCCGAGGGAGAAATTTGGCACACGGGTGATTTTATTTGGCCCTCCCATGTTTTCTGACCCAATAAAATGTAATTGTTAAAAGACTGTAAAAACAGCAGCAAATCAGCTCCAAGTGATCTTCATTTTGGAAATCTGTTCCAAATGATTCTCACGCACAATAAAGAGACATGTGATTGTACATAAATGTAAGCAAGGTTTGAAATTAGTCAAATATTATACCTGTTTGGGCTTCTTAAAGTCAATTTGCAGTCATCAAATTATTTGTCATTTTGTGCCATACCCCTGTCCATCTGGCTAAGAAAAGAATTATCACCCTCGATAATTTCACTCCCTCAGCTTTGGGAGACTTGTGTATACGGAAGAGGCGCACGTGGACGCTCAAATTGAGAGCCGAGGAGAAGGGAGTGATTTGGAATTCAGCCTATGTCATGTGTATTGTGCATCTGCATGTGTGTGTTTTAAGGTATTTACTTACCGGAGTTTGCAGAGCCTCCCAAATGAGAGACTACGCCAGTCAGCTGGTAGTAACCATTCACTGACTTCACTGGCTGCTGCTTCTGTAAGAAAACACATGTGATCATAGGATTCTCATTTCCTCTACAGTCCAACACACTTTCTTCAGTCTACTACACTACTGGTCTACTGCAGGAGGTATACTACATTGTGTACTCTTCATAACTTTCTCAGTGTTCTGTCATAACTTATTTTTCACTCTCCATCTCTCTCCTCACCACTGAGGCTGTATGCAGCACTTTCCCTGGTTCCTTGTCATTTGAATCTAAGGGGTCAAATATACATATAAAGAGCTGTGAAAACATGGTCACTTGTCAGAATTGCTCGGGACTAAAACAGCTCCCATACATCACTAAAGAAACATTTTAATTTGCAGCTTCCAGCTTCTCTGTCTGCAGGACCGTTTTGGGAGTGGGTGGTTTGTGTGGTGTTGGAGCAAGAATAGTGTTGTGGTGCCATGACCTACCTGAACAGCAGAGGGCGCTGTCTTTGGCCTCTCCAGGTGGGCTGGTGACTTGGCTGGCGAGGTCTGGGGGATGGACACCTGGATGCTGGGGGCCTGGTTGGTGAGGACACTGTGCAGGTGTGGCACCATGTCCCCACAGAGGGTGGAGAGCCTCAGCTCCGAAGGAAAGAAAAGAGGAGCCTCCAGCTTCTCCAACCCCCCAGGTCCTCCAAACCTCTTCAGATGCAAAACCAGCACACTGCCCAAAGACCGAGAGGAAAAGAGATGAACAGACAGACAATGAAACCAACCAACAAAATAACAGACAAGTGAAATTTGTTTGGTTGTGCTCATCCCTAAGTCCTACAACCTGCTCAGGAAGGTAACTACTCCTAAAGGCTCAGGACACAATGACCACTCATTTCATTAAACACTGCTAGTCCTATGAGAGGTTATAAAGGGATAACTCACAGAGGCAGTGTGTGGAACTGCTCCACCTTTGAGGCGTGGAGGCCTTTGCAGCCCTTACATGTGAATTCAACCTTTTCGCCCTGGGTTAGAAACAAAAGCATTACAAAATGAAGGATACCACTACAATAATAAGATAGTATATTCTGAGGCAGTGGGCAGCTTGCCCTGGGTGTTAGTCTCTACACCCAGGGCTGAGCCCTAAGTGCTGACTTTGAAAGCCAGTGCTAGGCTGCTCAGCAAGGTGCGCTCAGGGCTGAAGTCCAATGAGAGGTGGTTGTAGTCCTCTCTGGTGGGACGACTTCGCGCCCACAGCTTCAGAAGCAGGACAAAGAGAAGAAAAATGCATCAGGTATGTTTCTGTTTCAGGTCGCTACAATGTGTCTGTTATGCCATGTGTTTTGTAATATTATTTGTAGAACGATCATGTTCTCAGTAGATACATTACAACCAATGGGAGCTCTTACCTGGTACATGTGCGCACCGACACAAGCTGGAACTCCAGCTGGGAAACAGGGCAGGTATAGCTCACCCCGAGTGTCTTCAGTATCATGCCCTCCTCCTTCAGCTGGCACAGCATATTCACAAGTAACTCGTGAGCATCCTATGATGAGGAAGAGAAAGAAACTTACCAAGATAAAAGCAAATGATGAAGATAACATGAACCCTTGCAAAAGAGCGCTCATACAGAATAGAGCAGTGCCTCAGTAACCTGTTGCGTGTCCCCAGATACTTCAAATCATATCCCGACAAGGAGTACTTGACCTTCCACATCAGGTCTGCTTTTTGAGGCCTGGTTTGCGCCACTGTCAGGTAGACCCGAGCGGTGCACATCAGACAGACACCTGTAGGGGAGACAGAGAGTAAATTAGCAGCTGACTGGATGGTGTCAACCTACTGGCTTACGCCCGAAGAGGCAGATGAGTATATCCAACTATGTTTGATCTACCGGCACCCCATCATTAAACATTATTAATTCGATTCAACGCAATTTCACCTTTGAGGACGGACCATGCAGCAAACAACAAAAATGTGTTGTTTATTCTCCTAAGATATTCGGTTTGGATACTGCTCTCAATTACAGAGCATTTAAAAAAACTATCAAATTTCCCACGGTAATGTGGAATGTTCAGTCAATGAGCATTATGGGTAATGTAGTCATTCTACACTTTCCAAATTGGCCTACAAATGCCTACATCATAATCACTGTGTCATTGTTGTTCCTCTGGGTTATGAATATTCCAAAAATAAAATAAACTGGAAAATAAACAAAAAATACAAGTCACAGCAGAATATGAAGTGGTTAAGGTTAGGAAAAGGGTCAGGGTTAGTGAAAATGCTCTCCTTACCTTCTACAACAATCACTTTCTATAGAAGTGGCGTGAAAAGAGTGGGTCCCTTCTTTAATTTATGACCATGAATAGTGGGTGGGTGGGGGTGTGTCTGCTTTTGAGCCTTGCCTTACCTGAGCAGGTTGGAGAAGGGGGAGGAGCTCCAGAGTTGTTCCTGGTGCAGGATTTCCTTTGAGAAGGAAGGCAGGACCAGGAGGCACTGCAGGGTTGCGTTAAGGAAGCAAGTGTTTCCAATGTTAGGCAACCTGTGAAGAAGAAGCAGCCATCAGTACACACATAGAGATACAATATCCTAGACACATAGAGTGGCCTATGTCATAAACATTCATAACTCTACAAAGTGATGATAATTGCAGCCATCTTAGTCAGGGATAAATTCTATGTAATTACGTGAGTACACAAAGAAGTGGATGTCCTTTAGACCAAGATTGCCATAATTCATGGGTTTATACATATCTAATAAAACTGACATGTTTGATAGTAAGCCCTATCCTTAGTATACCAGACATTGATCTCTAAACAATAAAGAACTTATATTCAAAGCATTTGTGGTGTGTTGTTGTTTACCCAAGAAGTTCCATGTTGACCAGTGCCCTGTTCTCCTCTGGCCCCTGGGTCTCCTCTGGCCCACTGGTGGCTGAGCTGGCCCTGGGACGAGTCACGCTGAGGCGGCTGAGACTGGCCTCTGGGGCCTTGGGCTAGAGTGTTCCTGAAGAGACAGAGGTCTGGAGGAAGGAGAGAAACAGGTCTAAAGTCTCCAAAGCAGAGATAGTATCACTCTACACAGTCTCTCTCTTAAATACTATACTGTACTATAAACACAGTCTGAGTAGTTATGCATGTACTGCTGTACATATAAATGCAGTGTTGCAAGTAGACCAGGGCAATAGGTTAGTACTCTCTTTATCCACTAGATGTGGATAGAAGAGCCTAAAACTACAGCTTGAGGAAAATAACTCTCTGGGACTGTGTTTATCAAGCGTCTCAGAGTAGGAGTCTGATCTAGGATCAGTTTAGCCTTTTAGATCATAATAAATCAGATTATTATGGACAGAGAGGACCTGATACTAGATTAGCGCTCATACTCTTGATAAACACTGGCCCTGGTCTTGTAGCTCTAAACCCAACTCTCCAAAGAGACTCTAGGATGGCACTGTACTTTTTGTTTGAATTACCTGACTGTTGCGTCCTCTTGGCTGGTGTCTCCATGACAGTCCAGAGGGTTGGTAGGAGAGTGAGAACTAGGGCGGGACACCACTGGAGAGGACTTCACTGGGGAAGTGTGTTTGGCAGGGGACTGGGGTACAGAGGGCTGTTTATCAGGAGAGCAAGGCTGAGAGGAACATTTAACAGGAGAGGAAGGTGGATGGAGGGAGGAGAGTTGGTCAGAGGGTGAGGGGTCAGAGGTGGCGGAGGCATTCCGTTCAGAACAGTCAGTTGGAATCGGAGAGGGGATGAAGTGCCACTCTCCTTTTTCTTTCTTGTCTTCTGCTCCACATCAATTGAATTTGCTTTCTGATGTTTTTCTGTTGATAAGAAAATGTGATATTGCTAAAAGCTTTTTTTTCCCCGATCCCCAGCCAATGGAAGAGGGGGGTCGTAAGAATAGGAAGAGGTAGCCCTAAATGAGAGGAACTTAGCTATCTATCCTAAACCTCAAAGTACACAGTATAGACAGGTTACATTGAGTGACATTTGCAAAAGCCGATCTTCATGTACATTTCATGTACACTTTTTATGTCAATCAGAATGTATTTTTACTTGTACTCTTCCCAGTAGGTCTAAAAGAAAAAGACTACTCCAGAATTTAAGTAGTTGTTAATTGATTAAAAGACCAGATTTCATACCTTTTTGCACCAGCAGAAACAAGCCATGTCAATAACCAATGAAGACTGATACATATCCACATTAACCCATTGTTCAAATTGGCTTTAAGACCATTGTGATGTCATCGGTCATGACACCACCCTCTGGCAACCCAATCTATAATTATTTTAAATATAGTGCTCAATGAACAAATATGTTTTATTGAAGAGCAAAGTTATGCAGTACACATAAAATATTGTAGATATGCTCCATTGTTTTCTTGTTTCTTTTTTTACATTAATTTTGTGTATATTGTTATATTGTATATTATCTTCATCTGTCTTGTTTTTAATAGTTGTTATGTTGCTTGTGGATTGGTCATCGGTTTATTGAAATGCTAAATGCTTTTTCTCTTATTCACCAGCAGATAATTATTTTTAAATATATTTTTAACCTTTATTTAACTAGGCAAATCAGTTAAAAACAAATTCTTATTTTCAATGACGGCCTAGGAACAGTGGGTTAACTGCCTTGTTCAGGGGCAGAACGACATATTTTTAAGGACAAAGGGTTGGTCAAAAGAATGTGAACAGGTGATAGAGATTTATCCTAAACCTCAAACAACAATGCAGATTGGTTAGGGACAGTTTTCCGTATTCAATCTTGCCCTGAGGGCAACTCTGCCTCAAGGGCATAGTGAATGTGATTGGTTCAAATAAAGTTGCATCAGACTGCAGCACAACTTGCGGGCTGCCGCAGAATTCTATGGTTATTTAAGTGTCAGCCATTGCTGCCATTAATGCAAGTTAGTGCTAGTTTGACCACCAGAGGGCATATTTGAAGCATTTGACAGTTTTTAATATTGAACTAATCGTTGGATAACAGATCGGCTCTCGGAACTTAATTACACGCTGCTCTCTCTCTCTCTCTCTCTCTCTCTCTCTCTCTCTCTCTCTCTCTCTCTCTCTCTCTCTCTCACTCACTCACTCACTCACACACACACACAAACAAACTTGCTGTCTTGACCTCTGAATGCTCGGCTATGAAAAGCCAAATGACATTCACTCCTAAGGTGCTGACCGGTTGCACCCTCTATAACCACTCTTTATATTATTTACAGTAGTGATGGGCAGCCTGGAGGCATTTTGTTTTTCACAAGCTAGGAGGCTGTGAATTCTGCAAACAAGCCAACCTAACTAAGAAATACATTTTTTGGTTGCCATAGTGAATAATCCTAAAACAATTGGTTAGACACATAAATGGAACCATCAAAGAGTTTACGGAATCTCTAAATGAAAATACTTGCAGATCAATACAGATCAACAAATTAAAGTAGTAGATTTAATTACATTTAGAGGATTCTAAATTAATATCTAAGTTGCTTATTTTAAATGTATATGCTTTTATTGTAACAAATGGATGACTTTGGGAGTTTCAGTAAGCAACAATTTGTTGCCTTTATTAGCCTACTTTTTCTTAAAATAACTCCAGCACAGAGAAGAGAAAGGAGCCTTAAATAATTCAACAATAATGCATCATGAGGTCAGTACATTAGACACAACATGAGGTCAGTACAGATGACACAACATGAGGTCAGTACATTAGACACAACATGAGGTCACTACAGTAGACACAACATGAGGTCAGTACATTAGACACAACATGAGACACAACAGTAAACACAACATGAGGTCAGTACATTAGACACAACATGAAGTCAGTACAGTAGACACAACATGAGGTCAGTACATTAGACACAACATGAGGTCAGTACATTAGACACAACATGAAGTCAGTACAGTAGACACAACATGAGGTCAGTACATTAGACACAACATGAGGTCAGTACATTAGACACAACATGAGGTCAGTACATTAGCCACAACATGAGGTCAGTACAGTAGACACAATATGAGGTCAGTACAGTAGACACAACATGAGGTCAGTACAGTAGACACAACATTACTCTTTCATCATCTTCCTCTTTTTACATGTCCCTTTAATTCTGGGGATGACATCATAAACAGTCAGTTTCAGACTCAGAGCAGAGACAGAAACAGACACAGGGTAAACAATAGGACCATATCCTGAGTATAGACAGAAAACACAGTAAGTTGTTGAAGATGTCTCAGGTCATCTTGCTGAGCCAGATATGAACAAGAAGGTGAAGATTGACAGAGGTGAGATGGAGGAGAGGATTGTGGATATCTACGTCAGTGCAGACACCCTGAGAGACGGTGAGACCAGCACCAAGAGAGAAGAGACAGCAGACACTGCTCCTAATAATGGACCAAGAGACCAGCACTCAGGTAACACACACACACACACACACACACACAGACAGACACACAGACAGACCGACCATACAATTATATTTTATGTGTCCACAGAGCCTGATAGCTCAGGAAGAGACCCTTCCTTGTTGCAGCAGTGTGTCTGGGGCTGTTGTGTGTTCTACTGACTGGGATCATAGGCCTGTCTGTCTACGGTGAGTTTGTGTCCAAGTTCATTGCATATCACCTAGTTGTAAGAAGTGCTGGTTACTAGGCCTTTTTACCAGGTGTTTTAACTAGTAACTACGTGTTTATAATTTGAAGCTAACAGAGCCATCAAAGATTCTGAGGATAAAAGGAACACCTTGTTCCAGAGTTTCTCCCTTTATAAAACCAACGCAACTGCAGAGAGAGACCAGTTACAGACCAGCTACAACAACCTGACTATAGAGAGAGACCAGCTACAAACCAGATACAATAACCTGACTAAAGAGAAAGACCTTCTTCAGTCAAAGCTTTTGATGATAGGTGGGATATGAACTGTCAAATCAACAGTAATTATATATCAATGGGTTTATGAACATAGAGATACTGGCTAAGTTTCTCAATGTGTTCACCTTTGCTCTTCAACAGAGCAGCATTGTCAGGAGGGATGGAGATACTTTGACTCCAGTTTGTACTTCCTCTCTACTGAGAAGAAATCCTGGGAGAAGAGCAGACAGGACTGTCAGGGAAGAGGAGCAGACCTGGTGATCATAGACAGCAGAGAGGAACAGGTGAGAGAGAGAGAGAGAGAGAGAGAGAGAGAGAGAGAGAGAGAGAGAGAGAGAGAGAGAGAGAGAGAGAGAGAGAGAGAGAGAGAGTGAAGAGTATTATTTTCATCCATACACTAATACGTGGGCAGTATTTTATGAATGTATGAAGAATGACATCCTCTTTATCTTTCTCAACAACAGACATTTCTCTTCAACCTCCACCTGAGAGCCTGGATTGGTCTGACTGACTCTGTTACTGAGGGACCTGGAAGTGGGTGGATGGCACAACACTGACTACATGGTGAGAGATTTGACCATTTTACCTTGTGATATGGAGATACAATACATGTTAATCAAAATGTATGTTTCAACTCATGAATGTCATTTAATTAGAACTATTGATTTTTATAGATACCAGGCAATATTTACATGCAAAAATGTAATCGAAAGAGTAAAAAATATATCATTGTTAATGTCCCATTCTTGATAATGGTATGATCATCTCACAGTGTGTCTTTAATGTCTTTAAAGGTGATGAAACCTAGGACTTTGTCTATAATTGAGGAGGATGTTTCTACCACAGTGTCTGACCGTCTGGATCTCTGTGTTGTTTAGGTACTGGAGGACAGGAGAGCCTAATAATGGTGGTCAGTTATCTGGGCAGGAGGACTGTGTTGAGATATACTACAGACAATATGACCCTGTAAAGACATGGAATGATGACAAATGTAGCACAAATCATAACTGGATCTGTGAGATAGTGGTGTAACAATAACCTACTGTCACAATCTCTCTCTCGTTCTCTCTCTTTAGTAGTTATTATGTTGATGGTTGGATACAGTGCTGAATGGTTAAGTGATGATCCCACCTATTGGTTAAAGTGAGAGATGAACACACCAAAGAGGTGAAATAGTTGTATTACAGATTTGCCCTACGGGCTCTTTTTTTAATGCACCCTTCCTCGATTCCTCCTCACATCCTCTCTCCTCCGCTCCTTCTCAAAACACATTGGATAATACAATCCTAGGGAGGGACCTTGGACCTTCTCTACTAATAGGGTTGAAAGGAGGAGAGGAGACAGGAGGAGTGGAATCTAGGAAGGACTAATTGAGATAGAGCCTTAGTGTCAGAGAGAGACATAGAAGAGGAAGAGAATGAGGAAGAGAGAAAAATAAGACAAATTGTTGTTTAGATTTAGAGAGTATGTAGTGATACTGTACTCTGTAAAATGCTTCTTCCTTATTTTTATTAGAAACATGTCATGTGATTTGCAGTAGGTTCATGCTTAGTAAAAGAAAGTGATACAAATGATTAACCTATGCTTATCAATTTAATAATAATAATAACAAAGTCACAGATTAATAAATGAAGCAACAATGTCCTTTAACAAGATCTACCAGCTTCCTGATTGAATGTGATTGGATACTTAATACAAAGTGGCCTGGACACACACAGAGGGCAGAACCGTACTGAGAGGAAACACACACACCCACGAAAAAAACGTTGCTAATGAAAGGTGAGAATGACTCACAACCTTCACTGTACAAGGGACAACGTGTAGGTGACCAATGGCAACACCAAGCACAATGCACCAGCTACATACCCACACACTCATGCATGGTGTCTATATGCTGTTGTGTCACTTCCTGAAGGTTGCTGTCTGCTCAAACCACTGGTTAAGGTGTGAAGTCCTCCCTACACCTATAACACTGTACGTTCTCAGACACAACAGACTGTTAAGCTAAAGCAGCTGTTTAACAGCATGACAGAATATACTGTCCATTGTACTGTGTGCAGCTCCATAAAGTAACAAAGTATATTTTAAAGGAGCAATTCGATTTATGCTAATGTTGACAGGAAGAGACGTGGACAGGTTATAGTGAACAAGAGCATATTTGGGGCTCCTGAGTGGCGCAGCATCACATCCAGCCATGATTGGGAATCCCATAGGGCGGCACACAAGTTGCCCAGCATTTACCTTATGATAATGTGATGAGGTTGGCCGATGCCTCATGCCCCAAGTCTTTAAAACTCAACTGAGTAAAATAAACAGATTATTAATATTCAAAAACAGAATACAATGTGACTTCCAAATGAATATGTCTTACTTCACAAGGGAAAGCTTGGGAAATTATATACTTGAGGAAATTGATACATGAAATGCTAAATACAACCTAAATCTCCTAAATGAAAGGTTGTTCCTTTAAGACTAGAGGTTAAATGTTCTGAAATGTTTGAGGCTCTGTATTTCAGGATGTATACTAACTGCAGAAACATTCATTTTCCTGTTCATAAAGTCCTGTGTAACTCCCCTCCCCAGTCTGTATTTCCAACCTGGTCTCAGAGCATTTCGTACTATCCTGTATGTAAAGCCGAGACACTCCATTTAGTATGATATGTTACGTTTCACATGGTATGTATCAATTTGGGGATGTCCATCATCCATTTAGTATGATATGTTATGACTTACAATGTGTATGATAATGCTATTTAATTGTAATGTGTATGATATGTTACAATTTGCAAAACGCATTACAATATATTATGAATTTTCTAAACATATGATATGTTATGAATTCTACTAACATTAGCTAGCTGGCTAACGTTAGCAAGGTGAGGGGTTACCTGTAACTGGCCACTATATTTACTGTCAGTACAGTAGACACAACATGAGGTCAGTACATTAGACACAACATAAGGTCAGTACATTAGACACAACATGAGGTCAGTACAGTAGACAACATGAGGTCAGTACATTAGACACAACATGAGGTCAGTACAGTAGACAACATGAGGTCAGTACATTAGACACAACATGAGGTCAGTGCATTAGACACAACATGAGGCCAGTACAGTAGACACAACATGAGGTCAGTACAGTAGACACAACATGAGGTCAGTACATTAGAAACAACATGAGGTCAGTACATTATTAGATGCAACATGAGGTCAGAACATTAGCCACAACATGAGGTCAGTACATTAGACACAACATGAGGTCAGTACATTAGATGCAACATGAGGTCAGTACAGTAGACACAACATGAGGTCAGTACAGTAGACACAACATTACTCTTTCTTCATCTTCCTATTTTTACATGTCCCTTTAATTCTGGGGATGACATCATAAACAGTCAGTTTCAGACTCAGAGCAGAGACAGAAACAGACACAGGGTCAACAATAGGACCAGATCCTGAGTATAGACAGAAAACACAGTAAGTTGTTGAAGATGTCTCAGGCCATCTATGCTGAGCCAGATATGAACAAGGAGGTGAAGTTTGACAGAGGTGAGATGGAGGAGAGGATTGTGGATATCTACATCAGTGCAGACACCCTGAGAGACGGTGAGACCAGCACCAAGAGAGAAGAGACAGGAGACACTGCTCCTAATAATGGACCAAGAGACCAGCACTCAGGTAACACAAACACACACACACACACAGACACACAGACAGACCGACCATACAATTATATTTTATGTGTCTACAGAGCCTGATAGCTCAGGGAACAGACCCTTCCTAGTTGCTGCAGTGTGTCTTGGGCTGCTGTGTGTTCTACTGGCTGGGATCATTGGCCTGTCTGTCCATTGTGAGTTTGTGTCCATTTTCATTGCTTATGACCTAGTTGTAAGAAGTGCAGGTTACTAGGCCTATTTACCTGGTGTTTTAGCTAGTATACTATGTGTTCATACTTTGTAGATAATAGAGCCATCAAAGATTCTGAGGATAAAATGAACATCTTGTCACAGAGGTTTTCCCTTAATAAGACTAACACAACTGCAGAGGGAGACCAGCTACAGACCAGATACAACAACCTGACAAAAGAGAGAGACCAGCTACAGACCAGATACAACAACCTGACTGAAGAGAAATCTCCAGGCATAGCTTTTTGTGATGGGTGAGATGTAGAGAGAGGTGTAAGTGTGAGAAAGTGGTGTAACAATAACCCCAGTAACAAACATTTCTCTCTCTCTCTCTCTCTCTCTCTCTCTCTCTCTCTCTCTCTCTCTCTCTCTCTCTCTCTCTCTCTCTCTCTCTCTCTAGTTATTATGTTAATGTTAAAGTGATGATTCCACCTAGTGGTTAAAGTGAGAGATGAACTCACAATAGAGGTGAAATAGTGATATTACAGACTCTGTCTTAAAACACATTGGAGAATGATGGAATGCTAGGGGAGAGACCTTGGACCTCCTCTAAGAGGGTTGAAAACAGGAAAGGAGATACGTGGAGAGGAGATAGAAGGAGAGGAGATAGGAGGACAGGAGATAGGAGGAGAGGAGATAGGAGGAGAGGAGACAAGAGGAGAGGAATCTAGGAAATACTAATTGAGATAGAGCCTTAGTGTCAGAGAGAGACATAAGGGGGAAGAAGAAGACAAATAATTGTTGTGTTTAGATTTAGAGGAGAGTATGTAGACATACTGTACTCTGGAAAATGATTATTCATAATTTTTATTAGAAACATGATTTGCCATTGGCTTAAACTCAATACAAAAAAAAGGGGGACCAACTATTAATCTATACTTATCACTTTAAAAATAAGAATAACAAAGACACAGATGAATAAATGAAAGGAACAATATTCTTTAACAAGGTCTACCAGCTTAGTGATTGAATGTGATTGGATACTTAAAACAGTGTGACCTGGACACACACAGAGGGCAAAACAGTACTGAGAAGAAACACACACACACACAGTGCTAATGAAGGGTGAGAATAACTCACAACCTTCACTGTACAAGGGACAAAGTGTAGGTGACCAATGGCAACACCATGCACCAGTATACCTGTCTGCTACATACCCACACACATACCCACAAGTGTCTAATGGGGTCTCCACCCGCTCCCTCTCTGTTCTCTGTCTGTGGTCCACAGCAGGTGACAGGACTGTTTCAAGGCTCTATCAACCAATAAGAAGAAGACTTGATATGTGTCCTTAATGGCACCCTATTTTCTATACAGTGCACTACATAGGACGCAGGCTTGTAGACCAGACAGTAGTGTATAACGTCCTCTCCTTCCCTTGTTCATTATGTTAAATGTTTTTGGAAGGTTATTTATGATCCAACCCTTCACTCTGTGGTTTTCACCACAAAGAGGAAGATAACAAGGTATGAGTTTTACATGGGATGCTTCTCAATCCACCCCATCCACCGATGTCGCCCGTCTGCATCTGCCGTGGAAGGTGGCAGAGCTACAGCTGTGTTTGTCAGACCATGAAACATCCTGAAAATGTCTTCTCACATAAACAGGCAGTAGTGTCCGAACGGTTCGGTCTACACCTCTTTGGAAAGGTGACTCTCACGAAAGCATACATGTTGGTTGCTTTGCTCTAGAATGCCCACAAGCCTCGTCTGAAGGTAGCCCGGTACAAGTTAAAAACAATTATGGAAGTATACAAAACATTAAGGACACCTTCCTAATACTGAGTTGCACCCCCCGGCCTTTTGCCCTCAGAATGGCCTCAATTCGGACTCTACAAGATGTCGGAAGCGTTCTACAGGAATGATGGCCCATGTTGACTCCAATAATTGCAACAGAAGTGTCAAGTTTGCAGGATGTCCTTTGGGTGGTGGACCCTTCTTGATAACATGAAAACAGCCTAACCAGCACTGCTGGCAACAATTTCATTTCATCGTTCGGACACTACTGCCTGTTTGCATAAAATATGAGAGGGGCTATCCTCAAACAATCAAATGTTGTGCTTTCGCCGTAAAGCCTTTTTGAAATCTGACAATGCCGTGATATTGCCAAGAATCAGAGCTTTTGATGACTATGCAATAAATGTATTTTGATGAATGTTTAAAAATTCAACTTTTGGATTTTGAATTTGGCGCCTTACATTTCACCGGGTAGTGTCGGGAGTGGGGCTGCTCCCTAAGTAGTTAATAACAGCTTCCTGTCTGTCTGTATGTCTGTCAATAGTTGGTGGTTATTAGCAGACCTGGGTCACATTTCATTAGGGAATACCATAGCAAAATGTTTTACAACCGCAAATGAAAACATGTTTTTCTTATTGGACATTTACAGTTAGTCACGCCCTGTTTCCGTGAGGGAAACAATCAAATCTAGCTCCAGTATGCAATTCCTATGGCTTCCACAGGGTGTCAGCACTCTATGTTCAAGGTTTCAGGCTTGTTTCTTCTAAAACGAGTAAGAATAATGAGTTTCAGTACTGGGACACACTATTGGAAATTTGTGTATGCACCGCGATGAAGACAAGACGCACCTGCTAATATTGATTTCCTATTGATTTCCTATTCCTTCTTTCCGTATGAAATATTATAGTTTGATTACATTTTAGGGTCTGAGGAGTCAAAATAAACGTATTTTGACTTGTTTTAACCTCTCAGGGATTGCTGGGGGCGCTAGCGCCCCAATCCCGACACTACCAGGTGAAATGCAAGGCGCCAAATTCAAAATCCAAAAGTTGAATTATTAAACATCCACCAATATACAAGTGTTCCATACTCATCAAAAGCTCTGTTTCTTGGCAATATCACAGCGTTGTCAGATTTCAAAAAGGCTTTACGGCTAAAGCAGCACATTTGATTATAGCATCTCCCATAGCCATGAATCGATTAGCCATCACCGGGCACACACATAACACATTTCAAAGCGAAAACAAATCAATTACCTGTTGAAGAACTTCTGCTGAGGTCATCCTAAGTGTCCAACGAAGACAATCCATGGTTCTTTTGTTAGAAAAAGTAATGTATTTTATCCATAAATCTCCATTTGGTTTGCGCGTTATAATCAGAAACGACAGCCTCCACTCCTCCATTGAAACGTGACGAGAACTCTTTCATCTTATACCTATAAACTTGTCCAAGAACAATCAAACATAGTTTTAAATGTATCCTTAGGAACACTTTTACGTATATTTACTATTATAAATCAACCGGAATATAAACTGATCGATAAAGACGGTAAAGGTAAAAAAGACACTGCGCGCCTTGTCGGGAGCGCGCGCTGGGTACTGTTTACATAAAAAGTACACTTCCTGGTTTGCTCTTATTCTCTGGTCTAAAGCATCCAAAATGAAAAATTACACTGTCTCGAGACTGTTGACATCTAAAGGAAGCGATGGGTACAAAGTGTAGGTGACCAATGGCAACACCATGCACCAGTATACCTGTCTGCTACATACCCACACACATACCCACAAGTGTCTAATGGGGTCTCCACCCGCTCCCTCTCTGTTCTCTGTCTGTGGTCCACAGCAGGTGACAGGACTGTTTCAAGGCTCTATCAACCAATAAGAAGAAGACTTGATATGTGTCCTTAATGGCACCCTATTTTCTATACAGTGCACTACATGGGATGCAGGCTTGTAGACCAGACAGTAGTGTATAACGTCCTCTCCTTCCCTTGTTCATTCTGTTAAATGCCACATTTCTTCCTCTTTTTAATGTTTTTGGAAGGTTATTTATGATCCAACCCTTCACTCTGTGGTTTTCACCACAAAGAGGAAGATAACAAGGTATGAGTTTTACATGGGATGCTTCTCAATCCACCCCATCCACCGATGTCGCCCGTCTGCATCTGCCGTGGAAGGTGGCAGAGCTACAGCTGTGTTTGTCAGACTATGAGACATCCTGACATCTTCTCACATAAACAGGCAGTAGTGTCCGAACGGTTCGGTCTACACCTCTTTGGAAAGGTGACTCTCACGAAAGCATACATGTTGGTTGCTTTGCTCTAGAATGCCCACAAGCCTCGTCTGAAGGTAGCCCGGTACAAGTTAAAAACAATTATGGAAGTATACAAAACATTAAGGACACCTTCCTAATACTGAGTTGCACCCCCCGGCCTTTTGCCCTCAGAATGGCCTCAATTCGGACTCTACAAGATGTCGGAAGCGTTCTACAGGAATGATGGCCCATGTTGACTCCAATAATTGCCACAGAAGTGTCAAGTTTGCAGGATGTCCTTTGGGTGGTGGACCCTTCTTGATACACACAGGAAACTGTTTAGTGTGAATAACCCAGCAGCTTTGCAGTTCTTGACACAAACCGGTGAGCCTGGCACCTACTACCGTTCCCCATTTAAAGGTAATTAAATATGTTGTTTTACCTATTCAAACTCTGAATGGCACATGTACACAAAACATGTCTCAATTGTCTCAAAGCTTAAAAAATATTATTTAATCTGTCTCCTCCCCTTGATCTACACTGATTGTAGATGTAGAAGTGGATTTACCAAGTGACATCAATAAGGGATCATAGCCTCCACTTGGAATCACCTGGTCAATCTATGTCATGGAAAGAGCAGGTGTTCATAATTGTTTGAACACTCAGTGTACCTTTGTGATCCGATTCAGGAAACTAGGCGTATGGCGCAAGTCACGACTTCACAGGAGAGCCATTTGTGTCACATCTGCTCCTACAACGCCCCCTACTGCTCCTCCTGTGTCCCAGCACTGTGGCATTGTTGGCACTGTGTTAATTGTTTTACTAGCTAACGTTAGCTGGCTGGCTCATTAGCTAACGTTACATGACGTGTGTACAACACCCGTTGAATAAGGCCGGTGTCAGTAAACGTCTTCAAAAAAGCGTAATGAAATTGTTGCCAGCAGTGCTGGTTAGGCTGTTTTCATGTTATCCAGAGCTAAACAAATCAAGGGTGAGCTCTGAACGCTCCAAGAGGGAAACGAGATGGGTGGGAATAAAGCTTAAGAGCGTGTGAACGATGCTGAATGGGTGTAGACAAAGAAGAGCTCTTCACTAGATACCAAAACATTCAAAGGCCATTTTCTCAAAAGTGAGTTTACAAGTTAATCAACTTTCAAAGCAGAATTTATTTCCCATTGTTCCTCAAATGCAGTAGTTTATATATCATTTCGTAGCTCTGAGTCTCTACTTTTATCCAAAGTAAAAACACAATTTCAAATTTTGCTACATATAACCGAATCCAGGTTGTGAGTCCATAGCTCATACTCATAGCTCATATATTGTTAACTTCCTATTTGCAGTGACAACACCAGAATGAAGGTTTGGATCTTAAATAATCTTCCAAAAACAATGTGTTCACCTTTGCTCTTCAACGGAGCAGAATTGTCAAGAGGAATGGATATAGTTTGATTCCAGTTTCTACTTCCTCTCCTCTGAGAAAACAATCTGGGCTTCCACCATCCTTCCACCATTTTAAAGTAGTCAAAGTTGTCAACTGGGTGGGTTTTCCTATAGGTTGTAGCCTCAATGGTGCTGCCCATACTGTCACAGACGCATCACAGATATACAGATGAGTCCTCTATCTATCTCTATTGGTCAAGGTCACAGTAATAGAAGGAAGAAACTGAGCTTGTAGAGAACTGCCAGTAGGGGGAGACAAACACTTATAAAAGTAGGTATTATACCCATCATGAGGGACTTTTCTGACCAGCAACCCATTGACAAGCAGATTATAGACAAAACCTAAAACTGACCCTTACCTTGACCCTAACCTTCACCTAATTTTAACTAATTCCTAACTAATTTAACTAACTAAGATTATAAATGTATGATTGAAGTTTAAAATGAAGCCTTTTTCTTCATACACGCCCTGTTGTACTTGTGGTGACTTTATATCCATGGATGAAAAGTGGCCTGTGTTTTCAAGACAGATGCAGTACATAAGGCCTACATAGAATGTGAATAATGACATTAAGCGTACGTCTCAAATGGCACCATATTCCCTGTATAGTGCACTGCTTTTGACAGGGTCCATCACTATATAGGAAATAGGGTTCCATTTGGGACACAGTACGTTTAGGGAAGTTACTGCTGGAACACCTATTGCATTGTAATTGCAGTTGATTTCAGCATGCATTGCTGTGTCAACTCATATTTAGCCATTCTACTGAATTCCTTTAACTTCTTAGGGAGCGGCAGCTGAGGTGTCGGTTTTGGAGAGTTTGACCTGCCACTCAGGCCCAGAAACTAGGATATGCACATAATTAGTACTATTGGATAGGAAACACTCTGAAGTTTCAAAGAGTGTTAAAATATTGTCTGTGAGTATAACAGAACTAATATAGCAGGCGAAAACCAGAGGAATTTCTGACCTGGAAAAAGTGTTTTTGACACATTGCCTCATTTTGAACCACTCCCTATTGAAAACAGCCATATAAGGGAGTAAGATTGCAGTACCTATTGCTTCCACTGGATGTCAACAGTCTCTAGACAGTGTTTGGTGATGTTAGGTTGCTCTGGATGGTAATAGAAGAAGAATTTCGAACTAGTCATCGGATGTAAACAGAAGAGGAGGCGTTCTCACGGGCTCATGGCGCTGTGGTTTTTCCTTTCCTATCGCCCAGTTTATAATCCGGTTGAAATATTATAGTAAATATACATACAAGTGTTCCTAAGGATACATTATCAATGATGTTTGATTGTTCTTGGACAAGTGTATAGGTATAGGTTGAACGTGTTCTCTTCACGGTTCAATGGGCGAGGGGACGCTGTATTTTGTGAACATAACGCGCCAACCAAACGGAGATTTATGGATATAATAAATGACTTTTCTAACAATAGAACCATTGGATGTCTTCGTTGGACACTTGGGAAGCCCTCAGCAGAAGTTCTTTGAAAGGTAAGGGATTTTATATGAGCGATTTTATGCGTTTTATGAGACCCGCTTTGGTTATGGATTTAATGCTAATGCATAAAATATGAGAGGGGCTATCCTCAAACAATCAAATGTTGTGCTTTCGCCGTAAAGCCTTTTTGAAATCTGACAATGCCGTGATATTGCCAAGAATCAGAGCTTTTGATGACTATGCAATAAATGTATTTTGATGAATGTTTAAAAATTCAACTTTTGGATTTTGAATTTGGCGCCTTACATTTCACCGGGTAGTGTCGGGAGTGGGGCTGCTCCTAAGTAGTTAATAACAGCTTCCTGTCTGTCTGTATGTCTGTCAATAGTTGGTGGTTATTAGCAGACCTGGGTCACATTTCATTAGGGAATACCATAGCAAAATGTTTTACAACCGCAAATGAAAACATGTTTTTCTTATTGGACATTTACAGTTAGTCACGCCCTGTTTCCGTAGGGAAACAATCAAATCTAGCTCCAGTATGCAATTCCTATGGCTTCCACAGGGTGTCAGCACTCTATGTTCAAGGTTTCAGGCTTGTTTCTTCTAAAACGAGTAAGAATAATGAGTTTCAGTACTGGGACACACTATTGGAAATTTGTGTATGCACCCGCGATGAAGACAAGACGCACCTGCTAATATTGATTTCCTATTGATTTCCTATTCCTTCTTTCCGTATGAAATATTATAGTTTGATTACATTTTAGGGTCTGAGGAGTCAAAATAAACGTATTTTGACTTGTTTTAACCTCTCAGGGATTGCTGGGCGCTAGCGCTAATCCCGACACTACCAGGTGAAATGCAAGGCGCCAAATTCAAAATCCAAAAGTTGAATTATTAAACATCCACCAATATACAAGTGTTCCATACTCATCAAAAGCTCTGTTTCTTGGCAATATCACAGCGTTGTCAGATTTCAAAAAGGCTTTACGGCTAAAGCAGCACATTTATTATAGCATCTCCCATAGCCATGAATCGATTAGCCATCACCGGCACACACATAACACATTTCAAAGCGAAAACAAATCAATTACCTGTTGAAGAACTTCTGCTGAGGTCATCCTAAGTGTCCAACGAAGACAATCCATGGTTCTTTTGTTAGAAAAAGTAATGTATTTTATCCATAAATCTCCATTTGGTTTATGCAGCGTTATAATCAGAAACGACAGCCTCCACTCCTCCATTGAAACGTGACGAGAACTCGTTCATCTTATACCTATAAACTTGTCCAAGAACAATCAAACATAGTTTTAAATGTATCCTTAGGAACACTTTTACGTATATTTACTATTATAAATCAACCGGAATATAAACTGATCGATAAAGACGGTAAAAAAGACACTGCGCGCCTTGTCGGGAGCGCGCGCTGGGTACTGTTTACATAAAAAGTACACTTCCTGGTTTGCTCTTATTCTCTGGTCTAAAGCATCCAAAATGAAAAATTACACTGTCTCGAGACTGTTGACATCTAAAGGAAGCGATGGGTACTGCATTCATATGCCCTTATATGGGGGAGGGGTTCCAAATGAGCAATGTGTCAAAATCACTTTTTCCAGGACAGAAATTCCTCGGGGTTTTGCCTGCCATATGCGTTCTGTTTTACTCACAGACAAATGGTTAACACTTTTGGAAAATTCAGAGTGTTTCCTATCCAATGGTACTGAATATGTGCATATCCTATCCTATTTTCTGGGCCTGAATGGGAGGCATTTTACTTTGGGCACGCCAGGCTCTCCAAAACGGTCACCTCATGAGCCGATCCCTAACAAGTTAACAAAGTTTAGAGGTAGATTTTTGGATTCCTTTCTCTGCATGTTGAACCAAGGATTACTCAAATCGATGGTGCCATCTAAACTGACTTTTTGGGATATAAAGGATTTTATCTAACAAAACGACACTACATTTTATAGCTGGGACCCTTTGGATGACAAATCAGAGGAATATTTTCAAAAAGTAAGTGAATATTTAATCACTATTTGTCAATTTATAAAACCTGTTCCGGTGGAAAAATATTTTGTTGTGGGGCGCCGTCCTCAAACAATTGCATGGCATGCTTTCGCTGTAATGGCTACTCTAAATCGAACAGTGCAGTTCGATTAACAAGAATTTAAGCTTTCAACCTATATAAGACACATGTATGTTCCTAAATGTTTCATTTCCATAATTTTTGTGATTATTTCTTTGAATTGCGCGCCCTCCAGGTTCACTGGAAGTTGTCCCGCTAGCGGGAACCCTATCCCACCCAGGTCTGGTTATTCATTCTTTTTTTAAAGCATCCAGTGTCACGATCTGAGGAAGAACTGGACCAAGGCTCAGCAGGCATAGCGTTCCACTTGTTTTTAATACAAAATGGAACCAACTACAAAACAATAAAGAATAACAGACCGTAACATCAGTAAAGCACTAACATATGCATTAACAGAAACAATAACCCACAAAGGCAGGTGGGGAAGGGAACAAACTAAATAGGATTCCCAACTAGAGGCAACGACTAACAGCCTTGTTCTGAACATGTTGAGACTGGGCCTGGTTCTTCCCCTGTTGAGGCTGGGCTGGGGGTGTTGAAGCTGGGCCTGGTGCTGCCCCTGTTGAGGCTGTGCTCGGGGATCTTGATGTTGGGCCCAGTGCTGCCCCTGTTGAGGCAGGTTTTAGGGAGTTGAGGCAGGGCTGAGTGTGTTGAGGTTGGTCCAGGTTCTGCCCCTGTTGAGGCTGGGCTGGGGGGTTTGAGGCTGGGCCTTGTACTACCCCTGTTGAGGCAGGTCTGAGTGTTTCGGAGGCTGGTAAAGGGGCAGCCCCTGTTTAGGTTGGGGCTGGTGCTGGTGGCCCTGTTAGGCCCTGTGTGCTGGGGCCTCCTGCTCTCTTGCCCTGAAGCGTGAAAGGAACCACTTACTGTACATACAGTACACATATATAGCAACACAAGAAAATAGATGGCAAGAGTAAGCAGTACCTGAACATATAGAAGAGCATGTAAGCACTCCGGGCTCTGGTCCTCAGCACAGTGGCTTCATTGGACATTGACACCTGGCTGTCGTTACAGCAGAACCAGTTTCCACTGGCAGTCAAGATGTCACTAATGTAGTGCCCTGTGGAACAAGGAAGACAGACCAGAGGTCAAGGGTCAGGCTATTGTGTGTAATGGAGTGTGTTGTAACAGTAAAAATACCTCCCAAATGAACTGTTTATTTGTTTCATGTGTCAAGATTTGCAATCAGAGATAAACAAATACACGTGGAATATAATTAGGCAGGCCTCTCCATTCTTTTGAATTCAATTGTGCAAACTCTAAACATATCGCTGTGCTTGTCGGGATGGAACTTCGCTCTGAAGCCTGCAGCCTTGCTCACTTGGCCGAAGTGGCTATTGGAGGGTCTAATTATCCCCTACACAAGGGTTCCCCAAATGGCTGCCCGAGGAGAAATTTAGCACACGGGTGATTTTATTTGGCCCTCCCATGTTTTCTGACCCAATAAAATGTAATTGTTAAAAGACTGTAAAAACAGCAGCAAATCAGCTCCAAGTGATCTTCATTTTGGAAATCTGTTCCAAATGATTCTCACGCACAATAAAGAGACATGTGATTGTACATAAATGTAAGCAAGGTTTGAAATTAGTCAAATGTTATACCTGTTTGGGCTTCTTACAGTCAATTTGCAGTCAACAAATTATTTGTCATTTTGTGCCATACCCCTGTCCATCTGGCTAAGAAAATAATTATCACCCTCGATAATTTCACTCCCTCAGCTTTGGGAGACTTGTGTATACGGAAGAGGCGCACGTGGACGCTCAAATTGAGAGCCGAGGAGAAGGGAGTGATTTGGAATTCAGCCTATGTCATGTGTATTGTGCATCTGCATGTGTGTGTTTTAAGGTATTTACTTACCGGAGTTTGCAGAGCCTCCCAAATGAGAGACTACGCCAGTCAGCTGGTAGTAACCATTCACTGACTTCACTGGCTGCTGCTTCTGTAAGAAAACACATGTGATCAAAGGATTCTCATTTCCTCTACAGTCCAACACACTTTCTTCAGTCTACTACACTACTGGTCTACTGAATGAGGTATACTACATTGTGTACTCTTCATAACTTTCTCAGTGTTCTGTCATAACTTATTTTTCACTCTCCATCTCTCTCCTCACCACTGAGGCTGTATGCAGCACTTTCCCTGGTTCCTTGTCATTTGAATCTAAGGGGTCAAATATACATATAAAGAGCTGTGAAAACATGGTCACTTGTCAGAATTGCTCGGGACTAAAACAGCTCCCATACATCACTAAAGAAACATTTTAATTTGCAGCTTCCAGCTTCTCTGTCTGCAGGACCGTTTTGGGAGTGGGTGGTTTGTGTGGTGTTGGAGCAAGAATAGTGTTGTGGTGCCATGACCTACCTGAACAGCAGAGGGCGCTGTCTTTAACCTCTCCAGGTGGGCTGGTGACTTGGCTGGCGAGGGTCTGGGGGGATGGACACCTGGATGCTGGGGGCCGGGTTGGTGAGGACACTGTGCAGGTGTGGCACCATGTCCCCACAGAGGGTGGAGAGCCTCAGCTCCGAAGGAAAGAAAAGAGGAGCCTCCAGCTTCTCCAACCCCCCAGGTCCTCCAAACCTCTTCAGATGCAAAACCAGCACACTGCCCAAAGACCGAGAGGAAAAAGAGATGAACAGACAGACAATGAAACCAACCAACAAAATAACAGACAAGTGAAATTTGTTTGGTTGTGCTCATCCCTAAGTCCTACAACCTGCTCAGGAAGGTAACTACTCCTAAAGGCTCAGGACACAATGACCACTCATTTAATTAAACACTGCTAGTCCTATGAGAGGTTATAAAGGGATAACTCACAGAGGCAGTGTGTGGAACTGCTCCACCTTTGAGGCGTGGAGGCCTTTGCAGCCCTTACATGTGAATTCAACCTTTTCGCCCTGGGTTAGAAACAAAAGCATTACAAAATGAAGGATACCACTACAATAATAAGATAGTATATTCTGAGGCAGTGGGCAGCTTGCCCTGGGTGTTAGTCTCTACACCCAGGGCTGAGCCCTAAGTGCTGACTTTGAAAGCGAGTGCTAGGCTGCTCAGCAAGGTGCGCTCAGGGCTGAAGTCCAATGAGAGGTGGTTGTAGTCCTCTCTGGTGGACGACTCGCGCCCACAGCTTCAGAAGCAGGACAAAGAGAAGAAAAATGCATCAGGTATGTTTCTGTTTCAGGTCACTACAATGTGTCTGTTATGCCATGTGTTTTGTAATATTATTTGTAGAACGATCATGTTCTCAGTAGATACATTACAACCAATGGGAGCTCTTACCTGGTACATGTGCGCACTGACACAAGCTGGAACTCCAGCTGGGAAACAGGGCAGGTATAGCTCACCCCGAGTGTCTTCAGTATCATGCCCTCCTCCTTCAGCTGGCACAGCATATTCACAAGTAACTCGTGAGCATCCTATGATGAGGAAGAGAAAGAAACTTACCAAGATAAAAGCAAATGATGAAGATAACATGAACCCTTGCAAAAAGAGCGCTCATACAGAATAGAGCAGTGCCTCAGTAACCTGTTGCGTGTCCCCCAGATACTTCAAATCATATCCCGACAAGGACTACTTGACCTTCCACATGAGGTCTGCTTTTGATGCCTGGTTTGCGCCACTGTCAGGTAGACCCGAACGGTGCACATCAGACAGACACCTGTAGGGGAGACAGTGAGTAAATTAGCAGCTGACTGGATGGTGTCAACCTACTGGCTTACGCCCGAAGAGGCAGATGAGTATATCCAACTATGTTTGATCTACCGGCACCCCATCATTAAACATTATTAATTCGATTCAACGCAATTTCACCTTTGAGGACGGACCATGCAGCAAACAACAAAAATGTGTTGTTTATTCTCCTAAAATATTCGGTTTGGATACTGCTCTCAATTACAGAGCATTTAAAAAAACTACCAAATTTCCCACGGTAATGTGGAATGTTCAGTCAATGAGCATTATGGGTAATGTAGTCATTCTACACTTTCCAAATTGGCCTACAAATGCCTACATCATAATCACTGTGTCATTGTTGTTCCTCTGGGTTATGAATATTCCAAAAATAAAATAAACTGGAAAATAAACAAAAAATACAAGTCACAGCAGAATATGAAGTGGTTAAGGTTAGGAAAAGGGTCAGGGTTAGTGAATATGCTCTCCTAACCTGCTACAACAATCACTTTCTATAGAAGTGGCGTGAAAAGAGTGGGTCCCTTCTTTAATTTATGACCACGAATAGTGGGTGGGTGGGGGTGTGTCTGCTTTTGAGCCTTGCCTTACCTGAGCAGGTTGGAGAAGGGGGAGGAGCTCCAGAGTTGTTCCTGGTGCAGGATTTCCTTTGAGAAGGAAGGCAGGACCAGGAGACACTGCAGGGTTGCGTTAAGGAAGCAAGTGTTGCCAATGTTAGGCAACCTGTGAAGAAGAAGCAGCCATCAGTACACACATAGAGATACAATATCCTAGACACATAGAGTGGCCTATGTCATAAACATTCATAACTCTACAAAGTGATGATAATTGCAGCCATCTTAGTCAGGGATAAATTCTATGTAATTACGTGAGTACACAAAGAAGTGGATGTCCTTTAGACCAAGATTGCCATAATTCATGGGTTTATACATATCTAATAAAACTGACATGTTTGATAGTAAGCCCTATCCCCTTAGTATACCAGACATTGATCTCTAAACAATAAAGAACTTATATTCAAAGCATTTGTGGTGTGTTGTTGTTTACCCAAGAAGTTCCATGTTGACCAGTGCCCCCTGTTCTCCTCTGGCCCCCTGGGTCTCCTCTGGCCCACTGGTGGCTGAGCTGGCCCTGGGACGAGTCACGCTTGAGCGGCTGAGACTGGCCTCTGGGGCCTTGGGCTAGAGTGTTCCTGAAGAGACAGAGGTCTGGAGGAAGGAGAGAAACAGGTCTAAAGTCTCCAAAGCAGAGATAGTATCACTCTACACAGTCTCTCTCTCTTAAATACTATACTGTACTATAAACACAGTCTGAGTAGTTATGCATGTACTGCTGTACATATAAATGCAGTGTTGCAAGTAGACCAGGGCAATAGGTTAGTACTCTCTTTATCCACTAGATGTGGATAGAAGAGCCTAAAACTACAGCTTGAGGAAAATAACTCTCTGGGACTGTGTTTATCAAGCGTCTCAGGGTAGGAGTCTGATCTAGGATCAGTTTAGCCTTTTAGATCATAATAAATCAGATTATTATGGACAGAGAGGACCTGATACTAGATTAGCGCTCATACTCTTGATAAACACTGGCCCTGGTCTTGTAGCTCTAAACCCAACTCTCCAAAGAGACTCTAGGATGGCACTGTACTTTTTGTTTGAATTACCTGACTGTTGCGTCCTCTTGGCTGGTGTCTCCATGACAGTCCAGAGGGTTGGTAGGAGAGTGAGAACTAGGGCGGGACACCACTGGAGAGGACTTCACTGGGGAAGTGTGTTTGGCAGGGGACTGGGGTACAGAGGGCTGTTTATCAGGAGAGCAAGGCTGAGAGGAACATTTAACAGGAGAGGAAGGTGGATGGAGGGAGGAGAGTTGGTCAGAGGGTGAGGGGTCAGAGGTGGCGGAGGCATTCCGTTCAGAACGGTCAGTTGGAATCGGAGAGGGGGATGAAGTG